>OY856409.1:1181866748-1182521748 GCA_963693085.1 Alisma plantago-aquatica
ATGAACATAATTGGATATAGTTGGTAGAATTTCGAGGGTAAACTAAAACATGCATGAAATCTAGTATAGTGATAATATACACATTCAATGATAATCTCATTTGAAAATCATGATGATAAAATGCTAGTTTGATAAATTGGAAACATAGTCTTTTGATAAAATACCTTGAGCTCATTTGGACACTTGAACAAACCCTAATGTAGGGTGCTAACGAATGGGAAAACCCTAATGCCATAACGATGTCATAATATGATGAAACAATAAGTATATGTGTATATAATTAATATGAGTACACCCTTAATGATCATAACCTAAGTGTGCATCTCATTGTGAGCATTGACTTTGCAACCATGGTTGGATACCTAGACTCGATGAATGTCGACTTTGACTCTTAATTATGATCTTGGATGAGTTTTGAGGACGAAATTCCTTGTAAGGAGGGCAGGATGTGACAACCTAATTTTCTCTCGTATTTATCATTCTCATTCTCTCACTTCAAGAGACTCATCTCACTCAATTTCATTTCAATTGCAGCACTTGAGTGTGTTGATGACCCAATTTGAATGCCTCGATGACTAATCTCATGATATGTGACTCTAATTAAAGAAATTGGACTATGCATCATGCTTTATCATGTCACCTTCTTGCATATAATTTTGAACTTTATTTCTATAATATTTTTACTCTAAAATGTATCTCATGTTATAAAGGATTCAATTATCTATCCAATTATGCAAGAATCACCCTAATCGGGTCTTCCAACCAAAATTTATGCTAGATTGAAGATGTGCCATTTTCACTTGATTTTAATTGATTTTTCATAATTTTGAGCTTTGTTGGGCCCAGATGTCCACAGCCCATGTACCAGTAACTTCGTTTTCAATCAGCCACTATCACTGTATCTTGATCCAATGGGCTAGGGATTATCACATAGCTTTGTACACACCACCGGTGCAGGGAGCGTTGCTCCACTTTGCGCCCTCCAATTGGAGGTCGGTTGCCCATATTTTTGCCCCAATAAAACCCCAACCTCCCCGGTTAAACACACCCTCTCTTTTACACCGTTGTTCATGCCCTAATGTTCCCTTCTTCACCCCTTCATCTCGCATGTTCTGTCTAACACCACCGCCACTAGCCTTTTAGGCATTTTCGTGTTGCCACCCCTCGGCAGTAGGCAAAGCTGCGCTCTGCTCTACACCAATGAGATGGAGTTGGGCAGCCCCTTGGACAGGGACTGGGACCGTATATCCTCGTGGCCAGATCTGGAGGCCATGGCTGCCACATCGCATGCAGGAGCAACACGAAGGGGGACGACTAGAGTCAAGGCTTGAGTCAAAGGGCAGGACACATGGAAACCAACCATGGATGGACACGTCAGTGGAGGACCCACCTCCCTTCACCCCTTCCCACCTCTCACATGAGGTCTCGAGCTAGGAACCGATCAGAGGCGACTGGGCATGCACTCGAGCAAAGTCGTCTGATTGCCCATCAATGGATGGAGAAACTAGCCCAGTGGTGATTAGCGATGACGGGCTAGGCGACCGCAATATAGACTCCAACTGAGCGATCTACAGCCTCCTACGAGTGCCATGTAGTTAGGGTCCCAAATAATTGTATGTGTGCATCATGTGAGCCATGGATCAGTGCATCAACGGCGCACCTCAACCTCAAAATGAATCAAGGTAATGTCTAAGGTTCTTTCTATATAGTTTTAAGGCATATCTTCATAAATTTATGTCTCCCAACTCCTAAGGCCAAATTATACAACATTATATATCAAATTGATCTTCTCAAAGATATCTACAACAAGAGCATACTTTCAGACCCTGAATCTTCTTGTAGTTATCCTAATTTTCTAGATACACGAACTTGACCTTGTTTGACCAAGATGATTTCTTGACTATGCTAAATATTTAAACCTTGATGGATATCTACTCTCTTAAATGTGAAACCAGTAACTTAGAAGTACTTTGTACATGTTTGAACTTCTAAACATCCCAATTGTTCATGAATGCCCTTAATTATATAAAGTGACATGCTTTTGGAGTTCAATGATAAATTTTGACCTATTTTTCTAACGTTGCCTGCAAATGACATCTAGATTCACCTAACCTTTAAAATCAGTAACTTTGTAACTATCTATGATAGTAACATCAATCATAAACCCATTGTACCTATGCTTGTTCTATATGGCCTTAAATGCACATATGCACCCCTAATATGTGAATGTTGATTATACCTTGAAGAAAATGAGGTGTTTCCCCCAAACTGTGCATCAAATGTCTTTCTATTCCTAAAATAAATAACTCCATGATGTTTAGAGGCCCTAATGCCCAATATTCACGCTAATTCTTGATATGATGTTACAAGTAGTTATATGTCCACTAATGGTGTGCATGACTTGGTTACTTTATTGTGCCTTAATATTAATGTGAATTTTATTATGTCCTCTCCTCTCTAATCATGGTTGACTCTTTTATTCTTATGTTCCCTATTTTGGATCTTCGCCTAAGTCTTATGTTTATCACTAATGGCATGTAAACTATGTGGATGTTGGAATGTATGTTGATATGATGATACCAACTATGGACAATGATACCTAGACCCTAAGGGACATCTATCCAACTTTGTTACTGATTATTTTTCCTAATATTGCTGATCTAAATAGTACATTATGCTTGGATCTCATGATTTGGTGGATCATGAAATTGTATGCCCTATTATGTGTCTTTTGACCTTGAAATGCAAGTAAGTGACATGAATCTTATAATGTCCATATAGAATGAATATAACTAGAAATTACTCAAAACTTGAACTACACCTTCATGATGACCTCTAGATCAGTAAAAGATCATCTAATATACCATTAACCACCCTAGAACCTAACTTGGCCAAACAATGTCAAATGCATCTATTTACGGTTAACGATAAGAATCTAATGCATGTATACAATCTTGTGTTTAACCAGGTGTTGCTTGAGATCTAGATGGTCAAGGCTAAATTACGAATCTCTAAATCAGGTATGGGCTTCAAATAATTATATGACTATGGCTTTCTTGCTCAAAATGTGATACATATGTATGCTTGTTTACTTGCTCACATATTTCCATGTAGACTCTAGTATTATACTCGATGTTTGTCTCATGTTGTTATTTTATAACTTATAAATATAATACAAAAACCCCATTATACAAACCTTGTGCAGTTGCATGTATTCTTGGGGTAAGGACACGAGGTTGGGAGTCCAACTTGAGTTGCCAAGATAGGGCGGACCATGTTGATAAAAGGGTTAGCTAATCTTGAGAACCCTTACGAACCCTTCCGATGGGAAGTTGGTCAAAGGCCTTATGATATATGATGTTGTTGGTATAATTGGAGTGAAATGATATAAAACATGGGCTCTTTCTTTGCTACATACTTAAATTGTTTATTCTTGCTCATTTACTTATGCAAATATTTTCAAATTATGTAAAGCTTATGTATATGTATCTTTTAGCCCAGTACTCAGTACCTCCTGTTCTTGGCCTACCTTTATTGATGTATTTGATAGATTCTGAGATGGCAATAATTTGATGTGCTTGGTTAGCTATGTCAGGTGTACTTGTTTTATGATCCCTACTATGCATGAACATGCTTGTAAAATTGTATTGTTGAATATGTAATTAAAATCTTGTAATAAATAATGTTTCTTAATAATACTTATTGAATTTTGAGATCATGATTGGTGATTTTATCTTGTTATACGTTCATGTCTACTAAGCTTTACACTTCTACATTTGTGCTTTGATAATACCATGCTAGGGATGGATGCCTAGGTCCTATCGCCATTGACTTTGTAGTCATTTTGAGTTATGATTTGGGTAACAAATGGTTCTATGATGACTGGGTTTTTGTTGTTCCTCTTCCTTTACCTATCTTTTAAATGAGTAAATCAATGAAAAGGATCATATGAGGTTCCTTCTCTTATATCCACCTCTAATTTTCTACAATGTTTTTCTATGATTGGAATCAACATATTATAGGTCTATAAAAGGGTGATTTGCCAAATCCAAACTGAGTAGGGTGAGATTTGATCTTAGAAATAATATTTGGAGTAGATATTATGGAAACTAATCATGTAATCATGCTTCATATAAATCAAGTAAAAGTGTAGTTAATACTAGTGTTTTGACTATCCTACTGAGTTTTTGAGTTTAGGGGAGTCCATTATCCAATCAGCTGATATAGTTGTTGAAGCCAGATGTCATCAGCCTCATTGTAGAATTGTGAGCTAGTTTAGTAGACTTAGAGTCATAGATCTACTCTTATGTATTATCTCGAGAGTTCCTACCTTGGTTCAATTCTTTTGTATATTTTGGTACACTTCATATGGGTCCATGACATAATAAAATAGATAATATGTTACTATATATATTCTACTTATTTCTTTTTTGCAAGTTATTAGCACTACATCTGCCATGTTATATAGTTTACAACTTTAACTTACATTTTTGTATTTTCATGCATGTAATTAAATAAATAATCACATATAGAATATCTTGGCTATATGATGACTTTCCATGCATTGTTTCACTAGCTTACACTCTACTGAAACAAATATTTAGGTATAGTTTCTTCCCTAGAGAAATATTTAGAAGCCAACTATCAATATGAGAATTTGTAGAAGATTCTAGAGAGAAAGAAGTTGGATAGTTACAAGGTATTATATATTTACTATTGTCTTAAGAATGTATGAGGTGGTGTGAGATAAATCTTGTATAAGATTATAGTTGATGCATTTGTAGTTACAAAACTAGATTCACAACAATTTGCCAATTAGTTGTGAAAGTCAAAGTTAGTTGTGACCAGTCTACTTTCCAAGTATCACTAGGTGCAAGATTTCTAATTAGTTTTAGTTCTTAGTAGAGACAACTTTAAGGTTGACTTTTAGTTAATGATTACAAGTGAACTATTTTTTGTCTCACCCTTTATGAGCCCAATCCCTAGTTAGTGAGCTTGGGTTCATGTCAGTTTCTTGTGATACTAGTTAGACCTTTTAAGTCTATCAAATATTGATTTTGGAAATTCAGTTTTACTTTTTAAGATTTTGGTTGACTGTATATCCTACCATATATGTTCCACAATAATAAAAAATCACTATTATTATTCAATTTATAATCCATATTGGTTTACATGTAAAAATTTTCTATTTCATTATTGAACTAAATTCGTTTTACTTCTATTACATAATTTGTGATGACATGAAGTTGTATAAAATATTTTTCCATCATAGTATTGTTTTGTCTATTCTATGTTATTTCGTTTTCTTTCTTCTATAATTGTTGTTCTAATGCCAAGCATTTTAATTTTAATACCAATAATTAATATATGGCTTAATTTGTGCAATGATCTTTTTAGTGGAATACTATAGTTGATTTCATTGTTTTGACTTATTGCCACTAATAAAGTTATACTAGAAGGGTTTATTATTAACTAAATTTTATTTTGGTTTAAAGTCAAAAAACGATAAGATATCCTGACAAGATTCACAAACCTATTTCAAAATCATATCTTTCCCACATTCCTAAGGTAATCGTGACATAGGTGTCTTTGAAAATCAACTATGATTCAAATGGGTTCACAATGAAGCCATAATTCTGCAAACCATAGAGGTTATAGGATTCCAAATGAAAGTCTTCTGCTTAGTTCATGTTGATCTATAGACTTATATTTCCTTTGTAGTCATTAGAAGTTAAGGGAAGTTTCTCATTGGAGTTCTAGATCATGAAGCATTATGCAGGGATGCCATAAGGTTTTTAACCACTAGGAGTTGTTTCATAATCTCCTTTCTATTTTCTATGGGTGAGATTTTCTGCATCCTCCTCTCTCTCGGAAGACTGATCCAATTGCAGGTGTTGTCGTATCCATGGAAAAGACAAGCAACAACTCTCCGCACTTCCAAGAAGTTAGATATTGGTTTGCAAGTCAAAAAAGAGGGGGATGTTTCAGATGTAATGGCCATCATAATCCAATTGGAAGCTCAAATATAGTTGCGGGATTTGGGGTTCCTTTTACATCATCTACAGATGTTTGTGGGGTGTAGTATTGTAGGTCTTCATTAGGTATGTTTCAAGTTTATTGAGGTGCAGGGTTAGGCAACATCAAAGAAGAAAGTCTGCCATGTTGCAGTTCGTTAGATGGTACTAGATCATGGATGCGTTCATAGTATCTATATAGAATGATGTAAAGGTGAGACTACGGTTTGAAGGGATCTTGAAAGATGAGGGAAGCAGGGTGATGTTAATGGTCTTTGAAGTGTAGAGGTTTTGTAGGCATAAAATGACCACATTTCTGTTTTGCTATCTACAAATGGTAGGGTGATGGCGAAGCTCAACTAGGGTTTAGGACTTGATCCCGAGGCATGCATTCAGGTGGGGGTCTCAGAGATCAACTCATAGGACTTGATTCAGAAGGAATAGTTGACAGAAGGGGAAATGTAGGATCGTTGTTGCTCTTCTATAACAAAGGCCACAGAGTCAAGAGTCCAAAGGTAAGGTTAAGTGTAAGGAGATGGGGTTTTACATTTCTTGAGTTAATTGACTCCTATTAAGGTAACATTAGATCTATTTTCCTAATTAATTCAAAAATTTATAACTTTTAAACAGAAAAGTCAGTTTCCATGAGATTTTGAACATGAGTCTGATTTTCATAGAATACATTTAAAAAATACTAGAGCCATTATTTATGCACATGAATTGGCTGGATTATTACTCTCATAAATAATTTAAATGGTTTATACTTTAAAATAAGATTGGTTCCAAATATACCTATTTGTGAGACTGAGAGTATTGGATCGATGCAGGGTCAAATCAAGGTACTTCAGTACAAATACTTTGAATTTGCACTAAGTGATACTCAAATGGCTCACTATGTAAAATTAAGAGACCTATTAGCAAATATTTCTTTATGGGGGATATTGAATTCATTTTAACAAAAAATAGACACAATCAAAGACTAATTAGACTAAATAATATCACGATTGATCAAAATAACTAAAGCAGATATTGAATTGGAGAACTAGAGTGTTAATGGGTTCAAACTAAAGAGAAAATTATGGATTATTCTCATCATGGAGCTAGTACTCAGATTCTGGTATGTTACACCATGTGTTGACAAGATGGGTTAAAAGCAAATGGGATATCAAGTCTAGTTACCGTGACATACTATAGTCATCCAACTAGTCTTCTTTAAAGAAAAGGAATAAAGAATTTTGTTTATGTATGATATTTATGAAAATCCAGAGCAATGGGAGAGGATATCGGTTTACATTCTCTCATCTAAGCTTGCTAAAGCATATCAAATATATGTAGTTCTTGCTTTAGAAGAACACCATCTTATTTCTTAGTTAATTGAACTCCTAGGAAGTAGCTCAACTCATCAAGATTTCATAAGTCAAATGTATTGTTGAGATTTTTCTCAAATTAGTGAAGGAAAATAGAGAAATTTCCAGTGATGATAATATCATCCACATACATCAGTAGGTATATGATATTTGGTCCAATAGTGAGAAAAATAAGGAAGGATAAAAATTATTGTAGAGAAATTAATAAGAGGTTAAATACTCACTTAGTTTGTTAAACCAAACTCTGGGTGCTCTTTTCAATATATACAAAGCTTTAGTGAGTTTGCAAACATACATTGAACAAGAAGAATCAACAAACCCTATAGGATGTTCAATTAACACTAGCTCAGTTAGCTCACCATTTAGGAAAGAATTACAAATATCAATTCATAATAAGGACCATTTGAAACTAATAGCTATAGTAAGAACAAATCTAGATATAGATGCTTTCACCACAAGACTAAAGGTTTTGAAACAATCAATTCCTTCTTCTTGAGAAAAGCTATTAGCCACCAGTATCGCTTTTAATCTCTCAAGTAAACATCATTTTTAAGTTCAATTATAAAAATCCATTTTAAGCCAATGAGATTTCAGTTAGACAGCTTTGGAACAAGAGTCGAAGTATTGTTCTTGTGCAATGCAATTATTTCTTGTGGCATTGCCTCAACCCACATAGAACTTCTTAGAGATACTTACACAATGTGAGGGATAGAAGGAACATATCATGTCACCAAGGCATTTTAGGATTAGTCCTATGAATTCCTAACTTAGTTTGAGTGATCATTCCATGGGTAGGTTGTAAAGCTTCTTCGGGATGTGACACCGTAACATGTAAGTCAATAACATCTAAAGTATGTTTGTTCATAGATGCATTGTGATCCTCATTGTTGATGAGTGACACTAATGAGTTGTCAGGCAATATATCATGGTCATTATATTGGTTGATATGTGGTGGACAAGAATCAACAAGTAATTGACAATCCACAATATTAGTTGAACCATTTACTACATTAATGTTGTGTTGTGGAATATTGACTGAATATGTTGCATTGTTTAACAACATGTCACTTGATTGTAAATGAACTAGATTGTAAGGATATTCAAAGAGATAAGTTATATTTTCATCACACTCACAAATAGGAGGTCAATTTCTTGAGAGCGACATTATGTGTTAGTTGTTGTATGAAGGGATACACATGCTCATTAAACACAACATGACCAAAAATATATATCTTGTTACCCTTAATATGAATCTTGTATCCCTTGAATTTGTCACTATAACACAAGAAAACATAGATCATAGACCTTAGCATAAGTTTGTGTTTAGTATAGTCCTTAAGGAATGCAAAGAACAAACAACCAAATACCTTGAACATGTTGTAATCAGCGCTCTTTTTGAATAACATTTGAATAGGTTATTGATACTCATGAAATGGAAGATGTTTAATGATAATGTCATGAAATTTGGTTGGAAGATGTTTAATGAGAATGTTTGTTGAGAAGAAAATTTCAACCAAGAATTGTGTAGGTACATTTGCTTCAATTAGCATAGAAAGACTCAACTAAAAAATATGTTGATGCTTCTTTTCTAATGAACCAACTTTTTTATGTGTGTAGGGATAGCTAACATTATAGATGACTCCCTATTTGATAAGAAGATTAAGCATTTTGCATTTATGATCTCACTGTCACTATCAATTACAAGAACTTTTACTTTGTCAAAGAATTGTGTTTAATTATTTTACAGAATTATTCAAAGATGGAAAAGAAGTCTAACTTAGCTTTCAATGGATAGAAGCATGAGGGAATGTGTCATTTTCACCAAAGATCACAAAGCATAGTATTTGAAACCTTGTCTAGACATAACAAGTGATTTCCCCAAAAACCGCAATGCATTTAACATGCTTGTTCGGGAAGGGAAGTCTTTGATGTTTATTAATTGCACATCACCTATAGAAATCAATATTTTTATTTGTAACAAAATTAAGTTTCTTATTATCCATGTACTTTTACACTTGTTGATGTGTCCTAATCTCATGTGACACAAGTTCGATGAAGCCTTTTGTTGGATGCATGCATTGAAGGCTCACGTAGTTTTGGATTTGACAATATACATCCCATCTTTAATTCTTCCCTTCCCTAGAGTGAGATGACTATGTAAGTGTCTGATTAGAAATATGTCTCAAAATAAGATAAAATAACATGGAAAATCTCTAGTCTGTTGAGCAACAGATAATAAATTCTTCTTCATCTCTGGTACTACAAGGACTTTGTGCAGAGGAATAGACGAATTATACTTTAGATATGTTTCACCCATTTGTTTAATCATATGGAACATTCCATCTCCAATCATGATGAAATCGGATAAATCACATGCTATAAGTTTTTAAGAATACATAGATCTTGAACTATATTATTAGTTGTCCTTGAATCAACATGCACTTATTGATTTTGAATAGTCCTTGATTGGATATCTATATAGCTATGATGACCTTTGTATATTGTATCACAGTATCTTCAATTAGAGTATTTGGGATCTCTACATCCTGGTAGTTATTGTCAAACATGTACCAGTACCTCCAGGCCTCATGTCCTTTGCTTCCATAGATGTGACAAAAGATCACATGTCGAGATCCACTTCCTTGACATATGCTTTGGTAAAATCTACTTCCATGAGACGTAAAAGAAATTCCATAGTGTTAGGATAAGGTCCAAGGACTCCTTGTTGATCACTCATATAATCTCCTTGATTTTTCTTAGAAGTATTCATGTTGTAAGAACTTCCTCTTCCATAGCCTCAATTGTCGTATCTATTGGAACTCTATCCAATAAAGGCAATACTAGGATTTGCATAGGTTTCTAGGGTTGATCATCTCATGTCATGATCCTTAAGAAAAGATACTACATCATCATAAGAAGGGGAGGAAGTATCATAGAGACAGTAAAATTCTTGCAGTCGGGCCCTAGACCACTCAGCAAATAATAGACCTTGTCATCATCTTCAAGAATCTTTCCAATAGCATGCAACTGATCACATATGACTTTGAATTCTCATAGATACTTAGTAATAAACATGTTCCCTTTCTAAATTCAACAAAGCTTCATTGTCAACTTGAATCCTCTTAACCGAGTTGGCTCATAGAAAGGCTTGGCCAAGATTCTCCATATTTGCTTCGAGGTAGTCAAACCAGCGACAACTTCAAGGACTTCTTTAGTCAGAATCCCCACTATCCAACCTTTGACAAGTGATTTGTCCTCATCCGCAATATGTAGTTGGGATTCACAGTGATTTCTTTGTCTTCATCAAAAAGGATCTTTTTAGGATGTGTGTCGGGACCATCAATGAAGCTCTCTAGTGAGTTTCTCCCAATCGACGCTCGAATCTGGACCTCCCAATACATGTAGTTCTGATTGTTGAGCTTAAGAGAAATGGAAGTGGAAACACTCATGCCAACAGAAAATGGATACTTCAGTGGGGAATTATTGGAGGATGAAGAGGCATTCTTTGAGATAGAGGAAGATTCATTGAAGGATGCCATCTCAGGTCAGTGATGCTCTAATAACAAATTAGAAATGAAGTAGAAGGAGATTAGAAACCCTAGACTGGGAGGAAGGTGATGGAAACTAAGATGGCATAACAAAAGAGAGACATGTGCAAAAGCTCAGTTTCATCCAAAAGGATATAAAGTCAATGTCACAATTTACAGTGACAGTTACTTTTATACATATGTGTCACAAATGTAACATATAATAAATTTAGAAATTACATAAGGGATCGAAAAGTATGATTAAATACCATAGAGAAAGAGAGAAAAAAAAACTAGATTAAACTAGACTAGCAATAGTTCTAGACTACTACATAGTGTAAAACTACAATACATATACTCAATTTTTCTTTCTACATATCTAAAGACTTTTTGTGGGCCACATGAATCACTATTTTTTTCCCTTCTTCAATGCACTAGTTTTTTTCTTTCAACATTTTCACCCAATTTATTGTGTTATGACCAACGATCCTCTTGCCCTTCATATATAACCATATAAATAGTGGGCCTCAATCAAAAAATCTTATCACTTTTTAGGATACCTGCTTCATCTAACTTGACCCCATGACCTCTTAGGACTACTACTTTGACTAAGTATTCAGTAAAATTGGTTTCTAGATTCTAAGGTTCTTCTCGAAAAGTATAGTTTGTGTTTTCATCATCTTCAAATCAAAATTAATATAGGAAAAAAACCCAAAAAACAAACTATTGTATAAATATTTACCAGTGTAGAACCTTCCCCAACTTATTTCTCGGACAAGCACACTTTCAGACTAAAGCGCCACATTAGTTGGCATTTTACTGTATTTTCAGTCATAAGCACCAAACTAGTGGGCATTTTATTGTAAAGCGCCACAAAGACTGGCATTTTATCATTCAGGATAATGAAAGCGCCAAAAATTCTGGCATTTTACTTGAATACGCAACACCAACCAGTGTACGTGGCAGAAAGATGCCACATTGTCTGGCATTTTATGTTTATTCAGTCAATAGACTGATATGTCGCGTCCGTCCTTTGAACATCCTTTACATAAAGTGCCACCTTATCTGGCATTTTAAGTTTAATGCCAAGATATATGACTTGTTTTGCTTGGTTACGAGGCCTAAAGTGCCACTATATCTGACATTTTCTGATAAACGCCACATAACTTGGCATTTTACCCCTGGTTACGATGCATGTGCTAGCTTTCCTTTCTTCCTCACTCCTCACTTCTGCCGCTTTGATTTCTCTCTGCTTCCTCCGTATCTGGTGGTTGTTGGTGAGCTACGGTGGTGGCACATCCTCCTCCTTCTCTGTGCGTCGTGGGATCTTCGAGCAAGTAGGTTCTCTGCCTCCGCCTCCTCCTCCTTCCTCCTCTTCCCCATCCGCAGGTGACCTTCTCTTGCCTCCTCTTCTTCCCTCTCCTTACCTTCTCTGACCTCCTCTTCTTCCCTCTCATTCGATTCTCCTGCCTCGTCTTCTTCTTCCCTCTCCTTCCATTCTTCGGCTTCCATGATTCAACCTCCTCCTTCTCCTATGACCTCCTTCTCCCACCTCCTCCTTCTCATGTGACCTCCTCCTTCTCCCACCTCCTCCTTCTCCTACCTCCTCTTCTTCTTCCCTCTCCCTGGTTAAGATGCCTACGCCACTATATCTGGCGTTTTCACCAATGCCACTGCTATCTTCTCCCTCTGCCACCTCTTCTTCCTCTCCTCAAGTGCACCTCCGCCTTCTCCTTCGGTAATGCAGTACCACTTCTACCTTTTCTCCTCCTTGATGTGCCCTATGCCAATGGAGCGATCCACCGCCTGGACACAGAAAGTCACTAGCACCTACCCTGCGCCCTGTAACCAAACCATCGCCTCCAACCACAAGTGACGTTGTTGCCCATGAGCTTCATTGACTTGCTATGCAATGATGCCTCCCTCATCTCTACAGCCGCCTACCCTGTACATCCCTTTCCTTTCTAGGATGATTTTTTTTAATATTAGTGATCTTCTTTTTCTATTTCTGCTCTCTTGATAGCAAGATTAGGGTGAACTGAACAAAACAAGTGAACAACTTCACATCCAAAGGTGAGAGTTGTGTATGTGTTTTTGCTAATGTTGTGTGAGTTTTAATGTATCCATTTGTAAAATGTAACTTTAATGGACTGTAATTTATTGGATTGTATTTTGAATGGACTTTGTCTTACATGGACTATTAATTATTTAGACATTATTTAAGTATGTCATGATATTTATTAGTATATTTTATTTTGTACAAGTCTATTTTTGTGTGTGAATGATGGTTTGATTGTGTCTATTTTTTATAGTTAAATCATGAGACGAAGTTGTTTAAATATTTCAGACTTACATAAAGTAATTTATATATCAAAGTCATTTGAACAAAGTTATTTTTATATGGTTAGTGATTTTATCAAAGTCATTTGAACAAAGACACTTTTATATCAAAATCATTTGAACAAATGTGGTATCTATATGGCTAGTGATTTTAGATCTAGTGAAATATATCAAATTCATTGAACTAAGTCATTTTTATATGGTTAGTGATTTTATCAAAGTCATTTGAACAAATGTGATAGCTATATGGTTAGTGATTTTAGATCTAGTGGAATATATCAAATTCGTTGAACTAAGTCATTTTTATATGATTAGTGATTTTGTCAAAGTCATTTGAACAAAGACCGTTTTATGTCAAAATCATTTGAACAAATGTTGTATGTTTAGTGATTTTAGATCTAGTGAAATATACCAAATTTATTGAATTAAGTCATTTTTATATGGTTAGTGATTTTATCAAAGTCATTTGAACAAAGACAATTTTATATCAAAATCATTTGAACATATGTGGTAGCTATATGGTTAGTGATTTTAGATCTAGTGAAATATATCAAATTCGTTGAACTAAGTCATTTTTATATGGTTAGTGATTTTATCAAAGTCATTTGAACAAAGACAATTTTATATCAAAATCATTTGAACAAATGTTGTAGTTATATGGTTAGTGATTTTAGATCTAGTGAAATATACCAAATTCGTTGAACTTCTATAAAATTATACTAAATCACAAAAACACTTTTATATGTAGCATGAATCGTACGATGTGGTTCAAATCAGTATGATTCAGATCATCACAAATGTGCAACAATATCGTTATCAAATTCAGTTGAACAAAGTAAATTTTATATCAAAATCATTTGAACAAAGGCACTTTTATATCAAAATCATTTGAAAAAATGTGGTAGATATATGTTTAGTGATTTTATGTCTAGTGAAATATACCAAATTCGTTGAACTTCCATACAATTCTACTAAATCACAAAAAAACTTTCATATTATATATCTAACAAAAATTACTTCCATACAATTCATGTTTATGGCCAATACCTCAAGACATTTTGTCATACTTTATGATGGAACACCCATGCCTATTGAAATATCTATGACATCTACTTATGCCGAGTTTATGTCATTCATACATCAAGTTCTTTCCATCAACTCATTAATGCATGACATACATTTGAGTTACACCCTTCCAAGTGATTTAGGTATGACGTTTAACTTATTTCCTACTCAACTTGTGGATGATTATAGTTGGAAAGACCTACTCACTATCGGCTATGGGGGGCATATGAATCTTTAGGTTGAGAAATCCAATATTTTGGGTGATGATGGAAAACACAATGTTGTTGAGGGTGATAATGATGATGATGATCCAGATTATGATGATGATGATGATGATGATGATGATGATGATGATGATGATGATGATGATGATGATGATGATGATGATGATGATGATGATGATGATGATGATGATGATGATGATGATGATGATGATGATGATGATGATGATGATGATGATGATGATGATGATGATGATGATGATGATGATGATGATGATGATGATGATGATGATGATGATGATGATGATGATGATGATGATGATGATGATGATGATGATGATGATGATGATGATGATGATGATGATGATGATGATGATGATGATGATGATGATGATGATGATGATGATGATGATGATGATAATGATGATGATGATGACCTTGATAATGACGTAGAATTGCAACAAGTTCGTATATATGATAGCAATCATGATGTTTATGTTGACCTAGAAACCTAGAAGGGTGATTGGGTGGACCATAACAATATGGATAACTATGCAATTTTTAAAGTGGATGATTGGATTTATGACTTTGAAAACCCTTTAGACATGGGAGATGATGAAGTTCTTATAGGACAAGGTTTTAATAAAGGTGACATTTTTTAAACAAAGGCATACCTCCTTGTAAAATTACAGTCTTAGTCAATCAATAATAATGTCCAATTTCAGACAGACCGGTCAAATAAGTGTTTCCTTATGCTTATATGTCTTCATAAGGATCAATGTTCATGGAGACTTCATGCATGTGCTTCTAAGAGGGTTAGTGGGTTATGGAAAATAACAAAATACAATGATAAACACTCATGCCACAGTGCAGTTTTATACAAGGATCATATGAAATGCAAGTCTTCATATATTGCAAGGATGATAATGCCTATGTTGAGAGCAAAACTAGACATGAGCGCTCGAGAGATAGTTGAAAAAGTGAAAGTTGAGTTGTATCTTACCATATCCTACAAGAAGGCTTGGCATGCACGTAAGAAAGCCATTTCATCAATCTTTGGAGATTGGGAGACATTGTATGGGTCGTTACTTCTATTTCTTAGATCTGTTGAACAAGCTATTCCAAGAACTGTATACAATTTCAAAGCCAGTGAAACAACCCTTGGCCATCGATTTGAACGTGTATTTTGGAGTTTTGGTCCATCTATTGCAGGTTGGGCTCATTGTCGGCCAGTGATTAGTGTTGATGGAAAATTTTGTATGGTAAATATGCTGGGGCTTTACTTATAGCTATTGGCATTGATGGAAACAAAATATTGTTTCCCTTAGCTTTTGCAGTTGTTGAGAAAGAAAACTGTTCTTCTTGGGTGTGATTCTTGAATTGCATGAAATATCAAATTTCAATTGTTCGATAAAGGAATGACTTTTGTGTTATATCTGATAGGATGTGCAACACTCATCAAGATTTGGATGAGGTGTTCCCATATGCCACTCAACATAACTATTTAAGACATTATAGAGACAACTTTCATAAGAAATTTAAGTCTACTGAATTATTTAACTTGATGTGGAAAGCAGCTAAGGCGACTAAAGTGGTAGAGTTCGATAAACACATGAGTGCTATAAAAGCCATTGACCCATGTGCTTACAGTTGGCTAATGCTTTTAAACCCAAGATCGTGGAGTATGTCTTGTGAAGGTGGTTATCCACTAGTACAGGAATGGTCTGTAGCGTCGGTTTTTTTAAGCCTGCAGCGTCACTTTATAACTGACGCCTAAGTGGCCTTCGCTATAGAGTTTGCTCTATAGCATCGGTTTATTTGACCAAATAAAACTGACCTTACAGAGTAAACACCGACGCAAAACACCGACCCAGGCAAGAATTTGCTCTACAAAATTTTCTCTATAGCGTCCGTTATTCCAAAAAAACCAACCCTGTAACGATCTCGATCGACAATTTTCTCGACCGATATCGTTTACAGGGTCGGTTTTTTTGGAATAACCGACCCTAAAAATTGAATGACCGCTTCAGTGAGATCCTCGGTCGAGAAAATTTTCGACCAAAATATTTTCTGTCGACAATTTTCTCGACCGAGAAAATTTTACAGGGTCAGTTTTTTGGAATAACCGACCCTAAAGATTGAATGACCACTTCAGTGTGATCCTCGGTCGAGAACATTTTCGACCGAAAATATTTCGGTCGACAGTTTTCTCGACCGAGAGAGTTTTTCAGGGTCGGTTTTTTTGGAATAACCGACCCTAAAGATTGAATAAAAGACTTCAGAGTAATCCTCGGTCGAGAAATTTCTCGACCGAGGATTACTCTGAAGTCTTTTATTCAATCTTTAGGGTCGGTTATAATTTCTCGACCGAGGATTACTCTGAAGTCTTTTATTCAATCTTTAGGGTCGGTTATTCCAAAGAAACCGACCCTGAAAAACTCTCTCGATCGAGAAAACTGTCGACCGAAATATTTTCGATCGTAAATGTTCTCGATCGAGGATTACACTGAAATGGTCATTCAATCTTTAGGGTCGGTTATTTAAAAAACCGACACTAGAAGTTACGATTTTTTTTTATTTTTTGCAGAAAATGAAATAGAACAGAAGAACAAGAAGATTCATATATTCTGGGAGAGGGCAACATTGATGCTCAACTGTCACCATTCAAAAACACACATTCATGACAAAAATGATTCATAATCACATAAAAATTTACAAAATGATAGATTGCTAGTCTGAGATGATATTAATCAGATACAAAAGTAAATATGAAAGGGCCACATACATAAATGGAGCTGACATATTTAATCCAATGCTATATTGACTTCATTTAGAAAAGAATCTGACCACTCTTCTCGAAATTCATTCAAGTCCACAAGGGTGTAAGGCTGAGTTGTAAAGATCTATAACAGAAAATGCACATGCTAATATTTTATAAAATGACTACAATCACTTGTAAATTTATGATGTTATTCTTTATTACCTGACTTATAGTTTGAATGTCATGTGATGCTTGTTTGACAATAGCTTTCATATATTTCATTACATAGTAGCCACAAGCCCAGTCATTATTTTGCATAGGACACTACAAATAACTAATTATACTTAATGTTAGTAAACTACTATAAATAGCAGTTGAGATAACACTATAAGAGTTGACATATTAGAATTGAAAATTAATACATATAAGACTAAGCAGTTGTCAAAGTAGCTACCTTGACATTTTTCAAAGTCAATGTCTTTAATTTTATTGGTATTTGTCCTCCAGCATCACGAAAAGCCTTTATACCCCTATCAATTAAATAATAGTTGGTAAAATAGAAATTCTAAATAGAAATATCATGTTGAAGCATTGACTAAATTTATACTTACTCCATAGCTGGCAATTTCAGTTTGTGACTCCTTGTTGTTTTACCCATTGGGTCAAGATAATAAAGAGTCATCAATTTAGGGGCAATCACCACTAATTCTCAATGTCTACCTCTGAGTAAGAATAAAACAAACATTAAAATAAATAATTTTATTCATTATTAAAATTATATTGAATAATAATACTTACTGCACGTTAACAGGAATTAGGATAATTTCCTTCCCTTCACTAGCAAAATATTTGAATGCAGTAGAGAAGTACTCATTCACATCCTCAAAATTTATCTCCACTTGACTAGTGATTGAAGGAACTAAGAATCCAACATTCTTTATATCAAAGTTTGTGATCTCAGTATATAAATGGTTGTAAAACATTTGTAATTATTTCCATATATAGAACTAAGCTAAAAATGTGTATTGGAATTTGATATATATATTGATAGATCATTACCTTATCCATACTTCTATTACCGAAGTATTTAGCCAATCATACTGGAACAACTCTATAATATCATCAAGAAAAATTAAATTCTCAAAATCCCTCCCAACTGCATCTTCTGTTAAATTGACCAACATTTGTAATCCTGAGCTTTGGTTGGCTAAGTATCGACACAAACATTTACATTTGCTTCCCAATTCGTCGAATATAGCTTCAGGAATGAAAGATGGCTTGGGCATAGGAGGACGACTAGTAGAATTTTTACTTTTTGGTTTACAAACCTATTAATTAAATTACATACTTATATTACACGAGTTCATATATGCAGTCAAATATGAAAAATATGGTAGAAATAAGGTAAACCTTGTCATTGATAACCAAGTGTCTAGGCCAACCCACCATAGCACCCTCAGCTTCTTCAACTGTACTATATTCAGATTATGTATGGGTAGTGGTTTGTCCCCCATTCTGTCATACACAAGATGGATGGACACACGACAAATGTCATCAGTAATTTGTTGGCAATGCAATGTACCACCAAGGTTGTACACCTTTCCCGCTGCCACAACATTATATTCTGGAACCTCCACTGCAAGTTTACAGTTCATACCAACCTAGATTGAAATAATATAAGTTATATAAGAAACAGTAGAACAGATACATGTTACAACTATATATATTATCATATATTTATCATATTAATAACACAACATATAGAACAAAAACTTACTACAGATTGTTGTGGTGGGTCATCGGGAGTGCTCCCATGACCTTCTACAATTGAGTATGGGCTTGTACCTCATCACTTGAGAGACGCGCAGTATGAATAGGTTGAGAAGGTTGAGTAGGCTAAAATAAAGACATTGTTTCTTTTACTTTCTGCGCTACTAATGCTTCAAGATCCTCTTGTGTAAGACCTCCTACACGACCTCTTTTAGATTGCAAAGGGCCAAAATAAGACTTGAATCCTATACCAGCTCCTAATCCCCTAACACGTCCAGGATGCTCCTTCGTACCAAGAGAAACTCCTAGTTCATCCATGTAGCCAGTTGGGATGAACTTTCCTTCCTTCCTTTTCTCGTGGAGATCAATCTATTCATAGTTAATAAAAATATTAAATCACAATATCAATTAGATATAAATACTTAGTTGGGATAAACCTACCATCTTTTGTGCCACCTCCTTAGTTGCAGGGTTGACAATTTCACCTGCTCGATTCTTTCTAGCATCAATCCATGTCATGTGTCGGGGTGGTCTCTCAACTTGAGTTGTACTAGATTCTTCTCCAAAAGAGGATTGCTTCTCTTATAGTTGGCAGCGGAAGGCATAACCACTGGGCCCCAAGCTATGGTCATGCACATTTTTAGCCCGTATTTCCTTTTGAGCCTGGTGAATAGCCTGATCATTTAAAATGAGGCATTGCAATTTAGACTTGGCAAACATGTATAAAAAGATTCACCTCCTTAATTGTATAAAATTAAATATTCATACAATACATCACAATCTTTATTACCTGAAACTCTTCTGATCTCTTAGCAGCAACAAATCTTTCCCACACCTCAGGATCTATAAAAATATATACATCTGTAGCTTTCTTCTTTTTTTTAGGATTATTTATAAATTCCTATACAAGATATGTCTTAAAACCCCTCCATCGTACACCACAACGTTGTAGCACTCTTTTCTTGTGATCTTTTTCATTTAGATGAAAAACACCCTATACATACAAAAGAAGCAATTAATAATGTTGTTTTGAAAAGGAATTAATTCCAAGCAAACTAAATTAGAATCAATAGATAAAAAACATATTAAAATAATATCACTTCCACTCACAGATATATCTTTCCATATGAGGTCTTTTTTGGCATTAGGAACATCATGCCAATTTTCTATATCTATTGCCACCTTACTGCGTGCGGTCGCCCCTACATAATGCTTGAAAGCACTAGTATGTTCCCCCAACAGGTGCTCCTGTCATATCAAACTGGACTGGCAATTTATCCCCTTTAGCCCTGAGCTCCTGCAGCCTACGCATCCATGTAGGACCTCTACTTTTCTTAGCATCACCACCACCATCCTCATGGTGCTCATGCTCAGAATGTTCATCTTCACTCGCCATTTTAGAACCTGCAAGTATACATGATAAAAAAATAAGTGATAATAAAAGCACAAGTGATAAGGTATACATGATAATAAAATAAATAATTCAAAGAATACATGCCTTTAGTATTGGTTGAGTTGTTAGTCAAGGAAAATTCCTTCAGCATGGTCTTGACGTTTATAATATTCATTGGTGTTATCTTCAACATTTACACTTGGCAAACCAACTGAGAATGGACTGGAATCATCATACTTTTCATAGTATTCTTCTTCATTTATAGGATCTACAGTAAACTGTCTTTTTCCATTAAGAACGACAGACCAATTTTTATTTTTCGGGTCATCAATATAGAATACTTGTTTTGCTTGGTCTGCCATGATGAATGGCTCATCTTTGAAACCAATCTTTTCAAAATTCACCAATTTGAAACCCAACTCATCCACTAAAACTCCTTTGTTGTTGTCAACCCAATTACACCTAAATATAGGAACTCAAAAATTTGTATAGTCCATTTCCCATATGTCCTCAATGACTCCGTAATATGACATCTCAGCTTCGCGTGGTTGTTTATCTTTGGCACTAGTAAAATACAATGAACAAGCTTTAACAGTGACCCCACTATTTTGAACTACACTACTTTCATCTTGACGCTTTGTGTAGTATGAAAATCTGTTAATGTCATAACCATCATATGACATGACATCCATTTTTGGCTTAAAGGCGAGCCATTTTATGTTCTCAGCAACATTATTTGGTGATTCAGATAGTTGATTAAATACTTTCTCTTCAAACCACCTAATAAATGTTCGATTATGCTCTCTTGCAAGCCACATTGAACTGGATCACGGATGATTTCTCTTGATAAGATCATTGTGTTATGTGATGTAGCTACTAACTTCATCGATGTTGTGTAAAATATACAAATGCGCTTGTTCCCACAACTCACGAATGATTCCTTTCACTCCTCCTCCCAGAGTTCCTTTGCCACAATAAGATCCAATGTGATGGGAATTTTTTTGATCGCTACAAGTTTCATTGCAATTCAAAAAATCATTACAAAAGTCCATCACCTCCCTAGCCACGTAACCCTCAACAATACTCCCTTCAGGACGATAACGATTCCGAACATCACCTTTAAAAACACTCATGTACCGTTCAAATGGATACATCCAGTGTAAGAAAATTGGACCCAACATCTTCACCTCCCTTGTAATATGTACTACAAGATGAACCATGATATCAAAAAATGAAGGAGGAAATTACATTTCAAGCTGACACATGGTAACAATTACATCTTTCTGTAATTTATCGAGAGTATCAGGATGTATCACTTTGTTGCATATTTCATTGAAGAAGAAATAGAGTCTTGTGATTGCAAACCTTACATGCTTCGGCAATATAGATCGAATAGCCACAGGTAAAACTTGTTGCATTAAGGTGTGAAAATCGTGAGATTTGAGACCTATCAGTTTCAGATTCTTCATTGATACCAATCTACGAATATTAGAAGAGTATCCTTGTAGAACCTTAATATTATATAAGCACTCACAGAAAGTCTTTTTCTCTTTCTTTGACAAAGTGTAACAAGCCAGTGGAAAATATGTGCAGCGACCCCTGATCTCCACTGATAATTATTTTCTAATACCCATTAATTCTAAATCTTTTCTAGATTTGATGCCATCTTTAGTCTTTCCTAGTATGTTCAATAGCATACCGATGATGCTATCACAAATATTTTTTTCAACATGCATGACGTCAATGCAGTGTCTAATTGCCAAAGATCTCCAATAAGGAAGATCCCAGAATATTGACCTCTTCTTGTATAGAGATTTGTCACATGCGAGTGTATGACTACTTGAACTCTTTCCAAATTCATTAACAATATGTTTCACCCTGTCATATACAACATTTCCTAGTATAGGTTTAGGAGCACTTCGTTCCTCAGTTGACCCATTAAAGGTTTTGTGTTGCCTTCGATAAGGATGCACTGGTTGGAGAAATCTCTGATGACCAAGATATATGATTTTACCACCATGTTTCAGTATGATTGAATCAGTATTTTCCTCACAAACAGGACATGCTTTGTATCCTTTTATGCTATATCCAAACAAATTTCTATAAGCTGGAAAGTCATTAATTGTGCAAAATAACATAGCACGCAAACTGAAGATCTCTTTACGTGAAGCATCATATGTCATAATACCTTCTTCCCATAGTTTCATTAGGTCATCAATTAGAGGTTGAAGGTAAACATCAATATCATTTCCAGGTTGCTTGGGCCCTGATATCAATATTGACAACATCACATACTTATTTTTCATACACAACGAAGGAGGAAGATTGTAGATAACAATCATAACAGGCCACGTGCTATGTTGGCTGCTTAATGTACCATAGGGATTCATTCCATCTGTACAGAGCCCAAGTCTTAGGTTTCTTGGTTCTTTACCAAATTGAGGGTATAATAAATCAATTTTCTTCCATTGTGGTGAATCAGATGCATGTCGTAGGACGCCATCATCATTGACCTTTAACTCCCCATGCCAAGACAAATTTTGCGCATCTTCTGTATTAGCAAATAAACGTTGAAATCGTGGTATTATTGGTAGATACCACATCACCTTGGCAGGAGAGCCATTTTTAGCCTTAGCTAAATTTGTAGTCTTATACCTTGACGCACCACATTTTGGACAATTTATCAAATTACTATACTCCTTCTGAAATAATACACAATCATTTGGACATGCATGAATCTTCTTAGCCTCCATTTTCATTGGGCACATTATTTTCTTTGCTTGATATGTTGAAATTGGAAGCTCGTTGCCTTCAGGAAGAATTTCCTTTAACAAAAACAACAGTGAAGTGAAACTCTTATCGCTCCAACGGTTTTGAGCTTTAAGAGTATATAATCGCATCACAACACTCAACCTCGTGAACTTAGTATAACCCTTATATAATGGTTTTTCAGCATCATGGACAATGTTTGCAAATAAAGAAGGTGGATCAATGACATTGTCCTGACAACTATGTAGCATCTCATCAACCATATCATCCTGAATCGGTTCATCATTAACATTATCATCATTATCTATATCTTCTATGCCACAACTATTAGTATCGACATTTTCTGATCCATAATTCAATTTCTCTCCATGCCAATACCATTCATTATAACCTTGTATGATCCCATTGCATATGACATGATTCTTAATTTCCTCACCAGTATCAACTTTCAAAATGTTACAACAATTTCTACATGGACAATATAGCCTATCTGTAGGTAGTTTCCTATGTTCCTCAGCAAATCTGATAAATTCATCAAGACCTTTGGCAAACTCTAGACTGCAACGGTTCTTGATAGACATCCAACTTCGATCCATTTTCTATATCACCTTAAAATTAATTATAAAACTAACTGTTTAATATTGATACTATAATAATCTGTAAGTTTTTATTGATAGGAAGTTAATTACTTATATACTAAAGTGTACCACCTATCCCATTTTTGAATATTTAATCTCACTAGTAATTGTATAATGTATGTTTAGTTTTGAAAAACATTTCAGCAGCATTTCCCCTAAGTTCTCCATGTACACTGATGTAAATGGCAAATAACCACTCACATATGTACCCAGAGAACAAATGAAGAAATCCTACTAAAATTTTCTACAAAACTAAACATACATTATACAGTTACATCCTAAGTGAGATTAAATATCCAAAAATAGTCCCAAACCGGGGACTATCCAAAGTTTACTCATAATGAGTAAATTATGAACGGGTTTCTAAGTTAATATATAAATGCATTATTTCATGCATCAACCCTAAAGTGTCAATTTGGGAGTATCCAAAGTTTACCACTAATAATCTAAGGATTTCCTTCCAGTCATGATGTCATTATCCATACTTCTAGTGCATAGAGCTACAATTTTTATGGTTTAAATGGGGGTATGATTGTTTACACTAAGATGTAAGCAAATGGAAGGAAAATTTTTAAAATCTAGACCAGCCTTGGAAAATTAGATATCATGGACTAAGAAAGAAATGATCAATACACTAGCAAGAGAGAGAAACTAGTTGAAGATTAGAAATGGCAAGCAATTAGGCCAAGCTAGAAAGAACAAGCAACTACACTAATCTAATAATGGCAACCCTGATCTATCAACTAACTAGAGAAATTATCTAAACAAAGAAATCATACACTAACTAGGAAATCAACTAACTAAACAACTAAAAGCATGTTAAGTAACACTAACTAGAGAAAATTCTTTAAGAAATTAACATAAAGGAAAGTAGAAGAGAGCTAGGCTAGCACGCAACTAACAAAATTGGGTGTTAAGCAATTGATTAAGGAAGTGGGATGTTATCAAACCATATAAAATGGAAAAACAATATAACTGTATAGTTAAAGGAGT
Source organism: Alisma plantago-aquatica (assembly GCA_963693085.1). Classification (NCBI taxonomy): domain Eukaryota; kingdom Viridiplantae; phylum Streptophyta; class Magnoliopsida; order Alismatales; family Alismataceae; genus Alisma; species Alisma plantago-aquatica. Next base: position 1,181,891,607 of record OY856409.1, read on the forward strand.
CCAGGTCCAATCTCGGTCGACAATTCGTCGACCGAGAGCCCACCTGCACGCGGCGTCCAGGTCTACCCTCGGTCGACAAATTCTCAACCGAGAGTGGACCTGGACGCCGCGCACAGGTGGGCTCTCGGTCGACAAATTATCGACCGAGATTGGACCTGGACGCTTCCATGGCGGCGGGAACGAACTCAGGAATGAGGGAACAAGGCGGCGGACTTACTTGGAAATGACGGCGACCTTCGTGGAGGATGTGACGACCTTCCCGGAGAGGCGGCGACCTTTTTGGAAGTGTGGAGAGGCGGCGACGACGAGCTCTTTTCGCGGAGAGGAGGCTTGGCGATGTGAAGAGGCGGCAAGAGTTTCACAGAGAGGAGGCAAGGCTTTGACGACGAGCTCCCTTCGAACACGACGACGACCTTCTTGGCCAAGCTTTAGCGGTGTGGCATCTCTTTTGGTAAGGAGAAGCTTTGGTCGAGCGAGAATGGAGGGAAAATGAGCTTTGGCGGTGCGAAAATGGAGGCAAAAGAGAAAAGAAGAACTAAGTCTTGGCAGCGAGAATGGAGGGGAAATGAGACCCCGACTGTTTGTTACCCTCGAAACATGTAGGGTCGGTTATTTGCAAACAACTGACCCAACAGGTAAGCGATGCCCGAACAAGCTTCTCGGTCGACAATATTGTCGACCGAGGATGCCTCCTACAAGGTCGGTTATATGATTAAAACCGACCCTGGAGGTAACAACAAAGACTTCTCGGTCGACGACTTTGTCGACCGAGACACTCTCTAGGGTCAGTTTTAAAGAAAAAACCAACCCTAGAGGTTCTTATACATGCACGAAAGGAAATTTGGCTCTTCTTCTGGTCGACAAATTTGTCGACCAAAAGGAGCTCTAGGGTCGGTTAAAAAATTAAAAAACTGACCCTAGAGGTTCTTATACATGCGTGAAATAAACTGTATCCAAAACTAAACTCGGTCGACAATATTGTCGACCGAGAGACTCTCTAGGGTCGGTTTTTTTTTAAAACTGACCCTAGAGGTGCTTATACACGCATAAAGGAAATCTGGCTCTCATTCTTAGTCGACAAATTTTTCGACTGAGATGATATCGGTCGACAAATTTGTCGACTGAGGGGAGCTCTAGGGTCGGTTAAAAGTAAAAAAACCAACCCTAGAGGTTCTTATACATGCGTGAACTAAACCGGATCCAAAACTCATTTCGGTCGACAATATTGTCGACCGAGAGACCTTCTAGGGTCGGTTTTAAAGAAAAAACCGACCCTAGAGATGCTTGTACACACACGAAAGGGAATCTGGCTCTCATTCTTGGTCGACAAATATGTCGACCGAGATGTCTCGGTCGAGTAGTTTTTCGACCGAGATTAACCTTGTTTCAATGTTTAAATTAAGTACTTGTACAAGATTTTACATGATATCCAATATAATCATTTTGTATGACTCTTTAGTTCTCCCTCTTAATTTATGCTATGCTCTCCCTTAAAGAGATATTTAATTTTAAAACCAAGTGATGCTTTGTCAAATTTAGCCATAATTTATTTTTCAATCATTTGAAATAATAATATTCTTATATAACATGTATATGTCCAAATAAAGCCATAGAAAACACTTTTATTCATAACAATTTAATGCCCATGCACTTTATAAGATGAAGCATGACATACTTGCTTTATAAAAAGATATCCATTACAATCATTACAAAGATATCTCATAATCTCACTGAAAAGACCGAAGGATTACATCAATGTCTGGATCTTTTCCAAGAAAGGGCTCATCTCCATAATCTTTGACCAGTGTCTGCCACTCCAAGGCACCTGTCTTGGTTAAGGCATAAACCTCCAAGAAGGTGGGAACACAATCAAAGCGAAAGTGGGCAGCAATGTCTTGAAGTTGAATTGGGGAAAACTGAGTATGTGTGAGATTAGGAGATGGTGGAGGTGGAATTTGATAGTAGTTGTAGGAAGGATTGTATGGATTTATCATGCCAGGATTAAGGGAATAGGGCTATTCATCAGGTTGGTTAGGAGAGAGAGCTTGCATCCTTTGGTTTAAATAAGTCATGCCATGGTGATTATAATCCAATTGCCTACTTAGGTGATATTGGGATCCATCAATGTATGTCAAGGTGTTTGTAATAGGATCATGGGATAGGTTGGTAGGAGGAGGTGGTGGAGGTATGTCTTGGGTGGATGTCTCCCCTTCAGTCCTATCCCTTTCGTGGCGAAATTCGATTCCCATCTTTTCCACCGTATTTTTACTTATCTTTTGGGGTTTTCTATCCCATGTGTAACCTAAGTCGTCCCCAATATTCTTCTTAAGAAAATGTTGAGTGATTTGGCATACAAAGTCAGCATAAGGTGGATTTCCAGAAAACTCAAGCATATTCTTAAGGATGATACGAATAAAGTTTATGGGAATACCTTTGAGAATGGCATAGATAAGGCACATACGAAAGGTGGTTACTTTAGATTTGTTTGCTCTAGGATGGATATTGGTGGCAACAATGAGATTTATGATCCTAGCTTCAGGTTTTAAATTTATGGCATAATAGGTACCCCTATCTTCATTGCAAGTCGTATTTGATTGAAAGATGGCTTTTTTGACATCACTAAGGCTAGTTGTAGTGTCATCTTGGGAGAGTTTGTTGAGTGGATTTCCTGTGGTGAGATCAACAAAATCTTTATATTCTTCTATGTTTATGTCAAGCATATCAAGAATACCCTCCTCAGTAAAATGGAATCCATACCCACCAACCATAGAGGAGAAGGAATCATGGTCAGGATGTGGTGTTAAATTGGCATAGAATTCATTAACTACTTTGTAGGAGTAGGAATGGAAGGACGGGATCAGAAAATCAGTCAAATGTTGCACCTTAAAGAGTTCCTCCAAATCGACAATGCGGTGGAAGTCCATGACGTCGACTGGCCGTCGTGGAAGATGAGTTTTTGAGGAGAGCCTGAGGTAGCGGTCGCCTGCAGCTGTGTCTTTGAAGGGGACGTCGTTGATGAACGGTAGTGGATCAGAGACAGTCCTTCCTTTCCTGCCTGCAACTTCCTTCTTTCCACGTGTTGATGAGGAAGCCATCTCGTTGCTTTGAAATGGAGAAGTAATAAGCAAGACTTGGATGTAGAGAAGCTAAAGATTTTCACAAGAATACACTAGAGAGGAGCTAGAGAAGTGAGAATGTGAAGGCGTGAAGAAATGGATCGTTTTGGGTGCTATTTATAGCAAAACAGAGCCCATTTCGGTCGACAATTTGTCAACCAACGCCCGCAATGGTCGTCTCCCGGTCGGCCAATGGTCGATCGAACTAGCCGTTACGGCGGTCGATTTTCTAGCCGTTATGACGGTCGATTTTCTAGCCATTTCGATCGACAATTTGTCGACTGACGCTCGCAACTGTCGTCTCCCGGTCAGCCAACGGTCGATCGAACTAGCCGTTACGACGATCGATTTTCTAGCCGTTATGACGGTCGATTTTCTAGCCATTTCGATCGACAATTTGTCGACCGACGCCCGCAACGGTCGTCTGCCGTTACGACGGTCGATTTTTTAGCCGTTACGATTTATATTTTAATCAGGATATTGCCTTTTTAATTCAAGAAAATGGAAGTTCACAGGGTTGGCCTCGGTCGAACAATTTGTCGACCGATTTTGTCTTGGTCGAATACTTCCTTGACCGACAAAGAGCCAAATTTCCTTCGTATAAGTACCTCTAGGGTCGGTTTTTTCCTTAAAACTGACCCTAGAGGTACTTATTCATGTGTGAAATACTAAATTGGATCCTAAGTTTATATCGGTCGACAATATTGTCGACCGAAAATCCCTCTAGGGTCGGTTATAAAGGAAAACCGACGCTGCAGGAGCTTATACGAACGAATCTGGCTCTCTCTCGGTCGACAAATTCGTCGACTGAAAAACAACCAGATTTCGTTCATATAAGTACCTTTAGGATCGGTTTTTTACTTATAACCGATCCTAAAGTCCAATTCGGTCAACAATATTGTCAACCGAATAGACTTATAAGGTCAGTTATAAGCAAAAAACCGACCCTAAAAGTTGCTTATACACTTGAAATCTGACTCCTTATCGGTCGTTGAATTTGTCGACCGAGAAAAGCTCTAAGGTCGGTTATAAGTACAAATCTGACGCTAGAGGTGCTTATACATGCGTGAAGTAAACTAGATCTAGAATTGTTATCGGTCGACGAATTTGTCGACCGAGGATCCTTTAGGGTCGGTTTTAAAGGAAAAACTGACCTTAGAGGTGCATAACCGAAGAGGCCTTTAGGGTCGGTTATAAGGATAAAATCGACCCTAAAGGTGCTCGTATACGTGAAATCCAGCTCTTATTCGATCAACAAATTTGTCGACTGAGGAGCCCTTTAGGGTCAGTTATAAGGAAAAACTGACCCTATAGATCGATCCGCGAAGCCAAAAATCAAGCAAATTTTTGCCGCGGGAAACTTGTAAATGAATTTCTAAACCAATTGTCTATAAGGTCGCTTATTTTATAAAAACCGACCCTATACAGATGCACTACAAGGTCGGTTATTTTAAGAAAAGCGACCCAAGAGGTCTTAAGTGATGCCCGCATTTTTTATAGACATATAAGGTCGGTTATTTGGAAAACCGACCCTATAGAGATACACTACAAGGTCGGTTTTTTTAAGAAAATCGACCCAAGAGGTCTTAAGTGGTGCTCACATTTTTTTTAGACATATAAGGTCGGTTATTTGGTAAAAACGACCCTACATGTAGGGACGTTATAACCCATTTATGTATTAGTGATCGATACGTACAATTACTCTAAGACAATTGATGGAATTTTAAAGCGTGCTTGCAATCTTCCCATACAAGCCCTCATATGTAGCACATATTATCAATTGCTCGTGATGTTCTTCAAAAGGAGGAACTCTAAAACATCATTAACGGCCAATTCATCGCGAGAATAGCTTATAAATTGGAGAAGTTGGAGGAGAAGGCAAGGAAACATCACATTAGTTACCGAGTAAATGAGTTAGGATTCACCATCAATGATATGTCAAGAAATAGTTATCAGGTGCATATTCTGTGAAATCCCTATCCTTCGTAGTGTACTTGTGGTAAACCACAAGTTTATCATATTCCATGCTCACATGTACTAGCCTGCACTAGTTTCATACACTATGAATATTTTTAGTTTGTCAGCAGTTGGTACAAGCTAGACAATTATAGGCTGACATATGCCCCTCAGTTTAGTGGAATCCCTGATAAAAGATATTGGTCAGGGTTTGATCCAACCATGGGTCTTGTATATCTTCTACCACCAGTTGTTACAACACGTGCAGGAAAACCTAAGGTGAAGCGCAAGATGACAAATATGGATATTTATCCTAATCACACTTCTTACAAATGTGGAAAATGTGGTGGTTTAGGTCATAATGAGAGAACATGTAAGAAAAGAAATGGTTAGAAATCTCCAAATGTAATCTTAGTTTTCTACTTTGAAATCTCTACATGTAATCTTCATTTTCTAATTAGTAATCTCTATATGTAATCTTAGTTGTCTACTTTGAAATCTCTAGTTTTAATCTTAGTTTTCCAACTCGCATGAGGAGGGCGGGATGAATAAAATTTCCTCCTGACTTCTATAATAGGACATGTAATAAACTGTTAGATTTTATTTTGGTATACATTTTATTAACAAATCTTGGTAATTTTATTATATGCATTTAGTCATTTAACACATGTTGTGATATTTGTTCTTTCTTTGTATAGACATGGTGAAAGGAGATGATACATTGTGGATTACATGCCACTCCACTGAAATTTCTAGGTGGGAGTTAATAGATGCAAATGTGTTTGGGTATGTTTGTACAACGGGGTTCAGATCAATCATTACCCTTTCTAGGGTTCACTTTGATGCATCATTGATAACAACACTTAGTAGAAGGTGGCATTCAAATAGAAATTCCTTCCACTTTCCTTTAGGTGAGATGACGATCACATTTCAGGATGTTGAAGTCTTACTAGGTTTACGTGTTGATGGTGATATCATTGTAGCTCATCATCCTATAGGTCCTAATGAAGGCCAATTTAGTTCTTGGTCTTCCATGTGCAACCATATCTTAGGTTCACATCCAGAAGGGCTTGATCATGGGGCCGTCCAGCTGAGTTTGTTGTGTTCTATATTTACAGGCATTGACTTGGAGAATGTCGACGATCAAGTCAAACGTTGATACATAAGTGCATACTTGTTACACATTTTAGGTTGCTTTCTATTACCATATGGTACTGGTAATGAGGTTCATCTTTGCTACTTGCCTCTTCTAGTGGATTTTGACTGTTGCGATTTATACTCTTGGGGCAGTGCAGTTTTAGCATACTTATATCGTCAGTTGTATAGGTGTCGTCCAGGTTCTAGACAGAAACAAATATATGGGTGTGTGCATCTATTGCAACTGTGGTCTTGGAAAGATTGCATGTTGGTAGACCTGGAAAGGTGGACATGCGAGATGATTTTGAGTGGCCTGAACATGCTCCACTAGGCTATAGGTAAGTCATAGGAATATATAAACACTCTATTTTAGAAAGTATAATCTCATAATATTCTTATCATTGGTAAATTATGTGAAACAGATGGAACCATCTAATGGAGCATGTATGTGTACCACGAGGAACTGTGACGTTATACATTAATGAGATTGATACCCATCAGCCAAGTTAGGTGAGAGTTTTAGTTCGTTTCATTCTTAAATTTTACATAACTTTGTTTGCAAAATATTTATTCTAATGTATTGTTATATTTATTGTTATAAGTATTTAAATTGTTATAAATATTTAAATTTGTAGTTAGTTTGGACACCTTACAGTGTTGAATTGTTGGCCAAGTTGCCGCCTATATGTCAACAAGGTAGAGACATTTGGATGGCACGTGTACCAATGATATCTTCTATTGTAATGGAGTGCCATGCTCCTGATATAGTACTACGACAATTTGGTGCTCACTATCAACCACAACTCCAAGACCTTCCTATATATCATAGGATTGATGGTAGAGGGCGTAGCATCAATGACTGGTTGGTCCAATATAGCACAGAGCTAAATGCATGGAATGACAGACATAATAGTATAGTTCAACTTCTTGATCCTTTGATTGTCGAGCAGCCCCCTAGATGGTACAAACCTGAGTATCATGTTGAATGGCCAGTTGATCCACCTACTTTGTACTATCCTTGTGGATACATAGAGTGAGATTGTGTAAGTGTATATATATATATATATATATATATATATATATATATATATATATATATATATATATATATATACATATATACATATATATATGCCAAAAAGAACCTGAAAACTAGCGAGTTCACGAGCGGTTTTATTCCCTTTCAAAGTAAATAGTGTAACCCGTATGGAGCCATCTTATATATATATATATATATATATATATATATATATATATATATATCTGTGTGTGTGTGTATATTTATATAGATCTTAATATTGAAATGAAATCAATTCTAATTAACATTCATTCTGATAGGTCCAAGCTCATGTGCAAATCCAAGAGACACTATAAGCATTCACACAAGAGACACATGTTGATGATTGGTTGAGAGCATGGGACAATATATATAAAGTACAGAATGCATGGTTTCAGCAGATGCCTATCCACATGCATCCAAATCAGAGTATAGCTGCTCCTACGACAACATCAGTTGATGCCACTCCTTTTGCAATTTCTATAATAATTGGACACTTTACACCACAAGGGCATTCTACTGCACCAGGTTGTTCTATAACAACTGGACACTTCATACCACAAGGGCATTCTATTGCACTAGGTTGTTCTACAATAAAAAGTGACTCCTTGCCTGTAGGAGATTCTACATCTGCAAGAAAATTTCATGTTGGTACTCCTTCGTTTCTAGGAATGTTCTACTCTTAATCATTGCCACCCTCTGATCAGTTTGGGGTTCCTTCTACTTTACCATGGTCTCAACAAGGTTTTAGTCCATCCCGAGCCTTTGACCAACACGGGCCTTTTTATCCATTTTCACCACATGGACCACCACCTAGCTGGTCACAAGGCCTCTACACAACCATGTTTGGATCACCTCCACCATCTTGGAATATGTCTTTCACTCAACCTCTCACACCACCACTTCCTATGAGTAGGCCTACACGTGGAGCTCAAACTACACAGTTAAGCCCAATCGAAGATTCTCCAAACATAGAGCAACAATCGGGTGACCAAACCTAAGGTTTAGGTAATCAAAAGTGATAGGTATTAATTCTTTTAAATATTTTTATATTCTAAATAATATATTGTACTGTTAACTATAGTTTAATGATTTTGTCAAATATTTCTTTTATTTTGATTGCAGGATTGAACTTGTTTGTTGCAGCATCTAAAGATTACTTGTCATTTCCAAATATTGAAGATTTCCTAGTTGAATCATGTATCCTTCTTAAATGCATTTAGACTGATGTTTGTTTTTAATTTTTCTATGTTGGATCATTTTGTATTTACCATTTACCTTATTCCCTTTTGGACATATTTCTATCATATTGTAATCATAATCTAGATTAATATGTGTTGGATATTTAAAAATTTAGAACATGCAGCAAATACCATATGAATATGTGTTGGATATTTAGAAATTTAGAACATACAACAAACACCATATGAATACGTGTTTGATATTTAGATAATGCAGCAAATACCATATAAATATGTGTTGAATATTTACAAATTTAAAACATGCTTGAAAATTTAGAGCATACATTAAACGACATATATTTTGGCGTGTATTGTGAACAACAAAAGTCACACTAGTTGACGCTTTGGCTTTGGAAATTTATTTGAGATAAACATGCCAATCAGTTTGGCGTTTAAGGCCCGCAACCATGAAAACGCCAGCCTGTTTGGCGCTTTACGTCTAAAATGCCAATTTATTTGGCGCTTTGTCTCCTTCAGCACGGAAACACCAACTGTGGTGGCACTTTACATCTAGAACGCCAATTTATTTGGCGCTTATGCCCCTTTGAGCACGAAAATGTCAGATTGTTTGGCACTTTTGGGTCCTCAAGTTCGAAAACACCACATTGTTTGGCGCTTTTGGGTCCTCAAGCTCGAAAACGCCACATTGTGTGACGTTTTTTAACCCCGCAACAGTAAAACGCCGACTAATGTGGCGCTTTAGACTAAAAGTGTGCTAGTTCGGGAAATAAGTTGGGAAATGTGCTATACTGGTAAATATTTATACAATAGTGTGTTATTTAGATTTTTATCCATTAATATATTTATATCAAGTCAGTCTAACTTTATATCTATCAATTTGTTAAATTACAAAGATTATGGCGTAAGCTCTATGTGCAAGCGCACTTAGTTGGATACGTAGCTGAACAAGAGGCGATCTCAAAAGAGGAAAAAGTGGATGGGAAACGTGTAGTACTGGAATGCAACCGGAACAAGGACACGTTAGGTTGGTTGCATGGTTGAGGAATGTGGCTTTGTTGCTGGGGGATAGAAAAGGTGACCATCCTTTCAGAGTTGGTGACGAAGGAATACACCAATTTCCTTCTTTCAGGAAACAACAGGAATACACCATTTTCGTTTTCATGTGGTTGTGCTGCATCCGATTCCGGTACCTGAACAGATTCAGCCATCCACCGCCAAAGTCGGTAGCACAGTCTATTTGGCCGCGTAGGAAAGGCACTATAAGTCTATATAACTAGTTGTCTGCGGAATGATACAAAAGGATGAGAAAGTGATTTGGGGGGAATATTAAAGGAATACCGGATTCGGGTCTAAGTTAATATAAGATGTTGCTTCGTGGGTTCGGGAAGGTATTGGGATGTGATTCACAGAGGAAAGGAGGTTTGGTGTTTTTTTTTGTAAGATAATGATTCTCAATACGTGTGATTTGATTAATTAAAAGCGACGTTTCTTAATAAAAGCGATGGCGCTCTCTCGTACGCCAGCAAAGGGGAAGGTCGTTACTTGGTGGTCATGGCATTGATGGGATGTTGCTGTGTGGTTTTGTGTACAAACACACCGCAGATCAAGTTGGCTGATGGAGACGTCCACAGCTCTACTTTCCCCGTCCAAACACACTATATAACGGAGGGTAGGGTGGCTATCTCAAATCATCCAGCCATTGCAAGAGCAGAGCAGCTTCTTGTTTGTTTCGTTTGTTCGTTATTGTTCACTAACCCCGGCAGCTCTTGCTCTTGGGGTGGCCGGTTCTTGTTTATCTCAGGGGCTTGTCAGGTTGGTATCTGGTAGGCGTGTGGTTATACGTTGGATTATGCTCTGTTTTGATAGATTTTGCGCAGCAGACTGATGAACTTCGGTTGTTGTCTTGTTTTTGGTTTGTCCCTACAGATTTTCGAGGTAGCTTCTTGTTTATCAGAATGGAAGCAATGATGGCCAGCCGATCCAAGTACGACTGCCTGCTTTTCGGTGAGTGAGTCACAACAGGGCTTCATGTTTCCTTACATAACATCCAGTGAAATCATCCATCAGCAACAATAAATCTTGCATCATCAGGTGTTTGATTCATCTCAGAAACTAACGTGTTTTTCTACCATCTTTCTTGATATGTTTTCTTGTTAGACATGGATGACACCTTGTACCCTATGAGCGTGGGCATCAACTTAGCTTGCCGCAAGAACATTATAGGTATGTTGCCCAACTGAGCTATCTCAGCTTCCTTACCTATAAAATTCAGGCCACAAACAAGTTGGTGCTTTTTTTTATCTTGAATTATACTCCACGGACTACAGGCTCCTTACATTGAATTAGAATTTCAACGGTTATTCCTTATTCTTGAAATATAATCCGCTGATTACATGCTGAAACATCTTCCTTATTCTTGAAATATAATCCGCAGATTACATGGTGGAACATCTCCACATAGAGGAGAGCGAGGTGCCCAAGATGTGCTTGGACTTGTACAAGGAGTATGGAACCACCATGGCTGGTCTCAAGGTAAACATCGTGCTAAAGATGTGATATTTGGGGTTTCCTTGTCCTTCACAACCAGAGAGAGTAGTCGGATCTTATTTCCGGCCATCTCTTGCAGGCTCTCGGTTATGAATTCGATGACGATGAGTTCCACGCCTACGTCCACGGCAGGTTGCCGTACGAGAAGCTGAAGCCCGACCCTGTCCTGAGGAACTTGCTGCTCTCAATGCCGCAGAGGAAGATTGTAAGTTTCCCGAATCAGTAGCTATATATACTTTGATTCCGTGAAATGTTTTATCATCTGCTGATCGACTTGATTTTTTCGGTCCCAAGATATTCACCAACGCCGACAGGGCTCACGTGCCCAAAGTGCTCAGCAAGCTGGGATTGGAAGACTGCTTCGAAGGCGTCATATGCTTCGAGACCCTCAACCCACCCAAGACTGACGACGGCGGCATCGATTCTTCCGATGAGGCAAAGCTGGTGGATGACCTCGCTGACTCCTTTGAGAAGAGCAACCCACTTAAGAGCTACGGCAGTAGCAGCGGGTTCACCACTGACAGCGAGTCTGATGCAGATGTCTCGGTGGGTGGCGCTCGCGGTCCTAAATCAAGCATCCTCTGCAAGCCCAACATGGATGCCATGGAAGCTGCCATCCAGATTGCAAACGTAGACCCCAAGAGAACTGTAAGGATCGATAATCCTCGCCACTCTGATCTGTTATTCGTTCTTAACTTCAGTGATCTCTACTCCACCAAAAAACTAACAACTTCCTCTGTCCTTGTTTCAGATCTTCTTCGATGACAGTGCCAGGAACATAGCCTCTGGAAAGGCAGCAGGGCTCCACACCGTCTATGTAAGCTTCTCAAAATTAATGACCCCCTCACTCACACCCCCAACTTTAGTCACATGCATGTCAACATCCAACATGAAAAACGAGTGACTGGCATCTTAATTGTTTTGATTGAAGTGGTTAACCAACGTCTGAAATTTGACTACGCTGACAATTTTGTGTGCCACCTTCCTCAGGTTGGTAGCTCAGTGTTGATTCCGGGCGCAGACTTCGCACTGGAGAGTATCCACAACATCAAGGAGGCACTGCCGGATATATGGAAGAGCGAAGCTGAGGTTCAGTTCGAAACGGTTGTACCTGTTGAAACTGCTGTCCTTGCATGAGCTCTAGTGACCCACTCAATCGGTCTCGCCGTTTTACTATGAACTTTGTTTGTTGTTGCTATGTATCAACACTAAATCCGATATTGGGATTTGGGGATAATATACCAAACCCAATTCTATCTGAACTTATACTACTTACTGTAACGGAAGGGACAGAGACAGAATAAATATGTGACTGCAAAGCTTCGGTTTTATTGTTGGTGTTTGATTGATCACATCGGTTTTATTGTTGGTGTTTGATTGATCCTATCTCTTGCCAAGTACTGGTCTCGAATTAGTCAAATATGAAGAACTCACAACCGAATAGGACATCAAGTATCAAGTATGGGTCTCGAAGTTAATAAATCAAAATTTAAACTCCTCTATGTACATATATTAGTCCACGCATACGTGCATGTGTGCGAGAGAACCACTATAAGCTCTATATTTATACTAATAAATGCACGTGCCATGCACATGCCTTCTATATATGTATTTTAAATATGTCTTGTATTTGTAGAAAGTCAGCATAATGTTTAAAATTATAATATAATTGGAACCCATTTGGTAAATGAAAAATAAAATTAAGACATTATTATAAATTCATAATAGTCAAAACTTTTTTAGATGTTTTCATGCTTACATTCACTATGTGATTCTTTGTATTCAAAGGAGTCAGTGATGTTGTGAAAATAGGATTTGTTGTTTCATCTCGTAGACATATGTCCGCATGATTGAGTACACTATCTATAACTCATGGTTTGCATGCCTTTTCTACTTAAACAAAAATGAATAAATATGTTGAAGGATATGCAAATTCTTTTCTTAGTACCAATTTAATAAAAGAATTTTTTTATAATTACTATGAATTTACTTGCTTGGGTTACTTATTATATTCTTCCTAAAATAATTGTCACAATTATGAGGTTTTCTCACACTCTAGCTTATTTAACCACCACGTTCTCATGTATTCAATTTATCATTGTATAAAGAAAAAAATTCTTAAAAGTTGCTAAATATAAAACTCAAGAAACAAGCATTACACATAAGAAAAATGGTACAGATATAGGTGAAATGAATGTGCAACTACCTTTTATGCATTTAATATTGAAACTTGTCTTTAGATCTAGGCTAGCATCAATGCACGAACTCCTTGCCCGAAATGCTGGAAGAAATTCATGGAAGTTGGAGGAAAAATAAGTACAGAAGAGTTGTTGATGTGGTAGCAAAAACATTCATAACAATATCTTAATAATTGAGCTACAAAAGAAGATGAAAGAAACTCAAAAGAGTTGATCAAACCACTAATATCAAAAGCTTAAATCAAACATGGCCAATGGTGGCCTATATATATGTTTAATATCTAAATGAAGGGTAAGAAACATAAAATATTTTGACAAAGTATGATAAAGAAAAATTACATGTTTGTTGTAACTTTAAAATTTAGTAGTTGAATATCTCAGTATAAACAATATTTCTTGTGTAATGGTTGTACACATTAGTAGTTAATGATCGAATTAGAATTTTAGTAGTCGATTTTGAAATGCCTCTGGACATTGCTACATAAAGTTGTCCATGAGAAAACACAGGTTCTGGTAAGTGTACACCAACATAAGGGATTGTTTGACCTTGTACTTTATTTATAGTCATGGGAAAAGACAAACGAATAGGAAATTATTTTCTTCTGAATGAGAAAGGATATGCTAAATTTTCTTTTGGAAACATTGGAATCCGTGGCAAAAGAACTTCTCTTCCTGCATTATGACCAACAGCTATTCTGGCTCAAATTACATTTTGTTGAAAATCTATACAAACCAATCTTGTTCCATTAGATAGACCATTTGGAGGATCCAAATTTCTTAACAGCATAATCAAACAATTTCTTATGAGAATCAACTTATGAGGTGGCATTCGAGGAGGTGTTTCATTATTTAAAAACTCTACTTGATAGTTATGATTTGTTTCATCAATTGTTGTGTCAAAGATGAGATAAATGTATTCATCACCTGGAAATTTTTTTATTATTAAATCATTTATATCATCAACATATTCATTCTTAGTGGTCAATATTGCTCGTGATGTCATATAATCTGGACAATCACTTTTTTCAAGTAAAAGATGAAATATAGAGTCAATTAGTCTTAACTTTGACCTTTCATCATCATCATATTTAATTAACATATCCTTAGGAATAATGATTAAGTCTTTCACTTCATAAGGTTCACTTCCTTCACCAATTCTCATTAACAAATCAGAAAATTTTGGATCAAAAGCAGCTCTCATATTTTTTGTAAGATGGCCATAAATATGATCTTACCAGAGATTCTTCAATTGTTTGTGAACGATTTCCTTTGGGGACAACAGGTAACACTTGCCTAAAATCCCCACCAAAGATGACCACCTTGCCACCAAAAGGTAATTCATCATTTTCTAGTATATCTTTTATGGAACAGTCTAAAGCTTCAATTGTATGTTTCTTTGTCATTGGAACTTCATACCAAATTATCACTTTTTCTTGATGAATTAAATCAGCTAGATCACTTTGCTTTTTGATAGAACACGTAGATGACATATTGACATCAAGTGGTATTTTGAATCTGAAGTGAGTAGTACCCCCCCAGGCATTATTGATGTTGGAACACCACAGGTAGCTATAGCAATTGCTACTGAGTTATTACCTCTTACATGAGCTAGTATGGAACCGTAGAGAAATGTTTTTCCAGTCCCCCTGGTCCATCCACAAAGTTCCATGATAATATCAAATGCACACTTTTGTTCTTCATTCAAAAATTGAACAACATTAATATCATCTATAGGAGTTAGTATGGCTAACTCATCTAGTATCTCTCTCAAAATATTATTATGCAAATCTCATTCAGTGGATGTGATGGGCAAATCAAAATCATTGATAACTTTTCCCATGCTTTCAAGTATAACTTGAATATCTTCTACTATCATATGGATTTGATCTTCAATTGTTACTTCATTATTTTTAGAAAATTCTTGCCTCATGTCTTTCAAGAATTGTGTCCATAACATTTCTACATCATCTGGTTCACAAAAAATCAAAACCACAATAAACAATCTTCATAATGCTTTTGGCAATTCATATGAAGATGCCTCTTACAAACACAAATATGATGTGTTATCGCATTCAAGAAGTCCCTGATTTTGATCTGCTTCTCTAAATGTAGAATAAGTCACACCATTAGTTGTGTACATACCTTTGAAAGAAGTAGGACCCATTACATGATTTAAAAGTATTCTTAGATAATATCTTTCACCTTGAGAGGGATTTGCAGTACTAAGACGGACAATTTCTTAGAAAGACTTTCGAACATTCCAACTGGAAGAAGACTTGTTCCGAACAAAATGTTCAAGAAATTCTCTATATAGATACTTTCTTCCCCCAATGTTTATTAGATTAGATCTAAAAAAATTCAGTCAACATAGTCTTTTCAGTATGACTTTCACTTAGAACACTATGGAGGTTCTTTGATTTTGAAAAATATACAAAATACTTATTGGTAGATAAACCTATAAAGGAATAACATAGGAATACATCTCATTGAGATTGAATTGAAATATCCTCCACATAGCTTCAGGAGGTGTAACCCATTTTGCATCTTAGAAATTCTTTATCTCATCTATTTCTTCAGGATGTAAATAAACAGTTACCCTATCATGTCTTTTATATATTTATTTGTATAAATATTTAACTACTTTTATACATGAGCTTATCTCTACATTTATATGACAATCGTAATGCTTCAACGGATAATGATTATATCGTACAACCCATTGATTGTCAACTATACAATTTCTCACCTGTGTCATAACACCATTATTTCTTCTCCTATATATAGGGTAAGAATTTATTCCTTCCATTGAAAGTTGACAATAAGGTTTAGGATAGTGTGACCTACACGCATTGTTTAGCATGCAAGGTGATCCCCTTCTCAATTTTACACATGGACCATGAATCATATGCTTTAAAATCAAATTATTAAGTAAAGGGTTTGTTATGACCCCGCCTCCCAGTAACCCCCAATTAAGGGAGACCAAGAGGTCAGAGTCATTATCCCAATTTCTGGATCAAAGGTTCAACAAATAATCAAGAATAATTATCAAATTCTACTAAACTAAACTGAAAGGCTGTAAAAAAAATTAAACTTTTCATACCTTTTTCAAAAACTTGGATATTTACTTCTATCCACATGGAGCCTATTCTAACTAATCCTCCTTTGAACTTTAATTCATATTTAATTCCACATATGCCACTTTAGTGTTTGTTCTTTTCACTTGTACATAAAACGCCGACAAATAAAACGTCGGTCAGCATAAAGCTGATATGTGGGGGAAACAATAATCGTGCAACTATGATAAAAATGTAATCAGCCAATTATCATTTATAGCATAGATTACATCTTAAGCAATACTACTCAATCCTTACCTATCACCTATCTCTGTGTTGTCCATGTAGTGGACTTGTATACTACCTCTCTCTATGGTAGATCCTTACCCCCATGGCCCTACCTCACAGGTAGCCAATACTTAGGGTTATAGAGTCTCATGGCCCTACCCAAAGGTAGCCCAATCTCTGACTCAAGGTGACTTGATGGACCTACCCCATTGGTAGCCATGTACTAAGTCATCCAATGACTTGATGGACCTACCCCATAGGTAGCCATGTACTAGGTCAAACCATTAAGCCACAGAGGGGACTAGGAACTTGTGGCATATAGATCACAAAAACCAGATTAACTAATTTAACTAATGCGGAAGCGTTTTGTTAGCAACGGAATTACTGAAAATCACTAAAAATTAAAACCTTTTATAAAAAGATCCATTACCATAGATTCTTTAAACAAGAAACACAGTATTATATTTACATACTGGTCCACCTTGTACATTCCATGTACCATCTCTCCTCAAGGGGTACATCATTACGTTACTAAACAGCACAAGTAACAAAAACCTCGAAGCATCAAACCAAAATCTCAGATCGGTTATAAAACACTATCTACTGACTCCTAGGACCTGAGAGTACAGAGACGACACATAGGATTTTATGTACAAACTTGACAACCAGTATCCCCACCTGGGATATCACTATTGTCCCTATTGTTGATGTTGTTGCTCTTCCCCTGCTACAGAGGTTCTGCCTCTTTGTCTGTGTCTACCTAAAAATGTTGAATCCCACGGGGGTGAGACAATTATATAATTTCCCCAGTGAGATTTATAACTCTCCGCCGAAAACATTATTATTGCAATTTAATAGACATAAACTGAGCAGTGGGATAATATATTTCAATAGCAGATAATTATTGTCTATGCAGGTTAGAGCAACATTCCTATTCAAGTATTTCAACTATAACTTGACAAGGCAACATGTCTCTTATTCAATATGGAATTGAAGAACATAAGTAACATTTATGTATCAAGAACATGCTAAGCAAGATAACATCAACCAGTGATTCTCATATTTCAATATTATGAAAATACGCTACACGGCTGATTATATTTTACAAACATACTTAAGCTCTGAGGAGATGAGGTATACCTCTCATACTCCAACCGACCATTGCGAAATCGAAATCGGTACCATACAAAGTCAGTGGAAGAGCCAGCTTACATGGCTTCCCACATCTCGGTCAGTGTGAGATTACATGCAGGACATCTTGTGTCTCTTCTTACATAGCTTGCCAGGGTATAGTGGCAACTCGCTATAGTGTTACAGTGGCAGCTGCACTCTCTTCGTGATCAAGAGATTTCATGTTTACCTCCATCGATCTGGCATTAACATCATCGAGATATTAGTGATACATCCATCCCGGAACATACAATGAAGGATTGAGAGGTTTAATATTTACCTTCCATCAACTCCCTCATTAGGATGTAAGGATATTTTCGCCCATCGACCCCCACATATTCAAAAATATGTGAATTCCAGGAGATCTCGTAAGAAAACATGTTTCACCATCACCAACTATTGACGATGATGGATCTATGGTAAGAGCACTACATGAATAGCTTTCACTTGATTAATTAAGTACATTATCATATTCTTTTAGCATCAGTCAAGTTTTCAAACATAACTTATTAGGACAAATGCTATAAAGAAACATGTACTATTTTCCTCAGTTACTTCTCAGTCTACAAAAGGCATTGGGATCTCAGTCCCTTATTTCAAACTCAATGCCATAAACATATCGTTCTGGGTATTCAAACCCTTAGCTCATTACTGAGCACTATTACCACTTTTTTAGGTAACCATCACCTTCAGGTCATCTGACCAAGGTACACATGACACTTGCTACACAAGCATCTTATCTGGCACTTGAGGCCCATTAACTCTCTTGTTACCTCTTACTAAGCAACAAGGCATATTATGGCACACAAGGCCCAATAAATAATTTCAATAAATAAAGCATCATAGCTCATACCTGGCTATGTTCATTATCTCAGAATACCTACTTGGTTAGCACACATGATAACAGATATATCAATCATTTTTCAGTTTCATGCTTGTCCAGAGTAACACCACTATTCCCATACTAGGGTTAGGGTTTCTCATTTTGTTTTAATCAGGGTTACTCACCCCCTTTGTTCAATTGGGACCAATGATTCATCAATTCATTGTCCAGGATTAGGGTTTCATGCCATATAGTATAATCCATAATTAGGGTTACTATTCACATCACATCATCCTATATTAGGGTTTATATTCAATAACCCACAGTTAGGGTTTACTATTCCTTCCCAATTAGGGTTTATCATCACAAAACTCTGAATTAGGGTTTAGGTCATTAGATTGATTATCAATATAGCTATTGATTGCATTTCAATTTGGTATCTATAACTCTTCAATTACTCAACAATACTCAACCCTAGACCTCCAAACGGACTTGGTTGACCTCCAAACGGTCTTGAGACCATTTGGGGAGACCTCCAAATGGTGCAATTCAACCCAAACTTTTAACTTAAATAATAGCAATTTCAGCACTTAGCCGATTAGGGTTTCTAATTGGATAATTGTCTACATATTGAATCAATCAATTGGAACCCTTGGATCATCATCCAACATTTCTAGGGTCCTGACCTCAAATGGTCAACCCATCCAAATGGTCAACTCCTCTAAATGGTTTGGAGTCCAAACCTCCAAATGGTTTGGAAACCGTTTGGTCTCCAAACAGTTTGGTGAAACTGTTTGGACCAAAACCTTAAAACCGTTTGCAATACAAACCTATTGGAAAGTGAGCCTAAGATGATGTTATGATCATAAAGCCTTAGTCCATTGAAAACTATTTCCATTATCATGGTAATTGCATCAACTAATCAAAGGAATTGAAAGAAGAGCAATTGAACATAGTTGAATGAGAAATTGAAATCAATAACAATGAATAGGGGTTCAAGTTATATAACCCGCCTTCAATTGAGCTTCAAATCTTTGGGATTCACTTCAACAATGCTGGAAGTAGCTTTTTCACACCACAAGGTTCGTTCCTCAAGCTTTTGAGTGAAAAGGGATGGTTAGAAGTGAAGATGGAATCGAGATATGAAGAAATCATGCATTGATTTGTGATTTCCACCATGAAATCAAGGTGAACGAAGATCAAGAATCTTACCAACAGGTTGGGGATCATATTCCTACTTATCCTAGCTTCCTTGATCGTTTTTTCAAGCAAAGGAAAGAAGTGGATTCGAAAAAGTCCTTGGTTTGAGTGGTAAAGGGTGTTTTTATAAGAAAATCAATGTGAGAGAAAATGCCTTATAAAAATATTTTAATTCCAAAATGTGTTCCACCTCTTCCTCCTCAATTCCATGGATGCAAATCTATATTCCTTATATCCAAATTCCCTTCCATTATCCATGCATTAAGGAAAAGGAAATTAAGCACCTTAATCATATTATATTAATACCCCATTTTTAGTGGATATTTCTTTCCATTAACTTAATGTGAGTGGACTCTCCACTCAAGTTAGATATTTCGTGGCATAGAAAAGGAAAAAGGGTGTTCACACTTGAACAAATCTAACCATCTCGTTTTTGGTTGAATTCCCTTCAATTAATATATTTATTTTTGCATTAATTTGAAATAAAGTTCCCTTTATGCTTAAATCTTGATTATTTTAATATCAAGATTCTCTCTCCTTCAAAGAGGTACAAATGAGATGCCCCTATCATTTTATTTTATCTACATGATTCCAAGAAATATTAGGGACTTTATTGATATGGTAAATTGCATATTGAACCCTGGGTTTTGGGTAAATGGCACATTACACCAAAACTAGGTTTTAATGCACAAACATTGCTTTATCAGCTCTTTCTTGGTACTCAGGCTTTCACTAGACATACCTCTGCATCATTTTCATTCCATTGATGCTTCAACACATGAGGAACATATTATCATGTAACATTTGCAAATTAACCCCTCAACTTGGGTAAATTGCACTTTAGTCCAAAGCAAGTAAAACATTACTTTCAACATTATTCAAAATGGAATAAAATTGAAATATAAGTTCCTCTTGAGCCTTAATTACTTTTCAAAAGATAATATCAAGCATCTAATTATCTTTCTTAAACAAAACATCTAGCGTTAAAGCATAACCCAGGTCAGGGATGTTACAGTTCTGAGCTAGTAGGCACATATATTAAGTGATAGTCATATCCACATTATAATTTGCTAGAATTAAATGCATCCAACAGTTTAATTCAAGTCACTGATAAAAACCTCAAAAATCCTCGAAAAATAATTCAGGATATTCATAAGTGTAACCACATACCTGCTCTGATGATTTGAGATAGAAATATTCCATGCGAGTAAGAAATTCAAACAAGCAAGCACACATAGCAAGATCCTGAAATAATCATGCAATTCCCTTTTATTACTCATGTCATCAAGATCTATTAAACCTAGCTCGCTTCCTAGGGTTTCTAGCCCACTTTTAGGGTTTCCTTTGCAATTAGGGTTCCACTTCATTTTTACTATTTTAAACCCTAATTGTATATGATTTCTTACAAACCATTTTTATCTCATCTATTCTTCACGAAAGATATTAAGGTTATCTTTTAACAACATATAACCCTAATTTCGATTTAAGGCATAATTAAAAGTCCAATAAGCCTCTTTTACATTAAAGCTTATATTTTTATCCTTTTAATCCATGACGAGATCATTATGCTCATTTATCATCAATTCAAAGTTCATTATGGTCTAAGTCACATATGAACTATATTTGTCATTAATTCTACCTTTTATTCATTAGAAAACCCTAATTACTACATTAAGGGTATTTATCCACAATTAGAAATCTTTATACTCGAAATAGCTTAGAATCCTCATATCTTAGCTTTATTCACGATTTTGAATAATTAAAGCAATTAAGAGTCACAAAACTAATATCAGGGTTTCAAGGCCCATTAAAGCTTATTTATACACATGAAACTCTAAATTAAACCAATTACGCGCATAGTTCATCTTTTTTTGTTCTTAATGTACCTTTTTACAATTAATGGATTAATATCAACTTTAATCATCCATTAAACCCTATTAAACACATTAATCATCTCGAAATAGGATTTATTAATCATTAAATCATTAAAGTTGATAACTTCCATCACTTTTCGAATTGCAATTAGCAAAAGATTTCAATTATATTTTTATTACATTCTCCATGTTCTTCTGATCAGAATTCATATATTATGTGTATCCATCTGAGCTACCGTTATTGAGATATGAATTTTGCAATAAAACCTTGCTTGGGCCAATAGGAAGGTGCCATGTCGCCTCTATCTCCATGCAACGTAGCAATTGGAAACATAAGACAATGTCGACTTTTCCCTTGACTTAAAGACTAGTTCTTTAGCACACCGAGGGGTAGAACAGTCAAACGTAGTTTGTGCCTTCTTCAACCTTGTGCAGCCACGCTGCGTTGCCCTAGCTGCAGTGGGGTAGCTCCTCCTCTCCTTCCTATGGTCTAGTCCTTGCTGCCAACCCCCGCCCTGGCTCCGTCGTTCCCTGCCGCACGTGAGGTGCCCCCAAAATGTGGCCAAGGTGGTCATTCCTAAGCTAGCCATGACCGCGACCTGCTGTAGGGTTGTAGACCTCCGGTGTGAGCTGTGTGAAGACAGAAACGTAGAAACGATAGCCAAACCTTCCAGGGTCATCGTAGAAGCTTCGTGCCTCCATCGAGACCGATCGCAGCTCCTCGTGGCCATTGGGAATCGATCCACCCCCTTGGATAGGGTTGATGGATGAAAACAAGAAGAAGGAGGGAGAAGAGTGCTCAGGATTCTCCTGGACTTGGCCAAGGGTCTACCCTTATATAGGGGGGTTATTGAAGCCCTAAGACGTCTATCCATGGATTATCTAGTCCCTTTCTCAAAAGGAAAATAAGTTCCTTAGTTAGGAAGCATTCTCTCTCCTTTTAAAAATTCCTTGGTAACCCATATGCTTTGGTTATTAGGAAATTTGAGAATTATCTCTTTTTATCTTCCTTGTGCTTGGCTTTAAACCCTTTGTCACGAAATTATATTTTTCTTAAAGAAAATAACATCTCTTTTTGATATTATCAAAAAGTCATTAATGATGTTTGACATTATCTTCTTATTTTTTTATTATTTGTCTTTTCTCTTTCTTTCTTCTCCATTGGGGCTCCTTGGACCCCAAGAAACTCTAAGGTTTTGAAATTCCTTTTTAAAGATACTTATTATCCTTCTAGTTGCATCTATATTTATTATTTCACATTATCTTGTCTATTTCTTATTAAAATATCTCTTTTTGAGGATTTCTCTTTATCTTTATTTTTATTTTCCTCATTGGCATTCAATTTAACATTAGGAATCCTTTGGATACGAAAATCCACCACGGACAACTCAATTATGCCTCTTTCCACTTATTTTCCACATTTTATCAATGTTTTCAATTTCTTTCTTAATAAAGAAATATTCAATTGATCTTTTCTTTTCTTTTTGCAGTATCTTTGCAACTTTGGACTCCTTGGAACTCAAGGAACCCAAGAGGCATGAAATCCACCTTTGGATTATATACTTTTGCCTTCTAAAGGTTTCTACATCTTTCTTTTCTCCATTTCTTATTATTAATGGAGTTCCTTTTGTCTCTTCCTTGTTATTGGGCCCAATAGCCAATAAAGCCCACAAAACAATCATCAAGGCTATTGTAAACAAAATCCATTTATTCAAAAAAAATTATATCTTTATTTGTTCAATTATCTTTAATATGAGAAATCACATTTCTCACCAAATGAACACAAAAGTTGGAGTTGTAACATCATTCCCCTCTTATAGGAATTTTGTCCTCAAAATTCCATCAAGAAAACAAAAAATTTAGGATAAGAATTTTCCATGTCCATTATTGTCCCCTATGTGGCTTTGCCCTATCCCTGGTGCTTCCAAAGAACCTTTATCATCACATATTCTTTTCTCTGAGTTCTTTCACCTTGGCATCTATAAACCTCAAAGGTGGCTCAGGTCATTTCAGCCTCCCTTGGGGCTCACTAGGTTCATTGCTCAGCACATGGTCTGGGCACCTCACATAGTGCTCTAAATTGGACACATGGAACTCATCACACCTTACTTTATCCTGAGGGGTAAGATCAAACATAACCTTCTCCACAAAACCATAAAAAAGAACCCATGCATCGGGGACTCAGCTCTCTTAGCTATAACCTAGAGGGGTCAGATTTTCATGTCACATATTCCCCCACAATGAACTGCATGTTAGTCTACTTTGCATCAGCTTACAACTCATGTCATCTCTGAGCTCGCTTTAGCCATTGAACGATCAAAGCGAATTCATATGCATACATTGTGGTCCTTTCTTGACCTTCACGAGGTCCCTTCACCAACATCATCTTAATGAAGTGGTGACCGACACAACCTCCCTTGCAGAGCTTCTTTACATCCCGATATTGGCTATGGTGGTTATCATCACATCTTACAAAGGACAAAAACTATCTCTATGTATCACCCTGAACGAGCACACATGCTCTCATTAGACCCTCTAGTCTAGATCATACTAACCATTAGTTAGGGGTGATAAACTGTACTAACATCGAGTTCTTCATGTATCTACTTCCACCTTATGGAAGTGAATCTTTAGATTAAACTCAAGAACTCACATCATGGTGTAGTTGAACCAACTCTCTCTCATATGTAGTTCAACCGGATATGTCTCTTGACAGTACTCTTTCTTTCTCATGTCGTCTAGGTAAGGAGATATATCCTAACCCATATTGTATCTTAACTTTCCTTGGTCCATGGGAGACTTACAACATCCATAGTGATGAACTCCCTTTCCCTCTCGGGGACTCTTTTATCCTCTATATTGATACACTGGGTTACTAGTGTTCGTCCTTCACCTCATGGCTTGCATGGCAACATACCACATGCAACTTAATCATAGGCATCCAAAGTACTACTATCACTTACTATCTTCGTAGTTCCAGGGTGTAAGGTGATCTTCAATCATGATCTCTTATATGTCATGATTCCTTAAGATTGATTCCTCATAAATACTAAACCACTCTAGTCGGGGTTTCATCACTTCCTTTTGAGGTTTACAACCTTCCTTACATTGCATCAAGGACTAGGCTGGCTAACCAAACAACCTTTATCTTGATCAACCGATATTGTTACATCTGTGTGTTATCCAAACTTCTCTCTTTTCCAACTGAGGGTTAACCTAACAACCTCTTCTAGCCTCCATCTAAACTAGGTAGTTGTCTCTCATCTAGAGCATCCATTACCACTTCTCATCCTTATGTGTTAGGTAAAGTTGAAGACAATCACCTCCATGTATTCCACTTATTATCTCATCTCGGCTCTAAGTCTATCTTCATCAAGAAAACTCTGAGCTTATTATCTTGGCTTTTTGAACTCATAGCTCATGATAACAACATCCTCATAAGATGACAACATTATTCCTCTTAGTGTTTGTAAACCATCCATGTATTGTTCACTCTACCAGGGTATGTTATCATCTCTGTCCTCATACCTCCTAGCAACGTTTAAACTCACATCATCTTTTATCCTTGGTGTATGGCATGTGTATTGTCCTATCTCTCACTCCCATAATAAGAGGAAATAAGCATTTGGCTGCAGTCCAAATATAGAGTTCTTCCTGTTCTAAGAGTAGAGATGGTACATCCCACCTTCCCAGTACACCTTTAAATTTAAGTTGAAACGTGCCACATATGTCTTTACATCACAAACATCTTGATATCAAAGTTACTTCCATGGAAAATTGGTCTCGAACCTACTTGGGTTCACACACAATCCTTGGTCATCTCCTCTAGGTCTATAGGGTGTCGACACTTTTGGGGTCATCCCTCTTCGCTTATGCATCTAGAGAGTGCCCTACTCATCTGCCCTTTGGGTCCCATGAGTTCATGAAGGTGATCAATCTCCTAACCCATGGCCCTCAGACAATGATAGTTGTTACCCCCCGACCCTATGGCCATGTGCAACTAGGGAATTAGGCAACTCCTACTTCCATCGGTCTTATCCCTACCTGACCCTAGGATTAGACTTAGGATTCTAACATAGTACATGTTCAACTTAGAACCTTACCCAAGCCTTCATCATCTCTCTCTCTCTCTGCATTCATGGCTGACTTCCATCCTTTCATAGGGGTCATGGCAACCTACACTATAGGAAATGTAATTTTTTGTGAAGGATGATTCCTTCACAAATGTACATTAATTCCTTCAATAAAAAATTCGGTTGAAGGCCATTCCTTCACAAAAAGTCCTACTCTAAAAGCCTCTTCACAAATACTTTGATGAGAGACTCTAGCCTTCACAAATACTATTTTGAAGGACTATTTGACCTTCACAAAAAAACTTCCCAGGCCTCCCAAATACATTTTTGAAGGCTAATTTCACAACTTTCAATGAGGTTCTTGGGCCTTCACAAATACATTTATTGAAGGATTATTTGACCTTCACAAAAACAATTCCCAGGCCTCCCAAATACATTTGTGAAGGCTAATTTCACAACTTTCAATGAGGTTCTAGGGCCTTCATAAATATACTTATTTTATCATGAATTACAATTGTGATCTATGTTTTCCTATTTGTCAATGAGGTTTTAACTTTCTTATTTTTCATTAAGTAATATTTTTGTGGCTTCTATCAGGCACAAAGAATATTTTAATAAACTAATTTAGTTAATAAGACACAACAACCATAACAAATCACTCTTTTGAAACATTCCTTTTTTATTTCACATAGAAAAATTGTTCATTACATAGGGGAGGACATCGGCCTTTTCCCCTTAATCGATACAAATTTAAATGTAAGTATATATCAACATTTTGACTTTATCACTCATTTAGCCAATGACCAAATTTGATAATGTTGAGAGGAAGCTTGGACATCAGGCCTTGTCCAGCATAGAGTTCATGCTCCACTACGATGTCAATGTGGTGGCATGCATCTATTTTTCCTGTGTGACAAATGCTTGCAACTTGAAGTATAAGGGTGAAGAGGATTGCTGAAGAAGGTGTGAAATCAGCATTAACATTGAAAGGTCTTGTGCTTTCTTCACTGCGTAGATCAACTGGATTCTTTGTAGGTGTGTGGTCATGCTATTTTTGGAAGATGTTATTTCCTCCAAAATGCTTAGCATTGAAGTCACGCCTGATCCTCCAGCAATTAGGACCAAACTGTCATAGTTGAAATGCCACCAAGTTATACGTAAGCTCAAAATAATCTATCAAATAAAAACCACATTATCATAGTTAACTTACTCATTTAGCATTTTTAAAATATGTTCATTAATTGATAGCTTTACACTTAGAATTCATAATTACAGTTCAAATAATCAAGTTTTATTGCATGTTCTGTACAAGATATACATACCTCAGTAAGAGATTTGTCGAAGGTCCATATGGACCTTCCATTGCGATGAGAAAAGACTTTCTAGGACTATCTGAAGTCAGCAATGACTGAAGGTTATCATAAAGTGTGCTAGTCCACCAACCTTGGCACTTGATCGTGATGGACATAGTTTCACTATTTGTTGCTGCACTAGAAGTTATGTTGAAAGGGTGCCAATGAAACCTCGATATACTTGGCACCTTTATGAACATCATGCTAGTTGCAGTGTACCTCAAACCTGCAATCAGAGATATCAACTTCCAATGAATAAATTTTACAATGAAACCTTTTAAATCAGCATGCTCAATTACATACTTGGGTACTTTGCAAGAGTGAGCTGCACTGCTCTACATGGCAGCAGCCGGGCAGACATCAAGTTGGTTATGTGAAGAGAATTACACTATGGCGTAAAAATTGAGTAGAAAAGGTTTTCAATATATCTTGAGGTGTTAAATCTTTCTCTTTATTAAGGCTGGCTTCGGCTGTGGTATCTTTTGGTAGAACACGAACATCTCTGCCCCTCCCTCTCCCTCTGCCACTGGCTCTAGCTGGTGCCGACTTAACTGCAGATACTTTGTTGCTTTGAGGTAGCTGAGAATAACTTTTCTGGTTCTATAACAAATATTATTAGAAACATGTCAACCAATGGAAGATTATCAATAGCAATTCAGTAGGTTGAATAATCTAAGAAGAGTTGCAAAGAACATCACAGCACCACTATATCTCAAAGCAATAAAAGAAACTGACCTTTATTATAGAATTAAAAAAGCATTGAACCAGGTACGCTAATAAATAGATAACCATTTTCAGAACTAGGGTGCTCATATGCAGCTTTGTTCTTCTCCCGGATAACGTACTGCATCTTTCATGATTCTCTATGAATTGTTTGAATCTTTAAAGTCCAGTATGCATATCTAGGGTGCTCAACTGCTCGTTCCTCTATAGCTGCCAAGGCATAGCTATAGTCTGATTCAAAAATGGCATTCTCAACTCTGTTATCTGTCGCATACTTCATTGCCTCCCAGATTCCTATTAATCATTGATATCATCAGGAGCAGATTTCTAAGTTGAAACTAATAAGAATTATCATATATGTCCAAAATTTGAAAAAGCAAAACAACTACAAAAATATCATGTATCATTACTGACTAACCAAGCAATTCTCTTTCAGCCCACAATCAATACCATTGTCACATCCGCTGCCAGGAACTCCGACCAAATCAAGATTCCTTGTAACCATATCATTTCCTGGAACTATGGCATTTTCACGGGCTGTTTTCTCAAGATTCTCGGTAGCCATATCATTTCCTGGGAGATGAGTCGAATTTTCATCTATGTCCATGTCTGAATCATCTGCTGTGAACACCCCAAGGGAGTCTGAACATTCATTTACTCCCAAAACCATCTATGACATGTGAAGAAAACCAAACATGATGCTTGAACGTAATAATAACAATATTGTACTCTGGATTCTAATAAGGAATCGGACATAAGGTATAATTACCTATGCAACCTACAAGACTGAGGCGCATAAACACTCCATGATTTTTTTTTCTATTTTGAATTTTTCTTGTACATACCAGACAGTTACTAGTAAACATGGGCACTTCGCAAGAGCTCTGGCACCCAAGTCATATATGTATAAGACAGCCACATCTTGAACCTATTGGTCACCCCTACCCATGTCCAAATTGTTCAAGTGTGTCATGTTGGCATCTGAATATCTCATGTGGTGCAATTTTCTTTTCAACCATATGAATTAAAATTATGGGTTTCCTTTTAGTTGCCTATAGCTAAAGGTTGTATAACACAGATTGTGTGAAAAAGCAATGCATCATAATCAATTTTTAGGGAACCCACTCAATACAGCATAAAACCAATATAGGTAGATCAATAATAAACATTTAATGGTAATGGTTTGTGTGAGATGAAGGTAAATGAATCAAAATTCATTCTGTTTGTACTGTTAGATTCCAAAAACACATCTTAAATTTTGTAATGATAGAACTGCCTTGCCTAGAGTCGCACCTAACATGACCTGAATTAGTTCTAATTTGACTGAACTAGACCTAAAGTTTCCTGATTTGAACTTAATGAACACAATCAAGCCGAAATAAACTATCCTGACAATTCAAACCTAAATTAACCTAATTGATCCCTAAAATTGGGTCAGAAATTAAGCACCACAGAGTAAGGCCACTGTAGTAACTTGGAGCTCATGTTTCGACCACTCTTATGTGTAGCCCATCTAGGCTAGCACCTAACAGATACAAATAATCATTTTAACCCAAATGTGTTAGTCCTCACATAATACTTGGAAAGGTTACAATTTATTGATAGATTCTGTAACAAATACTTGAAATAAAAAAAGTAGATTAGTGAAGACCAAAAAAGGGAAAACAGTGGAGACTAACAGAGGCATTCTTTTTGTTGTTATACGGATGTCTACTACCAGGTAGTCCGGCAGAATTAGCAATATTGAGCAGATTGTGCACCTGTTCAGGCTTGCTTGCACCCATTCCACTGTGTACATGATGAGAGCAGTCGTTCTCATCTATCTCCATTATTGATTCATCATGTATAGGGTCCTCGAGACATTTTGAAGCATCATTCATGGGCAACATCTATTACAGGGGATGAATGAGATTACCATTATGCTTACGAGCAATGAGATATGAGTGATGTGAGTGAAGTCTGAAAACAATAAGACTGACCGAGATGTTCCTTTTATTGATAAATTGACTTCTGTTGTCTGGTAATCCAACAGAATCAGCAATCCTAGAAGACGTATGCATCTGTTCAGGCTTGTCTGCACCCACTCCACTGTGTAGGTCATGAGAAGGTCGGCTATCATATAACTCCTCAAGGGACTTTGAATCATCAATACCAGACAACATCTAGTATACGAGATGAAACTAACAAACGAAATGCTCATAAACTGTGATCCATGGCAAGTACTTTAAATAAGATGAAAGGTATCACAACTTACAGACGTGGGATCAACCGATACATTTCCGTTACAACTTAACTTGAAAGCAATGTGAAGTTCATCCCTTCCATTAGCATTTAATTTGAAAGGACCAACCTATGAAAAGTATCAATAGAAATAAAAAAACAAGGAGAAAATGGAAAAGTTAATAGGCATGAATAAACATAGAACAATTTGTTCAAATCAGGAAAAAACATTCCATGCATTCAAAGATATTGCAACTTTATTCTCAGTACAACTAATGCATGTCGAACTAATAGAGTGCATTTTATTTTCTGTTAGAGATGTACACTTTCTGAGTGAAGAATGAGTATTTGGAATAGGTTTTGCAAAAATGGTCTTTTTCCCAGAATTATCAATGGCAACAGGAGGTGTGGTCATGTTTAAGTTGAAATCCACAAAACTAACAATTTTGAAATGATAAATGTACAAATAATATTAACTGAGATAATAGGGATGATCCTCATTAAATTGATCAGTTCGAGGCATGTACTCAAGAAAGCAAACTTCTTTGTATAGATGCATTCAGTTCAAGGCACTACATGTCACTTAGGCAAGAGAATCGTAGACACACCCTTCCTTTTGCCCTCTCTAGTAACTATAATTTTGGCAATGAGTGTCTTTTCCTTATCACTTCGAAGAAGTGCTCAATTTTAACTATTGTGTATAATCATTTGGATGGAACTGTTTAAAATAAACTATAAAACCGCATAAAAAAGCAACCAATCCAACATGCTATTTCAAATTAGTGGGTGAGGGTGAATATAGTCGTGGTTACAAGAGGACACTGTACGTCAGTTGGGACCTCTGGTACAAATGAAAGAATAAAATCTAGGAACTATAAGGTTTATGAGTCATGACACCCATGTAACAAGTAATTTGTAAAATAATCAAATTTAGTGGTGGACTATTTGTCCCCCCCACACACACAGTGCCCTAGATTCCACCCCACCCTCAAGAAAGCTTTTACAAGGTCAGTTGCTTTCTCTAAATTTGATTATATCCCTCATAGTTTCATTAATAAAATTGCACAGATCTCGTAAATTATTATCAACCAGAATATAAAAAGAGTAATTTCACATATCAAGAGCAACAGATGACTAAAATGTAAGGGAATTGGGATTAACTGATGCTTTCTTGTTCATGTGAATAATTTTGTTATCATGTGATCGTCTGCTGTCGTCTTCATTATTACTGGAGTTCATCATGTCAAGCTTCTCTGCTCTAGGAAAACTTTGGAAGTAATGAGAAGATTGATTTTTATCTGTCTCTATTCTCACTATATCATCTGATTGCACATTATGGGATTTTGGTCCAACTTTGCTGAGCAACATCTATGACATAATGATTATGAGTCATGAATCACGGCATAGGTGCAGTACACAATCTAAAAATGCACCAGAACTTACAGTCACTGAATCAACAGATACAGCTCCAAGACGGTCCATATTGAACCCAATTTTAAGCTTGGCAAGTACATTTATAGTAAATTTGATTGGGCCGACCTGTGAAAATAAAATGAAAACTTAATTACAACATTAGCTATATAGATATATAGAATTGTTTTAACATTATTTGAAAGTGGAAAAACTTACTCTGTACGTGCTCAAAGTAATTGTAGCTGGATTAGAAGTTGCACATCTATGTGTCATAGTAAAAGAAAACGTATGAACTATTGACTTATCTCCATCTTCAGTGCATTTAACCTCCATTCTTATGATAGAATTCTTCTTGTAAACTAAAATAATTCTTCTTGTAAACTAAATGAACTTATTAAACTTTATATTCATATTCCCAAGTTATGTAAAACATCTATGAAAGATGAACGGGGAGGTACAAACATGTAGGTCAAGGGAAAATATAAAAGGAGGCAGAAAACATTAAATGTTGCAAATTGCAACATTTAGGCATGGCATCAAATTATTTCTGTCCTAATGTTTGACTGCATATGAAATCACAACCTTTAAAACAAATTCAAAGACTCTATGTAGTCAATTCAGTTCATGTTCTCATTAGGTTGTGTAGTGACTAGTGACTAATTCATTTCCTCAATTACACTGCCCTCCACAACTCTTTGCATTCGTGACCCTTTAGAGAGAAATTACAAGTACATGCCTATTGATTGAGTCTTACCATTAAACAACACCCAAAATGGAATTACTGAGTGGCTTAAGGCATGCCTAGTTTCTGAAAGATACACAAACAATGACTATTGTTAGACTTTCTAACTTTAATTTTTAGGGGAGGCTAGGCATTTTTAATTTTTAGGAGGCAAGTGATTTGGTATAGATCAGCACCAACCTTGGTAGCAATTACATGGAAAGAACAGCTAGAAAACAAATTTAAAATGTGGATCTCATGGAATCCATGGAAGCTTCACATGTTGATAAACATCAATTAAAATGTCAAGAAAATACCAAATAATATGAAAAACTAAGAACGAACTATGTGAGTAAGTAAAAAAAAAGAATGGTAAGAAGAAAAGTTTAGTATATGACAAAGAAGAAGAATACAAAGAATGAGGTGAATGAGTATTCTGATAGATTGACAATGGTTAACTACAAGGTGGAACATATGATCTAATGTCATATGGATCTCAAACACATTTTCTAAATACTATCTATATCCATGGAATTGTGAGGCTTCATAACAATTCTTTAAGCATTATGAATGTCTTCCGTTGCAGTATCCCTTGCATGATTTTCTCCACTTGTACCACCATGAGCCGAAAACGCACCAGTACGAGTTGAAGTTGGAAAATATTGATGTTGACAAAGAATTTAAATTTTCAATTTAAGATGATCATAAATAACCACACATTTGATAATACATTTATATAAATACATGTGATCCACTTGTACCACCGTGAGCGGGAAACACACCAATAGGATGACCATTTGGGAAATATTGATGCTTGAAAAGAATTTAATTTTTCAATAAAGTTGAACATGAATAGGAAAATATCAGTAATATATATATTTTATATTTATACCTGGGATCCACTCACACCACCTTGAGCGGGAAACAAAACAGTCGGAGGCCCATTTTGAAAAAAATGTGGCTTCAAAAAAAAATGATAGCATGAGAAGGAGTTTATTTCAGATAAGCCGTTATAAAAAATGTATGTAATGTCATACATGTGATTGAAATGTAAGCCCTGGCCCATTGATACCATTTGAGGTAGCTTGAGTAGAAAACACACCAGGAGAAGCCTCGTTTGAAAACATTTGAGCCTTTAAAGCAAGATTCTCATTTTCAACTTCTGTTATTTATAAAAATTTAAAATTCTATAAATCTGTGAATATGTACCTGTGCTCCAAAATTTGAAGATGTTGTACCAACAGAAGATTGAAATACTTCAGAAGGGGGCAGATTTGGAAACACACTCGTCGGGCCAAACTGTGTACTTCTAGCTGATTCCGCCTATTGAAAATATAGAAGAGAATAAAACAAATTTTATTTATGTTGCAATATTATATCAATAAGTTTAATCTGATACTCAATTGTTACCATCAAACAACCTGATTTTGTTGCACCCATGTTATAAATTGGGACCAAGATTTTTTCATATTTTTCATTTCTTGGGTAACCTCTTTTAATTTATCCTACAATGAAATATAATTTTAGAAGACAATAATGACAATATCATATGATACTTACAAATTTGTTAAATTACTTACATCTTTTGCAATACTTTCTCGCAATAACATTTCATACCGAATTTTGGCAGCTTTCCCTGTATTCCCTTCCGCGACATGTCTGAGTCCAATACCGCGAACCCTATTCTTTTTTACGGGGTTGACTACACGCAAGAAGGCACGACATGTCACCTCATCGATTTGTGTTGGATCAGTTACTTCACCATTTGTAACTTCATTTTCAACAATATCAGTTATCTCATCCTGACATTATTTGAATAAAGTCAATGTACAAACTAGACAAGTTTTATTTGAAAATTTAATATATTATTGATTAAAATATTGAATAAATTACCACCAACGGGTTGTTCTCATAAACTTTCTTCAAAAATTCTTTTTGAGTTGGCTCCCCTTCCGCAGTTTTCTTTCATAAATAAAATAATAGGATTATTACTACTAGCTAAACAATTTCTTATTTAGAACTCATTGGAAATAAATACAAAGTGAAAGGTGATACCATTTCCTCCCTATAACAACTCCATGGTTTGGATCCTGTAGTATGATGCATTTGTTTTTTTGACCTGTTAACCTTATTTGGGGCAGCAATTTTCTATATAAAAAAAATTTACTTACTAAACACTATACATGAAAGATAAATGATTATATATTAATTTGATATTACCTCAGACTTCTCAGAAGACCATTGTTTAACAAGATTGTCAAACTGACGAATATCTAATGATGCATTCTGCTCAACCTTTTTCCTCATCAAATCTGGATTATCCTTATACTTTAGATAGTAATCTTTCTTAATCCGTGACTTCCAACTTTGTAAAGCTTTGTGAATGTGAACATCTACATAGTTCCATGCATTTGGATGATCTCCCAAATCAAAGAATTTCTGGAAAATATTTAGAGATGTTAAAAAACAATAAAATAGTCTTAAAATATACACTAAGTCTAGACTAAAAGAAATTTTGTAATTACTTAAGTACCTCAATGCATGATTTTCTATCTTCAAATGCTAGTTGTGGTTGCTCTCTCCATTGTAGATCTAAACTCCATATTTGTGGTTTTCTAGCTAATATGCCACAGTAACTATTCAACTTTATACTATTCTTTCCAACTGCATTACTTGTTGCATTCCATTCTACCTTGTGTCGCTACTCTCCTGGTTTTGAAATTAGATTAACCTCACTTGTAGGGCCCCTTCCATATCTATGATGGTCATGTTCATCCTCAAGTTCCTCATGCTCATCTCCTACTTCAGTTGAAGGAGAGGAGACTGTAGGTGAAGTAGTAGTGGGTTGTGGCGGGGTTGTAGAAACTCTCATAGTTGACCTTGTGTTCCTCATCCTACATAAGATGAAAACATAACAATTGTAGCAGTGCATAAGAGGTTAGTCCAGCAGTTTATGGAATAAATGTACAACATTGTAAGCACATAATATCCACAAAATAAAAAGGGACAAATGAAAATGCAATATCTTTGCACCAATACATAATAATCCACAAAAAAATATTACATCAACAAAAAATATTCCTCATCCTACATAAGATAAAAAAGGGACAAATGACAAGGCAATATCCTTGCACCAAAACATAATAATCCACAAAGAAAAATATTGCAAGCACGATCATTCACTAAGGTTTTCTACAACTAATCAAAACAACATTATTCCTCGGGCTCCCTAGAAACAAATGATCCATGCATATCATTCCTTGACCAGGAGATATCATCACTTGTGTGGTTGTTACCACTATGAACTTGTGTCCCACTCGTATAATCCTCAATGATAGGTACTTCAGAATAATTTTGAGGTGGAAGTTTCAAAATAGTGAACCAATTATCATCATCAGGATCTTTTACATAAAAGCATTGCATTGCTTGTGATGCAAGAGTGAATGGCTCATCTTGATTGTGTCTCCTTGAGAAATTGAGCTGTGTGAAACCATATTTGTCAATGCACAAACCATTAGAAGAACTTTCATCAAATCAAGCACACCGAAACAATGGTATTTTTATGTTTGGACCATAACATAGCTCAATGACCTCCTCCAATTGTCCATAATATGTAATTGTAGCTGTAATAGGATTTTTATCCCTCCCACTTGCATAACTAGATGTATCTGCCACCAAGTAGACCCCACTATTTTGTGTAGTATAAGTACTATCAACATGTTTTGAGCGGAATCGATATCCATTTACTGAATAGCCTTCATATGACATTCCATCTATAGAAGGACCATGCGATATCCATCTCAACTCTTCACTAACATCCTTTGGATGATCCATTCGCATACGTATTACCTAATTTATCAACATAAAAATAAGAAGGGATTAAATACTCTTTCAAAATAAAATTTTGATTAATTTTATAAATTACTTACACGCTCTCTCAACCACCTAGCAAACTGTGTTGCGTGTTTTTTTTAAAGCACGTAGTGTGATATTTGGTTCAGCCTCTTGAAGCTTTATCATGTGTTCACTAGTTATTGGAAAAATTCAAAAGTTGTGGTTAGTCTATATTAGAAACAATTTAACATTGAAAAAAAATTGATTACCTTCTGTAATCATCGAACATGTCAGTATTAAATAGTACATTTCGATGGGCTTGTTCTAAAGTTTGCACATCAAAGTGTTTCGGTACTCCCACTCTAATAGGAGAGTCATCAACATTACGAGGAGTACGAGTGAATTTTGTGTCAAAATCTGGTAGATATCTAGCACAAAATGTCAAACATTCTTCTGCCAAATAGCCTCTAGCAATAGAACCGGTAGGCTGAGCTTTATTTCTGACATAATTCTTGAGTTTCTTCAAGTACCTCTCAATGGGGTACATCCACCTATACTGTACAGAACCGGCAACTCTTGCTTCATAAGCTAAATGGATAGGCAAATGCATCATAATGGTAAAGAATGTTGGAGGAAAAACTCTCTCTAACTGGCATAGTGTGACAGCAATGTCTTCTTCAAGCTTCTTAAATTCTTCTACATCAATAGCATCTGAGCAAAGTTTATTGAAAAATAAACATAGGCTTACAATAGGTTTATAAACATATAGGCCTATGTAGTTTAGCAAGGCAACAGGAAGAAGTTGTTGCATTAAAACATGACAATCATGGCTCTTCAATGCCAATAGTTTTTTCTCTCTCATGTTGACACACCTAGATATGTTAGAAGAATATCCATCAGGAACCTTCAATGTTTGTAAAATAGATAGAAACTTCTCTTTCTCCATACTACTCATTGTGAAAGATGCTGGAGGTAAGTAATAATGGCTCCCTGAATCGACTGGCCACAAATCCCTTTGGATACCCCATTGTTTTAGATCTTGACGAGCTTGTAAGTTGTCCTTACTTTTCTTCGAGTCGCCCAACAAAGTGTTCAATATGTTCTCACAGACATTTTTTTCTATGTGCATTACATCCAAATTATGTCTCAGCAACAAATATTTCCAATACGGGAGTTGAAAAAAATGCTTATTTTATTCCATCCAGGCGGAAATGGTTGATGTCCATTTGTAGAGATTTTACGTTTATTAGTTTTTCCGAATGTGATGTTTGTGCAACCCTGAAATTGTTGTAGTATATCATCGCATGACCAGCGCCTAGGCGGTTGACGGAAATCTTGTTCTCCATTGAAACTTTTTTTATCACGCCTATAAATCCTTTTTCCCTTTGGTTCTCCAACCAGAAAGGTCACCATAAGCCGGAAAATCATTTATGGTCCATAAGATCATTGTCCGCGTAGTGAAGTTTTTCTTGCTATAAGCATCATATACTTTAACTCCCTGCCCCCAAAGTTTTTGAAGCTCATCAATTAATGGCTCTAAGTAAATATCAATATCATTTCCAACCATATGAGGACCTGGGATCAGCAAAGACATCATTATGTATGGATCCTTTAGAAGAAGCCAAGGCGGGAGATTGAGAGGGGTTAATAGTACAGGCCATGTGCTATTTGAAGCACTCATAAGTCCAAACGGATTGAATCCGTCTGTAGCTAGAGCAAGTCTGACATTTCGTGGTTCAGCAGCAAAGTCTGGAAATTCTATATCTATTGAGATCCATTCTTCCGTGTCAGAGGGATGATGAATACGACCATCATTTCCTTTTTCTTTAAATGGCCACATCATATCTTTTGCAACTAAAGGGCACATGTAAAGTCTCTCCAGACGAGGGATAATAGGAAAGTGATACATCACCTTTTCAGCTACCTTCTTGCCTTTTGTTTTATATGTCTTTTCATTCCATCTAGACTCACCACAAGTATCACACATGTCTTTCTTTGATGAACCTTTACAAAAGAGCATGCAGTCATTTCGACAAACATCAATTTTAACTTTTTTGAGGCCAAGGTCTTTTACAACTTTATTTGCTTCATAATAAGTCTCGGGAAACAGACTACCTTCTTTTGGAAAGGCTGAGATTATCAACTTCAGCAACTTTGTAAAAGAATTATTTAACCATCCAGACTCCTCCTTCAGATATAACAGAGGCACCAGAAAGGACAACTTGGAGTGAGTTTTACAACCTTCATATAGTGGTTGATCAGCTTCTTTGAGAAGCTTGAAAAAGCGTTGGGCGTTAAGATTTGCAGGCTCCTCCTCGAGTTCAAACTCACTGGCATGACTTGTATCACCTATTCTGAATATATCTCCCAACATTTGATGCATACTTCTAGATGTAGATCTAGTAGACGTTTCACTTATTGTATTCCTCCCAATCATCTCCCCAAGATATGTCCAGACATCATAGCTGTGGACAAATCCTTTTTGTAAAACATGTAAGAATACGTCATCCTCTGATTTAATGTATCTATTCAAGCATGTTTTACAAGGGCAAATTAAATTTCCCGGTCTGGGTGGTATTTGATGGGTACGTGCAAATTCAATGAATTTTTGTAAACCAGATTGGAATACTTCACTTTGCATCCTATTAGAAATATACATCCAATTTCTATCCCGTAAGAAATCCATCTGCATACAAATACACAAGAAGTTAACAGTCACATTACAACTAATAAACAAAACTAAACAAGAGAAAAATAAAAGATAAAAGTTTAGATTGTAGTGTCATTGATTCATAGATTGTGTATAAAAGCAAATTGTATGACACCTTAATGAGTAGCTGTATGTAATACTCATTTATAGAGTTATTAATGAGTAGCCCATTATAGAGTTATAAATGAGTAGCCCATTAATGAGTAGCTGTGTGTAATACTCATTTATAGAGTTATTAATGACACCTTAATGAGTAGTTGTGTGTAATACTCATTTATAGAGTTATTAATGAGTAGCCCATTTATAACAACTGATGATCATTGTCATATTCGTTGCATCCAAAGTAGAACAAATCCTGAGATATTCGTTGCATCAAAAGTAGAACAAATCCTGAGATATTCGTTGCATCGATAGCAGAAAAAATCCTGAGCAAGCCATACAAATATGCAGTCAATGTCAAACTAATTGGTAGATCTATAGGCTTTCTCACGATGGATGAATGTTGGAAGTTACCTTGGAGACCAATTGGGAGAATGGAACCATTCGAACTAACAAATTAGTATTACATTATGCAATATTCGAATAAAGGAAATCATCTAAACACCCTCAGTAGAGGGCCATGGCCATTATTTGGAGGATGTCTGATGGTGTGGCCTTCAAACGGTTACTTAAAACCTATGAATGGAATTCTAGACCATATAGTCACCTAGATATGAGTGGTGGGACTGCCACCCCACTTCTACCATAGAGAAATTTTTGGACGAGTCAGACAAGCTGTTGGACAACTGATTCGAGTAGATGACCAATCAACAAATTGAAAAGGCACACTTAACCATCGAGATCAATATGAAAAAGCCAATTCATCTAGCCATCCTCATCCATGGGAGAGAATACAAGATTGAGTATGAATCTTTACCTAACTTGTGCCTGGAATGTGGTAAACTCAGTCATATGGCAAAAGACTGTAAGAAACAAGATGAAGGAGAAGGAGACCAAGGAGGAACCTTGCCAATAGAATGCAAAGATGATGCAGGTGTGTGATGGATATAAGAGGAGGAGAAATGGCAGGTTTACTATGGCAAAAAGATACTGATGAGATGACCAATTCGCAATTAATATGCCAAAAAACCCAAGCAAAAGAGAAAGGGAAGCATGGATAAATATTGAATCCTAAATGAGGAGGAAGCCAAGGGAAGAGAAATGGAAGAAGCTCAAGTGCTCGAAGGCAATAATACTAATGGAAATAATATGGGACCAAAGGTGTGAAGGAAGAAGTAGAAGGTTAGAAAGGAACTCGATGCGACCGTCAAGGAACAGAAGAACCACAATGATCAAAATAGTCATGACAAACCTATTGATAAACCCACAGAAACTTCTCATAAGACAAACACAGAAACCAATAAGGAGGATAGGCACACAATTGTTAACCCAGTGGGAGATGAGGTCATCCAAGGTCGAGGCAAGAAAAATGAGGAGCCAACTGCATTAGAAATGGTGATAAACGTAAATGAGGACACTTCCAGAAACATAGACACCAATATTTAATTCATCAATTCCAATAGAAATTCCAAGGTGAAACGAGTAAGGAATAACTCATTATCCACCCTAGTTAATCACCCATATAGCAGAAGTAGTAAAGTGAGGAAGGGCTTAGATGACCTAGGAGGGTCCGCGGGTAATGCCTGATAATCTTTACATTATTACATCACACTAAGTATATTTTCAATGATTAATACAACCATATGGAATATAAGAGGTGTTGATCATGTTAAAGCCAAACACACTCTAAAAAACTTAGTAAGAACTCATGACATCAAGTGGGTGGCCATTGTTGAATCTTATATCTCAGGAAGAGAGGCTACTGCAGCCAGTCAAGACCTAGGTTTCTCCAATTCACACTGAGTGGAAGCAAGGGGCTTTTCAGGAGGCATTTGGGTCCTATGGAATGAAAAAGATTACAACATTCAAATGATAGAAAGCAACAAGTATTATATTCACTTCTCTATCAATGGAAACACTGATATCACTTTCATTTACACATGTCCAAGGCTGAGTGGCCGTTCTATCCTCTGGCAACATGTCCATACCATTAGCCTCAGGACCACAAGTAACTATATGATTTAATCAAATGAAAAACTAGGCAGCAACAAGTTCAACTACAATGAAGAAACTAGGTTTCAGAACGCCCTAATCCTTGCAATATTAATAGAAATTAGTAGTGTGGGGCACAAATTCACTTACAGAAAAGCCATCCTCCATGAAAAACTATATAGGGAAGTCACAAATGCAGACAGGATCCAGAAACACAGTAACATGTACTATGAAATACTACCTTGCATCGGGTCTGATCACAACCATGTGGACATTATGAAGAAGCAAAAAAGCAAAAATTCTCAACACTTAATCAAATCTTCATGTCTAGATAGAGTCGAATTTCATGAAATCATGAAATCTAACTGGGATAATAATGGCATCTTCCAGGAAGCAATAACAAAAATCCGAAAGCCCATTGTGGAATGGGGTATATGATATGTGAAAGCTAAAAATAAGTAGAAAAATGAACGCATTGCTCATATCAGTAGATTGCAAAAAGCCACAGAAAGAACTTTCTATCCAAGGAAGGATAGTTCCTGTGCCAACCTGGAACAAAAACTTGACCAATTTTTGCTAGAAGGGGAGGAAGATTGGAAATAACAGAGCCACATCAACTGGTTCAGTATGGTGATAGGAATAATAAGTTTTACCATGCTTTTATTAGAAATCAAAGAAGAATAAATCTCATTCCCACCCTCCGACACATGGATGGAAGTTGTTCTACTAGAGAGGATCTAAAAAAAGACCATCAATGATCAC
This sequence comes from Alisma plantago-aquatica, assembly GCA_963693085.1. Classification (NCBI taxonomy): domain Eukaryota; kingdom Viridiplantae; phylum Streptophyta; class Magnoliopsida; order Alismatales; family Alismataceae; genus Alisma; species Alisma plantago-aquatica. The sequence continues at coordinate 1,181,933,127 of OY856409.1, forward strand.
TTCCAATTGATTTTCACTAGTGTGGTCTCACCATCCTAGGAAGACATGGACGTCCTCCCGGGATGCTTCACAAAGCTGAGGAATGAACAATTGAGGGACATGTCTACTGCACCAATATAATACGAGATATAGAGAAATCTTAAGGATCTCAATCCTTACAAGGCGGATGGCACAGATGGCATTGATAATGCTTTCCTATTGGAAATTGTTGCTTTGTCAGTGCAGGACATGGGAAGTCGAAGCAGACCTACCTCACGGTCGAAGTCGAAGCAGGGCGAGCTAACGTCGGTGGCCGTTGCTTCCGCTGGGACGGGGGGTCCTCACGCCGGCGACCGTTGCGGAACGGGGGGTCCTCTTCACGAGCAGGGCGAGCTCACGCCGCGGCCGTTGCTTCTGCTGGGATGGGGGCACTCTTGCAGGTAGTCGGCAGCCGAGGGGTGCCGTCACTCGGGGGCGAAGGCCGTCCGTCGAGGGGGGCGCTCTTGCAGGTAGTCGGCAGCCGAGGGGCACTGTCACTCGCGGGGGGAAGGCCATCCGTCGTCGTCTGTAAGAGGCGAACAAGAAACGTGGGGGTGGGGGCGCAAGGGGAGGAACCGTTTCCACTAATCCAACTTCTAATTACTAATTAGTGGGGCGGGAATTTTTGGTGGGAACCCTGGTGAGGGAATTTTTGGATTCTAGAAGGATTTTAGACCTTCACTAATTGTCTTTTCCATAAAAAATTTGGCTGAAGGAAATTAGTTCATTTGTTTAGGACGGTCCTTCACAAAAACTCAATATTTTTTAAGGGTTTTAGTCCTTCACAAATAACCTTCACTAAAAACCTATTTTTTTGTAGTGCTGCCTACCTTGGTCAGGCCCCATACTGTTTACCTCCATGGTAACACATCCACATGCACTTAGAGATGGTTATCTATGGATCTACAGGTTCATTCTCATACCATGTACTTTTCACTTAGCTTCTCACGATCATAGGAGACCTCTTTAGGTTACCAAAAACCCACAAAATGGTACACACCCTACGAAAGGGTTCCTCTCCCAGGATGGGAGGAAACTACAACTCTTGACAACAAGGTCACAAACATCCTTAGGGTTTATATTCACATGAGCATGCTTAACCCAAGAGTCACTAAGGCACAAGAAGACCACCTACTGAACCATGCGAGGTCATATTTGTTCTCACCCTCAACCTTGGACCAAGAACAACCTTCTCATGTCACCACCTTAGCTATGAGGGATTTATCAAACATACCTTCGACTTAAGGGGTTTCCATTCCCTCTAAACATGAGAAGTTCCATGCTCGAAACTATAGAAACTTGAATCTTGTCGTGAGCATCAAGTACACCACTTCCCCTCTTAGACATAGGAACCCTAGGTTCACATTTTGGATGTCTCACTACATGTTCAACCTTTCCACTATGAACCAAGTGTGTACAAGGTATGACATGCACCTCCCATGATCCTTCTACTTGAACAACACTTCATAGTGGAGTCCTCCTCAAGGACAACCAACAAGGTATAAGGTCTCACATCCTGTTACTAAACATCTCCAGGTCTAAGGAACTCTTCTTCCTATCCCAGAAAGTAAACACCTATACCATAGGCTCATAGGTACCAGAAACATCATCCTCTCTCTAGGGTTTGGTTCCTCTAATGGAAACCCAGATATCATCATCCTCCAGGGATGGAGCAACCCCTATCATCCACTTAGGTCGCATCATCCTCAACTCCCACTTTTCCTCATATATCGGAATCTAGGCTTCCAACCTTCTTGCATGGGTCCTACTCTTTCTCTCTTTAGAGATAACCCTATAAACAACTTCACTACTAGAGATCCTCTCTTCATGAAGGTGGATCGAGATCACAAGCATACCCCTACATGGGTGATACCTATGTTCAAGCTTATGTTTGTTCAAGGTTATCCATAACCCTTCATGCTCATCTCATAATCTATTCATCGTACTCTCCTGGATAGGGTTTCGACATACTACTCATACTACTGTCGTATTCTGGGTGCATGCTATGCCCTACTTGCATAAGCCTGTAGGGTTTCTATAGGTTCTTCTCTAACCTCAACATTGAAGGATCTATCCTTCACTCTAACAAGCATGACCCTTCCCAAGGTTGGGTCACCAAAGGTACTAGGTCGTCCAACCTCTCATGGATCATATGGGCATCCAAAAGCATGTCCACCCTCACGCCCAGTCTATGATGACATCTAACTCATCATGTCATCTCTCTCTAACCAACACTTAGGGTTAGGGTTAACATCATCCATAGGATGTGCCAGGTCTGTACTTGAAATGGAGATCTTTACCTCCATGACTAACTCTCTTTACTTATCCTCCTGACAAGAAGGTCTAGCCTCAGGTTTCTCCTGAGGGCATGACAACTTATGTCATATGACCTAAGCATGTATCTATTCTTTAGTTTACGATTAAACTATTAAGCTTATGTCCATGACATCTTATTTACATGCTTTTCAATAATTTGGTGGAGGATTCCTTAAACGTTATCAACCTTACCCATACCTCAAGAGGGTGAGGAATAGAAAGAAAACCCTAATCCTTAAGGTCCTTAATAGCAGCTGAGTTGAGAAGGGATGAACAAGATGAGAGAGTCATAAAGGTATCTTATTTCGAGTCCAATCCTGAGACATTGGCCAGGCAGTCACACTAATTTGGGAGTCCTCATATTCTGACTAGCGGTGCGGAGGAAAATCTTGCCAGTCCCCAAACGTGATCCTTTTCTTGACACCTTTGTCTTTCGGAAAATTCCTCCAATAACTCCCTTGGGTTCTACAGAGTTTGTAAAATTTAATAATTATGAAAGATTGAATGAGGAACCTATGCTCTGATACCAAATGTTACGACCCCGCCTCCCAGTAACCCCTAATTAAGGGAGACTAAGAGGTCAGAGTCGTTATCTCAATTTCCGAATCAAAGGTTCAACAAATAATCAATAATAATTATCAAATTCTACTAAACTAAACTAAAAGGATGTAAAAAAATTAAACTTTTCATACCTTTTTCAAAAACTTAGATATTTACTTCTATCCACATGGAGTCTATTCTAACTCATCCTCCTTTGAACTTTAATTCCACATATGCCACTTTATTGTTTTTTCTTTTCACTTGTACCTAAAACGCCGACAAACAAAACGTCGGTCAGCATAAAGCTAGTATGTGGGGGAAACAATAATCGTGAAACTATGATAACAATGTAATTATCTAATTATCATTTACAGCCAAGATTACGTCTTAAGCAATACCACTCAATCCTTACCTATACCGTACCTCTGTGTTGTCCCTACAGTGGACTTGGATACTACCTCTCTCTATGGTAGATCCTTACCCCCATGGCCCTACCTCATAGGTAGCCAATACTTAGGGTTATAGTGTCACATGGCCCTACCCAAAGGTAGCCCAATCCCTGATTCAAGGTGACTTGATGGACCTTCCCCATTAGTAGCCATGTACTAAGTCATCCAATGACCTGATGGACCTACCCCATAGGTAGTCATGTACTAGGTCAAACCATTAAGCCACAGAGGGGACTAGGATTCGAGCTAGTAGGCACATATCTTAAGTGATAGTCATATCCACATTATAATTTTCCAGAATTAAATGCATCCAACAGTTTAATTCAAGTCACCGATAAAAACCTCAAAAATCCTCAAAAAACTAATTCAAGATATTCATAAGCGTAACCACATACCTGATATGATGATTTGAGATAGAAATATTCCATGTGAGTAAGAAATTCAAGCAAGCAAGCACACATAGCAAGATCTTAAAATAATCATGCAATTCCCTTTTATTACTCATGTCATCAAGATCTATTAAACCTAGCTCGCTTCCTAGGGTTTGTAGCCCACATTTAGGGTTTCGTTTGCAATTAGGGTTCCACTTCATTTTTACTATTTTAAACCCTAATTGTATAAGATTGCTTACAAACCCTATTTATCTCATCTATTCTTCATGAAAGAGATTAAGGTTATCTTTTAACAACATATAACCCTAATTTCGATTTAAGGCACAATTAAAAGCCCATTAAGCCTCTTTTACATTAAATCTTCTATTTTTATCCTTTTAATCCATGACAAGATCATTATGCTCATTTATCATCAATTCAAAGTTCATTATGGTCTAAGTCACATATGAACTCTATTTGTCATTAATTCTACCTTTTATTCATTAGAAAATCCTAATTACTACATTAAGGGTATTTATCCACAATTAGGAATCTTTATACTTGAAATATCTTAGAATCCTCATATCTTAGCTTTATTTATGATTTTGAATAATTAAAGCCATTAGGAGTCACAAAAACTAATATCAGGGTTTAAGGCCCATTAAAGCTTATTTATGCACATGAAACTCTAAATTAAACCAATTACGCGTAAAGTTCATATTTTTTTGTTCTTAATGTACCTTTTGACAATTAACAGGTTCATATCAACTTTAATCATCCATTAAACTCTACTAAACAGATTAATCATCTCAAAATAGGGTTTCTTAATCATTAAATCATTAAAGTTGATAAATTCCATCACTTTTCAAATTGCAATTAGAAAAAGTCTTCAATTATATTTTTATTACATTCCTCGTGTTCTTCTGATCAAAATTCATATATTATGTGTATCCATCTGAGCTACCGTTAATGAGATATGAATTTTGCAATAAAACCTTACTTGGGCCAATAGGAAGGTGCAACGTCGCCTCTATCTCCATGCAACGTAGCAATTGGAAACATAACACAATGTCGACTGTGCCCTTGACTTAAATACCAGTTCTTTAGCACGTTGAGGGGTAGAATGGTCAAACGCCGCTCGTACCGTCTTCAACCTTGCACAGTTGTGCTACGTTGCCCTAGCTACGGTGGGGCAGCTCCTCCTCTCCTTCCCACGGCCTGGTCCTTGCCGCCAACCCCCGCCCTGGCTCCGTCATTCCCTGCCGCACATGAGGCACCCCCAAAATGTGGCCAAGGTGGTCGTTCCTAAGCTAGCCATGACTGCGACCTGTTGCAGGGTTGCAGACCTTCAGTGCAAGCTGCGTGAAGATGAAAATGTAGAAACGATAGTCAAACCTTCTAGGGTCATCGTAGGAGCTTCGTGCCTATATCGAGACCGATCGCAGCTCCTCGTGGCCATTGGGTATCGATCCACCCCCTTGGCTAGGGTTGATGGACGAAAACAAGAAGAAGGAGGGAGAAGAGTGCTTGGGATTCTCCTGAACTTGGCCAAGGCTCTACCCTTATATAGGGGAGGGTTATTGAAGCCCTAAGATGTCTGTCCACGGATTATCTAGTCCCTTTCTCAAAAGGAAAACAAGTTCCTTAGTTAGGAAGCATTCTCTCTCCTTTTAAAAATTCTTTGGTAACCCATATGCTTTGGTTATCAGGAAATTCAAGAATTATCTCTTTTTATCTTCCTTGTGCTTGGCTTTAAACCCTTTGTCACAATATTATATTTTTATTAAAGCAAATAACATCTCTTTTTGATATTATCAAAAAGTCATTAATGATGTATGACATTCTCTTCTGATTTTGTTATTATTTGCCTTTTCTCTTTCTTTCTTCTACATTGGGGTTCCTTGGACCCCAAGAAACTCTAAGGTTTCAAAATTCCTTTTTAAGGATACGTATTATCCTTCTAGTTGCATCTATATTTATTATTTCACATTATCTTGTTTATTTCTTATTAAAATATTTCTTTTTGAGGATTTCTCTTTATCTTTCTTTTTGTTTTCCTCAATGGCATTCCATTTAACATTAGGAATCATTTGGATATGAAAATCCACCACAGATAACTCAATTACGCCTCTTTCTACTTATTTTCCACATTTTATCATTGTTTTCAATTTCTTTCTTAATAAAGAAATATTTAATTGATGTTTTCTTTTTTTTATTATCTTTGTAACTTTGGACTCCTTGGAACTCAAGGAACCCAAGAGGCACGAAATCCACCTTTGGATTATATACTTTTGCCTTCTAGAGGTTTCTACATCTTTCTTTTCTCCATTTCTTATTATTAATAGAGTTCCTTTTGTCTCTTCCTTGTTATTGGGCCCAATAGCCAATAAAGCCCACAAAACAATCATCAAGGCTATTGTAAATAAAATCTATTTATTCAAAACAAATTATATCTTTATTTGTTCAAATATCTTTAATATGAGAAATCACATTTCTCACCAAATGAATCCAAAAGTTGAGGTTGTAACAGGGTCATCTTCTTTGTTTGGAATTTCAGCACAAACAATGTCATCATGCTTATCAGGGCTAATTATTTGATCTTCTTGTTTCAAAATGATTAAGAAATATGCATGAGGAAATCCTCTTTTTTAGAATTCTATCACATGAACATGAGAAACAACTCTTACAAATATATGATCCTTAAAAAGTTTATTTTTCAAATCCTCAAGGTTTGCACAAAAAATATGGACTATCAAGTCAGGCCTGTTAGATGAGTGTTTCCATGGGTTCGATAAAAAATTTATCTCATCCCATTCAGAATTACAAGTAATGGTTAGAAAAATGTCTGGGTTTCCGTATTTGTTTACCAAAACCATTGCATTCAAGTATTTTTTTTCTCATATCACGTGGACCTCGTATAAAAGATGCAGGTCAAAAGATTTTTTTACTAATTTTTGATGCCTTAGTTTCACCATTATGTATTGCATTGACTATACCATCATATAAATCTCCCCTTATATCATCTTGATGTTTATAAAAGTAATCTAATCTTGTAGTTTCTATCTTGATATGTATATCTACCATGTATTGTTAAAATAATCTTCCACTATGTAACAATACTACTTTCGTAGAGTCACAAATTTGAAACAAATAGCAATAGTATTCTCAAGTGGAGACATAATGTTTTCTTCTATTTTCAAGATCTGAAAAAAAATAGATCAGCAATATTACTTTCAGCATTCATATATCTTACCAAATAAATATTTTCTAGAAAACCCATCAAAGAAACAAATAAAGATAACTATTTGTTAATAAATAGTCACGGTTCAAATATTTTCTTCAACCGAGTAACAATACTGCTCATAGTATACTCGTAAACGCTCCTTTCATTTAGAAGAGAAAAATATAATAAAAAGTTTAACAATGGAATAATTATGAAATATGTTGCAAAATTATACAAAGTTGGAGATGTTGAGTTTCCAAATTATGTTAAATCCAACAATGAATCAATTATAGTCATATTCATATGTAGACATAAATTTTCCTATAATTTCAACATCTAAGAAATTATTCGACACCTCTTATAATGAAAATTCATGATACAATTAAGTATAAAACTTAAAGTCAACGAATTAATAAGATAATAGATAATTTTCATAGTATTTGAGTAAAAGTAAAAAAGCAATGATACTATTATTATAAATACTTACATTTTTTTATCAAAATTTATAGCATTAATTTTTTTTATCAATATATAATTAAGTACAAAATGAAAATCATTGACCTTATAAGATTAATTATTAAATCCATATTAACAAAAGTTAAAAGCAATGCATTCACAAGCACACATTCTTTTTCTTATTATTATGATAAATTAAACTTCAAATAAAAATATTTAGCATAAAAAGTTGTGTGAATAACAAGATATTGAATAAATAAAATCATATATTATAAAGTAGTTGCAAGTTACTATTTATTTATATTTCATCAATCTAAATATTTGTCAATGTACCTCGTTTTTCTTCGTTCAACATCTGTTCAAAAGTATCAAAACTTAATATTGGATTGCTTAACTCAAGTTGTGAAAGATATGTCGAATTTTCTTTTTTACCCCGTAGTATATCTCTGTGCCATCCACATTCGCCACTAGGAAACAATAATGGGTACTGTAATGGATCACAACATCCAAAACATGATTTCATGTTATACGTTCTTCCACTACACAGAATTTCCTCGACGATGAGGAAGAAGGAGCAGTAATAGTCGGCAGTACTCGTCGTATGAGACAGGATTGCCCGGACGATGAGGCAGAAGGAGCAATAGTCGTCGGCAGTACAAGCCGTATGAGACAGAATGTCCCGGACAACCAGGAGGAGGGGATAGATATGGGGATGACGGAGTAGACAAATACGAAATGTTGGTCGTCCAGGACGGAGTAAGTTCACGTTTGGGACAAATTTGTTAAACTTGAAAACAAAAAATATAATCATCTAAACAACCAAAAGATAGTTTCCAACGGATAGAAATTAATGAAAAAATTAATTCTATAAAAGAACATACTAACATTGAATCAGAATAGACAAGGATGTCTAACAGAAGACACCAAGATGGTTAGACACTCGGTTTGTTAGCGAGAGGTCCCAGGATCGAGCCCAGGCCATGGGATGAATAGAATGGCCAATTTAAAAAAAAAAAAAGAATAGACAAGGATAAATAGATAATGAAAACCAACATGGGACACACTTGTTTAATAGTGCAAGACACAAGGAAAAAATTATTAAAATTTAATTGAAAAAAGAAACTCCATGTAGAAGATAAAGATTGCATGATGATTACAACATCCAGATATAGTGAAATCTCTTCTTCGAACAAAGCAAAAGACACGTATATTGATAGTACCATATATCTATTATTAACGACATTAGTATATGTATAATTGGTGAGCAATTTGTCGTCTATCTAGGTAAGAAAAGATGTAGTGCGGATTAACTATTATCTCATACATATCATGCATAAACACTACCCATCGGCTTAAAACAGTAGTGTACATTACACTTAGTACTTTGTTTCATATAAAAAATGAACGTACATATTGAGTTATTGTTTATTCAATTTCATTGCTCTATTTCAAATTGTCTGAGTTGTTGGTGCAATAAAATAAACACAAAGAACATATCAGATCTGGAAAAGTAAAAACAAGAGGATGAAACAAAGAACCTGGAGAAGATCAGGTCGTCTACTGATTGGCAACCTGATGGCAACGGAGTATTCACTAGTAGGCTGCAAAAAACTATACACAACGCCAGTAGCATGAGGCTATTTATTCAATTTCATTGCTCTATTTCAAATTGCTGAGTTGTTAGGTGCAATAAAATGAACGCAAAGAACATATCGGAAAAGTAAAAATAAGAGGATGAAACAAAGAACCTGGAGAAGACCAGGTCGTCTACTGATCGGCAACCTTATGGCAATGGAGTATTCACTAGGGAAAAAAATCCAAATAGCACACTTTTCTAAAAAAATTTACCGAAATAGCATCATTTCCAACTTATTTCCCAAACTAGCACATTTTCAGAAAAAAAACGTCACACTAGTTGACGTTTTACTGTCTCGGGAACAAAAAGCGTCAGGCTTGCGCAGACAGAAGCGTCACTTTATTTGCGCCACATAACCCAGCGTTTTCCATTGCTGGGATGAAAACCCCCACATAAAGTGGGCGTTTACAGAGAGGAAAATGAGGAGCGAGCGGCGTACTTGCGCTTCAAGTGGTAGATCACCAGCGGTGTGATCCGGCACAGCTCCATCCCATACCCAACGAAGAACCTGAATCGTGTATAGCTGTTAGATATAGAACCAGAGGTGAGGAGAATGGCCGGGTCTAAGGAAGAACTGCTTACTGGAGCGCGACGTAAGTGAGGAAGAAAGAGGCGTTTGCAGGCAGGTTCTTGCCCAACATCGGCACGATCTGGTTGGTTCTCAACAGTCTTGAGCGAGCTGAACAGCGTCCCTCCGATAGTGACACCCAAGAACACATTGAACACAACAAAGTAGAAATACTAACCCGACGCGGCCCGCACCAGGTGGCTCTGTCGGGATCCCTTCGAATCGGGACAGGAACAAGAGAAACTTGGGCAGTAGCGCCATGAACAGGATCAGTGCCAGCTGCGGCAAGTACGCCTCTAAAACCGTCTTGGCGACGGGCTGGTCGAGGATGACGCTCAGAAACGGCAAGATCTTCCTGAGGTTCTCCAGCGTCGTGAACGCCGACACGAACGTGATGGGCACCATGTAGAACACGACGGTGGCGAACACGATGCCATAGACCACGCAGCTCCGGACACGCCTCTCCTAGTTCGTCTTCCCCAGGTTGGGCCATATAAGTTGTCTTGGCTCGGGGGCTTCCTCTACGGTCCACGTGTCTACCGCCTGTGCGTGCAGGCTATGTCCGGCGCACACGGCGGCGTGACGGGACGTGAAGAAGATGACCGCGGCGGGTTGCTGCTTCTCCCGTATGGAGAGCTTCTGTTCGTTTTCGAGTTGGGAGTGGAGCTCGGTGATCTTCTCTTGACAGTATTCTATGGTGTCGCGATCGCCGCACAGGCCGAGGAATCCCGTGCGGTGAGACGTCGTCATTGGTCGTGGATGTCTTGGTGGCGGCAAGGATTGCCTCCGCACGGGCTAGCTTCTTCCTGTTCGACTCCAGCTCCGCATAGACCTTTTCCGCCTGAGCAATGGATGTATTGGCAGGTAAGAACGATGGCGGGTAAATCAAGAATTCATCGCGCCACGTGGTGCTTTTGTGTAGCACTTTTTATTCCCGAGACAGTAAAACGCAAATTAGTGTAACGTTTTAGTCTGAAAATGTGTTAGAAAAATGTACTATTTGGGTTTTTTTTCCTATTCACTAATAGGCTGCAAAATTACTATACACAAACGCCAATAGCATGAGAATTACGTCCTTATCATCAAGGGGCACGGTTCCCACCAGTAAACACAACTGAAACCACAAAATCTCATCAGCCTTCCAATCTTCACCACCGAAGTCCTCCGGTCAACTCCACCGGGAAATATGTATCTCTGATTGCTTCCAGTCATGCCTCTTCTCCTATTCTTTATTGTGCACCCAAGAGAGTCATGAGCACCGTCATCATTGTGATCAAGGGGCACCACAGTCAGGATACTCATGGATGATAACAGAAGAAAACAAATCTAAGTCGATGAAGGGTGAACTTGCTGCTGTGCCTCCCGAGATCCACAATTTTGGAAGGCCCGCCCCATATTAACACCGCGAATTTTGAGGAATCATTTCTATTATTAAACAATAATTTGTGACGTCTCCGGATTTTTTAAAATTTAATATGATGTGTGACGTTCAAATTGAAACTCTCACCTCAGTGAGAATTCCAGTTTAAACATCACACATTAGGCTAAGAAGAAGAAAATTAAGGAAGTCAGAAAGAAACAACAGTTGTGACGTCCCCGGATTTTCTAAAACTTAATCTGATGTGCGACGTCCAAATTGAAACCCTCACCTCAACGGGAATCTCAATTTAAACATCACACACTAGGCTAAGAAGAAGAAAATCAGAGGAAGTCAAAAGGAAACAATCAGTAGCACATGTACATGAACAATAATAAAACTATACACACATGTTCACCATTCAACATATAATTACAACATGAATTGTTACAACATTTGATATTACATATTGAATAGCAAACTATACATATACATGTACTACAACTAAACTACAGGATCTTAAGACAACAGGTCCACCTGTACATCAGCTCGCCACACAACTCTCACTATCCTGGATCTTCAAGAGCATAAGCACAACCTAAATAAACGATTACATGCGGTACACGTCAGCACAATATTTCAAGAATATTGTACTGAGTACGCCTACGTGTCTTTTTATATACCTCTCATCATATCTTGGCAATAAAATAAAACTAATACTTGGCAGTAACAGAAAAATATAAGAAAAGCATATACTTGAACAAAGATATTTATTAACAAAAGAGAACACAGATTTTAAACTTATTTTCCATCATATATCTCGTGCATCTGCCCCTAGGGCTTTGATGTCTTTAGGCCTTGTCATATAAATCGTACATCTGCCCCTAGGGCTTTGATGTTACATCTACCCCTAGGGCTTTGATGTTTGTCAATGCACTGTACTACCAAAGAGTTTAGTGCTATCATATGATGGATCAGATATTTTATGTTTCATGTGTTCATAGCAATAAGTATGGAGAATCATGCAACATATCATACCAGAACAATCATTTCAATCAATATCATATGCCAAGTCTTTACTACCATATAACACAAGCATATTGTATAATAAGCCAAGTAAGAGGTAATGGCGTACCTTGATCAAGAACAACCTAATCATCACATATTCCTCATGTCATCTATATCCTTGGTCAACCTTGATTAAGAAAAGATTACATATCACCATCAGGTTCTCATCTTATTATATCTCATCTTAACCCTAATTATATCCATTAGGGTTTCTCTTATCTCATTATGGTATTCTCATGATTACTTGTATTCTTGTCTTATATTTATCATACTGATGTCATATTCCAGGTTATAGTTCATCAACTGGATATACTCATGTGTCACATTATTATGTGAACATATTTAACATTATGTCACTTTCATTAACCATATTAAGGTTACATCACATGTATTAAGGGTTCTCTTCATATAATATGAATTTCATGTATAAAACTGATCTCAGATCTACATGTTATCTTCCAGTTACTGATATGAACTTACTCTGTAAATTTCACTATTTATTGAGTATGTATGTATTTATTACATTTTATTTAGGGTTATTAGCCCTAATTACCCATATGGTGCAAATTATATGATTCCATGCATCAATACGGCCATATCTGACATCAAATGCATTTAAGACATGGTTATGGACTTATTGACATTTTCCCATAATTTTAGGTCATCATTTGGTATTTATGACCCATTAAACAAGTGTTACACATCTTACATGATATCACTAAGATTTCAGTTTCAAAATACTGATATTACAGTCTCATCTTGCTCTAACCATTTTTCTGAACATTTTGGTATATTATTTGTAATTTTCTGATAAACAGGCTATTTTATACGATTTATACAAGGTATGAGATTTTTCAGATTATTTACCTTATTGCGGCCAATCGGCCATCGCCACGTGGCTCCAGGGCTGGCACACACCCTTTTCTTGCTGCGGTCGGTCCCAGGCTAGTTTTGGTCGGTTTAAAGCTACTAGACCCGGTTCACTCTGATTGAGTGGAAGTCCATACCGGTCTGCTCCCCTTCTCTTTCTCACGCGATCAGTCCCAAGCGAGACTCTGTTCTGCAGGGCGCCGCTGTGAGGGAGATGCTCCGATGAGCAAGCAGTAGAGGTGCAGGGATCCCATACCTCCACCGACGCCAGTATCAGCTTCGGCGACTCAGGACAAGCCTCCACGGCTACTCTGCTTCTCGACCTTGGATCTGAGGCTCCCTGTCCTGGAGCTACTGGCAAGGGCCACCGTCACGGCTGGGGAAGCTCCGGTGAGCGATCTATTGAGACAAGGCTCCCCTCACCGGCTTCTATGGCTATCATTAGCTTCAGCAGACTCTTCCGCACCTCCACAACTACTCATCTCTGAGTTGTCAGCCGTAGAGCTCCTTCTCCACTAGGCCGCCGTCGGGATGGTTCAGCCACGGTGGAGCATGATGAGGCGACTCGCCTCCGCTCATCCTTGTTTCGGTTTGAAGCTTCCAAAAGATTCAAAACACCTCCTCTAAGTTATTCCTCTTCTTGATTGCGCCTGAGAGAACCTCCTTCTGCCCCAATGAACATCACAAGCTTCTCGTCCAACTTGACTTTGTCCCCTCCCATGGCAGTCAAAGCTGGAAGTGAGCTAGATGTCTTTCTGGGTTATTCCAACTACAGGGAGTATCTTCCCCTCCTTAGGTTCCTCAAAAGCCCCTTCTCCCTTCTCCTAGCTATCGCCTGCTCATTGCGATCGAGAGCAACTGGAAACTGAGGGCTCGCTCTTCGTGTTCTCTCACCCACTAACCAAAAATGATGGGTCAGACTTCTCGTCTCAATGAGGCAAGTCCAACCTCCCACTTCTTCCCCTTTACATCCCACGACTTGAACGAGTGGTGGCTGGGATGGTAGTGGGGTGTATGCCACACGACCTTGATCTAACCGTAAGGTAGGAGACAACCCAAGGACCCTCGATCTCTAATCCTGCGGTCCGAGTTAGTCCCTGACTTGAGCCTATCCGCGGCTCAATCAAACTAACTGTCCCAGCCGCCAGATCAGATATGGACGGCCAAGATTCAGCCACACAGGCCCAGCCCCAACCAAGGGGCGTGTGACACCTTATTTGATCAACTACTTAGGCTAAAATCCTTAATGATTCACATTATTTCATCATTTTCAAACCTTAATAGCTTCCTCTAGGAACATCCAATTGCCACCAAATTTCGACCACAGCTTCCTCACAACTCAAGCTACCTTGTCCTAGAATTTGGCGTTAAAACTCAACTTCTAGACCATTCAATTAAATTCATCAAAAAGGCGTAGAGTTAAGGATCTTAATCATGATATTAACATCAATCTACAAACCTACTTTGTCACGAGCTTGGAATCCTCAATCTATCTCAACCTTATGCTTTCACTTAAATCATTGGACATTTTAGGATTTTAAAAGTCCACTCCATCACATCCTACATACCTTAAAAGAAATTCTGTCCTCGTAATTAAGCCAGAAAACCCACTTTGTCACATCATATACATCTTAAAAGAAATTCCGTCCTCGGAATTAAGCCAGAAAACCCACTTTGTCACATCATATACATCTTAAAAGAAATTCCGTCCTCGGAATTAAGTCGTTCTCATACTTCCAGGGAAAACCTTATCTTGCCTTCATCCACATGTGGGCACTATTCTGCATGTAACATATCCGCAAAGGTTATCTAGAACCATGTATCCAAAGGACTATTAGGACGTTTCAAAAGCATCAAGGGTGAAACCTCACTCCATAGAAGGCTCAAGCAAGGGTTTAGAAGCTTAGGTTATGTCATGACATATCTCATATATTAGGATTTGCATCCTTATCTTTACCCATGCATTAGGGTTCCCATATCATATTACCATGTTCTAAAGGAGTTAACTAAAGTTAACCCATGCGTCAAGGTGTCATAAACATTATGTTGTGCAAATTATCAAGCTATATTTTCCATCTTTGTTAAGCACTAAGATTAACACCTGGTACAACATGTTTCATTCATATGATATTATTTCATTGTTCATACTAAATTGCATCATTTTCTAGTGAGTTCATCACAAGATTAAACAATGGTTTCACATTAATCATCATTATTCCTGTACAAGGTTAACCATTTATACATTGATATTTATATTAAACCATCTCTAGGTTTCCATCATATCATATCCACTATCATAGATCAAGATTCGATCACATCCTTACATATATTATATCATGGTTGTACTAACAAAAGTGTACAAGTGGCTTGTGAAACATGTATCAAACTTTATATAGTCCAATTGAGGTTCTCCTATCCCATATCACAAGGGTAGTGTCATGCTCAGTCTCTCTGAGCTAACTCAGCTCTATGAGTATCTCAAACGCATATACTTTATCTTTCCTCCCTTAGTCTAGGGTTCTCATATTACCTCATTGTCACTAGTGATAACTTCATTAGCTCTAGCCACGTAAGCACAACCAAAACATGTTATGACATACTCTTCATAGGTTCTCCACCCATGAGACATGCTTACACAAAACACTCTTATATACACCACTAGATTCCTATGTGGGAAACCACCAACCCGAGCATGAGGCTTCACAGAAACTAACATAGCTACCTCCTCCAGGGTCTTGGGCTCTCTCCCTCGCCCAGATGGCAGGCACTCATATTGATGTTCACATATGCACATATAGCCAGCCTCTCTCTGACTCTAGGGTTTGGTCCTCCCAAGGACATCTAGGGTTCAAGACATCTATAGGAATCATGCATAAAGCGACTCAACTCAATCACTCAGGAGTAGTCTAGTTTAGGACATATCACATATATCATAATTCTCATATCTTGGAGTTTAGGTTCTCTAACCTTCTCCCTGTGGGTCTCGCTCTCTCTGGAGTTAACCCCGTAACTGGTCCTAACACTAGAGGTCCTCCTTCGTAAAAGAGATTGAGGCTCTTGCTGATTCACATCCTTGTCTTAACTTAGCTTATCTTATCTCACAAAAGCCTATTTACTTGCATCATCAAGACTTATCTCAAAACCTCAAACCTAACTCATGTCCTCAAAGGAAAACATAAATTAGCATAACCATCTTATATCATCTATGTAAGACTTACATCAGAGCTTATTTCATCTATTCCATCTATCTCATATTCTAACAAGGCTCTAGACATCTAATCTAGAACTACTCTCTCTTCTAGACTGATGTCTTTCACTTTCACTTAGGTTACATGACCACCTCCTACTCGTACATGTGTGGGGACACATTTTTGTAATACATATATATAATAAAATATTATATAGTTTTTCTCCGATAAAACAAACGTCAGAGAAAATTATCGAGGTTCGATCCGTTTGGAATCAAAAACCAAATCCTGAAAACGAGTGTCCCACACATAGTAGAGAGTCCAGTGTCATGAAACTAGTGAAAAGGGTGAGAACATGGTGTAGACTAGTGTAGCTACTCTAGACAACGTGCGCAATATGTCTAGGGTTTCTCTTCCTTTTATGCACGCCATTTCCAAATAGTGCAACATCCCATACCGATGCACTACAAGGAAAGAACGACATACAAGGACTTTCTACTCAACAAGCACCAGTCTAGACCTAGTTCTCGGACATCTAGGTGCTAACCTAGAGGCTAGGTCAGACCTAGTCTCTAAAAGATGACTAATCTAACCCTAAAAGATTATTAAGTTCAAGGTTCTTTGGTTTTGAGTTGCATAATGAGCAAATGGCAGGCTTTGCTATTGTTCATGCTCTGATACTACCTGTGACGTCCCCGGATTTTCTAAAACTTAATCTGATGTGCGACGTCCAAATTGAAACCCTCACCTCAGCGAGAATCTCAATTTAAACATCCCACACTAGGCTAAGAAGAAGAAAATCAGAGGAAGTTAAAAGGAAACAATCAGTAGCACATGTACATGAACAATAATAAAACCATACACACATGTTCACCATTCAACATATAATTACAACATGAATTGTTACAACATTTGATATTACATATTGAATAGCAAACTATACATATAGATGTACTACAACTAAACTACAGGATCTTAAGACAACAGGTCCACCTGTACATCAGCTCGCCACACAACTCTCACTATCCTAGATCTTCAAGAGCATAAGCACAACCTAAACAAACGATTACATGCGGTACACGTCAGCACAATATTTCAAGCATATTGTACTGAGTACGCCTACATGTCTTTTTATATACCTCTCATCATATCTTGGCAATAAAATAAAACTAATACTTGGCAGTAACAAAAGAATATAATAAAAGCATATACTTGAACAAAGATATTCATTAACAAAAGAGAACACAGATTTTAAACTTATTTTCCATCATATATCTCGTGCATCTGCCCCTAGGGCTTTGATGTCTTTAGGCCTTGTCATATAAATCGTACATTTCCCCCTAGGGCTTTGATGTTACATCTGCCCCTAGGGCTTTGATGTTTGTCAATGCACTGTACTACCAAAGAGTTTAGTGCTATCATATGATGGATCAGATATTTTATGTTTCATGTGTTCATAGCAATAAGTATGGAGAATCATGCAACATATCATACCAGAACAATCATTTCAATCAATATCATATGCCAAGTCTTTACTACCATATAACACAAGCATATTGTATAATAAGCCAAGTAAGAGGTAATGGCGTACCTTGATCAAGAACAACCTAATCATCACATATTCCTCATGTCATCTATATCCTTGGTCAACCCTGATTAAGACAAGATTACATATCACCATCAGGTTCTCATCTTATTATATCTCATCTTAACCCTAATTATATCCATTAGGGTTTCTCTTATCTCATTATGGTATTCTCATGATTACTTGTATTCTTGTCTTATATTTATCATACTGATGTCATATTCTAGGTTATAGTTCATCAACTGGATATACCCATGTGTCACATTATTATGTGAACATATTTAACATTATGTCACTTTCATTAACCATATTAAGGTTACATCACATGTATTAAGGGTTCTCTTCATATAATATGAATTTCATGTATAAAACCGATCTCAGATCTACATGTTATCTTCCAGTTACTGATATGAACTTACTCTGTAAATTTCACTATTTATTGAGTATGTATGTATTTATTACATTTTATTTAGGGTTATTAGCCCTAATTACCCATATGGTGCAAATTATATGATTCCATGCATCAATATGGACATATCTGACATCAAATGCATTTAAGACATGGTTATGGACTTGCTGACATTTTCCCATAATTTTAGGTCATCATTTGGTATTTATGATCCATTAAACAAGCGTTACACATCTTACATGATATCACTAAGATTTCAGTTTCAAAATACTGATATTATAGTCTCGTCTTGTTCTAACCATTTTTCTGAACATTTTGGTATATTATTTGTAATTTTCTGATAAACAGGCTATTTTATACGATTTATACAAGGTCTGCGATTTTTCAGATTATTTACCTTATTGCGGCCAATCGGCCATCGCCACGTGGCTCCAGGGCTGGCACATACCCTTTTCTTGCTGCGGTCGGTCCCAGGCTGGTTTTGGTCAGTTTAAAGCTACTAGACACGGTTCACTCTGATTGAGTGGAAGTCCATACCGGTCTGCTCCCCTTCTCTTTCTCACGCGATCAGTCCCAAGCGGGACTCTATTCTGCAGGGCGCCGCCATGAGGGAGATGCTCCGATGAGCAAGCAGTAGATGTGCAGGGATCCCATACCTCCACCGACGCCAGTATCAGCTTCGGCGACTCAGGACAAGCCTCCACGGCTACTCTGCTTCTCGACCTTGGCTCTGAGGCTCCCTGTCCTGGAGCTACTGGCAAGGGCCACCGTCACGGCTGGGGAAGCTCCGGTGAGCGATCTATTGAGACAAGGCTCCCCTCACCGGCTTCTATGGCTATCAATAGCTTCAGTAGACTCTTCCGCACCTCCACGACTACTCATCTCTAAGTTGTCAGCCATGGAGCTCCTTCTCCACTAGGCCGCCGTCGGGATGGTTCAGCCACGGTGGAGCATGATGAGGCGACTCGCCTTCACTCATCCTTGTTCCGGTTTGAAGCTTCCAAAAGATTCAAAACACCTCCTCTAAGTTGTTCCTCTTCTTGATTGCGCCTGAGAGCACCTCCTTCTGCCCCAATGAACATCACAAGCTTCTCGACCAACTTGACTTTGTCCCCTCCCATGGCAGTCAAAGCTGGAAGTGAGCTAGATGTCTTT
Organism: Alisma plantago-aquatica; assembly: GCA_963693085.1. NCBI lineage: Eukaryota > Viridiplantae > Streptophyta > Magnoliopsida > Alismatales > Alismataceae > Alisma > Alisma plantago-aquatica. Next base: position 1,181,952,336 of record OY856409.1, read on the forward strand.
CCGGGTTCGTCCAACTACAGGGAGTATCTTCCCCTCCTTAGGTTCCTCAAAAGCCCCTTCTCCCTTCTCCCAGCTATCGCCTGCTCATTGCGATGGAGAGCAATTGGAAACTGAGGGCTCGCTCTTCGTGTTCTCTCACCCACTAACCAAAAATGATGGGTCAGACTTCTCGTCTCAATGAGGCAAGTCCAACCTCCCACTTCTTCCCCTTTACATCCCACGACTTGAACGAGTGGTGGCTGGGATGGTAGTGGGGTGTATACCACACGACCTTGCTCTAACCGTAAGGTAGGAGACAACCCAAAGACCCTCGATCTCTAATCCTGCGGTCCGAGTTAGTCCCTGACTTGAGCCTATCCGCGGCTCAATCAAACTAACTGTCCTAGCCACCAGATCAGACATGGACGGCCAAGATTCAGCCACACAGGCCCAGCCCCAACCAAGGGGCGTGTGACACCTTATTTGATCAACTACTTAGGCTAAAATTCTTAATGATTCACATTATTTCATCATTTTCAAACCTTAATAGCTTCCTCTAGGAACATCCAATTGCTACCAAATTTTGACCACAGCTTCCTCACAACTCAAGCTACCTTGTCCTCAAATTTGGCATTAAAACTCAACTTCTAGACCATTCAATTAAATTCATCAAAAAGGCGTAGAGTTAAGGATCTTAATCATGATATTAACATCAATCGACAAACCTACTTTGTCACGAGCTTGGAATCCTCAATCTATCTCAACCTTATGCTTTCACTTAAATCATTGGACATTTTAGGATTTTAAAAGTCCACTCCATCACATCCTACATACCTTAAAAGAAATTCCGTCCTCGTAATTAAGCCAGAAAGCCCACTTTGTCACAATAGTAGTACATGTACATGAACAATAATAAAACCATACAATATATGTTCATTATTCAACATATAATTACAACATGAATTGTTACAACATTTGATATTACTTATTGAACAGAAAACTTCTACATATATATATACTACCACTAACAACACGATCTTAAGACAACAGGTCCACTTGTACATCAACTCGTCACGCAACTCCCAACTATACTGGATCTTCAAGATCACATGTCTAAAACTTAAACAAAAGATTGTATTTGGTACACGTCATCACAATATTCAAGAATATTATATTGAGTATGCCTACGTATCTTTTATTTACCTCTCATCATATCTTGGCAATAAGATAAAACTAATATTTGGCAGTAATAGAAGAATATAAGAAAAGTGTATACTTGCACAAAGATATTCATTAACAAAAGAGAACACATATTTTAAGCTTATGTTCCATTATATATCAATGCATTGACCGTCAAAGGTTGAATGCATTAAGGCCTTTATGATCACTACCAAGGAGTTGGATCATATTTACAATGTGACCACTACCAAAGAGTAGGGTCAGACCACTACCGAAGAGTTGGGTCATATGTACAATGTAACCACTACCAAAGAGTTGGGTCACTTCCAAGCACACTACCAAAGAGGTGGTGTTTTCATATAATAGAACAGATATATTATGTTTCATGTGTTCATAGCAATAAGTATGGAAAATCATGCAACATATCATACAAGTACAATCATTTCAATCAATACCATATGCCAAGTCTTTACTACCATATAACACAAGCATATTGTATAATAAGCCAAGTAAGAGGTAATGGCATACCTTGATCAAGACATCCTAATCACATATTCCTCATGTCATCTATATCTTATTCAAACCCTGATTAAGACAACACCACATACTATCATCAAGTTCTCACCATCTTACATCTCATCTTAACCCTAATTTTGTCCATTTTAGAGTTTACTTATCTCAATATGATATTCTCATGATTACCTATATTCTTACCTTAGATTTATCTTATTGATGTCATATTCCAGATTATAGTTCATTATCTAAATATTAGGTTTCATATCCTTTTTGTGCACATATTAACCCTAATTTATATACATGATTCAAATTAGGGTTACAACCCCAGTATTAAGGTTTATTTTCATATAACATGGATTCTATTCATCATCATGATCTTATAATTAATTTTGAGGTTCCACATAATGATATGAGTTTACTCTGCAAATTTCATCATTTATTGAGCATGCATGTATTTATTGCATTTTTTAGGGTTAAAAGCCCTAATTAGCAACATGAAGCAAATTACATAATTTTGTGTATTAACATGACCATAATTGACATCATATGCATTATAAACATAACTACATGTTTACTGACATTTTTCTATAATTTTATATCATCATTTGATTTTTATTACTCATGGACTAAGCATTCTACATCTTACATGATATCACTGAGATTAGTGCTTCAAAAGCCTAATATTATACTTTCATTGTGTTCTACTCATTTTTTTGAGAATATCAGTATATTATTTGTACTTTTCTGATAAACGTACTAATTTCTATGAATTATTGAAGTTTTGAGCATTTGGGATATAATTACCTCATCGACCAATTGGAGACTACCACGTGGCGGACAGAGGGGTGCGGCTCTTTCTTCTCATGGCTGGGACCCGATCTGGATCTTGGGTTGGATCCATGGATCTATGGATCCGCTAACCCGGGTCGCTCGGCCCCCCTTTCCCCATTCTCGCGAGCCTCGCTGCCCCTTGTTTCCTCTGTGAAACAGGGCACCGTCGCAAGGGGAGAGCTATCGAGAGCAAGGGCTCAAGCTCGAGTGCTCCTCGTCGGCTCCTTACGCTGCCATCACGATCAGAGTCCATCAGCCTCCCTCCACAGCTACTCAGAAGTGCCCTACGACCTCTAGTTCTCTGGCTAGGTGGGAGCGCCGCAGCCACCTTTGGCTACGACAGAGCAAAGGGGCAAATCGCCTCTGCTCCTCCTCGTGTTGATCTGAAGACTCCATTAGCTTCACAGGGATACTAAGAACTCGTCCAACACCTCGATCCGTGGTAGTCTGCACTCCATAGGCACCACCGAATTCATCTTCTTCTTTGGTGTGGGTGAGCTCGGCGCCTGGTACAGCTATCATCGGGGTCCTCTTTTCCATGAGGGATCTTCTCCTCGGACCTCCTTCCTCATTTCCCTCCCTTCATTTCTCCTCAAACTATATTCTTCCTCCATTCTCTACTCCTAGCCACAACCTACTCACTGCAGTGGAGAGGCAACAAGAGGCAAGGCCTCATTCTACCTACTGGAATGGTTCCACATCTCGTCTAAGGGCTCTCCTCGCTCCTTTATTCGAGTCAAAAACAATTGTCTGATCAGATATCCCCCCTCACCCCATGATTTGGGTGAGTGGTTGTTGGGAGGGCTTGGCATCAGCTTTCCCATGATCTCCATTGCGATAAGAGGTACGAGGAGAGCTCTTGGTCATCTGATCGTCATCCAAGGGCTGGTAGTGCCCCACAAACATGCCAATCCATGGCTCTCCTAAGCAAAAGGTATCGACCACCAGATCTGAGATCTAAGGCTGGAAAAAAGCCATGCAGACCCAAACCACACACACTGGGTGCGTGACATATCTTAGTCTAGGCCCATGATATAAAACTTGGTCTATTAATCCTCAAAATGCACATTATTTCACCAATTTCAAACCTTAATAACTTCCTCTAGGAACATCCAATTTCTACCAAATTTTAACCATAGCGTTCTACCTCTCAAGGTACATGCTACTCCAATTTGGTGACAAAACTCAACTATTAGATCATTCAATTAAATTCCTCAAGTAGGCCACAACTTATGGATCCAAATCATTATATAAACCTCAATCAACACTCCAACTTTACTAGAACACTTGGGATTCTCAAAACAACTCAACAAGTATGACTTCACTTGTGTCATTGGACATTTTAGGATTCCAAATGTCCACTCCATCACAGGGTTGTACACTATTCGGATGATGGAGAGAGCACATGTTGGATAACGAGGAAGCCATGAGCGATAGACTAATAAGATACGAAAAGGGAGTGAATTAATTAAATATTAAATAAATGAGCCAGGACGGAGATGAGTTGGTGTTTAGTATAATAAGATATATTACTATATTCCAAAAGTTAAAAGGATGAGTTTTGTATGCTTCAAATAAGACTAAAGACATGTACTAGTTATGTTTTCATTTTGTTTTTGTCCAAATTAACAAAATAATAGTTCAAGTAAGATAAAATGTGGCAAGAAAGGTGATGTATGTGTCATTATAATTTTATTGTTTATAAAAGGTTTTTGTGGGGTTACCACAGAAGTCATTCTAGTAAGAGAATTAGTGTATATGGAAATTTCATTGTGAGCCAATATCATATGTAATTTAGCGTTTTTTGAGAATATATTTAATTATTGTTAGCTTTAATTTTCAACTCAATAAAGAAACAATATCCAATATTTCTAAAAACATCATTGTAGGATGTGTTTATCTAATCTTTAAAGAAATATTATTTCACAATGATGTATGTTATGAATTGCATTATATGTTTAAACAAGGAGTTTTAAAAGGCATACAAGATATTGTTGAAAAAAATGAAGTTTTTCAAAGTAATAAAAAAAATCTAAATGCTATAATAAAACTCCTGTAAGAAAACACCTATACACCACATCAACTAGTTCGAATAACTGTAACCACATATACTTTCTAAAAAATAACAATACAAATATGCTAATTTATGTGACTTTTTAAGGGAATATGCCATCCTACATGATGCAACAAATATTTAGACTACTGCTATTGCACACCTTCCTAGAAAATCACAAAGTTGTGTATCACCTAAGGTCCCAAGAAGTTAGCTTCTAATGTTAGAGACTTCTCGACATCGCCAAGATTTAGTGATGATAGGTTCTACTTATGTTGTCCTTACGACACGAGGAGATATATGATTTATTTGTTAATCGTACACACAATAACTTCACTTGAAAAATGATTAGAATATACTTATGGTATAAGAAAGTAGATCTCAAAAGTGATATAATGTCTTTGGGTAGTGTGTGATAAGAATGGCGAGTATAGGTATTTTTACATATTTATTACATGTGCCCCTTATCTTGGTATGAGCTAAATATTGTTGTCAAAATTATATCGGGTCCTTTGACATTAGGTAGTGCATCCAAAATGATGGCTCAATACTATCTCTTAGATGGAGTCAAAAATCTAGCCAAGTGGACATGTAGTATTGTTCGGTAGCAACTTATACTGAGAGGCACAAAAAATTGATACCTTGATACAACATATTAGGTTAGAGTTTGCAGCGAGAAGCATGATGGATTCCACGAATCAGATGATGGGATGATTTGTTACCATGACAGAGTTGTGGTTCCCGATGTTGATGACCTAGGGAAGATGGTTTTGGAGGAGGCTCACTCGTCCATGTATGTTATGCATCTAGGTAGCACCAAGATGTATCACAATCTCAAAGACATGTATTGGTGGCCTGGCTTGAAATGGGATGTAGGTGAGTTTGTTGTGAGATGTGTTGTATGTCAGTAGGTTAAGGCTGAGCACCAGAAGCCTACAGGTACGTTGCAACCATTGACTATACCACAGTGGAAATGGGATCATGTGACTATGGACTTTGTGGTTGGTTTACCTAAGACAGCCAAAGGTCATGATTCCATCTGGGTGATCATTGATAGGTCGACCAAGGTGACACATTTCCTTCATGTGAAGACAATGTGTACAACTGAGAAGCTTGCCCAGATCTATGTTAATGAAATAGTGTGTTTTCATTGTGTTCCAACAACTATCATTTCTGATAGAGGTCCTTAGTTCACAAGTTGCTTTTGGGAGGGACTGCACACAGCTTTAGGTACACAGTTGAGGTTCAACACTACTTTCCACCCACAAACAAATGGTCAGTCTGAGAGGACCATTCAGACCTTGGACTATTGAGAGCTTGTGTTCTTTAGTTTTTGGGTAGTTGGGATATACATCTTAATCTGATAAAGTTTGCCTACAATAACAGTTATCAGCAGAGCGCCAACATGAAACCTTATGAGGCATTGTATGGGAGATGTTGGAGGCCACCGTTGTGTTGGTATGAGATGGGAGAATACATCTTCTTGGTCCTGAGCTTGTGTAGCAAACAACAAAAAAGATCAAATTGATTCAATAGCAGTTGAACGCATCACAGAACAGGAAGAATTCATATGTGGATAATCGACATAGACCCTTGGAGTTCCAAGTGAGATACATAGTGTACTTGAAAGTATCTCTTTGAAAAGGTGTTCTTAGGTTTGGGAAGAAGGGTAAGTTAGCTTCTGGGTTTATGTGACCTTACCCTATGGTGGTACGTGTTGGGAAGGTGGCCTACAAATTGGATCTGCCACCTAAGTTGCATAGGTTGCATCTAGTGTTTCATGTGAGTATGTTGTGGAAGTGCCATCCAGATACAGAGTTAGTGATGTAGCTTGTAGAGGTGGAGCTTTATGAGGATATGTCTTATGTGGAAGATCTAGTATTGATCCTTGATAGAAGAGTGATGAAGTTGAAGAAGAAATACATAGTGCTTGTGAAGGTTCTATGGCATCACCATGGTGTTGAGTAATCCATGTGGGAGCGTGAGTAAGAGATGAGGAGGAAGTACCTCTCTCTTTTCTCTTAGGATTTCAGGAACGAAATCCTTATTAGGGGTTTATGACTTGCAAGACCCCAGACCCAATTTTTGGGGTAACCCTATTTGCTTTGTATTAATCATGTTCTTATAACCTTTCTCTAATCTCTTTAGATGTAATTAGGGCTTTAGAGAGCTTAAGTTTCAAGTTTGAACTTATTTGGATGAATTTTGTGCTTTTTGTGCTAGTTTTGGTGCAAATTGCAATTTGCCCAATGTAGAGGGTTTATGTGCAAGTTATCACCTCTAGAGTGTTCCTTATCTTTCTTAACATCATCTAGAGTAAAGAGAAAGAGTAGGGCTCCTTGTTTGAGCCTTGTTTGAGGAGTATCATCCAGGTGGTGATTAGGGTTGATATGAGTGTTGAGTGTCTTAACTGATGTGTGTTTGTTGTGTTGTCTTGACCTTGGGTCATGGCCAAGGTTGGTTTTGGATGGTGTCTCTATCGACACTCCTCCTCTAGGTGTTTGAGTTTCAACCTAGGAGGTCTAGCATGTTCTTGGGTAGAGATGGTTGTCCATGTATAGGTTGTTTTGACCTAGGGTTGTGGAGGTGCCTTGTATCGACCTAGAGGTGATGTTAGGTGGTGGTTCGCGGCCATGGGAGGTGCACCCTAGCAAGGTCACGACCGTGACCATGTGGGTTAACATGGTTGTTGAGATATTACCTAGAGTGTATAATGATGTCTTGCATGTCATGCTTAAGTGGTTGCATGTGGGTGCATGTTGGTCTTTTGCGAGGACAAGTGTCCCTTGGGTCCCTTAGTATGTTGACACCTCACCCCTTACTCTCTCTCATCTTCCATCTATATAACCCCTTATCACTTCTTGCTTGCGACCTTTTTTGGCCATATATCTTCTTCCTCCTTTTCTTGTTCATGGATCTTAGTGGAGCAAGGAGGTTCATCCTTGGATCTTGGGGGATCAATCTCCTCTTGTATGTGGTGGTGGTGGTGGTGATTTGAGCTCATCTTCCATCCTTGGTAAGTGTTTGTCTTCTAAGTTGATGTTTCTTTTGATCTCCTACCTTCATCTTCATCTCTTTTCTCATACCTAGACCATGGTTCTTCCATGGTGGTCATTTGGGAGAGAAACTCCTCATCACAAGGGTCATAGACCATGTTTTGACAAGGTAGACCCAAGTGTTAAGAGGATTTCTCCTCTCTTTCTTCCTCTCTTTTGGTTCGGCCAAGAGATTCTTTGATTCTTTCCTTAGTCTAGCTTTGACCTTGGTGTCTTCTCCTTCTTAAGGTGCTCTTGTGACTAATATTGGAGCTTTTATTGAAGCTTCTTCAACCCTTGGATCATGTTTTTGGAGCTCTTAGTCTTGGAGTTTGGAGCTCTTGGTGGTGACCAACTTAAGGCAGGTTATATAACACTAAACCTACTCTATTATTGCACTTCTTTATGCATTTTATTACTATTTTTATCCTCTAAATTGCTTCCTCATCATGCTTGTACTTAGTGGTAAGCTCTAGAATTTGTTTGGTAGAGATATCTTGCTCAGTTTGGAAGAAATCTAAAACCCTAATCTATGTGTACCCAATTTAGTGATGATGAGTTATGGAGGCTCTTCTCTAAGTTTTACCCTTGATCTTGCTTCCATGCACGGTATTCATGTACCTAGAAGTTGAATAAAGTGTAGGGTTGTAACCATGATGGTCTTGGGCCGTGGCTTGGGTGGAGGTTGAGACACCCTTAAGACTGAGATAGGTTTGGTCGAGATGCTTTTTGAAACCCTAATCCTAAGTGTTGCGAGAGTGACATGACCTAGAGAGTGAAGGTTATGAAATTTTGGTGGATGGTTGAGACATAGTAGTATCCCAGTCATGACATGGACCATGATGGGTGGTCGGGACCTATGTGGTTATGTGGTCAACATAGGGTGATGGTAGGTGGATAAGAAGAGCATGTGAACACTTGATGATATTCATATATGAATGATACATAAGCCATATATAATGTTGTTTAGCATGTTATCTAATCAACTCTAATGATGTTTTGTAATATTTATACACTCTAAGATGATGAAGAGTGGTGGTTCTAGTATTTATGGTTGAACCTAGTCTTGCAAACTCTAATCAGCTAAGAGGAAACGCTAACCCTAATAATGAATAGTGATATTTCTTATTTCTCTATCATGAAAGGATTCTTATGTTATGTGGTTATATACCTCTTGCTTATTAACTTCTAACCATATAAGTGTTATGAGATTGATAATCATGTATAGTGCATGCTATGGTGACTATGATATAATACAAGTTAAATGAGCCTTGAGAGGCATGTTGAGGCACTTGTGATATAGGAATGATGTGAATGATCCTATGACCTGGAAGTGTCTTGTTGCCTAATATGAGATGAGTTGAGGGATTGATATCTCATGGTATGTGTCTTAGTTGATGATGTTGTGAATGGCAATGATACAGTCATCATGTGATGATAGTGTGACAAGTTCACACCCTATATGTTTATATCTGCTGGAAGTGTTCTATTCCCTTATCTTAGTAGAGTTTCTTATGACTTATTATGTTGTAACTTGATTGATGCTAAAAACATTTAATTGAATTAAGTAATCAAGTGGAACCTAATCATGTAGTTTTTCCCTGTGCCATAGATCCATCTCAGTGTCAGCACTTGTTGGATGGTGAAATGGGCTTTCCCTTAGAGGAAGCTTGGAGTCATATACTGTTGAGTATATGAATTCACATGATTGGTTGTTGGCTATATCCTGGCAGGAATGTAGTTGCGGGCCCTAGCTCAGTGATATGTTTCTTATGAGGTTTCATAGTGCGGGACATACCCTGGCAGGAGTGTGGCTATGGGTCGTAGCCTAGTTTCACTAACGCATTGACCTGTACCAAGGAGGGTTAGGACTTTCACTGTTTGACTATGTGTCATAGGTTGTTGTTGACTAGTATGTCTCTATTGTGTACTTATGTACTAACCATGAGGTTTGGTGAGGTTGTGGATTCTGACTCTTCCATAGACCTTGTATGGCATCGATTTTGACTTAGTAGTGGTCAGTTGGGTTTGGGTGGTTTGACTCAAATCCTTGGGGCATAATAAAATATGTAATCAATTGATTAGTATACTTTCTTAAGATCAAATACGAAAACATTGGATGAGGCCTTGTTTGCTTTTGTACAATATAGCTGGTAGTAAACACACATGTTCTTCATATTCCTTTTATGATGATAAGATGTTTCACAATCCAATTACAATTTCATATATTGTTAGTAATGATTACCTGCTTATCATAGTTGTAGCTTTACTTCTGTTCTTTAATTGCCTTATCTATGCTAATAACAGTGTTGGTGGAGAGTTATATCTCCCACTAAGAATTGGATCTCACCCCGTGGGTTCCCCACATACTTTAGGTGGACGTGCACGAGAAGGTAGAGATCATGAAGTTAAGGCAGAGCAGCAGTAAGAAGGATAGTAGTTGACAAGGTTGGGAGTGCTGCTAGTGTTTTGGCATAGAGTCCTAGAATCGTCCTTGTACACTCATGTCTTTGTATGGTTTTTGGGTGTGTTTTGTAGACGTTCTTTCGATACATGGTTTTGACTTGTGTGCCCCATTTTGATGTAAAGATATGGTAGATATGTATATGTATTGGATAGGTGTTCCTTGTAACAGGTTGATGGAATATGTGATAAGAACAAGTTGATGTAAGTACTTTGTGTCCTGTGAGGACTTATATGTAAAGGTTTTTGCTACTTGGGTTCTTAATGAAAATGGTTTTAACTTCCTATGTTTTCTAGTAATCTGAATGTATAAGTTTTGTTTCAGCTTTAGATTTGAGTAATCATGTGCTTTGTGGAGTGGGGCGTCACATGTAGGGTGTAGTCTCTAACCCTAATCCAAAACTCTAATCCTGGAAAATGAGAATAGAGTGGGTAAAATAGTAACCCTATCCATATGAACCCTAATTAGGGTAAGAGGAAAGAGGAAATGTAAATGAGTTTAGATGATCCAATCTTCCATGCATGCATGTTTGTGGAACAAGGCATTCATTATTCATGTGGAGGGTTTTTAAGAAACACAAGCAACAAATGGTTATATAAAAATGAATCTATGAAACCCTCAATTCAACTTTAGGGTTGGTGCCTCGAACTCAGGTGGGTCATCCCAAGAATGGGAGAAGGACCTATGAGGGAGGACAATCCCTAAACCCTTGGGGTCAGGTTGTATCTATAGAGCCTAACCTCCTCCAGTGAGTCAATAAGACATGCTAGGTTAGGACCTTCCCTGGAAGGGTGAGTTGACCAGTCGATCTACAAATCGAGGTAACCTTGAATATCACCGAAAGCTTGAAAAACTTAGTATACATATTATAATTCTTGAACCCAAGTATGAAATCTCTAAGATACACTATGACCAAGCCTATATAGGGAATGTCATAAAAGGGACAAGCCCCATATTAGAAGATTATGTTGTGGATATCACTTACATCTAAAAATAATAGGTGAGGGAACAAAGGTTTTTTTTTCAACTTTCTCTTTGAACTTTTTTTTGCTTCACTAGATCATCAAGTAAATGATGATTCTTGGGAACCTTTAATATGTCTTTGTAATGGGTTTGGGCATTGACATCTTGAACATAGCAAGTTAATGTTAGAACATGTTGGTCTTTGAATCCTTGACATGAACAATTCCTTCACATGTGATGGTGAGATTCTTCCAAGACTAATGGTCTGCCTCATAAGAGGAGATGTGACATAAGTCATAGTAAGAGAGGGTGGTGTAGATGATTTTAGTAGTTTTCATGTCGAGTTTATTTTTCCTCATTGTCTCCTTGTCCCATGTAGTCATGTTTCTAGTGGGCATAGAGTAGGGAAGGACCACTATCTTCAACATGTCAAACTTGATCCCTTGAATGTGGAATTGTGTCATCCTTTTCAAATAAGTAGTAGAGCAATCAAAGATGGGTATGTGGAAGGAGTATCTCCATTTTGGTTGATGTGCCCAAACATGCTTTCAGTCACCTTTTTCTACTCGTAGAGTATTTCTTGGAGAAAGCTTGATCTGACACCACTTGTAGGATCTAAGATCGAGAGGGAGGGTGAATTGAGCTCATGCAAACTTATATAAAATGTTTAATACCTCCAAATATATCACAATATAAATAAAACAAGAAAGAAAGAACATGAATTATGAACTAAAAAATAAGATAGGTGTATACAGTGATTCTGACTTAAAATGCCATAGTTCCATTGCCTAGATATTTTAGCCTCTAAGATTTTTAACACTAAAGTATTAGATTGTATTATTATGTAATGTCTGAGCCCACTTCCCAAGGCTCTAATAGACTTTCAAGAATGACGACTGGTCCCACAGACCACCACTAGCCTTAAATGTTCACTTTATCCTCACTCATGTACTAGACATGATATACTTACAAACTAGTCACCCATCCTAGTACCACTCTAGGTTGAGCATGCTTAACCACAAAATTCCTTAGTGATGGACTCCCTGAAAAGAGGGTGCACCTTGGTGATATGGGTAGTCTGATGATTCCTTTTAGGATCATTTTATCTGAGGCCTCAAATACCTAGATGTTACAATCTCCACCACTTAGACTCTTGACGTCCTTGTAAAGGCTCGGCTATATAGCCTCATAACATCCCCATTCCAGTGCAGACCCAAATGGCCCATGTACACCCATCTCCTAATCACGACCAGCAGTGTAAGGGTGGATCCATCAAATCGGATAGCCCTTTCCAACATGCATGGACACTACCAGTGCAAGGGTGGCTCGATTATTTTAGATAACCCTTTCCAACATGCCTGGACTGCACAACTTAGAGACTGGGATGCCACAGATCCATGTGGGCCCCACCTAGTCGAGAGGAATTGGCTCTGATACCATTTGTAACACCCAGGCCCACTAGTCAAGGCTCTAGTAAAGTTTTAGGAATGACGAATGGCCCCATAGACCGCCATTAGCCTTAACTGTGTGCTTTTTCCTCATTCATGCACAAGACAGTATAAACTTCCTGAATTATCACCCATCCTAGTAGTAGTATGGGCTAAGCACACTAAACCATAGAGTTCTTTAGTAATGGACTCCTTGAAAAGGAGGTGCACCTTGGTGATATGGTTAGTCCAATCATTCCTTTTAAGATCATTTTATCTGAGGGCTCAAATCTTAGGATGTTACAACCTCACTAAGAGCATACACTAAAAGCCATATCTTTTCAGTTTAAGAGTACCAAGCTTGCTTTTTCAAGAAAGGAGTGAACAACCTACCTAATGAGGAAATGACCCTAAACAAAAACCACCAACCCTACTTCTTCACTAGCCAAGGAAGACCTTGAGTCATCCTTTAAAAGAGAGAGATTGGAAGAGATCGATATGAGAGATTCACAAGATGATCATTTAAGTCGGCTCTCCACAAATACTTGGATTCATTGTAATTGAAGTAAACATGTAAGAAATATCAAGGTAGTGATTATGGGCTCATAAATGCAAAATCTCATAACTATATCATAGGTAGGGTCCACTTGGTAATCTTAAGAACCTCCCAAATGACTCATATATAGAGTTAAGGATGTATACCACCCAATGAATTTGATTGTGGTAGATTTTATTCTTTTTAGTGGGAGAAGTTGGGAACCAGAAAATATATTTCCACTTTTTTAGTGCCCTTAAGTAGCTAATTGAGGACTAAAAAAATCTACAATAAAAGCATGGTTGGTTTAATTTTCTCAGGAGAAATTCAAAAAACACATAGCCATTGGAGACGTTTGCTAGGTCACCTGGATGAATTTTCAAGCTAATTCAATTAACTTAGAGATCAATTTAGAATTAAGATAATAGTCAATTGAAATTTGTAAGGGATTTTTTTTTTCAATTGTAGTTCTATGAAATATTGCATATTATCATTGATTAAATATTCTATAAAGATATTCAATCAATGAAACCTTCTACCTTAGGCTATTTGGCTATACGTATTTCAAGAAAGAAACTTAAGCTAACATGGGTATATAGGGAGTCCCTAGATGATTTCTAATCATCCTATTTTTAGCAGCATTTTTAGTTTATTTTTGCATTCATTCCTTTGACAACCTGATCTAAAGCAGATTTGAGGCTAGCCTTCTCAAACCCTACCCCCACTGAGATTACTTTGGTAAACTTCATTTAGTTTTACTTAGTTTTAATTTAATTTTTAAGGTTTTTGATCCAATTCTTTAGTTTTCATGGTAGGTTCAAGCTTCATTCCCTATACTGCAATGTAGGAGTAGTGGGTCAGAAGAAAATTTCAATGTTAGAAAGGGTTTTCATTGATCTTCTCCTTCTTCAGTTGATGATTTCATCAGTCAACAACTTCATTGAAGCATTCCCTTTGATCTAAGTTGCTACCCCCGCCCTTAGGATCGACCTCATTAAAGGATTCCATAATTCAACAATCTCATCAAATGATGAGATCATCAACTAATCGGAACCCCACCCACCAATGACTAATGAAAATACTACAAACTATCTTCAGTTTACAAAAACTAGTGACCACTTACTAATGAGAATCCATGGATCGTCAACCAATGGAATATTATGTTGTATATCGATGAAAATATTAAAACCACCTCCGATGAAGATCCTACATATCTATCTACTGATGTACCTTCAACACTTGCCTATTGATGACATCACAACGGATGTCGCCAACTAGAGGGACTCATTGGTTGCATACTGATGGTGTTCATATGTTCGTCCACCAATGCTAAATACAAATGATGCCCTTGTACTCATCAACATATGACTTTTCTGGTTGCTCATTATCTGGTGAACTTAGCCCATCAATGGGAATTATGAGAGTTACGCAAGAATCCCTGTATTCTTGGCACATCTGCCCCTTCAGATCTATAGTGATCGAGGACATAACTATATATGGTTGGGATATCTTCAAACCCTATAAACACAAGCCATGTACTCTAAGAAAAGAAATTGGATTTTCATACCACTAGTGTAAGGACCCTGACCCATGTTTTGGGATAACCCTCTTTGATTTTCTTATGAAAGGTGCTTAGAACCTTAATCTAATCTCTCTAGATGTTTTGGTATCATGTGATAAGCTCATGTTTCCAGTTTGGTCCCGTTTGGATGTTGTTTGAGCAATGTTTGCTTATTTTGGACCAAAGTGAAATTTACCCAAAGAAAAGGATTATATTGCAATATGTCACATGTAAATCATGCCTTTAGTTATCTTGCATCATTAGAAATAGAATGATGTTGTGGGGCGCCTTGTGGAGGACCTATGTTCCCAGTTTGAGCTTGGTTGGATGATGTTTATGCTTTACGTGCTAGTTTTGGTGTAAATTGCAAATTACCCAAAGTGGAGGGTCAATATGCAATTTATCAGCTCTAGAGTCACCTCCCTTCTATTTGGAATCATCTAGAACGTGTATTGAAGTAGGGGTGCCTTGTTTGGTTGATAGATAAGGAGTGACATCTCTATATGGTATTTATATCATATATGTGTCACATATGCCACCTTGTCCTTTATTGTATCGGCTAGGGCTTGGAGGTGTGTCACCCAAGAGGGTGTATCGGCCATGGAAGTTTCCCATCTGCATGATACACATTCTAGAGTGTATCACCAGTCCATTCATGAGCATCTAGGGTGGCAACAAGTGGCGTTAAGTGCAAGAGCAAGTGGCATCTTGGTTTATGTGGTTATGACACCTCTCCCTTGCTACCTCTCTCTTCCTTGGTGTATATAACCCCCTTCCTCTTGACCAAGTGCTCCCTTTTGGCCACCTTCCCCCTCCCCCTCCTACCTGTATGGGATGAGCATGGAAGCATAGGAGCTTAAGGAAACTCCCATGGATCTTGGGAGGACGAGCACTTGGGCCATGGAGACTCCTTGCTCAAGATCGGACCTTGGTGAGTCATGCTTCTTGACTAGTCTTTCCTTGTGCCTTCTTCTTCATCTCCTCCTTTCCCTCTCGGCCATGTATGGGCTCTTGAGGAGAGTAGGCATGGCCGTGGTTATCTCCCCTCTTTTCTTCTTCTTGAGCTATACATAACCATAGTATCTTCTTCTTCTTCTTTTGTTCCTTGAGGTAGTGGTGTTGGAGCTGAAGGCAAGCTTAGAGCTTCAGATGGATGGTTTCCATGTAGAAGAAAGTCTGTTTGCTGCTTGGATCAAGGAGATTTGTGCCTTTCATGGAGTACCTCTTAAGGCGGGTTACATAACTCTTAACCATCTCCATTATGCACACTCTCCATATATGCATATATTGGTTCTTGTACTTAAATCGATACCTTTCTCCATGATAGATGTATATATGGAACTTTAAATCTTATCTAATGGGAATGCTACATTTTATTACTGCCTTTATCTTGTTTTCCTTGTGCAAGATGGTAATGGGTGTCTAGAGGTTGAAGATGACTAGCCCGATATGGGGCTTTACCCGATACAACTATGCTTTGCCCAATACAGTACCTTGCTTAATAAGTTATGCTTTGGTTATGGTTTGTGGAAATACCCCTTTCTCTCCTTTGGACTTGAAAGGTGAGCATATGGACTAGATGTTTGGGGCAATATTATGTGGTGACTGAGATCTATTTCCTACCCTAGGGTTAGGTTTGGGCGTTATGGTTGGTGGACACCTAGTTGGCCCCTTGGTCGATCTGTGTTCTGCATGGTGGTTCCTTGAAGTTGTTGCCCGATAACCGCTCCTAGAGTTGAACCTTGGAAGATATGCTAAGTGAACTCTTTGTTGACCTTATGACCTATATGCACATCTACCCAAGATGATGGTCGTTGGCCGACATAAAACCCTAACCTTAGTGTCTTGGACGATATGGAGTTTCAACCCTAGCTTGGGCGATAGGGTTGTCTTGGGTGACATGGATGATCTACCCTTGTTGCACGAAATGGTCTTGAGGTTGAAGATGACCAACTTGATATGGTCCTTGTGCCCTTGCACGATACACCTTTTTGGTGCCCTAAACAATACGTCCTCATCTAGGGTTTGCCTTGTACGTTATGTTAAGTAAAGTTATGTTAATCTTGTTGCCCGATATGACTCTTTACCATGGTAGTGTTGTTGGGCGATATGGATAGGTCTTGAGCCTAGAAAGGTGAAACCCTAGGTGGGTGATACCATGGCTTCTTCCCCGACCAATATGAGTATGGTAGAGGGACTTTTGTGTCGGGCATGAGGTTTGTGCTTGCACGACACTCCCTAAGTGGGTTGCCCGACATGGTGCCATAGTGGTCACCCTGCCCATGGACGACATGGAGTCTTGAATGGTATGATGTCTTGGATGACATAGTGCCTTGAACGACATGGTGTCTTGGATGATATGATGAATAGGGTGGCCGATATAAACCCTAATTTAACGATAGGGTTCTTGGCCGATAGAGTAGTTATGATGCCTTTGCCCGGTACATGCTTGGTTACCTGACACATAGGGAGGTATAGGTCATTATATCTCTGAGCTTGGGCGATATGGTGTCTAGGACGACACATGTTCAGATCTTTGATGGTATGGCTTTAAATATGAAGATCCATATACTCATCCTTATATAAATATGCAGCCTAGGGTTTGAAGTATATTGGCTTAGAAAGTATGCATCATATCAATGATCATGGACGAGGTAAAAGGGATTCGACCATGCTGGGGTTGACCTAGAGGATACCTTAGTCACTATAAGGTTATGTGGTTCTGGGCCGACATGGTTGCAAGCTTACCCAACCCGATATGAAGTGAAACATGAGTTTCCCGACAACCTAGAAGATGGTCCCCTGACCATGATGGGCTGAGGTGTGTCTGAACGATATGACCTTGGTGGCTTCTTTGCACGACATGCTTTACCCCATACCAGGAATAGGTGGAGCTTACGGGTCTTATCCGATATGAATCTTGTCTGATATCACCTTGGGTTGTGATGTTTAAGATTTGTAGCTGATACCGGCCTTTAGTGAGGGTAGGCGACACCTTTAGTGAGGGTTGTGCCTAACTCGATAACCCTATGCATGTTTCTTGAGCTTACACCTTTGATCATGATGAGCTATGACAAGATAGGTTGTGAACCCTTGTATAGTGGTTACCTATGGTTAATGATACACTACAGAAAAACTGCCCATTAGTGGCATTTATAAAAAAAGCCACTATCTTTCTAATATACAGGCATTTTTAATTAAAATGCCATTGAACCACCTATTATAGAATTTCTGAAAAGGACAAAACATTAAAGGCATTTTTATTTCAAATTAGTGGCAATCTTAAATTGCCATACCAAATTAGGAAATATTTTGACTTCCCGCTCCAAATTAAATTTTCCCTTCGTGCTGCACTCTCCGCTCATTCAGCCCGACGTTTCTGATCTCCCCCTCTCTCCCTGGGCGACTTTCCTCGCTCCCTGGCCCATCGTGCCCTAAATCCATTGGTGGCTCACGATTCTCTACAGACTGGGAGAGACTGGTGGCGCCTGTTGTTTGCCAGTTGTCGTCTGCGGTGCTAATAGTTGCTAGCTATGGAGTGCCAAGTTGTCAGTGCTACAGTGACACCTTGAATGTGATCGTGAGAGTTAGTTCTTCCTCCTCCGCCTATTTGAACCGGGCCCAACCGAAGCATACTTAGGCACCGTTCGTTCTTCCTCATCCTCCTTGGCGGACCAAGTCCAGCCGAAGCACCGCCATAGACTCAATCTGCCCCTCCGGCATCGGCGAGCTTGAGTGAGGGACTCCGATCAATCCTCTTCAGGTAACCATCGCCGCACCCTATTCTGTTAACTAATATGTAGCTTACATACCTCCTTCAAGGTCTCTTTCATGACCAGTGGCTAATAGGCATGTAAAGTGTCAACAATTCTCATGCTTGGATGAAAAATCTATAGGTATCGAATGTCATGCCACTTGGAATTTGTTGTTCATCTACAGGTTATCCTAAATCATCAATAACTTTTAGTGGGAAACCTTGCAGCAGAATAAAAAAACATATTCTGACTAATAACTTGTTTACCAATAGTAGTCCACTCTTGTTTCCAGACATTTCAATTGACAATACTTAAAAGGTATTTTCCTTGGATCCGACTTCTGTTCTACATACATTATTAGTACTTTTTATATATAGTGTTATAATTTTGAAGAAAGACAAGAATGAAGAAACTATAGCACTTCAAAGATGTTAATAGAATATGACTTATAGTGTTATAACCTCAATTTCCTGAATATGTAATTAAAAGTGTAATTCTCTTTTAAAGAATAAATGAAATTTGTTCTTTGATTTGTGATGGATTTCGTGTGAAATGGCCTTGATTGATTAATAATGGGTTTTGTTGGCCATGGAGCCCAATTGAAGAGAAAAGAGAAATAAAAAGGAAAAGGATTTGTTAAATAAAACGGAAATATGAGAAATAGACTTTTAAAAGAAGATAAAGGCAAACCAATATTCCCCAATATGGGAATTCGTGCCTTTAGGATTTCTTGAGGTCCAAGGGACCCAAAATAACAAGATAATTACAAAGGAAAAAGGAATATAAATTAATTTGGATTTATTCACGAGATAACTTGGGAGAGAAGGAAGACTTTTCATTCATTGCAATTTTTTCCCAAATTTTGTAAAAAGCTAGGCAATATTAAGAGGAACCTTCCCTTGAAATTTGAATTAAAAAGGATCAAGGGTTTGGGAGATACGAATTTCCTAAGAAATTGCCAAGATTGGAATTTATTCAGAAATAGGAAAATGATTTTTTTTAAACGTGGACAACTCAGACCGTTGGATCTTAATCCAACGTCAGGCGGTCATCGTCTAAGTCCCACTGGGACTGGGACTCTGTGAGATCCATATGATCTTTCCTCTCAAATTTCCTCATGATCCAGGGAAGATGCAAGCATGCAATAATTCCCATTGCATTCTGGAAGGGAAACCGCACAGGATCAACCCAACTTTGTCGGGGTTTGGCCGATAACTGGAGAAGTTCCCAATCTTCATGGGACTGCCTCCGACCCTATATATAGGGGAGGGCTTGTGAAGACTCTAGTGTGCAAAGAAACCA
This sequence comes from Alisma plantago-aquatica, assembly GCA_963693085.1. NCBI lineage: Eukaryota > Viridiplantae > Streptophyta > Magnoliopsida > Alismatales > Alismataceae > Alisma > Alisma plantago-aquatica. The sequence goes on from OY856409.1 coordinate 1,181,971,936, forward strand.
GACCCTGACCTGTGGGTTGTTGCAAGGAGCAATTTCGTGCCCCTAATTGGACGTTTCATCATGACCTGCAGCTCCATCACCTCGGAGACCCTCTCCGGAATCCGGCGAGTAGGAGCAAATTGGGTGTACCCTTGGCGAGAAATTAGGCCCCTGGTCGAGTTCGTCGACGAAAGACGAAGCTTCCCAACCTGTTGGCGCGGTCGCAGGTGGCTAGGATCGTGAAGTCAACCCTGAGGTTGACCATCAGAGCGCAATAGGGAGAAGGCTTCCCGTGAAATTACCCCTTTGTCCCTCACCTCCTTCAGTCGCGCCAAGGTTAGAATGGACTTTTGGTTCTTTTGTTTGCAAAGAGAGGGAGTGTGTGATCCTGGACGTTGGATCCTATGTGGACCAGCGGACCACGGATCAAACGATCTGTCTTTTTCCCAAATTAGCAAATAAATAAATAAAAGGAATTTTCTTGTTAAAATTGTATCTTTTGCTAGAAAACTCAGATGAAGGAAGTTAATACATGAAAATTGATCAGAAAAATACGAGGGATACATTAAAAATTGTTTGGACACCTAAATCTGTATATTTCTGCAAAAGTGGATATTTTGGATAGAAAAGGTTTTAATTTGTGATTAGAAACCCTAATTGTTGATAAAAGATATATTTAATCTTACAATTAGGTTAATTCAAGCATGGTTTACTTGATTAATGATAAAGATGGTTTTTAACCTGTTTTGATGATAGAATTGCAAAGTTTAGGGTTTTAAACCTAATATAATGGTTAAGATGCTTAGAAACCCTAAATTAGAGAAAAAGAAAAGAAAAATACTTATAATCTAAAATTAGGGTTTCCTATTACTAAAAGATGAAACTAGAATCTTTTGTAAGAGAAAGATGAAATAATTAGGGTTTGCAAGTGATTTGGTAAAATTATGGTTTAAAGTAATAAAAATAGAGTGGAACCCTAAATTATGTTCAAAACCCTAAAAAGGACAAATAACCCTAGAAAACAAGTAGGATCAATAGATCATGATGACATGATTAATATAGAGAAATTGGATGCCTTTTACAGGATCAACCTGGGGGATACCACGAGGTGGGGTCGTTACATATAGAGTTCATGTAAACATCACATGTAATTAATTAGTTCCCTATTAAGATGGTGGACTGGTATTTTCTATTTGATGTTTACATGGTCTTCCCACAAAATCATTTGAGAAACCAGGTGATGTGAAATGTAGCGATCAGTATAATTGAAAAGTATAATGCAGACATAACAATTCATAAGTGATCTCCTTAAAACACACATAATAATTCATAATGTAGACTACGATAATTGTTGGTATAATGACACTCGTCTTACTTTCCATCTAAGTCTGATTTGTATTTCTCAAGTTGTCTCTGAAAATATGTAACATCGTTAGATATACTTATTGAAAATATATAACATAGTTATATATACTTACAATTGTTAGTACTAATCTTTTGCAGTCTCTTTCCACCCAAAACAATCACTATGGCCTGGGCCTCGACCCCCCCCTGTCCTTTTCCCTGAAACAGAACAGCTGGACATCACCGTAGACCATCGTATACTAGCACAACTCACCATTACTAGACAGTGGCATCATTTGAATGGAAGACGCTACATGGCTGGTCAAGTGACTTTAAAGTATGGAACCTCGACAACTATAATCCATGTTCAGTATGATGGTGAATGCACTTTAAGGTATCTACAACCAGTTGGCTTGTGTAGATTCAGAACATGCTAATTGGCCGAGAGGACCAGGTATGGCTTTCGAACATGCTAATTGGATTCGTCTACGAGGGACTCTCTCTGCGACACAACATCATCAAAAAAACGGCCAAGTCACCAGTCAAACGGGTGTCTCAATTCTTGATGAAATTTTGTTACTTTTCAATAAGGAAATCACCAATAAATGTATTTTTTACTATTTTTGTATAATGAAATTTTGTTATTTTTAAATAAGGAAATCACCAATAAATGTATTTTTTACAGTATTTGTCACAATTCACCAGTCAAACGGGTGTCACAATTCTTGATGTTATATTTTTGACTATTTTTGTAGAACGGATAAGTCTTGGATAGCAGAGGATGACCGAATGAGTAGTAAATACCTATGTGGAGTATCCAACTTTTTGGATTTCACTTTTCAACATTCAGCGATTGGAGACAAGATTGTATGTCCTTGTAGAAAGTGCACTAATGTATACCAGGTCACCAGACAGACTACATTGAGTCATCTATTGTGGAATGGCTTCTTACAAAGCTATATTTCTTGGGCTTTTCATGGAGAACATGTCGATGTTGAAATGGATTCTCCAACTGATCAGGGTGATTGTTTAGATGATGAAAATTTACAAGATATGTTGCATGATGTTTTTTTGAGTTTCAGTGAAGATGAAAATATGAAAGGAGTACAGTCAGCTACTGATCAACATTTAAATGTTGACAAATTGTATATCTTGTTAAAGGATTCTGAGACAGAATTATATCCAGTGTGTAAGAAACTTACCAAACTTGCTTGCATCCTAGAATTCTATCACCTGGTTTGTCTTAATGCCTTGAGTGAGAAAGAATCATCTATGTTTCTTAAGTTCTATAAAAAAAATGCTACCAGAAGGAGAACAATTACCTAATTCCTTTTATGAGCTGAAGAAGACAATAAAGGAGTTGGGATTACATTATGTGAAGATTCATGTTTGTCAAAATGGTTGCATGTTGTTTTGGAAGACGTCTGTGATACATGTGGAGAATCAAGATGGCTAACGACTTCAACACCAGACGATGATGATGAGGAACCAGTAAACAAACCCAGAAGAACACTTGCCAAAGTGCTCAGACACTTTCCACTTATACCACGGCTGAGGAGGTTGTTCATGTCATCAAAAACCTCTTCCTTAATGAAGTGGCATGCAGAGGAATATGAAAAAGATGACAAGTTAAGACACCCGGTAGATTCACCTACATGGAAAACATTTGATGTTATGCATCCAGAATTTGCTGCAAACACTAGAAATATTCGATTGGGACTTGCCACTGATGGATTTAATCCTTTTGGGACAATGAGTAATTCTCATAGTGCATGGCCTGTTGTAATTATTCCATATAATTTACCTCCTTGGTTGTGCATGAAGCAACAACATTTTTTGTTGTCCCTACTAATTTCTGGACCATCTTCGCCATAGAATATAGATGTTTACTTGCATCCATTGATTGATGAGCTGAAAGAACTATGAAGTACTGGTGTACAAACATATGACGATAGAGCCAAGGAATTCTTTTAGATGTGTGCTTCTTTATTATGGACTATTAGTGATTTTCCAGGATATGCACATCTTTCTGGTTGGAGTACTAAAGGCTACAAAGCATGTCCTTATTTTAACAAAGATGTTGTCTCACATTGGTTGCCACATAGCCATAAAGTTTGTTACAAAGGACACCGTAGGTTTTTGCCAGCTAGCCACAGATTCTGGAAAGAAGCTAGGGCATTTGACGATGAGCAAGAATTTAGGAGTCCACCTAAACCTCCTTCTGGAGTTGAAATCTTATCACAATTGGATGGCGGAAGCACTATAATTGGTAAGAAAAGGCCGAGAGGTAAAGATTTGACACACAATTGGGATAGGAAAAGCATATTCTTCGAGCTACCATATTGGAAATCTAACACTTTGTGAGATGGAGAAGATTTTCCCTCCATGTTTTTTTGACATAATGGTGCATCTATCAGTCCATCTCGTTTTTTAATCTAAGATAGCCGGCCATGTTCAGTATCGTTGGATGTATCCAATTGAAAGGTAACTTTTCATACATCGTGATGACTTCACCTATTGGAATTTAATTTGTCATAATATTTTTGCCAACTTTGTTATCAGGTATCTGCAGACCCTAAAAGGATATGTTTGTAATAAAAGATATCCAGAAGGATCAATAGAAGAAGGATATATAGCTGAAGAGTGTCTTACTTTTTGTTCAAGATACTTGGATGGAGTTGAAACAAAATTAAATCGGCCAAATAGAAACGATAATGACAAAATAAATTTGGAAAATGAGCCAACACATGACAGTGATGATTGGTCGATTTTCTCGACAGTAGGTCGTGGTGTTGGTAAAATGATAGCATGTGTCTTGGACAAACATACATTGCAACAAGCCCATAAGCATGTACTATTCAATTGTGACACAGTTGAACCCTACATTAAGTAAGTTAGTGATAATTGTCTTCTATTATTAAAATAGTATTACATATTCCAATTACATATTGCACATATTTTGTTTTCAGGAAGCACTATGATATCATTAGGCTAAAACATCCTCATAAGTCCTTAAAGGAGGTACAGAGAATACATAGTAACTCATTTGTTGGATGGTTTAAGGAACATGTAAGTTAATTTGTCATAATTAAATTTGTTATGCTTCATGATTAAATACTAACAAACTTTTCTTGTGTTAGATTGAGACACTCCTAAGAACAGAGATGGTGGATGATAAAATCAAGTTTCTTTCTCAAGGTCCACATCAAATGGCCATTAAGTACAAGGGCTACATTGTCAATGGTCACAGATTCCATACCAAAGCAAAAGATTGACATCTAACAACACAAAATAGTGGAGTCTTTCTGGTAGCTAAGACTGATTGTTATGCTAAAACCACTGACCGCAATCCAATTACTAGATATGTTACCTACTATGGTGTTTTGAAGGATGTTATTGTGCTCAATTATTATGAACACTTTAAGGTGACATTATTTAAGTGTGATTGGGTGGACATCTACTCCAAGAGGACAATCAAGAATGATGAACATGGGTTGACTCTTGTTAATTTGAGACAACTTCAATCAATTGGAGAATCGTATGTAGTGGCATCTAAAGTTGGATAATTATTTTATGTAGAACATATCACTGCAAAAGGGTGGCATTTTGCTATAAAGATTCCCCCATGAGATACGTTCAACATGGAAGATCCATCTTGTAGTGAGACTGTCGAAGCTTATGTTCAAGGTGAACCTAGAGATGGGCCATCTATGACAACAGAGGATGAAAATGCAGACTGTGACATAGTTAGATTGGATATGGAAGGAATTACTATTGATAGTTCAACAATTGAGAAAGACCAATCCCAAATTCAGCAGGATGATGAAAGTCTATATCAAAGTGATGAGGATGATAGTTTTGAATGAGAAAATTACAAAGTAGCAACCAATGTTTATTTTAGTTTGTCGTTATTATTTGACTTATATATGCCTATTTTGTTGGCATGAAGTTTCCACTGTCTGAAATGTATCTGACATATTTTCGCATGCTTCTATGTGTGTTGGATTATCTCGCATATTCTCGAGAAAGAAGGTTGTCTGTAGGTGTATGCAATCAGAGTTTCATTTTTATGCAATCCTCTTCACTAACACTGCTGCTAGATCTGTTGTTACTGATATGTTGACAATGACTTGGTGTACCTTTGCAGTTTTGTGTCCTAATTTCTCTATAGAGGTACATGAATTCATTGTCAACATGTCAGAACTATGCTCTGGTGGAGAAGTCTACGAAGAAGCCTCAAGAAAGAATGGTTTCTCCGAGAGATTAAAGGCCATTCTCGAGAGATAAGGTTGTAAATGTATTTTTGCTTCCTACTCTGGAAAGTCTTCTTGCATGTTTTGTAGTTACTTGTTTTTTACATGTGGTGGTTGCGATGACTGGTGATGGTGTCAATGATGCACCTGCTCTGAAAATGACAGACATTGGTATTGCCATGGGAATTTCTGGAACTAAGGTGATTATATTCGCTATGGGAATTTGTATATCTATCTTCTTGTCTTTTAGTAATATTATCGATAATGATGTTTCTTCTCTTTTTATGTGTCAGTCCAGGTTGCCAAGGAGGCTTCAGACATGGTTCTTTCTGATGATAACTTCAGTACAATATTTATTGCAGTTGACGAAGGGAGATCTATCTCTAACAACATGAAGGCCTTCACCAGGTTCTGCTCTTATTAATCATTTTATGCTTTCTTACCTTATTAAAATTCTTTCAACTTATTATGTATAGACTATAGTTTTATGAGAACACTGAACGAGATTGAGTTTGATTATAATCTTTTGCTTTTACATAATTGTCAAGATTGTCAGCTTTGCCCCCTTTCTATAATCTTCTTAGTTGTGTGCTTAGCTAAATGTCTAAAGCTTTGCTGCATGGCAAACTCTATTCAGCTGACATAATGTGAATGGTACATTTGAAATTATCACCCCTGTCGAACTTATTAGGAGTGGTGAGAAGGTGGGTTCTTGTGAGGCTGCCCTTCTTGCAAAGCTCAACATTAGGCCCTTCTCATATGGACTGGTTGTGATGTCAGTTTATGACAGTGGATCTGTATTCAGCCCTGAGGTCCTTGACCTTACTGAAGATGACCTTATTTCTAAATTTGGCAATGGTGTTATCTTCCCTGATACTATCTTATTGCATGCTAGTGATGTAAGTTTTTTTGTCTTACATTTGCATGCAAGTGCTCAACTTTTTGCTCAATTTATGGCAGGATCCTAGCAAGTTTGTAGTTGTTGATGCCCCTACTGCTGCTTCAAGTTATGCAGTTGCACCTGCGGCTTCTGCTGCCAAGGTGGAAGAGAAGAAGGAAGAACCTACTAAGGAATCTGATGACTTTATGGCCAAATTATCATATGCTATCACTGCAGTTGAGAAGAAGGATGAACCTTCTTGTCTTAGTAATTATTATCGATAATGATTGTTTCTTCTCTTTTTATGTGTCAGTCCAGGTTACCAAGGAGGCTTCAGACATGGTTCTTGCTGATGATAACTTCAGTACAATAGTTATTGTAGTTGGCGAAGGGAGATCTATCTATAACAACATGAAGGCCTTCACCAGATTCTACTCTTATTAATCATTATATGCTTTCTTACCTTACTAAAAATCTTTCAACTTATTATGTATAGACTATAGTTTTATGAGAACCCTGGATGACATTGAGTTTGATAACCATCTTTTGCTTTTTACATAATTCTCAAGATTGTCAACTTTTCACCCTTTCTATCATGTGCTTAGTTGTGTGCTTAGCTGAATGTCTATAGCTTTGTTGCATGGAAAAATCTATTCAGCTGACATAATGTGAATGGTACAGTTGAAATTATCACCATTGTCAAACTTATTAGGAAAGGTGAGAAGGTGGGTTCTTCTGAGGCTGCCCTTCTTGCCAATCTCGGCATCAGGCCCTTCTCATATGGACTGGTTGTGTTGTCAGTTTATGACAGTGGATCTGTATTCAGCCCTGAGGTCCTTCACCTTACTGAAGATGACCTTATTGATAAATTTGGCAATGGTGCTATCTTCCCTGATACTATCTTAACAGCATGCTAGTGCTGTAAGTGTTTTTGTCTTACATTTGCATGCAAGTGCTCAACATTTTTCTCACTTCATTGCAGGATCCTAGCAAGTTTGCAGTTATTGTTGTCCCTGCTGCTACTTCAGGCTATGGAGCTGCACCTGCTGCTTCTGCTGCCAAGGTGGAAGAGAAGAAGGAAGAACCTGCTGAGGAATCTGATGACCATATGTCCATAATGCTATCACTGTAGCTGAGAAGAAGGATGAACCTTCATTGCAGTGTAGCTGGTCTACTCCTGTAGAAGCTCACAACTACTTGGAATGCTAGAATGGAGTTGTATGTTTTTGTAATAAAATGAGTTTGTATTCCTTTGGGGGGTCTCCAAGTGCAAAATGAGTTGTTATCTAGTTAGTGTTTATGTCTACAATATGTACCATATATAGTCATATGTGATGTTGTTGTATTCAATACAAGGGGCAAGGTAAAATGTCCTCCCCATGTAATTGTCATTTGATTATAAATAAAAAAGTTCAATACTTCTGGAATGTGTTCGGCTTCAATTGGTATTCAATTAGAAAACTTGATCATGAACTACAAATTGACTGACTAAAATCCATAAAAAATTAGTAATGCATAACTAGTATGCAATTAGTGGATTTTTTCATAAGCCACTACATTCAATCAAAACCGTTTTATACAACAACATTATACAAAATAGTGGCATTTGTATAAAAGCCAAATGATGGATAGTGGCTTTTCTATAAATGCCAAATGATGGTTTAGTGGCCTTTATGTGGCATTTATTCAAAACCACTAAAGACAAACCTTTAGTGGCTTTTACAACTTAAGCCACTATCTTCCTAGTGGCATTGGCGCTAGAGGCATTTTTTTAAATGTCAACAAATGCCGCTAAACCTGTTTACTGGCTTTTTTAGTGGCAATTCTGAAAGGCCACTTATGAGTATGTTTGTTGCAGTGATAAATGGACCTCTGATAAAGTTGTATTGTTACACCCCGATCTCACAATTTCCTCAAATCATGAGATTAGGGCATAAGATAGGATTTATATGTAATACAAAGAACACCCTTAACCTTTTTTTCTGTTAAAACTCTTGTTTCCTCGCATTGAACCACATAACTCATCTTAACAAGGGAATCAGAATATTTCTTTTACTAACCAGACTTTAATAGCAAAGATACATGTATAAACATTCATGATGTCTCTTACACCTTATGCACATAAGACCTACTAATTAGCATACAATTTTAAAAGAGGAATAATATTACACATCATAATTACAACTCTCTCTCTTATCTCTTACTGAGGACCTAGAGTGACAAGGACCGACTGACTCAACTAATCTTGTACTTAACTCTTGTGGTAGATCTACACTGATGATTTGACCATCTTCAAGTCCACGCGGTTAACCCTAAAATGTTTGAGTAGAGGGGTGAGCCTACTCGCTCAGTGAATGAGTACTTCAAAGAAACAGTCTAAGGCACTAATGTGATTACAGATATAACTTTGAGTAAACGATATGAAATTTAACAACAATAAATACTACACTGAGCAGTTCTAAAACAATATAATTGAAATAACAAAGAATGTAAATATTGCATCCAAAGAATAACTACTAGAAGACTATGCTCTAGTCTTCCTTAACTCTTTCATTTATAAGAAACTCTGTGAACCTATATGATCATATTTTAGCTTATGCCCTGATCTATGCAGTGTACTCTGCATAGAGACTCGCAGTGCACTACGGCCACACCGTACAAGACTTAGCGACACACCCGGGAAATGCTAAGTCTGACTTTCCGTCCTGGTCTGCTACAGGACCCACAGGCTCTCCGGCCTGACTCACAGGCTCTCCGACCTTCTCTGCACTCATCCTGAGTGCTCTGGACTCCTCCTCTAACCTGAGCACACAGGCGCAGGGAGTCAACACTGGGTTACCACCAGAATTACTCAATCGGTTGGTGTTGGATAACCCTATCAACCCTCGTGCCACCAGAATTACTCAACCGGTTGATGTTGGACACGAGTTTCACCCCTAAGGTGCAGACCTCTCAAAGGGGTTCTATGGTGTTCAGGGCACCTAAGTCTAACATTAACATTATAGATACATTTTAAACAGAAATCATAACTCATTTAACATTTCTCACAAGGCTCACACGGCCTGCCATATCATATCATAAGAAACATCATAACTTATGTATTCAACATATATCATGTCTCAGTAACATCCCTTTCCAGGGCATGTCATATCTCATCACCTACAATTTACGAGATATGTATTGAAAATAAGAAGCCCTGCAGTATGTAGATATCAACTTAGAGAGAACAAGCATATAAAGTTAAATGCACTAGAAACATTCAATTCAACAGTTAAGTATCACCACATCTCATATCGAGACCTTTCATATCACCATAACATGATTCATTGAACACCCTATCCTTAGGGTTTCATTTGCCTTATTCATTTATCACATGCTAACACCCTACTCTTAGGGTTTCATTCGCCTCATTCACCTTTTCATTTACCTCATTCACTTGTCACATGGCTCTCATAAGGATTTCATAGGATATAAGCATTCACTAAATAAAGATTGTTTTCATCAAATCATATACAATCAATATAGATATGAAACCATGGAAATTTAACTAAATTTAAGTTTTCCATACCATTCACTGAGATATCATGTATCAAGAATAAAATTCAATTAAGATAACCCATGAGGTACATCCTAACCACTTATAGGATTACTAGTCCTCTTTATTTAACTTTGATCTTTAAGTGTTCAATTAGGGTTTGCTCCAACACAGTCGTGGTGTCACCCCACGGCCGTGGCACAGATCATTCGAGCTTAAACTAGTGAAATCAAAGTCATAGACTTAGTGACGAATCCCAAAGGTTTTAGATATTGAAATATGATAGCCTTAAGCTTGATTGAGAGAATTTAGACCTAGGTTTTGTTTAAGTCTAGATATCTCTTCAATTGGATTAAAACTCTAGTGATATCTCAGTTAGGTTAAACCCTAATTACATCATACAATATGAATCCGAAAAGCATTCTTTCTAGAATGTGTTGTATACAGTTAAACCCTAATTACATCATACAATATGAATCCGAAAAGCATTCTTTCTAGAATGTGTTGTATACATTTCTAATATGATTCTATCATCAGAGAGTCGTTCAAACAAAGAAGGAGCCCATTTCTTATCAAATTGCAACTACACAGAACAAATGGACATTCAGGGTTTAGGATCACATACTAAGCAATTAGGGATTTGGATGCTATAATCAAATTTCGTGCATTACACTGTTTGAAGGAAGAACCCACTCACCCTAAGGTGTGAAAACACCTCAAAACTGCAGCTCAACTCAGGGGATCTCGAACTCATATCAATTCCCTAGCAAATCTCCCAATTCTTCTTCCATTCAACTCGGAAACCTTGAAAATGAGGGATTATGAAGAAAGGGTGAGAAAAGAGGGAATTTCGACATCATCTTGGATCAAATCAGAGCATGGACGGAATCTTGACATGAGAGAGAATATTCACCATAAAGGTCTATGCAAGGAATCCAAACTTACTTGATTTCACCATTCCTCGGACCGCAAAACCCTAGGTCAGCAATTCCTCCTCTTTCTCCACTCAAACCCTAACTCTCCCTCTCTCTCTAGATTTTCGTTTCTCTGGGGTGGATGATGAAGAATGAGAGCTGTGTGTGCGTGTGGTCGATCATATAAGTCAATTTGAGCTGCTTGGGTCAATTGCATATTAACCCAACACTCAACTTTAATTATATTGGCTGAATATTCAGTTTCACAATAGTTTCTGTAATTTGCCTACTGAATAGCTAACAGAAGCTCAAAAAATTCTGGCAATTTTATATGTTATACCTAATGAAGTTTCAGACCTCCAATAAAAATTTGAGTTCATTTCTTGTTACCAATAAATAATTAAAAATCAAACAGTGCACTGCTATATTGCAGTCTGCAGCAGATTCGGTCGAGTTTGTCCTGCACAGAATTCGACCGACACCCTCACTGTAGAGATCAAAAGTCATCCAAAAATTACGCCAATTTAACAGAGTGTCTAAAGTTGTGTTTTGCAAGCACAGGTAAAATTTTAGATCAATTGGAAATACCAATAAAAAGATAAAATTCAATTACCACACTGCTATATCAATCTGAAAATATGATCGGTCGAGTTTGAAACTCGACCGATAAACAGGTCATAACATTCTTCAAAAATTTTGATATTTTCCAATATTGTTCACATTTTATATATCCAAATCATATCCAAATTTGAAGTAAATCAGAGTTACACATAAAATAATAAAAATCATTTACTAAGACACTATACTTATCAAATTTTGTGTTCATGTATCATCAAAACCCTATTTTGGGCCGATTAGGGTTTATGTTTCTCAAACCCTAATTCTCAAGGCAAACGAACACTTAAACTTCTTATCATAGTTAAAACATTCTCATTGGATTATCATTATTCATTAGATTTCAAGAGTGATCAGTCCAATTAATCATGTAATCATCTTGGTAACCCTAGTTTACCAATTAAGCTCAGATGGGGTCGTAACAACTCTTCCCCCCTTAGAATGTTTTGTCCTCAAAACATAAACCTACAAGAAAGATACATTCAAGGTTATTCTAAGCTTCTAAATCCTTCCATGTCATTATATTCTTGTATTTCATACCTGAATGTAGTTTTCAACATTAGATCTTTTAATTCTTTACTAAATCACAACATATTTCAAATAGTTCTCAATGATATCAAGCAAATTCTTTATGCCGCAGTCAAACATAGAATGCAAAGATAAACCACCACGCTTTCGCTGCGCAACTCTGATACTCTGATACAACTATCTCAACTTATGCGGCTCAGAAAGTTCTATTGTTCTGTATCACCTTTAAGTGACAAAAGTGAGTTCACCATGCCGTTTTAAACTTTAATAAAGTGCTATTCAAATAGCAAAACAGTCTTGAATTAAAAGGCTAGATTCAATAATCAATTGCACAATAATACTCTTGGCATCCCCATTGGTTCATGGAAGCATTACTATCGCATTCCATACTATCCTCAGTATGAACCCACACATCAGTCAAGGTGTAACCATCAGGTTATATCATACTAGGGTTTCATCAATAGTAACAAAGTAATCCACGATTGTATTAGTCATTCAAGCTATGTTCATACCCAGATACCATCACTTAGTTAGATTAAAGCTAAGTATAACAAGATATACCTCATTAGGGTTACTTATCAACACAATTTGATTAACATCCCTTCTATAAATATGAGTGAGTAGGTATAACTACGTTATTCAGGATATCCCTCCATGACTTCCGTCATCATCCAAACTGTATCACCATATCACAAATACACAATACTAGGATGCATATCTGGTATGAATTACTACAACTATCATACACCTTTAATTAACATATAGCTTGCACAAATACACTGAAATCATACATAGAACCAACTTACATACCTTAGTATGCCTTCAACAAAGCATTCTTCTAAAAACGAGTTCACATATTACACAAAGCTAGTGTTTTCCTTTATCTCTCTCCTCATTCTTTACTACTTATGTTTTGCTACCTCTCCTTCTCATTTTTATCATATACAATAAACATCCCTAACATTAAAACATTCAAGGTAAGAATAGATTATTCATCATTCTTGCTATCACACAAGAATTTATTTCTTATCACACTTCATCGTAATGTATGTCACTATTACATTCACTAGATGACCCTACCAAGGTAGTTATGCATCATATATGATTCATTTTCTTATCATTTCATTCCCACCTTGTTATTGTTAAGGGATATATGAGAGAGAAGATGATTTTGAGACTTAGAATTCTTGTATTCAAACATTTCCTTAATACCTTAAATATTCTTCATTTTTAAATCAAAGGGATCATGCATGGGTCAAACATAGTTTCTCTTTCAATCAAGTTTTCCCTCCTGAATATAGTCTACCCTTGTATGACTTATTCATTCGTTAAACTACACCTATGTTCTTCACTTAGGAACTAGTTTGTTGTTCTAGTCTTATGAATTATATGATCATATGATTCTCTTCACTTTAACTCTTTTGAAGACTCTTCTTTTCTATGGACCTATTGAATGCTCAACTCTATTCTTCTACTCATCCTTTGCTTTAGAGTTCATAAAAGCATTATACTCACTTATATGATCCATTCTTCATGATCGATTCTTGCTATCTAGAACCATACATACATTTCACATATCTTTTCCATATTTCATATGTATAGCTCATATAATATTAATCAAGAAACTGATTATGAACCTTATATCATGTTCCTTTATTCCCAATTAAGGGTTTCTCATATGAGGCCCCAAAATTGAACCTCAGATACTAGTTTCAACTGATTCTTAGTTGTTCTGATCTTGCCCATCTGTTTCAACATCTTACTGTATGTAAATTCTCACTCTAATGTGGGTCTAATTATCCAGAGTCTATTCTTATTATACTATTAATAGGAGTCATTAGATCCCAGTAACGCATCCTGCCAGCCGGACCAGGCCAAACCTGAAGTCCTGAAGCCAAGAACTACTGAGGATTACTCAACTCCTATTCATCTCAGAAGTGTGGAAGAAAACTTATCCACTAACAAAAGCTCATTCAAAGGTCAATTCTAGTCTACTTGTTACAAAGAATGAAATCAATAAATGCTACAACTGCATAGTGTACAACAGATATTAAAGACCCATATCTCAAAGTATTGAATATTTCAATTCAAACATATAAGAGCATTTCTATACATTTCCAACAAAAACAACATTATGAAATGTAAGTTCTATCTCCTTTTACATTTATGCTCTTAATTCTTGTTTCTTTTCTCATTTTCTAACCCTAACATTTATAGGGTTCCTCTCTAGCCCATTCTTCCACTGTATACCTGGCCAGGGTATACGTGAGAGAATAGACAGAGTAGCTTGTACTGGTTGATCCAAGTACTCAGATATCGGGCCAGGATATCCAAATACTCAAATCCCCAAAGCTAACATCAAAACATCTCCTATCTGCCACACTTATGACGCTAACTTACTAACTTAATGGTCCTTGACAACTCACCCTAAGCTCTGATACCAAGTTGTTACACCCCGATCTCACAATTTCCTCAAATCATGAGATTAGGGCATAAGATAGGATTTATATGTAATACAAAGAACACCCTTAACCTTTTTTTTCTGTTAAAACTCTTGTTTCCTCGCATTGAACCACATAACTCATCTTAACAAGGGAATCAGAATATTTCTTTTACTAACCAGACTTTAATAGCAAAGATACATGTATAAACATTCATGATGTCTCTTACACCTTATGCACATAAGACCTACTAATTAGCATACAATTTCAAAAGAGGAATAATATTACACATCGTAATTACAACTCTCTCTCTCTTATCTCTTACTGAGGACCTAGAGTGACAAGGAACGACTGACTCAACTAATCTTGTACTTAACTCTTGTGGTAGATCTACACTGATGCTTTGACCATCTTCAAGTCCACGCGGTTAACCCTAAAATGTTTGAGTAGAGGGGTGAGCCTACTCGCTCAGTGAATGAGTACTTCAAAGAAATAGTCTAAGGCACTAATGTGATTACAGATATAACTTTGAGTAAACGATATGAAATTTAACAACAATAAATATTACACTGAGCAGTTCTAAAACAATATAATTGAAATAACAAAGAATGTAAATATTGCATCCAAAGAATAACTACTAGAAGACTATGCTCTAGTCTTCCTTAACTCTTTCATTTATAAGAAACTTTGTGAACCTATATGATCATATTTTAGCTTATGCCCTGATCTATGCAGTGTACTCTGCATAGATACTCGCAGTGCACTACGGCCACACCGTACAAGACTTAGCGACACACCCGGGAAATGCTAAGGCTGACTTTCCGTCTTGGTCTGCTACAGGACCCACAGGCTCTCCGGCCTGACTCACAGGCTCTCCGGCCTTCTCTGCACTCATCCTGAGTGCTCTGGACTCCTCCTCTAACCTGAGCACACAGGCGCAGGGAGTCAACACTGGGTTACCACCAGAATTACTCAAACGGTTGGTGTTGGATAACCCTATCAACCCTCGTGCCACCAGAATTACTCAACCGGTTGATGTTGGACACGAGTTTCACCCCTAAGGTGCAGACCTCTCAAAGGGGTTCTACAGTGTTCAGGGCACCTAAGTCTAACATTAACATTATAGATACATTTTAAAGAGAAATCATAACTCATTTAACATTTCTCACAAGGCTCACACGGCCTGCCATATCATATCATAAGAAACATCATAACTTATGTATTCAACATATATCATGTCTCAGTAACATCCCTTTCCAGGGCATGTCATATCTCATCACCTGCAATTTACGAGATATGTATTGAAAATAAGAAGCCTTGTAGTATGTAGATATCAACTTAGAGAGAACAAGCATATAAAGTTAAATGCACTAGAAACATTCAATTCAACAGTTAAGTATCACCACATCTCATATCGAGACCTTTCATATCACCATAACATGATTCATTGAACACCCTATCCTTAGGGTTTCATTTGCCTTATTCATTTATCACATGCCAACACCCTACTCTTAGGGTTTCATTCGCCTCATTCACCTTTTCATTTACCTCATTCACTTGTCACATGGCTCTCATAAGGATTTCATAGGATATAAGCATTCACTAAATAAAGATTGTTTTCATCAAATCATATACAATCAATATAGATATGAAACCATGGAAATTTAACTAAATTTAAGTTTTCCATACCATTCACTGAGATATCATGTATCAAGAATAAAATTCAATTAAGATAACCCATGAGGTACATCCTAACCACTTATAGGATTACTAGTCCTCTTTATTTAACTTTGATCTTTAAGTGTTCAATTAGGGTTTGCTCCAACACGGTCGTGGTGTCACCCCACGGCCGTGGCACAGATCATTCGAGCTTAAACTAGTGAAATCAAAGTCATAGACTTAGTGACGAATCCCAAAGGTTTTAGATATTGAAATATGATAGCCTTAAGCTTGATTGAGAGAATTTAGACCTAGGTTTGGTTTAAGTCTAGATATCTCTTCAATTGGATTAAAACTCTAGTGAGATCTCAGTTAGGTTAAACCCTAATTACATCATACAATATGAATCTAAAAAGCATTCTTTCTAGAATGTGTTGTATACAGTTAAACCCTAATTACATCATACAATATGAATCCGAAAAGAATTCTTTCTAGAATGTGTTGTATACATTTCTAATATGATTCTATCATCAGAGAGTCATTCAAATAGAGAAGGAGCCCATTTCGTATCAAATTGCAACTACACAGAACAAATGGACATTCAGGGTTTAGGATCACATACTAAGCAATTAGGGATTTGGATGCTATAATCAAATTTCGTGCATTACACTATTTGAAGGAAGAACCCACTCACCCTAAGGTGTGAAAACACCTCAAAACTGCAGCTCAACTCAGGGGATCTCGAACTCATATCAATTCCCTAGCAAATCTCCCAATTCTTCTTCCATTCAACTCGGAAACCTTGAAAATGAGGGATTATGAAGAAAGGGTGAGAAAAGAGGGAATTTCGACATCATCTTGGATCAAATCAGAGCATGGACGGAATCTTGACATGTGAGAGAAGATTCACCATAAAAGTCTATGCAAGGAATCCAAACTTACTTGATTTCACCATTCCTCGGACCGCAAAACCCTAGGTCAGCAATTCCTCCTCTTTCTCCACTCAAACCCTAACTCTCCCTCTCTCTCTAGATTTTCGTTTCTCTGGGGTGGATGACGAAGAATGAGAGCTGTGTGTGTGTGTGTGGTCGATCATATAAGTCAATTTGAGCTGCTTGGGTCAATTGCATATTAACCCAACACTCAACTTTAATTATATTGGCTGAATATTCAGTTTCACAATAGTTTCTGTAATTCGCCTACTGAATAGCTAACAGAAGCTCCAAAAATTCTGGAAATTTTATATGTTATACCTAATGAAGTTTCAGACCTCCAATAAAAATTTGAGATCATTTATAGTTACCAATAAATAATTAAAATCAAACAGTGTACTACTATATTGCAGTCTGCAGCAGATTCGGTCGAGTTTGTCCTGCACAGAACTCGACCGACACCCTCACTGTAGAGATCAAAAGTCATCCAAAAATTACGCCAATTTAACAGAGTGTCTGAAATCGTGTTTTTCAAGTACAGTTAAAATTTGAGATCAATTGGATATACCAATAAAAAGATAAAATTCAATTACCACACTTCTATATCAATCTGAAAATATGATCGGTCGAGTTTGAAACTCGACCGATAAACAGGTCAGAACATTCTTCAAAAATTCTGATATTTTCCAATATTGTTCACATTTTATATATCCAAATCATATCCAAATTTGAAGTAAATCAGAGTTACAAATAAAATACTAAAAATAATTTACTGAGACACTATACTTATCAAATTTTGTGTTCATGTATCATCAAAACCCTATTTTGGGCCGATTAGGGTTTATGTTTCTCAAACCCTAATTCTCAAGGCAAACGAACACTTAATATTCTTATCATAGTTAAAACATTCTCATTGGATTATCATTATTCATTAGATTTCAAGAGTGATCAGTCTAATTAATCATGTAATCATCTTGGTAACCCTAGTTTACCAATTAAGCTCAGATGGGGTCGTAACAACATAGTGGATCATGGTGTATGATCCTTAAAGATAATCCTTAGGGATGATGTGCTTAATAACTTGAGATGTAGGGTATGGTGGGATACCCCTGACGTGATAGCAGTAGTGTGTATCAATTAATACATCAGTTATGACATTTAGCTGCATATGTTCATAATGATGGAAGGATATTCCAATACTTTAAACCTTAATCTTAATATCATGGTAATCATGATATGATCATGAGATATAGGGCATGGTGGATGCTCACAGTTTGATATCAATAATGTAATTTGTTTACAAGACACAACTTTGTGCTTCATGTAGTTATAATCATGGATGTTGATCCAATCATGTACCTTCAATCCTAATAGCATGATAATCATAAAGATCTATGTATGGTGATTGAGTTATCTCTCTCAATATGTATACTAGCCATTGAGGTGTATCCAATGAATTCATATCCAGGTAAGAGCTATGAGGAATATGTGTTCTGTATAACACTCAATGATGATAATCCTTATTGATGAGATAACATGTATCACCAGAATGATGTGGAAGGTTTGTGGACCTGATAAAGGCTAAGTGCCAAGTTGATGTGTTATCCTCTAATGTTGAGAGAAGGGATTGCTATCCCATGGTGATGATGTAAGCCTTGAGAGGCAGTGGAATTTTGCGATGATGGGATTGAGTCCCAGTGATGTTGATCCTTGAGATGGATCTTGATGATTGGCAAGAGGCCAAGTGGTAACATGTAATGTTGGCTTTGAAAAATAAGAGTGACAATGTAACACCTGACAATGAGATCTATGTTGTTTATGTAACGACCCTGACCTGGGTTATGAGGTAACCCTATTTGTTTTGGCTAATAAAGTTGCTTAAACTTTAATATAATCCTCTAAGGTGCTTTTTTATCATGTGACACACTCATGTTTCAAGTTTGGTCCCGATTGAATGTTGTTTGAGCAATTTTCCTTTATTTTGGACCAAAGTGCAATTTACCCAAATTGAGGGGCTATAATGCAAAAAGTCACATGTTGAATATACCCCATGTGTTTTAGCATCATAAGAAAGAAAATTATGCTAAGTGGTTGCTTGTGGAAAGCCTAAATTCCAAGTTTGAACTTGTTTAAACAATGTTGGTACCGTGTGCACCAATTTTGGTACAAATTGTAAACTACCCAAAATGTAGGGTTAATATACAAATTACCACCTCTAGAGTCTCCCTACTCCCTCCTATTATCATATAGAGGAGATAGAAAGAAGTACACACCATGTTTGAATCAATTATGAGTGATGATACTCTTGGTGATGAAATGACTAAGAAAAGGGTTGAATATGAAAGCTTAACTTGAGTTGTATCAAGTTGAAAAGCTAATATATGAGTGCCTATCGGCCAAGGAGCCAAAGGAGGTGACTCATATCGTTTTTTGAACTCTTGGAAAAGGCCATATCATGCAAAGAACCTAAAGGAGGTGAGTTGTGTCGAGTTGCAACTTCCTTAGCAAAATTGTGACAGGTTGTGAATAAAGTGATGAATTAATTGATATATCTTATTCAAAGGGATAAGTAATGGACGAATTTGCATCTCTATATGATCCTAAACCATTTTTCAAGACAAGATAAATGATTATGCATGCATGTACACGTGTCATACATGCATGGACACGTGGCACCTACTACCTCAAAATGATGACACCTCATTTTTACCTTCCTTCTTGAACAACAAGTATATATACCCCTAGTTTCACCCCTTGGTGCTATTTTGCGACCCTTACCACCCTCCTACATTAAGGTATCGTGCATAGAGATCCTATATCGTGAAGGGATGATGTGGTATCATGCATGGGCCTTGGGGTATCACCCATGGCAAGATCATATCACTCAAGTAGGTGATATCAGCCATATAGAGTGATATCACCCATAGTGAAGTGTTTTGATCATAAGTGAGTGCCATATCGTGCAAATGAGTGTCATATCGTGCATGGGTGGTGGCATATCGTGAAAAAGCAGTACGGTATCGTGCAAGGGTGCTAAGGAGCAAGAAGGATCTCATACTTAACCCTAAGGTGAGGCAATGATCATCTTCTACCTTGGATTGAAGCATGATTTTAGGGTTATGATCTTCCTTTCTTTCCTTCTTCACCAATTGATTATCAATGGTGATTCTTTGTATATAGAGGAGTTTTGAAGTTCATCTTCAACCTTAGGAATGTGGATCTTTGGAGCTTGGAGCTTTGAAGTTGTTCTTAAGGCGAGTTATAGAACTTGAACTCAATCATGTTATTATTCATCGCCTAAATTGCTATACTTAATGAATTACTTTTAATTCCAAAATTTCATGAAATGGTTGATGAAATTATGAGTTCTAGTAGTTACTTAGAACTGTTTCCATGAACAATAACAGTTATATCTAAGGTCTAGAGTTTGAAGAAGTTGGTATCACTTTATAAAAGTGATATCGGGTGCAAGCACGTAAGCAAGCACCTCTAACCCGATATGATGATGCACCTACTTCACTAAAACGATATGGATATGATTTTATACCTTCTTGTACGATATGGGGGTGTAGTATACACCTCTTGCATGATAGGAAGTCTATTATAGACTCCATTCACAATACAAGGTCAATTGTATACTTGTAAGTTGATAAGAAACCCTAATTTGGGTAACCTGATATAAGTGAAGAGTAACAAGTGCTATTCCACGATATGATCATATGGTACATCATTGGTACTTAGTATCATGAGGCCTACATGACCTTGCACGACATGGTTGCACGACACATGACTTTGCATGACATGGTTGCACGACACATGACCTTGCATGATAGGGTTGCACGATACACAACCCTAGAAAAAATGGTAGCCCGACATGGTGATGAGTTGATACCTCTTAAGTATCATGGGCGACACATATATGTACCATGTGCCCATCACAATCAACCCTAACCCGACATGGGTGTTGCAACCTAATGTTTGATGGTGTATCCCAATATGGTTTGGTGCCCTACACTCCAATTGACTTGTATATTGGGTTGAGCCCGATATGGCAAACCTTAATCCGTCACAGCCAACCCTAGATGGCGAGCCACCCGATATGGTGATTGAATGCCCTCTAGCCTGATATGGATGGTATTCATATACCTTTAGCCCGATATGGTGGTGTCTATACACCTACAACCTGATATGGTGAACATATGCACACCTCTAACCTGAGACACCTTGTAAAGGCGAGGGCAAGACACTCTTAGGAGTGAAAAGTATAATACCAAGTAATGGTGTGGCTAATACCTTGAAGAACCTAAAGTGGTTTATAATGGACAACCTTATATAAACAATGCCTCAACCTGAGATAAGTCCATATCACTTGAATATAGTTGGGTAATTCAAATGTGTGACTTATGGCCAATACTTTACAAGATTATTATGATGGATAGTGGATAAAGTATTAGGATGGGAAATACCCTAATACAATATAAGTTGATGAACTTAAGTAAGTTAAAAGTGATGAGGGAAGTGATACATCAAGACATGATAGATATCACATCCAGCATTTCAAGGTTGATGTACCTTGATGCACCT
Organism: Alisma plantago-aquatica; assembly: GCA_963693085.1. Classification (NCBI taxonomy): domain Eukaryota; kingdom Viridiplantae; phylum Streptophyta; class Magnoliopsida; order Alismatales; family Alismataceae; genus Alisma; species Alisma plantago-aquatica. The sequence continues at coordinate 1,181,993,600 of OY856409.1, forward strand.
TATTTCCAATATACTTGGATGAGTAACACATGAAGTGAGTTATGTCAATTTTTACATTGAGATGTAATAAGTTTAATGCACTTTGATAAGTGTGGGCTAACATACCTTGAGAAAGGGTTAAGCCAAGTTAATAAAGTATGATGTTTAATCATACCCAGGTAAGGATGAGAGAGGAACTTATACCTTGTGTTGATGATTCATTTAATGATAAATGATGAGAATAAATAATTATGATTGAATACTTATGATATCAATGTTTGTTCCTAGATGTGTGGAGCAATGAATTAGGGTTTGATCATTGATAATATGACCCTAAAAACCTAAATGGTTAATAATGGAAAACCCTAACTGTGACACCCCACCCTCACACAAACAACGAGATGACATGTGAAAATGTGTGGTGTCTTATATTACCGAAAACACGAGTTAATTAAAACCGATTGCGGAAAGTATACATGAGAGAACTTTTGCATACAGATCCTACAGAGAAACATGTTATATCAACATTCACAAGCCTTGTTATAGCTCCACAGCTTAACAGAATCAGTTGTACTGTAGCACCAGAGTTCAACACCTATTTATACATACATAACAACCACGTACGGCCAACAGCATGATATATAAGATTACAATAGCTAAACATCATGAAACATCGTCAAACACCTCCGAGAACTTGAGAGTACAGGGATGACTCTAGGACTCTACTACAGAACCACAAAACAATAGCATGTCCATCTCTTTCCTTCTACTGCTCTTCTTGCTGCTCGGCCGCAACCTCACGACCACCACCACATCTAGAGCGATCACCTAAAAAGGGTGTAAACCAGCGGGGTGAGACACACAGTCCCAATGAGAAACATAAATCCTCGCCAAAACTATAAAACCTTAGAAGGTTAAAGCAAAAATAGTAGATAACTGATAAAGTGTATAACAAGAGCAGCATACTGAGCAAGGCTATTATTACCATCAACCTTACCAAGATATTCGGGAGGCGTATAACCAAGTATTTCTTTATGGAACATGATTAACAAGATAAGCTTTATAAGAACTTATCACAAGATATAAGGATCGTACACAAAACTTCATAGTTAAACTAGATCAGCCATATAAGCAAGGCCTCAATCAATGTTTCATATTTTTCTCTAAATAAGATATACTATTCTGTTGGATTACATTTTATTATGCACTGAGGAAGTGAGCCTTCCCTGCTCAAACCCAACCATTAGATGTGAAGCCCAATCTGGTGCCACACAAGGTCTAAGGAGATCCAGACTCCATGACCTCACCTTCTCGTGGTCAGTACATGAATCATCAAGCAAGATCGCAGTCTCATGCTTATAGGGCCTCAGCCTCTGGGTCATCTCCGCAAGCTACCCATATAAATATCTGAGCCATGAACGCATCATGCTCGTCATCACATATCCTGAGCCATGGGTCTGTTCACCATGTTTATAACAAACCCAAATCTAGGTATCACCTCTATTTTCTTTTTCCCTAAAAAAACTTAAATTCAATTTCTCTTAAACTTTGTTTAGTAATTTCGACTCTGAAAAAAATCTTAGGATAATTTAGACTTTATATCACCACCCATTTACATAATCATACATGGTAGTGACATTGAGGACTTTTGGAAATTTAATTCACATATTGTGGAGAGTGAGGCCATATCAGATGTAATACCATCTTTTACCCGAGAGAGAGAGAGAGATTTAATGAGTAGAAAATACCTAGAAACTATTTTAACAATATAGAATATAAATTATCCTTTTATTAGGTTAATTAACACCCCTTTATTAGTATTAACGCCTAACATTTTTATATGGATTTATGGGGTCAGATTATGTACCTTGACCGTTTAAGAGTCAGCCTATGAAATTAGGAGTCTAAAGGAGGATTAATTATACCCTTTTAATGCTTTGAAGGAGAAGATATGAGGTGGCCTTTAATACTTTGATTTCATTCATCACGTTAATTGACCAAGGTTCAACAGCTTATTAATATTTTGATTTTAAGAGAGTACACTGAGAGCGGGTGCAAGGCTCCATCTCCCTTCCGCATGAACTGGAAACCCAGGCGTTACGGTCCCTCTCCCACCGATGGCCTCCACTCCACGCCTTCATTGCCTGCCTTAACACCGGATACGCCTCGAAGGAATGAAACGGACTAGGAGAACCCTAAAATGAGGCCTAAGACGCTGCATTCTCTAAACGCCCAAAAACTCCTCCCGCAGACCTCCGCCGTCACTGCCATAGTAGTTCTTGGCCGCCTTAATCACTCCTGATGACACAAAACTACTCACATGAGTAGTGCGATTCCTTCTCTACTAATCCCTAATCCCAATTTCTCTGGTGCGCTGTGGAGTCCTCGTGCTGGAGTGACCCTCGTCTCCGGTGAGGAGCAGCTCGCGGCGCCACCGTGGTGGATCGCGGGCCAATCCCAGGTAGGAGCACCATTTCCATACCATAATCTTCCAATCGTCTTTTTCAGTTAGCGCTAGTTTTGCCCAAATCAATGGGTCAATGAAATCCCCTATTTTCCCGTAGGCATGCTCTTGTGAATGTGAAGCATTGTTTGTTCTGACCCTCAAGTCTGAGCACTAGATCCACTGCTGGTTCGAGTAGACGATTCTGACCGGTCCGTTTCCGATCTTGGTTCCCTCTCCATCGCCGCCATGCAGAGATAATGAGTTATATTCAGGATTTCAGCGTCCTTCGTACCTCGGACGACTCATTTTCTGAGGCCACACCTCATTTTATTGTGTCTATATATGCATCGATTATGGTGTGTCTACTACTAGTATTGGAGCTAGAAATATGAATTTGTCAAGCTGGTAAGTGTATTGGCTGCCCGATTTCTCCTACTGCTATTTGTGTGAGGTCCTTGACAGTAATGATGCAATTCTGATCGGTGATTCCGAACTATTTATCAGTCGTGAGGAGGATCTTCTGTTATGATTTATCATTCGCATTCGCATTACCTCGTTCCGAATCCAAGTAACATGCCCAAATCATGTATTGTTGTCTTTCTGGGAACGGTCAAGGTGGTAGATCAACCGCTGAGTTCTGGGAGGTGATGAGTAGCTTCGGTTTCTAATTTCTTCATATCTGGTCATTTTTAGAAGCGTACACCTATTTTTATTTTTGTGTATCTGATATACTCTGCCTTCTGACTTGGTATCAATGATTGCTCCTGCAGCAAGTGTGAGGGAGAGGCAAGAGACCTGTGTTCTTTTGAATCGCGATCAAACACCAGATGACAAATTTTGTTTTTGGAAACCGAGAACAAACATTGTTGGTTAGATAATGCTTACCTAATTAATTATAGTGGATAGCTGGACTCGGTTAATCAGTGGGAAACCAGAAAATGAGGTTGTTGTTTGGCATTTTTTCAGTTAATTAAATGTGCCGCTGATTAATAAGACTTAATTAGTCGTGTTTCACGTATTAGGACCTTACTGGTCATGGAATAACTTATTCGCAAATTACCTTTCAATTTCATTCCAACTCACATTGACTAGTCACGATGTTGGTCGGAAATCCAGGAGATATTAGTCATTATTTTCATGTGGCTTCAGTACGAGTGTGTGGATGTTTTAAAATAAGGTAGATTTTCTGAATATTTAGGCTTCAGGACCTAACCTGAGATTTTAAGGGAAGTGTTTTGCAAGACGATCATACTGGAATACCCATAGATGAAATGCACATTCGACTGATTGAATTTCTAATCGATGATGCTCTTTGGAGTTACTTCTACAACGTATGCCTTGAGTTTTAAAAGGCAAGTTCCGCCTGGGTACACTGATGTTTGGGAAATCAGATAGTGTAATCATGATTTTCCCTGTACCATTTGCTGCAATTTCAGGACTAGTATGGGTTAAGTGTGGGTGATTATGTGATTCCATACATGGGATCTTCTGGGAATTAAGCACGGACCTTTGTGCCAAATATCGATTTTCATAGGGAGTGTTTAGCTGGTTTAAATATTGCATAAGGAATAATATTAACACAAAGTATATTATTATGCGTAGGTGATATTAAACTTGGCTCAGACCTAGGTGAAATTTTATTTGGCGTAAGTAGGACTTGAGGTATGTACTTCTCCCTATTTATAAGTGGGCATTTATATGAATAACTTTTCCCATAATGAGGCATCTTTTGAAATACTTAATCTTATTCCATTTGTTGGACAATTCATATACTTTCAGTTGGATTTATTATTATTCTTTTGAAATTACTATCATGTTGAATTGGGTTAATGACCCCATGTACTATTGTGCTTAAATCATGCCATATGTTTGTGAAAGGTATATCATGCCACTCTATTTATGCATGTTAGATAGTTCGGCTAGTTTAACTATTATAGACGCTTATGCGTAACCATTAGGGTATGCTTTTCTACCCGGGGTATGCTTTTCTACCCTTATATATATATATACAGAGGCGTGCTTTTCTACCTAGGGTGTGCTTTTCCACCCATTTTACTTACGCCAGTGATCCAGTGGTGTCATGGTCGTACTATAGTTACTTTAGTCAAATATATCTACATGCTAAATTATTATGATTTTTGTGATATTGCGAATAGTTAATGGCAAGGTGTATTATTTCACTTATTTATTTATATGCCTCATTATTTTGGAAATTCCTTCTTTTGGTACTTCTCATTGAAACTTACCTAGCTTTAATGGCCCCCTTTTGATGGGAACATCTTACTTTACTTTTTAATGCCCTAGTTAATCCTCTAATGTACCTACTCATCTTTTGTTGATACATATCTTATTTTCCTATTCTTCTGGGTGTTCCCTCCACCCAGGTGTAGGTGCTTGACAAGACAAAGACTCAGGATACATATCTTGTTTTCCTATTCTTCTGGGTGTTCCCTCCACCCAGGTGTAGGTTCTTGACAGGACAAAGACTCAGGATGTTTGTGAGCTAATTGATGGACATAAGGACAGCTTGAGATAGCCTTGTTACCCTCTGCATATGGGCATATGTGTGTATAGGTGTAATCTTTTCATTTTATGTACCACCCTTAGGGTGAGAAAGTTATGTACATGAGAACATTTTGTAACTTTGTAAATAGTTATGTTTTCCGCTGCTTAAATATTACATGGCTCGTGTTTTTACCATTGAGTGGGACCACTATCGGGTCCCACTCTTTACAGAATGGTATCAGAGCCTAAGTAGTTGGTAACTAGACTATTTCAAGTTATCCTAGATTGTTCCTTAGTAGGTAGGTGACCCTTTAGAGGTTGTTGTCATACCTAAACCCGAATGGTGATTACCAATTTTGGTTTCACCCCTATCTAATTTTGTAGTATATATGTATCCCATACCTAGTATGTGAATGACCTATTTTTGGATAAAACCCTATCAGTCCTAGCCTCTCTTTAATGGTTTGCTTTCTATATGTATAGGTTGACTCTCCTAGGGAGTAACATCTACCTCCTTCCTTAGTTGAGTACAATTCATCTATTATAAAGAATAGGTTGATTTGAACTCACATAATTATGTATAACCCTAGTACAAGTCATTAAACCTTTAACTTTTGTTTTTTTCTAGCATGCATGTGATTTACACGTCATGTGGACTAAGCATGTTTGGATACACATTAACTTAGAATATTGACATGCATTTTAGATTTTGAGATGTTCTATGATAGTACATGATTATAGGAACTAGATCCTTAAGGTTAGGGTTGTTTTTCTTGCAACTGGGGGTTATTCCAACATAGTTTTTCTTGAGACTCACCATCCAAGGGTTGGATACATTTTTAGGTAAACTTGCAATATATCATAAATGAGGATTTATTAAAGGAAGACATATGTTTTAAATAACAACCATTGGGATTTCTTCTCTCACATACTCATAAGGTAGGAATGATTATTATCTCCCTTGTCCTATAAGTAAATGATCATGTAGTTGGATCATATAATAAAACCTTGTTCTATATTAATTTTCCTCGAGGATATATATAGGAACAATAATGTTTGGAAACTATAGTGGATACTCTTTTTCATGAAACTTTGAATGTACACCGATTATGAGGTTATGTGAGGTAGATACATCTAGGGTTGATCCTTAAAGAATTGACCACTCTCTCATCACCATCGTGTAATTAGTTTACCGAGTGTGTGAGATGAGGAGTTGTTTGACTATCTAGTTGACATGGGCTTATAATGACACCATGGTAGTTAACCAACTAGGGAAGTAGAAACCCTAATCTCTTCTTATTATGGTTACACAGTCTTTTAAATAAATGATGTTTTCAGATATGATGACCTAAGTCATGATTAGGAGAATGGTAGGATTATGAAGGTTGTGCCTAGTAGGACCTGCTATAAGTTAACTGCATGCTGGAAGAAACTTGCATCCCCTCCTAACCTAGAATGTGGATATGACTGTTGTATTCCTTGATGGTATGTGTAGAGAAACCTCTTTTTTGAAGATGAAATGATGTTAAGGTGATAGTATATGTTATATGTGACAAATAGTGGTCGACTTGGTTCTCGGCTTGATTTTGGCGCCATTTTGGATTTCCAACGTAAGGTTTCCATCGTCAAACTTATTTTTGTTGTTATATTATATTTTTTAAAAAAACTTTTTCAAATTTCATCGATGATTTTGGAACCAAGTCAACACAAAAAAGAAGTTGTAGTAGTAGATAGGACTTAGTGTGGAGATAATTAATTTGTAGGTTCAACTTTCCGACCCTAGATATAAAGAATAAATATAATGGCTATATTCTTGTCTGCTACCTCTCTCAACTCTATGTATGGTTAGATTGGTCCTTTTAAGGGATGGAGCCTTGTACACTTAGTTTTGTAACTTAAATTAATGAATAATTGAAATCAATGGTTATTAGCATCAGAAATTGTTAATGAAAGGGATACGAACCATCATAATAGTATGATGGACAAACCTCCTTAATTATGTAGAAAAAAAACTAAAAATGATGATATCATCCTCAATCTCAGTATAAATTTCCTAGACCAATTCACTATATGAGAAGATAATAAGATGTGATGGATAAAGTAATGTAAATTCAAGTTGGGTTCTGCATACAATTGTTATGTGACTATGTTATGCTAGGACCCCTATATTAACTTTGTCTAGTGAATTAGAAATTTATATTTTGTTAGAAAATTACAGCTTAGTATTTTGAGTTGTAGCTTGGTGGATTTTGGGGACGAAATCCTCTTTAAGGGGTGGTGTTCTATAACGAACCCAAATCTAGGTATCACCTCTATTTTCTTTTTCCCAAAAAAAACTTAAATTCAATTTCTCTTAAACTTTGTTTAGTAATTTCGACTCTGAAAATAATCTTAGGATAATTTAGACTTTATATTACCACCCATTTACATAATCATACATGGTAGTGACATTGAGGACTTTTGGAAATTTAATTCACATATTGTGGAGAGTGAGGCCATATCAAATGTAATACCATCTTTTACCCGAGAGAGAGATATTTAATGAGTAGAAAATACCTAGAAACTATTTTAACAATATAGAATATAAATTATCCTTTTATTAGGCTAATTAACACCCCTTTATTAGTATTAACGCCTAACATTTTTATATCGATTTATGGGGTCATATTATGTGCCTTGACGGTTTAAGAGTCAGCCTACGAAATTAAGAGTCTAAAGGAGGATTAATTGTACCCTTTTAATGCTTTGAAGGAGAAGATATGAGGTGGTCTTTAATACTTTGATTTCATTCATCACGTTAATTGACCAAGGTTCAATAGCTTATTAATATTTTGATTTTAAGGGAGTACACTGAGAGTGGGTGCAAGGCTCCGTCTCCCTTCCGCATGAACTGGGAACCCAGCCGTTACAGTCCCTCTCCCACCGATGGCCTCCACTCCACGCCTTCATTTCCTACCTAAACACTGGATATGCCTCGAAGGAACGAAATGGTCTAAGAGAACCCTCAAACGAGGCCTAAGACGCTGCATTCTCTAAATGCCCAACAACTCCTCCCGCAGACCTCCGCTGTCACCGCCATAGTAGTGCTTGGCCGCCTGGACTTAATAACTCCTGACGACACGAAACTACTCACACGAGTAGTGTGATTTCTTCTCTAATGATCCCTAATCTCAATTTCTTTGGTGCGCTGTGGAGTCCTCTTGCTGGAGTGACCCTCGTCTTCGGTGAGGAGCAGCTTGCGGTGCCACCGTGGTGGATCGTGGGCCAATCCCAGGTAGGAGCACCATTTCCATACCATAATCTTTCAATCGCCTTTTTCAGTTAGCGCTGGTTTTGCCCAAATCAATGGGTTGAAGAAATCCCATGTTTTCCCGTGGGCATGCTCTTGTGAATAGGAAGCATTGTTTGTTCAGACCCTCAAGTCCGAGCACTAGATCCACTGCTGGTTCAAGTAGACAATTCTGACCGGTCTGTTTCCAATTTTGGTTCCCTCTCCGCCACCGCCGCGTGGAGATGATGAGTTAGATTCAGGATCTCAGCGTCCTTCGTACCTCGGACGACTCATTTTCTGAGGCCACACCTCATTTTATTGCGTCTATATATGCATCAATTACTGCATGTCTACTACAAGTATTGGAGCTAGAAGTATGAATTTATCAAGCTGGTAAGTGTATTGGCTGTCCGATTTCTCCTATTGCAATTTGTGTGAGGTCCTTGACAGTAATGATGCAATTTTGATCGGTGATGTCGAACTATTTATCTGTCGTGAGGAGGATCTTCCGTTATGATTTATCATTCGCATTCGCAGTACCTTGTTCTGAATCCAAGTAACATGCCAAAATCATGTATTGTTGTCTTTCTGGGAACGGCCAAGGTGGTAGATCAACCGCTGAGTTCTGGGAGGCGATGAGTAGCTTCGATTTCTAATTTCTTCGTATCTGGTCATTTTTAGAAGCGTACACCTCTTTTTATTTTTGTGTATCTGATATACTCTGCCTTCCAACTTGGTATCAATGATTGCTCCTGCAGCAAGTACGGGGGAGAGGCAAGAGACATGTGTTCTTTTGAATCATGATCAAACACTGGATGACGATTTTTGTTTTTGGAAATCGAGAACAAACATTGCTGGTTAGATAATGCTTACCTAATTAATTATAGTGGATAGCTGGACTCAGTTAATCAGTGGGAAACCTAAAAATGAGGTTGTTGTTTGGCATTTTTTCAGTTAATTAAATGTGTCGCTGATTAATAAGACTTAATCAGTTGTGTTTCACGTATTAGGACCTTACTGGTCATGGAATAACTTATTCGCAAATTACCTTTCGATTTCATTCCAAATCGCATTGACTAGTCACGATGTTGGTTGGAAATCCAGGAGATATTAGTCATTATTTTCATGTGGCTTCAGTACCTGTATACGGTAGTAGTTGGTTTGACCGAATCGATCAATATTGAGTCAGTGGATAATTATAGATGAGTGTGTGGATGTTTTAAAATCAGGCAGATTTTCTGAATATTTAGGCTTCAGGACCTAACCTGAGATTTTAAGGGAAGTGTTTTGCAAGACGATCATACTCGAATACCCGCAGATGAAATGCGCATTCGACTGATTGAATTTCTAATCGATGATGCTCTTTGGAGTTACTTCTACAACGTATGCCATGCGTTTTAAAACTCAAGTTCCGCCTGGGTACAATGATGTTTGGGAAATCAGATAGTGTAATCATGATTTTCCCTGTACCATTTGCTGCAATTTCAGGACTAGTATGGGTTAAGTGTGGGTGATTATGTGATTCCATACATGGGATCTTCCGGGCGTTTAGCACGGAACTTTGTGCCAAATATCGATTTTCATAGGGAGTGTTTAGCTGGTTTAAATATTGCATAAGGAACAATATTAACACAAAGTATAATATTATGCGTAGGTGATATTAAACTTGGCTCAGACCTAGGTGACATTTTATTTGGCGTAAGTAGGACTTGAGGTATGTACTCCTCCCTATTTATAATTGGGCATTTATATGACTAACTTTTCCCATAATGAGGCATCTTTTGAAATACTTAATCTTATTCCATTTGTTGGACAATTCATATACTTTCAGTTGGATTTATTATTATTCTTTTGAAATTACTATCATGCTCAATTGGGTTAATGACCCCATCTACTATTGTGCTTAAAACATGCCATATGTTTATGAAAGGTATATCTTGCCACTCTATTTATGCATGTTAGATAGTTCAGCTAGTTTAACTATTGTAGACGCTTATGCGTAACCATTAGGGTATGCTTTTCTACCCTAGGTATGCTTTTCTACCCTTATATATATATACAGAGGTGTGCTTTTCCGCCTAGGGTGTGATTTTCCACCCATTTTACTTAGGCCAATGACCCAGTGGAGTCATGGCCCTACTATAGTTACTTTAGTCAAATATATCTACATGCGAAATTATTATGATTGTGGTGATATTGTGAATGGTTAATGGCAAGGTGTATTATTTCACTTGTTTATTTATATGCCTCATTCTTTTGGAAATTCCTTCTTTTGGTACTTCTCATTGAAACTTACCTAGCTTTAATGGGCCCCTTTTGATGGGAACATCTTACTTTACTTTTTAATGCCCTAGTTAATCCTCTAATGTACCTACTCAGCTTTTGTTGATACATATCTTGTTTTCCTATTCTTCTGGGTGTTCCCTCCACCCAGGTGTAGGTGCTTGACAGGACAAAGACTCAAGATGTTTGTGAGCTAATTGATGGACATAAGGACAACTTGAGATAGCCTTATTACCCTCTGTATATGGGCATATGTGTGTATAGGTGTAATCTTTTCATTTTATGTACCACCCTTAGGGTGAGAAAGTTATGTACATGAGAACATTTTGTAACTTTGTAAATAGTTATGTTTTTCGCAGCTTAAATATTACATGGCTCGTGTTTTCACCATTGAGTGGGCCCACTATCGGATCCCACTCTTTACAATGCTCCACATATCCTGAGTCTGCAACCACAGTTGCACTCAAACCCTCCTATTTTAGGCTAGGGGAAACCTCGCATATTTAACAATATGCGCTCCAGGTAATCCCGCAGGATAAACTTATTTCACCATCACCAAATACTGACAATGATGGATCTATGGCTAGGTAAAACTACGTGATATGTTCATCTATAATTACTTAGTATATTTTAAGCCAATTGTTGAGGCAACCGATGTATAAACATATCTTATAGAATTACGTCATCAATGCCATCATCATACTGTCCTGGGACCTCAATCCCTCATTATAACAACCACTGCCCCTCAAGGCATCATATCATGCATCAACATTCTGGGAACACATCCCTTAACACATCATCAAAGGATAACACCTCAACTAGGCACTCAGTCTTTATCATGTCTTCAGACCTATCAACTTGTTATCTCTTTAGCAAGAATTATCATCTCATTGGGCTAGTCAAAGCACATATTTCTCATAGCTCTCACTAGACTATGAATCCACATAGTATACTTGCATGGTTAGTATACGCATTCAGAGAGATAACTTAAACCATCATGGGTTAATAGGATTATTATACTATCCAGTATAGAGCAACATCCATGATTATAAGATTTATCATTCATAGTCTTATTGTCAATCATGAGTATATATAGTATGCCTTATACTTATGACCATATACACGTGTCACATTAACATGTGTAGTAACATCATATCTTTCCAAACATACCTAGTTCACAACCTATCATCTTATCTCACCATCATAGTTGTAGAATTCAAGGTGGTTACATCATATCACTTGTATTATCATTATTAACAGAGTACCATCAACTATAAACATTCTGGGTTATCAAAACCCTCACCAAAGCTCTGGCAACCCTTACTATAGGTATGGCGAGCAGCTCCAACCCTCACCAAAGCTCTGGCAACCCTTACTATAGGTATGGCGAGCAGCGCCAACCCTCACCAAAGGGTGTTTCGGCTAGGGTTCCAACCCCTAGAGTACTTGTGCCATCATGTCAACCAACCACGCTTCAACCTATCGTGCACCCAACTCAATAAGGTGTCTGGCAACCAGATATAAGGATGGATCATGCATCATCAATAGGGGTTGTCGACCAAAAGCCTATCGTGCACACGAACTAGGGTTAGGGTTAGGGTTCCTCTATCGGCTAACCCTCAACATTGACCATATCGACCAAAGGGTATAACACCCAAGGTGCCTCTATTCAAACATCTCCATGTCGTTCAAGGGTCATCCCTATCGGCCAGGGCACCCATGTCATCCAAGATACCATATAGGGCATGGACATGCTGGCTACTCATCCAGCATATCGACCAACACTACTAGGGGTCTCTAAACCACCATCATCTCGGGCACCAAAAGACTACTTCATACCGCCAAGACCCATCACAAGGTGTGTCGTGAAGAGCACACATCAAGGTGTATCGCCCAAGCTCCAACTCTACAAAGGGTATCGGCCAAACTCAACTAGGCATATCGGCCAAAGGAACAACACCACTTGAGGTACTTACTAAGATTCTTCAATACCACCATATCGAGCACCAAACCAACAAACTCCACTAGGTGTATCGGCCAAAGATCAACACAAGGTAGGGGTATCGGGCAACCTTACCTCAAGATGTATCGTTCATAGCACAAGATATAAGGTGTAACGGTTAAGGGTACAACCCAAGACAAGGCTATCAGGAAGCACTACTCCAAGGAGAGAAAGGGGTATTGCTACCAAAGAAAATCCCAAACTATGGTTCGGACAACTAGGTGTAAAGGCATATAAACCATCAACAACATCAACAACATCATGCTCACTATATCCATAAGATCAACAACATGTGCTAGAGCAAGAAACACAACATACAATGGTCGATCATCAACATATATGAATCATGCAACATAGAGAAGGTAGCATAGCTAGGGTTAGAAGTTATGTAACCCACCTTAAGCAAACTCCTCAAGCTCTAAAGCTCCAAGCTTCAAGCTCCTAGCTCCAAGCATGCCACTTTTGGCCACCTCAAGAAAAGGAACAAGAACCATAACCACCATGGTCGAAGGGTAGGCAAGATGGAGAAGAAGATACTAAGGAGAGAGGGAAGATGCTTACTAAAGAACAAGACCCACCTAGGGTTCGGCCACTAAGATAGAGGAAGAAGAAGAGATCTCCACCAAGGGGAAAGGATCGGCCACCAAGCTCTCCAAGGAAGGTGTGTCGTGCACACAAGGAGGGAAGAGAAAAAAAAGAGCTAAAGGGTTCCCAAGGAAAAGAAAGGCAAGGCATATATAGATGAGGGTCAAGGTTAAACCAAGGCAAGGTGTCACCTTACCAAGGGACACTTGTCCACACGTTTTACCACCTTGCAAACCTCATGCACATGCCTTGCCACCACTCAACCAAGGTTCGGCCACATGTCCAAGCTAGGGTGACACAACCAAAGCAAGGAGGTCAAACAAGGTCAAAGGCTGACACACCACCACCACCTTAGCTGACACACCCATGGGCGATACCCCATGGCTGACACAAGGCATCCTTACCTGATACAGGGCTCAACCAAGCAAGGCAAGGCCCAAACAAGGGAAAATAAGGCCCAAAAGAGCTCAACCAAGCCCAAGTCAACTCAAGGCACGAGCCCAAACCTTCCTCTCAACCCTAGAGGAAGCAAAGAGAGAGAAAGACATCTCTCAAGGTGGCAAACTTGCTCTTCAACCCTAACTCAGGTTATTTTGCTAGTAGCACCTCCAACTCTCAACAAAACACAAGCAAACCCTAATCACCACTAAAGGTGATTAGCAAGAAATCAAGCACAAGGTTTAGGCAAAACAAATAGGGTAAGCCCAAAACGAATGTCAGGGTCCTTACAAGCCATAAACCTCTACAAAGGGATTTTGTCCCCAAAATCGGATGAGAAAAGCGAGGGATACTTCCGCTTCATCTCTTCCTCAAGCTCCCATGTGGCTTCCTTAACGCCATGATGATGCCAAACAACCTTCACAAGAACTAGGTCCTTCCTCTTCAGCTTCTTTACACTTCTGTCGAGGATCGTCACGGGACCTTCTTCATAGGTCACATCTTCATCAAGTTCAACCTCAACTGGTTGTATCTGGATGACTTTTCTTCAACATGCTGACATGGAACACCGGATGTAACCTGTGCAACTCTGGTGGGAGCTCTAACCTGTAAGCTACCTTGCCAACACATGTTATTAACGGGTATGGCCCCATATACCTGGGTGCCAGTTTGCCTTTCCGGCCAAACCTTAGCATGCCTTTCCAAGGTGAGACCTTGAGATACACTTTGTCTCCCACTTGGAACTCTAAAGGTCATCGGCGATTGTCTGCATAAGACTTCTGTCTATCCTGTGCCGTCTTCAAATGTTGATGTATCACCTTGATCTTTTTTGTTGTCTGCTGTACTAATTCATGACCCAAAAGCTGATACTCACCAGACTCACACCAGCATAAAGGAGATCTACATTTCCTTCCATATATAGCCTCATAAGGAGCCATGTCAATGGTCCGCTGGTAACTGTTATTGTAAGTGAACTCTATCAAACTGAGATGCATGTCCCAACTGCCTAGGAACTGCAAAACACAAGCTCGAAGAAGATCCTCCAAAGTCTGAATAGTCCTTTCAGACTGTCCATCCGTCTAGGGGTGGAAGGCAGTACTGAACCTCAACTGTGTTCCCAACGCTTTATGCAACTGTTCCTAGAAACGACTTGTGAATTGAGGACCTCTGTCAGAAACTATCGTTGCTGGTACACTGTACAGATGCACTATCTCATCTACATACACCTGAGCAAGCTTCTCTTTTGTATACGTTTTCTTTACAGGTATGAAATGAGTAGATTTTGTCAGCCTGTCCACTATTACCCAAATGGAATCATGATTCCTAACTATCTTTGGTAGACCAACTACGAAATCCATGGTTATTTGATCTCATTTCCACTGCGGTATTGGCATGGGTTGCAACGTACCTGCCGGCTTCTGATGCTCTGCTTTAACTTGCTGACATAATGTGCACTTAGCCACAAACTCAGCAACATCCTTCTTCAAGCCAGACCACCAATACAGGTCCTTCATATTATGATACATCTTGGTGACTCCTGGATGCATAGCATACATCGACGCGTGTGCTTCCTCGAGCACTAGATTCCTTATATTATCAACATCAGGGACCACCATCCTACCATGATAGCAAACTAGTCTGTCCTCAGACTCATGGAACCCATCACGCTTTTCGCTGCCAAGCTCTGACCTGATCAACTGCACTGTATCATCTGCCTATTGTGTGTCTTTGATCTACTATCTTAGCGTAGGCTTGACTTGCATCTGTGCCTATAGTCCTACCAACAAGGAAACTTCCAACTGCACGTTCATCTACTGCAAGGAGACAAACATATCCCATTTATGGCATACCAAGGAACTCAACTATGCTTTCTTCGTGGGGAGAGGAGAAGACTTTCTGCTAAGCGCATCAGCTACCACATTTCCCTTACTAGGATGATACTCAATGGTGCAATCATAATCATTGATTAGCTCCATCCAACGATGTTGTCGCATGTTCAGCTCATTCTGCAAAAAGATGTACTTCAAGTTCTTATGAACTGTAAAGATCTGACACACTTTTCCATAAAGATAGTGTCTCCAAAACTTTAATGCATGGACCACCGCTGCCAACTCTAAGTCATGTGTTGGGTAGTTCTCCTCATGTTTATTAAGCTGTCGTGAAGCAAAAGAAACTACATGATCTTCCTGCATCAACATGCAACCTAAGCCTTTCTTGGAAGCATCGTAGAAAATAACATAGCCCTTCCCAGGATCTGGCAGCACTAGCACTGGAGCACTGGTCAGCTTCTCTTTTAAACTTTAGAAAGCCTACTGACAATGATCATCCCAGACAAAAGGTACATCCTTCCTGGTCAACTTTGTCATTGGCAACACGATTGCACTGAAGTCCTTGATAAACCTCCGGTAATATCCTGCCAAACCCAGAAAACTATGAACTTCTGTCGACATTTTTGGTTGTTCCCAATCTACCACTAATTCCACCTTTTTGGGGTCCACTCTGATTCCTTCTGTAGATATCACATGACCTAAGAAAGTCACTTCTTTCAACCAAAACTCACACTTACTGAACTTGGTGTATAACTGGTGTTGGCGAAGAAGAGTCAACGCTTGTCGAAGATGTTGTTCATGCTCTTGACTGTTCCGACTATAGATCAAGATGTCATCTATGTAAACTACAACAAACTGATCTAGAAACAGATGGAACACTCGGTTCATTAGATCCATGAAAATAGCAGGTGCATTGGTTAGCCTAAACGGCATAACAACAAACTCAAAGTGATCATACCTCGTCCTAAACGTTGATTTTGGTATGTCATCTACCTTAATCCTCAACTGGTGATATCCATACCGTAGATCGATCTTTGAGAACACTGTGGCACCATGCAACTGATCGAATAGATCGTCTATCCTTGGCAATGGGTACTTATTCTTGATCATGATTTTGTTCAACTACCGGTAATCTATACATAACTACATCAACCCATCCTTCTTCTTAAGGAACACCACTGGAGCACCCCAAGGGGATGTGCTCGGTCAGATGAAACCTTTCTCCAATAACTCCTGTAACTGCTTCTTCAACTCTTCCATCTCTACTGGTGCCATCCTATATGGTGTTTGTGTAACAAGTTGTGTTCCTGGTACCAGATAGATCTCAAAATCAATCTCTCGAGGTGGGGTAACACCAGGGAACTCATCAGGAAATACATCCGCAAACTCTCAGGCAACTGTCACCTCCTCAAGGATAAGACATTTCACCTTGGTATCTACAATGTGAGATAAGAATTCTTTTCAACCTTGTCGCAACAACTTTTCTTCCACCATCGCTGACACTAGACATGTCAGAAGAATCTTCCTATCTCCTTGAAATATTCACTTCTCTCAACCGTCAACAAATACTGCCTTCTTGGAACCACAGTCCAACACAACCCTATACTTCTCTAAGGTATCCATCCCAAGGATCACATCTAATCCATGCATATCAAGTGGCATAAGGTACACTTGTATATTGTGTCCCGAAAAATATAAGACACAAGATGGATACTCCTCTCAAAGCATCGAGGAACCATCGAGCGGGGTTTCTAACAACATGCTATCTTTCTTACAACTAACAGGTAAAGGACAGCTATCAAGCAGACTATGTGCGATAAAAGAGTGTGTAGCACCCGGGTCAACCAGAACAGATATAAAGAAAGAAGAAGACAAATCAGAATGTAATAACTCCATCTGACCTATCACCACTCGCGGGTTGACTAACGCCTCCGACTCACTCATAGCATAGAATCGAGTCGTTGCTTGTTGTCCACGTCCTCTGCTTCCTTGAGCAGACGATCCCACTTGTGACGCTTGACCACGTCCTCATCCTCTGCTACCACTGGGCTGTTGTCTATCTTGTTTACTCTGTCTCAGCTATTGTGTTACCTCAACGTCTCTTCTTGGGCAATTCGACTTTAAATGCCCAGTCTGTCCACAGTGATAACATGACCTGCCTTTTGTTTGCGGTCTAGATGGCCCTGTCACTGCCACAGAAGTTGTACTATGTGCCTTCGACTGTGAAGAAACATAACATCTTCCCTTACTTAGAGACCACTAAGATGGTACGTGAGAACTCTGCATCACAAAAGGTGTTGAAAACCTTGGCTTCTTGAAGCCACCAGATCTCTGTCCCTAGAACTGAACAGGCCTTTTCCTGGTCATGGATTCCCTTTTCTCCCTGACAGATCATTCAATCCTGCGGACAGACTCCATGAACGTGGCAAGCTGCTCCTGATTCTCTAAGGCAGCAGCACAAGTCGACAGCTCAGCACTCAAACCGCCTGATCCGCTCATCATCTGTCACCGCCATGTGAGGACAAAACCTCAACAAGTCCATGAACTTGGCTTCATACCCGGTGATGCTCATCGATCCTTGGCGTAGACGCTCAAACTGGTTGATCTTCTTGTCTAGATACGTCCTCGGGAAGTATCTACTGATGAACTCTTCCCGGAAAACCTCCCAACCGATCTCCTCACCGGGTCACTTCTCCTCCTCAATGGCCCACCAGTGGCCATCACTACCCTTTAGAAGGTAGACAACATGCTTGACTTTGTCCGCTTCGGGGATGTCGAGGATCCAGAAGGCCTTCTCGAGACCTGTCAACCACAGACCAGCATTCACTGGATCAGCCAATCCAGCATAGTCTAAAGCTCCAACTCGGCGAAGACGCTCAAAGGTCTTCTCAAAACCTGATGTTTCACCATGGGGAGCATGTGCTCTTCGCTGAGGCACTGGCAACCTTTCCACCATGTGATTCATCGTAGCCATCAACTGCCCCATAAGTTGTTGGTAGGCGGGGTTTTCGAGAATGACTGGGTCAAGTTGGGGGACCTCAGGCACCCGATCTTCAAGTGCCTTCCCTCCTGCTCCATCAACTGATGCAGCATCACTGCTCTCAACAACATGTTCTTCATGGTTTGTAGACATCTTTAAGCTTTATCTTCCACTGAGGGAAGAAGGTTTTTGTAAGAAAATCTGGAAAACTCACAAGAACAGACGAATACCTAGTCCTAGATCCCTGTAGACTCAGCGAACCTAGATCTCTGATATCAAACCAACTGTGACACCATGCCCTCACACAGACAACAAGATGACACGTGAAAACGTGCAGAACCTTATATTACCGAAAACACGGGTTAATTAAAACCAATTGCGGAAAGTATACATGAGAGAACTTTTGCATCCAGATCCTGTAGAGAAACATGTATATAAACATTCACAAGATTTTTTATAGATCCACAGCTTAATGAAACCAGTTGTATTGTAGCACCAGAGTTCAACACCTGTTTATACATACATAACGGACACGTACGGCCAACAACAGGATATACAATATTACAATAGCTAAACATCGTGAAACGTCGTCAAACACCTCTGAGGACTTAAGAGTACATGGATGACTCTAGGACTCTACTACAGAACCACAAAACAGCAGCATGTCCATCTCTTACCTTCTACTGCTCTTCTTACTACTCGGCCGCAATCTCACAACCACCACCATGTCTAGAGCAATCACCTAAAAAGGGTGTAAACCAGCGGGGTGAGACACACAGTCCCAGCGAGAAACATAACTCCCCGCCGAAACTATAAAACCTCAGAAGGTTAAAGTAAAAACAGCAGATAACTGATAAAGCATATAACAAAAGTAGCATACTGAGCAAGGCTATTATTACCATCAACCTTACCAAGATATCCGGGAGGTGTATAACCAAGTATTTCTTTATGGAACATGATTGACAAGATAAGCTTTATAAGAACTTATCACAAGATATAAGGATCGTACACACAACTGCATAGTTCAACTAGATCAGCTATATAATCAAGGCATCAATCAATGTTCCATATTTTTCTCTAAGCAAGATATACTATTCGGTTGGATTATGTTTTATTATGCTCTAAGGAAGTGAGCCTTCCCTGCTCAAATCCAACCATTGGCTGCAAAGCCCAATCTAGTGCCACATAAGGTCTAAGGAGATCCGGACTCCATGACCTCACCTTCCCGTGGTCAGTACACGAATCATCAAGCAAGACCGCAGTCTCATGCTTATAGGGCCTCATCCTTTGGGTCAGCTCCGCAAGCTACCCATATAAACATCTGAGCCATGAACGCATCATGCTTGTCATCACATATCCCGAGCCATGGGTCTGTTCACCATGTTCCACATATCCTGAGTCTGCAACCACAGTTGCACTCAAACCCTCCTATTTTAGGCTAGGGGAAACCTTACATATTCAACAATATGCACTCCAGGTAATCCCGCAGGATAAACCTATTTCACCATCACCAAATACTGACAATGATGTATCTATAGACAGGGCAAACTATGTGATATGTTCATCTATAATTAATTAGTATATTTTAAGCCAATTATTGAGGCAACCAAAGTATAAACATAGCCTTATAGAATTACGTCATCAATGCCATCATCATACTGTCCTGGGACCTCAATCCCTCATTATAACAACCACTTCCCCTCAAGGAATCATATCATGCATCAACATTCTGGGAACGCATCCCTTAACACATCGTCATAGGATAACACCTCAACTAGGCACTCAGCCTTTATCAGGTCCTCAGACCTATCAACCTGTTATCTCTTTATCAAGGATTATCATCTCATTGGGCTAGTCAAAGCACATATTTATCATAGCTCTCACCAGACTATGAATCCACATAGTATACCCACATGGTTAGTATACGTATTCAGAGAGATAACTAAAACCATCACGGGTTAACAGGATTATTATACTATCCATTATAGAGCAACATCCATGATTATAAGCTTTATCATTCATAGTATTATTGTCAATCATGAGTATATATATTATGCCTTATACTTATGACCATATCCATGTGTCACATTAACATGTGTAGCAACATCATATCTTTCCAAACATACCTGGTTCACAACCTATCATCTTATCTCATCATCATAGCTACATAATTCAAGGTGGTTACATCATATCACTTGTATTATCATTATTAGCAGAGTACCATCAACTATAAACATTCTGGGTTATCAAAACCCTCACCAAAGCTCTGGCAACCCTTACTATAGGTATGGCGAACAGTGCCAACCCTCACCAAAGGGTGTTTCGGCTAGGGTTACAACCCCTAGAGCACTTGTGCCATCATGTCAACCAACTACACGTCAACCTATCGTGCACCCAGCTCACAAGGTGTCGGGGAACCAGATATAAGGATGGATCGTGCATCATCAGTAGGGGATGTCGAATTAAATCCTATCGTGCACACGAACTAGGGTTAGGGTTAGGGTTCCTCTATCGGCTAACCCTCAACATTGACCATATCGGCCAAAGGGTATAACGCCCAAGGAGCCTCTATTCAAACATCTCCATGTCGTTCAAGAGTCATCCCTATCGACCAGGGCACCCATGTCGTCCAAGATACCATATAGGGCATGGACATGCTGGCTACTCATCCAGCATATCAACCAACACTACTAGGGGTCTCTAAACCACCATCATCTCGGACACCACAAGACTACTTCATACCGCTAAGATCCATCACAAGGTGTGTCGTGAAGAGCACACATCCAGGTGTATCGCCCAAGCTCAAACTCTACAAAGGGTATCGGCCAGACCCAACTAGGCATATCGGCTAAAGGAGCAACACCACTTGAGGTACTTACTAAGATTCCTCAATACCACCATACTTGTGGGGACACATCGTCCTTACAATACCGAGCACCAAACCAACAAACTCCACTAGGTGTATCGGCCAAAGATCAACACAAGGTAGGGGTATCACGCAACCTTACCTTAAGATGTATCGTTCAGAGCACAAGATATAAGGTGTAACGGTTAAGGGTACAACCCAAGACAAGGCTATCAGGAAGCACTACTCCAAGGTCATATAGTGCAAGGCACAACCCAACATGGTCATCTTCAACCTCAAGCACAAGGGCACCAAACCCTAATTGATCAAGAAGATCGGCTCACCTCTCAACAACCAAGAGAGAGTGGTTTTGCACAACCTCTATCACAAATCGGGAAACCACAAGGACCAACCCTCAACATAGGTCAACACATATCTGAGAGCTCATCTCTCAAATCCATGGTGAGAGGAGGGTGTTGCCCAAGCAACTAGAATATAAGCTCACCTCTCAACTTAAATGAGACAGGGGTATTTCCTACATTACTAGAGCTCAAACTCACTTCTAATAAACCAAGGAGATAAAGGGGTATTTCTACCAAATAAAAGCCCAAACTATGGTTCGTCCAACTAGGTGTAAAGGCATATAAACCATCAACAACATCAACAACAGCATGCTCACTATATGCATAAGATCAACAACATGTGCTAGAGCAAGAAACATAACATACAATGGTCGATCATCAACATATATGAATCATGCAACATAGAGAAGGTAGCATAGCTAGGGTTAGAAGTTATGTAACCCACCTTAAGAAAACTCCTCAAGCTCCAAAGCTCCAAGCTTCAAGCTCCTAGCTCCAAGCACACCACTTTTGGCCACCTCAAGAAAAGGAACAAGAACCATAACCACCATGGCTGAAGGGTAGGCAAGATGGAGAAGAAGATGCTAAGGAGAGAGGGAAGATGCTTACCAAAGAACAAGACCCACCTAGGGTTCGGCCACCAAGCTAGAGGAATAAGAAGAGATCTCCACAAAGGGGAAATGATCGGCCACCAAGCTCTCCAAGGAAGGTGTGTTGTGCACACAAGGAGGGAAGAGAAACAAAAGAGCTAAAGGGTTCCCAAGGAAAAGAAAGGCAAGGCATATATAGATGAGGGTCAAGGTTAAACCAAGGCAAGGTGTCACCTTACCAAGGGACACTTGTCCACACATTTTACCACCTTGCAAACCTCATGCACATGCCATGCCACCACTCAACCAAGGTTTGGACACATGTCCAAGCTAGGGTGATACAACCAAAGCAAGGAGGTCAAACAAGGTCAGAGGCCGACCCACCACCACCACCTTGTCCGACACACCCATGGGCGATACCCCATGGCCGACACAAGGCATCCTTGCCCGATACAAGGATCAACCAAGCAAGGCAAGGCCCAAACAAGGGAAAACAAGGCCCAAAAGAGCTCAACTAAGCCCAAGAGAACTCAAGGAACGAGCCCAAACCTTCCTCTCAACCCTAGAGGAAGCAAAGAGAGAGAAAGACATCTCTCAAGGTGGCAAACTTGCTCTTCAACCCTAACTCAGGTTAGTTTGCAAGTAGAACCTCCAACTCTCGACAAAACACAAGAAAACCCTAATCACCACTAAAGGTGATTAGCAAGCAACTAATCACAAGGTTTAGGAAAAACAAATAGGGTAATCCCAAAACAAAGGTCAGGGTCCTTACACTAACCCTAATGAAGGGTAATGATATGTAAGAGAAACCCTAATCGATAAGAAAGGAAAACCCTAACCCTAATGATGGGAAGGTTTTATTTCTTTTATTGCATAATCCTTGTAAGGCATCTTAAATATTTGTATAACAAGTATAATGACTAATGGCCTTGTGAGCCATGTGATTAAGTTGTTGCCTAGTGAGAGGTAACAAGATGTGCAATGGCCTTGTGAGCCATGTGAATAAGTTGTTGCCTAGTGAGAAGTAACAAGATGTGAAATGGGCCTTGTGAGCTATGTGAATAAGTTGTTGCCTAGTGAGAGGTAACAAGATGTGCAATGGACCTTGTGAGCCATGTGATAATTTGTTGCCTAGTGAGAGGTGACAAGATGTTCAATGGGCCTTGTGAGCCATGCTAGATGCTTGTGTAACAAGTATCATACATACCTTGGTCTAAGGACCTAGAGGTAATAGTTACCTGATAAGTGGTAACAGTGTTCAGTGATGAACTAAGGGTTTGAATACCCAGATCTTATAATCATGATGATGATAATATTGAGGGATGACAATTCCTAATAATGAGATAAGGGATTGAGATCCTAAATGTTATATGTGTTCTAAAGATTTGAAAAGTACTTGATAGATGTATTACACCTTTCTTTGTAGCATTTGTCATAATAATTCATGTTTGAAAACTTGACTGATGCTAAAAGAATACGGTAATGTACTTCATTAATCAAGTGGAATCTTATCATGTAGTGCCCTGACCATAGATCCATCATCGTCAACAGTTGGTGATGGTGAAATAGGTGTTCCCAAGGGATCTCCAGGAGACCGCATATTTTTGAATATGTGGGGGTGATGGGTGAAAATATCCGTACGCCCTAATGGAGGAATTGATGTGAGATAAACATTAAATCTCTCAATCCTTCATTATAAAGGTCGGGATGGATGTATCACAAATCTCTCGATGATGATTAATGCTGGATCGATGTGAGATAAACATTAAATCTCTCGATTCCGAAGGAGTGTAGCCGCCGTTGTAGCTCTATAGCAAAGTTGCCAGAATACCTTGGAAAGCTATGCAAGCAGTTGACATGGTCCTGCTTGTGGTCTCGCATTGACTGGGATGAGGGAGGTCTTGGAAGCCAGCCCTTCCATTGACCTTGTATGGTAACGATTTTGACTTCGCAATGGTCGGTCGGAGTATGAGCGGTATACCTCATCTCCTCAGAGAATAAGTGTGATTGAAAAATGTAATCAACCGTGTAGCATATCTGCTTAAGGATCGAATACGAGAAACATTAGTTGATGCGCAATTCAGTTATACATGTTAGTATATAGATGTTATTTATGTTTCTTTACATTCCTTGCAAAGCAGATAGATGATTTATAACTCTACCATGGGTAGATGCAATGTTTTCCTTAAGAAAGGAGATTATCTTATTATGATCATACAATGATTAATACTACCTGTTAATATAAAAAGAACCTCTGCTCAATTTATAAATGATTAATCTGTGATAATAATATGGTCAGTAGAGAGTTATATCTCTCGCTGGGACAATTGTCTCACCCCGTGCGATCCACATTTTTTAGTGGATGTGCACGAGGTGGCGAAGATCTTTCTACAGAGGAGGAACAACAGTTGAGGCAGTAGTGACAGCTCAGGTTGAGTGTACTATCTATCATGTCTTGTATATAGAAGTCATATGTGTCGTCTCTATACTCACAAGTCCTTGGAGTTGGTTCGTTATGGTTTCATGAACAATCTGAGATTTTGGCTTGTAAGCCTCAAGGTTTTATGTTACTCCAGTATGTGCATTGATAGAGAAACTATTATATATTGTCCTCGAGAGAAAATGAATAATGTTGTACAATGTAAATCTTGATATGCATGAGTTTTGGATCTTGTAGTAAAAGTTTTCTGGACAAGGACCTCCTTGCAAAATGGTTTTAAATTTTAGTGATTTTTGTTAATCCGTTGTTTATGTTTATTCCGCTTAATCAGTAACGATTTGTTTGACGGTTTGGCGATTGTCGTTACATGTTTTGGTATCAGAGCTTAAGGTTCGTTGAGTCTACAGTAACATAGGACTAAGGTGTTGAGTTTGTTTTAGTGTCCTCCAGTATACCCTATAGTGACTTCTGCTTATGCAGAAGAAAGGGTAAAGTTTATAAATGACTGGAGAACACGAGGAACATGTTGCTAATAGCAATGTTGCTGCACCAAGAAGAGGTGCAAGGGATCAGGAAAGAAAAGAAAGAATGCCTAAGAATTCCCATTTTGATCCAACCAAGATAGAGAATCTTATGTTTATGCTCTTGATGGGCAGGTTAGGACATATAGCAGACTAGATACTAGCATTACAACCTAGGTTACCAGACATCAATATGGAAACTTTGGGCTTTGAAAGGGTTCCTAAATGACATAGTCATGTTGGAACAGTGGAAAATGTGGGAACGATTAACATATGGCGAGAAAGTAGACTCTGTCATAAGTTTAGACAGATGGTATATCTATGATGGCAATGCCCAAGAAGGGGCAATAAGCTGAGAATTAAGGAAAGATCTCTACAATTCTAGAGACATTTGCATAGTTATTCTAAAAAGCCAAAGTTTTTGGTACCATCGGTGCAATAAATGCCTAGTGCACCAGGGCAGTAATCACTATGTAAAGGCAAAGGTCCTAACTTTCCACCTCTAAGAACCCATGGCTTAGTCTCTACATCAGTGGTGAGACTGATAAAACCATGGTATGAGGACAATACATGTTATAGAAATGGACATGATGAGCATACTAAACTCTTTTATTTGAAAAGAAGGGAGGAAATGACTCAACAACCAAGGTAGACTTGACAAGGCTTATGAAAGTTATAGCCCAATAACGTGAAAAGGTAAGAGTAACAACATGAAACAATGAGACTCTGTGTTGTGTCAACCTAAAGAGGTAGATGACCGCGAGGGGTAACAGTCAGATAGAGCTTTTTCATTTTGATATGCCTTATCTTGATGCTATCTGATAATCCTACAAAGGATTGTTGTTATGGACTTCCCTATTGATTGTCCTTTGGGGACATAGGGAAGAAATCATGAGAACTAGAATTTATATTTTGTTCAATATTCTTTTAAATGTTCTATAATTTCTCTTATCTGTGTGAAAAAGGAAGAGGTATACATGTGGTACCTGGAGGAAGTCAAGGAATGTTAAATCATGTGATGATGATGATACAAAAAGTGGAACATAATAGTACATAAAGTGCATGCCACCTAATCTCAGTACTTGTATACCCTGGCCAGGTATATAATTATTGGGGATAGGGTAAGTATGGGACTCTTAGATTGTTATCTTTCTGATTACTCTGATCAAGTAGTCATTCTGAGACAATCTAATGAGTATAATGAAACTAAAATATGGTATGGATAATTGCATCACATCCTAAGTATGAGAAAGAGGAATCTGAGATAATTTCAGATCAATTTGTGTGCATGAGGAAGAAAAAGAATATGATCCTCATGATAAGAGAATGAGAACAAGGGAGATATCTGATCCTTGTCTGATAAAGCGTGTGTGAATAGTAAAAATCTTTTCCGATGATGTAGAAATGGGAAATGTGATAAAACCACAAAATGTTCATGAACATGTTAGATAATAATAAAGAAAGGAATGAACTATACATGGATTGCTAAATGAACTTTCCCAACTAAATAGGGATTGCTAAGTGAACTTTCCCAACTATATAGGGATTGCTAAGTGAACTTTCCCAACTATATAGGGATTGCTAAGTTAACTTTCCCAACTATATAGAGATTTCTAAGTGAACTTTCCCAACTATATAGGGATTGCTAAGTGAACTTTCCCAACTATATAGGGATTGCTAAGTGAACTTTCCCAACTATATAGGGATTGTTAAGTGAACTTTCCCAAGTAAATAAGAGTTTCTAAGTGGGTTTCCTCAACTAAATACATGTGTCTTCTTTGATAAATAACCCTAGGGAATGAGAGGATGATAAAAGGAATATGTTCCTTTGTATCCTTTCCTTCAAGGACATGGCAATCGAATATAGGCTTTGTATGATAGATTCAAATGATAAGTCTGAGTAGGATAACCTGGCACTAGACATAGCTTTATGCAATCTCTATGACATTGAGATGCTATCTAGAGATATGATGACATGAGTAACAACTATCTTCCTTTTCCTAGGATTTCGGGGACAAAATCCTTGTTAGGGGTGGATAACTTGTAACGACCCTGACCTGGGTAATGAGGTAACCATATTTGTTTTGGCTAATAAAGTTACTTATAACTTTAATATAATCCTCTAAGGTGCTTTTTTATCATGTGACACACTCATGTTTCAAGTTTGGTCCCGGTTGAATGTTGCTTGAGCAATTTTCCTTTATTTTGGACCAAAGTGCAATTTACCCAAATTGAGGGGATATAATGCAAAATGTCACATGTTGAATATACCCCATGTGTTTTATCATCATAAGAAAGAGAATGATGCTAAGTGGTGGCTTGTGGAAAGCCTAAATTCCAAGTTTGAACTTGTTTGAACAATGTTGGTACCTTGTGCACCAATTTTGGTACAAATTGTAAATTGCCCAAAATGTAGGGTTAATATGAAAATTACCACCTCTAGAGTGTCCCTACTCCATCCTAGTATCATTTAGAGTAGATATAAAGAAGGATACACCATGTTTTAATCAATTATGAGTGATGATACTCTTGGTGATGAAATGACCAAGAAAAGGGTTGAATATGAAAGCTTAACTTGAGTTGTATCAAGTTGAAAAGCTTATATAATAACAGCCAAGGACCCAAAGGAGGTGACTCATATCGTTTTGTTAACTCTTGTAAAAGGCCATATCGTGCAAATAACCTCAAGGAGGTGAGTTTTGTCGAGTTGCAACTTCCTTAGCAAAATTGTGACAGGTTGTGAATAAAGTGATGAATTAATTGATATATCTTATTCAAAGGGATAAGTAATGGATGAATTTGCATCTATATATTATCCTCAACCGTTTTTCAAGACAAGATAAATTATTATGCATGCATGTACATGTGTCATCCATGCATGGACATGTGGCACCTACTAGCTCAAAATGATGACACCTCAATTTTACCTTCCTTCATGAACAACAAGTATATATACCCCTAGTTTCACCCCTTGATGCAATTTTGTGACCCTTACCACCCTCCTACCTTAAGGTATCGTGGATCGTGAAGGGATTATGTGGTATCGTTCATGGGCCTTGGGGTATCGCCAATGGCAAGATCATATCGCCCAACTAGGTGATATCGACCATATAGAGTGATATCACCCATAGTGAAGTGTTTTGATCATAAGTGAGTGGAATATCATGCAAATGAGTATTATATCGTGCATGGGTGGTGGAATATCGTGCAAGAGTAGTATGGTATCATGCAAGGGTGCTAAGGAGCAAGAAGGAGCTCATACTTAACCCTAAGGTGAGGCAATGATCATCTTCAACCTTGGATTGAAGCATGATTTTAGGGTTATGATCTTCCTTTCTTTCCTTCTTCACCAATTGCTTATCCACGGTTATTCTTTGTATATAGAGGATTTTTGAAGTTCATATTCAACCTTAGGAACGTGGAGCTTTGGAGCTTGGAACTTTGAAGTTGTTCTTAAGGCGGGTTATATAACTTGAACTCAACCATGTTATTATTCATCACCTAAATTGCTATACTTAATGAATTACTTTTAATTCCGAAATTTCCTAATATAGTTGATGAAATTATGAGTTGTAGTAGTTGCTTAGACCTGTTTCCATGAACTATAACAGTTAGATCTAAGGTCTAGAGTTTGAAGAAGATGGTATCACTTTATAAAAGTGATATCGGGTGCAAGCACATAAACAAGCACCTTTAACCCGGTATGATGATGCACCTACTTCACTAAAACGATATGGATATGATTGTATACCTTCTTGCATGATATGGGGGTGTAGTATACACCTCTTGCACGATAGGAAGTCTATTATAAACTACATGCACAATACAAGGTCAATTGTATACTTGTAAGTTGACAAGAAACCCTAATTTGGGTAACCCGATATAAGTGAAGAGTAACAAGTGATATTGCACGATATGATCATATGATACATCATTGGTACTTAGTATCATGATGCCTACATGACCTTGCATGACATGGTTGCACGACACATGACCTTGCACGACATGGTTGCACAACACATGACCTTGCATGATAGGGTTGCACGATACACAACCCTAAACAAAATGGTAGCCCGACATGGTGATGTGTTGATACCTCTTAAGTATCATGGGAGACACATATATGTACCATGTGCCCGTCACAATCAACCCTAACCTGACATGGGTGTTTCAACCTAATGTTGATGGTGTATCCCAATATGGTTTGGTGCCCTACACTCCAATTGACTTGTATATTGGGTTGAGCCCGATATGGCAAACCCTAATCTGTCACAGACAACCCTAGATGGTGAGCCACCCGATATGGTGATTGAATGCACCTCTATCCCGATATGGATGGTATTCATATACCTTTAGCCCGATATGGTGGTGTCTATACACCTACAACCTGATATGGTGAACATATGCACACCTCTAACTCGAGACACCTTGTAAAGGTGAGGGCAAGACACTCTTAGGAGTGAAAAGTATAATACCAAGTAATGGTGTGGCTAATACCTTGAAGAACCTAAAGTGGTTGATAATGGACAACCTTATATCAACAATGCATCAACCTGAGATAAGTCCATATCACTTGAAGATAGTTGGGTAATTCAAATGTGTGACTTATGGCCAATACTTTACAAGATTATTATGATGGATAGTGGATAAATTATTAGGATGGGAAATACCCTAATATAAGATAAGTTGATGAACTTAAGTAAGTTAAAAGTAATGAGGGAAGTGATACATTAAGACATGATAGATATCACATCCAGCATTTCAAGGTTGATGTACCTTGATGCACCTTAAATCCAATATACTTGGATGAGTAACACATGAAGTGTGTTATGTCAATTTTTACATTGAGATGTAATAAGTTTAATGCACTTTGATAAGTGTGGGTAACATACCTTGAGAAAGGGTTAAGCCAAGTTAATAAAGTATGATGTAATCATACCCTGGTAAGGATGAGAGAGGAACTCATACCTTGTGCTGATGATTCATTTAATGATAAATGATGAGAATAAATAATTATGATTGAATACTTATGATATCAATGTTTGTTCCTAGATGTGTGGAGCAATGAATTAGGGTTTGATCATTGATAATATGACCCTGAAAACCTAAACGGTTAATAATGGAAAACCCTAACCCTAAAGAAGGGTAATGATATGTAAGATAAACCCTAATCGATAAGAAAGGAAAACCCTAACCCTAATGATGGGAAGGTTGTATTTCTTTTATTGCATAAGCCTTGTAAGGCATGTTAAATACTTGTATAACAAGTATAATGACTAATGGCCTTGTGAGCCATGTGATTAAGTTGTTGCCTAGTGAGAGGTAACAAGATGTGCAATGGCCTTGTGAGCCATGTGATTAAGTTGTTGCCTAGTGAGAGCTAACAAGATGTGCAATGGCCTTGTGAGCCATGTGAATAAGTTGTTTCCTAGTGAGAGGTAACAAGATGTGCAATGGGTCTTGTGAGCCATGTGAATAAGTTGTTGCCTAGTGAGAGGTAACAAGATGTGAAATGGGCCTTGTGAGCCATGTGATAATTTGTTGCCTAGTGAGAGGTGATAAGATGTTCATTGGGCCTTGTGAGCCATGTGAGATTCTTGTGTAACAAGTATCATGTATACCTTGGTCTAAGGACCTAGAGGTAATAGTTACCTGATAAGTGGTAACAGTGTTCAGTGATGAGCTATGGGTTTGAATACCCAGATCTAATAATCATGATGATGATAATGTTAAGGGATGACAATTCTTAATAATGAGATAAGGGATTGAGATCCTAAATGTTATATGTGTTCTAAAGATTTGAAAAGTACTTGATAGATGTATTACACCTTTCTTTGTAGCATTTGTCATAATAATTCATGTTTGAAAACTTGACTGATGCTAAAAGAATATGGTAATGTACTTCATTAATCAAGTGGACTCTTATCATGTATTGCCCTGACCATAGATCCATCATCGTCAACATCTAGTTATGGTGAAATAGGTTTTCCTAAGGGATCTCCAGGTGACCGAATATTTTTTAATATGTGGGGGTGATGGGCGAAAATATCTATACGGAGGAATTGATGTGAGATAAACATTAAATCTCTCAATCCTTCATTATAAAGGTCGGGATGGATGTATCATGAATCTCGCAATGATGATTAATGATAGATCGATGTGAGATAAACATTAAATCTCTCGATGTTGAAGGAGTGCAGTCGTCGTTGTAGCTCTGTAGCGAAATTGCCAGTATACCCTGGAAAGCTATGTAAGCAGTTGACATGGTCCTACTTGTGGTCTCGCATTGACTGAGATGAGGGAGGTCTTGGAAGTCGGCCCTTCCATTGACCTTGTATGGTAACGATTTTGACTTCGCAATGGTCGGTTGGAGTATGAGCGGTATACCTCATCTCCTCTGAGCATAAGTGTGATTGAAAAATGTAATCAACCGTGTAGCATATCTGCTTAAGGATCGAATACGAGAAACATTGGTTGATGCGCAATTCAGTTATACATCTTAGTAGATAGATGTTATTTATGTTTCTTTACATTCCTTGCAAAGTGGATAGATGATTTATAACTCTACCATGGGTATATGCAATGTTCTCCTTAAGAAAGGAGATTATCTTATTCTAATCATACAATGATTAATATTGTCTGTTAATCTAAAAAGAACCTCTGCTCAGTTTATAAATGATTAATCTGTGATAATAATATGGTCGGTGGAGAGTTATATCTCTCGCTGGGACAATTGTCTCACCTCGTGGGATACACATTTTTTAGTGGACGTGCATGAGGTGGCGAAGATCTTTCTGCAGAGTAGGAACAACAAGTGAAGCAGCAGTGACAGCTTAGGTTGAGTGTACTGTCTGTCGTATCTTGTAGATAGAAGTCATATGTGTCGTCTCTGTACTCTCAGGTCCTTGGAGTTGGTTCGTTATGGTTTCATGAACAATCTGATATTTTGGCTTGTAAGCCTCAAGGTTTTATGTGGCTCCAGTATGTGCTTTGATAGAGCAACTATTATATGTTGTCCTTGAGAGAAAATGAATAATGGTGTACAATGTAAATCTTGATATGTATGAGTTTTGGATCTTGCAGTAAAAGTTTTCTAGACAAGGACCTCCTTGCAAAATGGTTTTAAATTTTAGTGATTTTTGTTAATATGTTGTTTATGTTTATTTTGCTTAATTAGTAATGATTTGTTTGATAGTTTAGCGACTGTCATTACAGTTTACTTGTGTTTTAGTTTACATGTTACATAACTTGGTTGAATCTTGCAATTTGCTTAAAATGTATTAATGACAAGTGGAACCTTTCATGTAGTTTGCCCTGGCCATAGATCCATCATCGTTAGTATTTAGGTGATGGTGAAACGGGTTCTCCTACGGGTTAACCTGGAGCACATATTATTGAATATGTGAGGTTTCTCCTAGCCGAAAATAGGAGGATCAGAGTGCAACTACGGTTTTGGACTCAAGATGTGTATAAGAGCATGGTGATCAGGCCCATGACTCAGTGTGAAGGAGCATGAATGTGTTCATGGCTCAGGAGCACGGTGAATAGGCTTGTGGCTCATGATGAAAAGGGCAGCCTGCGGGACTGACCCTGTGGCTGAGGCCACTTGAGTAAGAGATTGTGGTCCTACTTGTTGATTGTTGTGCACTAACCACGAAGAGGTGAGGTCATGTTGTCTGACTCTTCCAATGACCTTGTATGGCACCGATTTTGAGCTGTTCAGCCGAATGTTATATTTGAGTGGGACGGCTCACTTCTTCAAGGCATAATAAATCGTAATCCAGTCGTATAGAATATATTGCTTAAGGAAAAACACGGAACATTGGTTGAGGCCTTGCATGTATAGTTGTGCTAGTTATATCTTGCAGGTTATTTGTGATGAGTTCATATAAAGCTTATCTTGTCAATCATGTTCTGTAAAGAATGTCTATTATATGCCTCCTGGATAGTTTGGTAAGAATGTTAATAAAGCTAGCTTTGCTCAGTATGTTGCTCTTATAATCTGCTTATATCAGTGATATGTGATCTAATAAATTTGGTAGAGGGTTATGTTTCTCGCTGGGACTGTGTGTCTCACCCCGCTGGTTAATAACCCTTTTTAGGTGGACGTGCCTGGAGAGATAAAGATCATGTGGCTACGGATGATATGTAGATGTATCATACCTAGTGGGATAGATAGTGTCTAGCAATAGAGTCATATGTGTCGTCCCTGTACACTCAGGTCTTCGAGAGAGCTTTTTGATGTTTCTTGTATAATGATCGATGAACGGTTTTCGGTATGTATCTTGATGTAAAGCAGCATGACAAACAATTATTTCATATAAAGAGATGATGGGAAATTATGTTGTAGCACCCTGAAAAGATGTTATGAAATGAAAAGTGTTGGTTCAGATCTTATATGTTTCATCTTGTGGTGCTTGTTGTAAATCGGTTTTAATTTCCCGTGATTTTCGGTAATCCGCTGGTTAGCATGTAATCGTGTTTTGTTGTGGATGGGCTGTTACAACCAGGTTGCAAGATTCCATATTGAGCACCCATCTCCAACTTCTATCGACTAATTCCATAGATTAATAACCACAATAACCTATGACCACCTTCCACTATTACCATTCACTTACTCTCCCATTACATGACAAGTTCAAGCCGCAAAAAAGGATATCAACAACTTCTAGTTCACCTTCAATGAACATCAAAATGGTGTTCTTATTTCTTGTTCGATGATCTCATCTCTAAGTTTGAAGAAACACTTTCGCATATTATGAATACATCTCATTCTTCTATTATGACAGTGGTTGTCTCCCTCTTTTTTCCTTACTGGACTTGTTATAGTTTCCATTTTGAAGTAGTCATCTCGTTAGGGTGTATGGAATAGCTGCTACTTATTTTTGTTCCTTTTACTAATTCTACTATTATATGAACAATCATATGTTTAGAAGCAAGCAGTCAATTATTGCAAATAGTTTGGTTGATAGTTGTACATGTTTATCAGATCTTATATGTAGAACACTTTGAACCTAAGACCTAGGATATCATATTTTTTTATTGAATCCTTGATGAGAAGTTTGTTTGAGGTGATAGATAAATGATCTCTAGACAACACGATAATGAGTTTGGAGTATCTCTTTCCAGTTTTAATCTTTAAGAAAAATGAGGGATTTTCCCAACATCAACATATATATGTTCATTCTATATATGATGTAGTGGGAGAGTAAAATGTAGTGGTGGTGAAACTGATCCACCCTGGTGTTTCCATACATCAATAGTTACAACATTAATCTAGCCTTTTTGTTATTTGTAAAGTTAGTTTAATTAATAAAAGACCAAATTTTTTGTTGATTGCTTGTTCTTGATGAGTTGTCTTGATCAAATCACTTTTTAATAATGTTTTCCTTTGATTAGTCCAGAAATATATTGTGATAGGATTCATCCTCTTGTGGGTGGGAATTTTGAACACTTAGTTAAGGTAAAATGTAGGGATTTCATCCCTAGAAAATGTACTTGTGCGACTAAATCTTGAATCAATCATGAACAATATGTTCAGCTAATTTAATATAGAAAAGTTTAATTGAGACACTATGGTTGTCTAGGGTTTCTCAATGCACCTAGAGCATTGCAACTCCTAATTAAATCTATCACATATTTGAGTTTAATCACAATAAGTAGATACAATCGAAGTAATTTCATCAAGAATAGAGATAGACAAATTGTCTAATTCTTCAAAGCTTAGCCTTTTTGTATCGCATGTCATGATCTCCAATTTTAGGATTTTGTCAATTTGGGGCAAATGAAGAATGTCTGATCATCATAAATATTTCTCAATAAGCAATGTACACAAATTTTTGGAATGGTGAAGTCTTCGCCAAATTACATAATTGGATAATGTAATTTTGGGACCGAACACGGTGGGCCTCAATTAACAATAGTTATCAATTATTGGAATATCCACTTCATCCAACATGACACCACCACCATTACTTAGAAAACTACATTCATGATTCCTTCCATATAATTACCCTATCTTGTTTGTACGATTCTTACAACCTTTTAGGTTCTAAGATTCTTTTTCACTATTCTAGTTCAAGATTTCTCCATTCTTCGTGTTAAAAACATCAGTTTACATTAATTTGAATTAATCATATTTCTATCAAATTAAATTAATGTCATTGTTGACCGTTTTGTGCAAGAGCCCTTAGTTGGATACATAGAAATAATGAAGTTGTATATATTTTCAAACTGCCAAGGCATCTCGTTGTGATGCCATAACGTTTTGCCTCGTTAACACGTATATAGATGTCTTATATTCCCATAGGAGCTTTATGATTTACCTAATACTTCAGTGGTGCTATTCCATTTCATTCAACTTGGCAGACCTATGTATCGCATACTCCGTATGAACATTAAATGAACTTATAATTTAATGGGGCATTTACTTCATCCAATTTTATCCACCCACTCCGTCTGGACCACTACATTGGTTGGAGTCGTAATACATGTGATCTAATACGTCGTTTGTAGTAAATATATAATGTATTAGGTTTGAAGTTCTTAGAGATGATTTACGATCCCTCCAACATTAAGGGATATTATATACAGTAAAATAACATCATAAACAGTACTTACCCGTTCTTCGGACATCCATTTCGGCCTACTTGACTCCACCGCCACCACCCTCTAAACTATATGTACTCTCTGTCATGTTTCTAAAAATCTCAGAACATTTTGAAACCAATTTCACGATACTTCTTCACAATTCTAATTCATAATTTTTCTTCTTCAAATTGAATTGATAGCATTAATGCTGATTCAATCTATATATTTGAATAAAGTGCAAGTTTTGACAACAAATATTTTGCGAGACTTCTCTGTGTTGGCACCCTTAATTGGATATATAGCAGACAGAGTAACTAGCGATTTCAAAAGTGGAAAAGTGGAAGGCGGGCGTGTACTTTTGGGTTCAAATCTTCTATGCCCCACACAGTGTGTCCATTGAATTCAAACTGTACACTCCTCTATAGACTCCACAAGCCAACGGATGAGATCTCCCGAATACACATGGGCACACAAAATGGCCACAGGAGACTTGAACCCCTTTTGGAATGCAACCCGATCACAGCACGTTGAGTTTCATGGTTGGGAAATGTAACTTTGTTGCGGGGGGATAGGAAAGGTGGCTATCCGTCCAGGGGGTAGTGTCTAGTGACGATGGAATACACCCTTTAGATATTCGTTTTCTTCTACTAGTGTGCCGCATCCGATTCCGATACCTAAACAGATTCAGCATCCACCGCCTAGTCTAGTAGTACAATCTATTTGGCCGTGTAGGAAAGGCACTAGCTACTTGGCTAGTTGACTCTACGGAAGGATGCAAAGGACGAGAAAGTGGTTTGGGGGAATAGTCTGAATAGTAAGAGAATACAAGATTTGGCATGCTTTTTGCGTGTGTGTGTTTGGGGCTGGTATTAAGGTGTGATTCACGGATGAGGTTTGGTGTTTTATTTAGAGACATAATTTTCAGTACATGAGATTTGATTAATAAAGTCGAACACACACAACCGTACTATACCGTAGAAGAGTTGGGTCTGAATGGGACGTCCACAGCTCAACTTCCTCAACCCAACACACTATATAATGGAGGGCAGGAGGGGGCTAATCCCAGTCATCCAGCCATTGCAAGAGCAGAGCAACTCCTTGTTTGTTCATTTTGATTTTCGTTGTTGTTCACTGACACCAGCTGCTCCTGCTCTTGGAGTGGTCGGTTCTTCTTATTCCAGGTTCTTGTCAGGTTGGTATCTAGTAGACATGTGATTATTAATTGGGTTTGAATTTACAGTCTCTGATGGGTTTGTGCTCTGTTTTGGTTGGATTTGTAGTAGACTGATGATGAAACTTTGGTTGCTGTCTTTGTTTTTTGGTTTGTCCCAGTTTTTCGAGGTAGCTTTCTCTTGTTTATCAAAATGGAGGCGATGATGGCCAGCCGATCCAAGTACGACTGCTTGCTTTTTGGTAAGTCCCAACATAAATCCAGTTAAATCTTCCATCAGTAATAGTAATTCTTGCATCATCAGGGTGTTTGATTCATCTCTCAAATGAAGAAATTAACGTTTTCTATTTTGATCTATTTCCTCGTCAGATATGGATGACACCTTATACCCTATGAGCGCGGGTATGAACTTAGCTTGCCGCAAGAACATACAAGGTAATTGAGCTATCTCAGCTTCATCACAAAAAATCCAACAAAGTACAAACAAGTTCGTGTTTTTTATACCCACACATTACATGCTGTACTACCTTGGGTATTAAATTTTCAACGGCTGTTTCTTATTCTTGAATTATAATCCACAGATTACATGCTGCACTGCCTTCACATGGAGGAAAGCGAGGTCCCCAAGATGTGCTTGGACTTGTACAAAGAGTATGGAACCACCATGGCGGGTCTCAAGGTAAACTGGTTGCAAGCAACATATCTCCTTCTCCCACCTTCACATCAGAGAGTGCTCGATCTGACTGTGTCTTGCAGGCTCTGGGCTACCAATTCGACGATGATGAGTTCCACGCCTACGTCCACGGCCGTTTGCCGTACGATAAACTGAAGCCCGACCCTGTCCTGAGGAACTTGCTGCTCTCAATGCCACAGAGGAAGATCGTAAGTTCCCCTCACATCCAGTACCTATCACTGAGCCAGCCTCGCGATGTAAAAGCACAGAATCCGAAAACGATTTCATCTTCTGATCGACTTGAATTTTGGGCCCCAGATATTCACCAACGCCGACAGGGCTCACGCGGCCAAGGTGCTGAGCAAGCTGGGACTGGAGGACTGCTTCGAAGGCGTCATATGCTTCGAGACACTGAACCCACCCAAGATAGACGACGATGACGGCGCCAACGATTCATCCGATGAAGCAAAGCTGGTGGATGACCTTGCTGACTCCTTGGAGAAGAGCACACCCCCACTGAAGAGCTACGGCAGCAGCAGCGGGTTCACGACCGACAGCGAGTCTGATGCGGATGTCTCTGTGGGCGGCGCTCGGGGTCCCAAATCAAGCATCCTCTGCAAGCCCAACCCAGATGCCATGGAAGCTGCCATCCAGATTGCAAATGTAGACCCCAAGAGAACCGTAAGGATAACCGACCAGCCTCGTCAATCCGATCTGTGATTCGTTCTATAGCTTCAATAAACTATCAGAAAATTAACGAACATCCTCTGTCCTTGTCGTTTTCAGATCTTCTTCGATGACAGTGCCAGGAACATAGCTTCTGGAAAGGCGGCAGGGCTCCACACCGTCTATGTAAGCAGCTCCTCTAATTAATCACACCCCCAACTTGAAGCACATGCATGTCAACATCAACATGAAAACGAGTGGCTGCCAGGGCAGCCAGCTTTTTTGAAATTCGGTTTCACTGACTTTACATATTTCAATTTCATGGGTCACTTTCCACAGGTTGGTAGCTCAGTGTTGGTTCCGGGGGCGGACTTCGCACTCGAGAGCATCCACAACATCAAGGAGGCGCTGCCGGGGATATGGCAGATCGAAGCTGAGGGTCAGTTCGAGATGGTTGTGCCTGTTGAAACCTCCGTGCTGGCATGAGCTCTGCGCTTCTCACATGGTGTCAGTCGTCTTACTATGAATTTGTTGTTGCTATGTATCAACACTAAATCAGAGGTTGGGATTACCCAACACTAAATCAGAGGTTGGGATTTAACTTATACTTATATTGTAATGGAATACTGGTCTGAAAGAAACAATATGTGACTGCCCAAGCATCAGTTTTACAGTTGGTGTTGGATCTTTGATATCATTTTCGTCCTACTCGTTGAATGGAGTTCTGAAATGTTTCAAAGGTATAATCTAAATAATAATTGCTCAAATATGAAAGACTGACGACCTCGTAGAACATCAAGTATGGGTCTCCAAGTTAACAAAGGAGGATTTAAACTCTTTATGTCCGTGCATACACACGAGGGGCAAAACAAGGATGAACTGAACGATCTTGAGTTGGTTGAAGCGACCGTCTGAGTGCAAAAGATCCTCCATGGACCTAAAATGAAACAATTTGCATAGATATATGGTTTTTATGAACGCAGACATATGCTGGTGGGGAGGGGCATTTATAACAAATCTTTTTTTATGATCTCCTGATCAAGCATCTGTCGGAGTTTCAGATGCTGTTACAGAGATAATTATCATAACAATTTGGTAAATAATAAATAAGTCACGACCTCATAGGAGATCAGGTAAAGAGTACAACAGAATCGATGCCCATGTTAATGAAGTCCGATTGTAAGTAAAACCAATTCGTCAAAGGTGGAAAGCTACCCGACTTGACATAACTTGCCATTTATGTCAAGAGATCAGTGGACCAACGTAGCGTCGGGAACTTTACACAACCATATACCTTTTATTTTTTCAACATGGTATCAGATCCTTGGTTCCATATCCATATTTTCTACACATCAGGACAGTTTGCATTGTAAAATTCTCTAGCCAGTTACTTGTGGATTCTCCAGATCTATTGGCAGTTTACTACCTTGGTTTGCCTCTCATTATGTATGTGTTGAAGCATGCAAGTCTTACATTAAATCTCATATCTCAACACCTATAAGGGAGTACTATGTCAGGTAAGGAGCTCGCCGACTTTGAACAAATAGTTTCAGATTAGACCTCCAACATTTTTTATCCCTACTGGACAATTGATTGGGTTGATAAACTGTGTTTTTAATGTCCATATCGAAAGGAGACCATCCATAAAACTTCGGTTTTCTGTGATCTTCATACATTTCGCTGCAATTTTTGTGTTTGGTATGCGGTGAACGAAGGAGAGAGGAGAGGGGAGGGCAAGGGAAAGGAGGGAAACGAAGGCGTGTAAGGAGGCGGGATCGCCCTCTT
Source organism: Alisma plantago-aquatica (assembly GCA_963693085.1). Lineage (NCBI taxonomy): Eukaryota > Viridiplantae > Streptophyta > Magnoliopsida > Alismatales > Alismataceae > Alisma > Alisma plantago-aquatica. The sequence goes on from OY856409.1 coordinate 1,182,033,561, forward strand.
ACTAATTCGTTCCAAACACACTCAAAGGTATGTTGGAATATGTGCAAAAAAAATTCAAACTTCAACAATTGATATGCAAAAGACCAAAGTGTAGCAGCGGAATAAAAATAATGACTATATTCAATTTTCACAAAAGATTACAAAAGTACATCATAATATCCCATAAGGCCATGTTTGGTTTGTTGGATTTTGGATGGGATAGGATATTAAATCCCACGAAAAACCCAATCTCATGTTTGTTTGCACAAGTAAATATATTGGGATGGTACTATCGTGGTCAAAGAAGGCCGCACAAACGGGATTCGGAGTGTTGCACTCCCCCTGGTACTAGCCCCGTATATGTTCGACCCCGACCCCCTACGACTCTCCCCCTCCGACTCCAACACCCCACAGCTCCCCTCCTCCAGAATTATTTTTTACAAATCGTTGTTCTTTTGCCTCTGGACTATTGCCTGCTATCGTTTGCAATATTTACTTCCCTGCAACTACACCCTATTGCCTTCCAAATCCTAATGGCCTCGACGCCAAAGCTTTGTCCACCGGGTACTCTCTATAATTCACGGTGCACGCCTGGCGGCCTGCTCAATCGGCAAGCAAAGGAGGCACGGTCGCGGATGAAGATGAAGCAGACTTCTACTTGCACGCGTGTTTTGAAGGAAATATATGCTTCAGGCACATTTGAACCTTGCACTCTTTGTAGGTGGTGAGAAGCTCCTTGCTCCGCTTGACAAGGTACCTGGGTTTAGCCTTTTTGGCTGTGTCTTACCAGACCTGGCGTGCAGGCCCAGCACAACCTCATTCCTCTCGCCGGCCTTCCTCTCTATTAAGGCGGAGCGGACCTCGCAGGCCACATTGACATGGCCGTCGTGATCAGTTTTGCGGCAATAGTGCAGAACCGCCGATGTTCAAAGCGGAACCACTGTAGTTGCAGAGAATAGAAAACAATTGTCTCCGTCACCTGCAGCTCAGGTGTTACTGCAAAGCTATTCCAATTTAGAGCTGACATGTGTTGCTTCTCACGGCCCCTTCACCTTGTAGTCTTGATCTAACATTCATGAACTACCGTTAACATTAGTCATCTACTTTTATCTAAATATGAAAAGAACGAACAGGCACAAAAGCAACAGTAAAAATGAACGACATTTCGTTACAGCTAATGATGTCCTATGTAGCATCCAAACATAGGATGACATACCAACAGTCCTTCATTCATCATATACCTTGCAATCCTATCCTTACATCCGAATCTGATCCTTTCCTACAAACCAAACGGGGCCTTACATGTATGATACAACATAAGGATCTAAGTAGAGGGAAATCTAAACTATAACAACTTTGTCTCCAAGCTTTAACTCTTTAAACCAGTCCAAAACTCCATTCCTTATCATCGAAGTCCTTCACCTAGGATTAGAAGCATACCCCAGCAAGAAGAGAAAATAGATGACATCAACAAAGACTGGTTTGAGCATACTAAATAGGAAATTGAACAATACATGGAATAAAGGACATCAAATATAAAAGGCTTTCTATAGAAAGGATAAGGACCACCAAATGGGTATCAAGAGAAAATGAATTGAAATCATATGATAACAAAAGAATACTTGTCATTAATAAAATATATAGATTGTGCCACACAAGCACATGTAAAGAATCAGGACACACACCACATATCATCAACATGTATGCATGTGAGATAAACATAGTCTTAGAACAATATAAATACAAAGGCGGCCAAGTCTCATAAACTTGAAACCTGATAGAGAAAGGAATACTACCAATCTCTCAAATATATAAAACATGGGCCAAGAATTACACATCTTGCCCTAGGTATGAGGTTCCTTTTCATCCCAAAAGAGCATGAAATATCACATATGCTCAGTAGGAAATAACACATCTGTCATAAAAACTAATGCAATTACACTACTCTAGTGCTACTGAATCACATAGCATGTTAAATATAGAGGCAAGTAGAGAGTATAGTCAGAATATATAAACTAGTCACCACGTAAGTGACTAACATATACATCCACCTCATAAGTGAGAAAAAGACATCACATGTCATCTTTTAGAATTCCATCATGAACAAATCATAAGATAAGAGTTCAAAAGAATATCCATGATTGTATGATCAATATCAAATAAGGTAGTTTATATGAACCATGATTTTCAAAACAAAAGATATTGTGTATAGGCTAATGTCCATAGGACAAAGAGAATGAATAAACATAGGTGAATTTCTCAACATAGAAGAATAGGGGATACATCATACCTCAACTTCAAAGTCTAAACAGTCCAAGTCAGTCTTAGATCCAAGCCTAGGCCTCGAAAGAACCTCTAGGGAAGGTGTACAGGTCCAATAAGTAAGTTTCCCAAGCTTAGAGAGGTTGGTTTCTCCAACAAAGCACCTATCTCGAGCAAGAAGCACCTTCTGCACTTTAGAGGTGAAAAGCCCTAACAAAAGAACATGGAGATGAGGTGTTTATGGGTTCTAGGTGGGGTTTCACCATGGAAGGCTATGGTTCTAACCTGTACGAAGGTGGAAGGAAGACTAACAATATGAAAATAGGGAAGGAAAGGAGGATTTTTATATCCCCAATTTTGGTAAAATTGAACTATAAAATATGATGCATGAATTAAATTAATAATTCCTCAATGATTTTATTGGTGGAATAATAATGTTAATTGCCTTTGTTGCACAAGTGCTTTTGGCACAAAACAAATAGATAAAAGGAATTCATGCATTAATAAATAGAAATGACTTGATATTGATAAACATTTTCCAAAGGAGAATAAAGTTTATAATGTGTTAGATAGTTAAAAGAATACTTATCTTTCCATTATTGGAACCACAATGGTTGGGACACCAAATAGTGTAACCTTAGGTTTCCTTTTTGGTATGTTGAAGGATAATTTGAATATAAGATAATGAGAGGATAATTGGAAAGAGATTCATGATGTGCCTTGCCTCTTCACATATTGCTTGTACACAAAGGAAGAGGTTGGAACAAAAGGCAAAGAGAGATTTCTTTTGTATATTCAGGAGACTTGTGAGAAAAGATGTATATATATGGGTAAGAAGTCCCACGCATAACCCAACCCTACTCTCTCTCACTTTCTCCTTCCCATCATATACATTCTTATAACCCCTAGGGCTTTACACAAATGTTGTGTAGGGGACTGCAGGATCCCCTCAATGGATGGGTTAGCTCCTAGACTTCATGGCCATGAGAGAGGAGGAGAGCCTCCATGATAGTCTCTATGTTCGACCTACACTCCTTCTCCTCTACCTTCAACACCATCAACATCAACCTTTTCCCTCCCTCGTGCCTTCGTATGGAGAGCAGGACGTCTGGGAAGGTAGGACCCTGGCTGAATGCCACCAGGGGTCTTTGGTGTGAAAGCGATGGCTAGGAGAGTTTCCGCAACACTGAGGCAGCCACCACAAAGGCGTTGCACATCCGTAGAGCCAGGGCTTGCAGCCATTGGTGAAGTCAAAGAAGGGGGGATCGGGATATAGGAAGACTCCATTGCAGTCTGGTCAAGGCAGGCTCAAGCAGTGCTCAAAGTCAACCGGCACTCGACCATGGAGCTAGCGTACAGATGGGGGTGTGCGTGAGGGAAAGACCCGCAGCCGTAAACTAGGTGAGAACGGCGACAGCATCCTTCTGACTGCATGTGCGCAGGGAGAGAGCTCCCCGACGTGCTTGGACTCGAGTAGCTAGGCGGCTTTGGGAGGGTGGTTCGTACACCCTGAAGGTGTTGTGGCGGCAAGACGGTCGGAGTTGGGGCAGACAACGTCTGGGTCAAGTAGGACTCGTACAGGATCACACACATGATGACTCGAAGCAAAATCCTATCCAGCCAGCCCCGGCGGCATCTGGCTAAGATTGGAAGTCCTTTTGAGTCTACAGCAATCTGATGGAGGTCCAGAGACCTTGCTCAGACCATCTGACGCCGAGGGAGAGGAGCTACGAGGAGTCAAGCGCCTATTCTCCCCTTCGCCGGGTATCGCCCAGCCGCGCAGGGCAGGAGGAGATCCCAACGCGAGGTGAGGGAGATACAATTAAATGACCAAACGACCCATTGGAATGTACACAAAGTATGAGGGAACAAAGGTAATTCACCTTTATACTCATCTCGACGCCTGCTACAAATAAAAATAGGATCTTTAATCTTTTGCATACGTGTTAGTTCCCTATTGGCCATATTAAGTTTTATCTTCTAAAATCAATAGAAAATGATTGGTAGCTCAGATTGATACAAATTATATATGAGATTTGCTCAGAAAAATGAGAGGAATCTAAAGAAACTATCAGAACATGACTATGATTCCTATTGGAAAAGCAGGTGTAATACATGATTTGATGTGTTTAATGTAAAGGAAAATCTAGATTAGACTTAATCTGATGCGTAATTGATTAGATTTGGTTATGTTAAGCTAATACATGAACTTGATATGTATAATAAGGAAATACATGATAATAATGTATAATGGACGAGTCCAGATTAGTAATCTTATATATGCTGATTTAGGGTTGTGAAACCAGTATAGACATCTTGCTATAATCATAATGACGAGTAATATGATTTAGGTGTCACGGGTAATCCAATGTGCTTAAAGTTGACAATTAGGGTTTCACCTAATATGCATAACTGAAATTGTAATATTGGAAACCATGATATGATAGAATTAAGGTTTGTAACCCTGATCCCTAGTCCAAACACGAGATATCCCTAAACCCTAGTTTAGGGGCGAATCTAGATTTGAACAATGTAATGTGAATACATGGTGACACATATGTAGTATGCATGTTTCAGATACTTTTGATTATATGCTTGGTTGCTTGGATGTTTGGATACACTCTTAAAGTATATGATGTTCTTCATGGTTTCTGCAATGGCATAAGGTACGTGGTTACACTTATGAATACATGTATCAAATTCTAAGATTGTCGATGTTTCTCGATGTGATTGAACTACAAATAAATTGCTTGCTTGTTTATTTAGTTCTTGCAAATTATAAAGTTCATATGAGTATCATGTAAAGTAAATAACTATATTATAAACTTTGGGTTAGACTGATCTTAAGGGTAATGCACATGAGCCCCGGAGGGACAGTGATTACACCTGAGGTAGTAGACCAAATAAGGGTTAACATGAACACAAGTTTATGTTCTTATATGCAAGATAAAGATGTTCGCTTATACGTGTACTTGTGATTATTATTTGAACCCACGTACTAGTATAGAAATATAATGACCGCATATTTGTTTGTCGGCATTTTAGGTATCAGTCATACTTGATTCATGGACATGAGGGTATAGATAGAGATGTTGAAGACAGTACGGTTTAATCATGAAGGTTTAGTCTTAATGATTTATCTGCACACATGTAAAAGTTAATTATGTTTAAAAGTAATGTAACTCCCTAGAGGATCTTTTTATGCAAAACATGTAAATATTTGATCATTAATGGAAATTGTTTACTATTTTGTATTATTTTGTGAATCTGATCTTGGAATTTATGAGTGACGATTTGCGACTTTATGGTCTTTTAGACACTTAAAAGTGTGGGTCGTTACATTTGGTATCAGAGCATAGATTCATCAACTAATACTTTATAGTCTATAATTTCAAATAATCTTTAGAAATATAAGATAAAATTAGTAAAGTATAAGGTATCTTTTAGGTTTCTCATCTCACATTTTCATCTACTTCTCACCTCTTACTTAAAAACTTTGAAATGAAAATGTTAATAAGAGAAGTAAAAATGTGAAAAAATGTAGCCTTTTGTGTAGGTCCCTCTAGAGAGGGTAGACACTAGAAAGATACATGTATGGGTAAGCCCTTTCATAGAGGAAGGACTTGGTTTAGGGTATGAAAACTCTAGAGAGTCTAGGGGCAAGGAAACTTTGAGAGGTAGAGTATAGTCCCTAACCCTAACTCTAACCCTAAAAACATTAATCTTAAATAATTAACATGGTATGGTGATATGGGACACTACCCATGTGAAACTTGAAATCAGGAAAAAGAAAGATAAAGGGATGGGTTTAGGTAACCCAGTCTCCCATGCATATGTGCACAAGTAGCATAACACTTATGTAAGAGGTCTTAAGAAATATATGAACCCAATAATTATATATAATATGAATATAACTTGCTCAAACCCCTCATGTTGTCTTTAGAAGTTGGGCGATGGTGGCCAAGCCCATGAGGGAAGGGCGATGTAGCACCAAGCCCCTGGAGGGGAAGGTGACCCGAGAGTTCACTAAATCGACAAAAATCGTGAACGGATATTCTAGAAATTGAGCAAACATGGGTTGATAAGTTATAATGATAAAAGTTATGCCTAATGAAAAAAAGGTATCTATGAAACCTTTAGGGTTAGTGTGCCAACCTAGGGTGAGTCAACCCAAAGAGTGGGAAGATGACCTCTGAGGGAGGCAAAACCTAGATCTTAGGATCAAGTTGTGGCTAGAGAGCCTGACCCTCTCCTATGAGCCAATAAGGAACCCTAGGCTAGGACTTTCCCTTAAAAGGTAAGTGAATAAATGTATTTAAGTATTGAGATAACCTTAATCCTCACCTAGAGGAGTGAAGAGTTAAAGATATAAAAAAAATGAAAGTACTTAAATTCTTTGAACCCACGGATGCCAACTCTAAGTGACACAACTGGTCAAGCCCAGGAGGGAAGACTAGTAAGGCACCAAGCCCAGGAGGAAAGGTGGCCTTAGTGGATGATCAATCCCAGGAGGGAAGGTCATGAAATGGTCAAGTCCAGGAGGGAAGACCAGACAAGCACCAAGCCCAGGAGGGAAGGTGGCCTAAGTTCACAATGCAGTTGTTTAGGATCAAGCCCCTGAAGGGGAAGATCACAAAGGTCAAGCCCAGGAGGGAAGACTGACATGGAACCAATCCTTGGAGGGAAGGTGGCCCAAGCCCAATGTTGGGACAACACTGCATCATGTCTACTCAAAAGTGAGAGGTGAAGGCAATCCTGGTTAAAGAATTAAGTAAGAAAACAATGTGCTTAAAAGATGTGACATCTCAAAAGAAACCCTTAGGGAGGGTAGAGACCTAATGCAATCCTAGGGTCAAGTAGGGTGTATTAGAGGTACATAGGGCCGATGGGTTGGGAGTTGATTGTGCCCTGAATGCACAAGACCATGTGGTCAGGAGGTAACAACTGAGTTTGCCCAAGGTCCATGTCTCAAGAGATTAGCTACCTCCATGATGATCATGTAGCCTAATAGGTGAATGTGAAAGGCACTCCCTTGATGCATAAGGATGAGATCACTCCAAAGGTACCTATACCCCTAAAGACCTCAAGGATTTGGCTAAGGCTCATAATGATACATGAAATGTAAATATAAAAGATATAAGGAAGTCATGAAAACTTGAGAGAAGTTGTGCCCTAACTTAAGAGTAAGAAAAGGGACACTTGACTTCATGGAATATAAGAATTCTATGAAATTAAGAAAAAGTAAGTTTTGAGTCATATCGAGTATGATTCAACCTAATATGTGAATTGAAAGGTAATGTGTGGATGTACCATCTCCACTCTTGGAATGGAATGAACTTTATGTTTGGGATGCAATCAAATGCTTAGTTCATCTCATTACGAGGGAGGGAGATTGGATGGACACACATTATGCTTAAAATTGAGAATAGATGTCTTAAGATGAATGTGTAATGACATTAACTAGGGTTAGAGGTGTCACCTCACCCTTGCGTGAAAATAATGAATAATAGGTTGGGAACCTAGGTGAAAAGAGAAATCACCAAGTAATAATGAAATCACCAATGAGAAAGAAAGCATCAAGTGATGATAGGATGTAAATACTAAGGATGTGGGTGTACCTTGAAATTGAATTCTAGTGCCAATCATATTGATAATGTGATGAAATATGTGTATCAGTAAAAGATGTTAGCGACATCTAAGTAGGGTTGTTAACCCTAAAGTTTGGAACTAAGTTGGGATATCATTCACCTCAAAGCTTAGTGGGTGTGAATTTTGGGGACAAAATTCCTTTTAAGGAGGGGTGAATGTTATATCCCCAATTTTGGTAAAATTGAACTATAAAATATGATGCATGAATTAAATTGATAATTCCTCAATGATTTTATTGGTAATCAAGATTATCTATACAAGGCCTATTTGTTGATGTTAAATGCTTATGGAGTGGTGCTCACTTTATTGATAATTCTGATTACTATATATACACTAGAATCATTATCCTTTGGGAAGATCATGGTATTTCTATTAACAAGATCTCAGATAATGAGCAATTTATCCATTGTCTCATTTCTTCTGGAGAAGACAGTTTCCATATGATAGTTGTGTATGGATCCAATGACGATAGGGAAAGGTGTTCCTTATACAATGGTCTCTATAATATTTCTTCCTTGACATTTGATGATTGGTGTGTTCTAGGAAACTTTAATGTTGTTAGGCATTCATTTGAGAAGATGGGTAAGAGGCATCCTTATGTGATGAGTATGGAGGGTTTTAATGATGTTGTTCATGACACTGAGTTGTATGAGATCCCTAGGAAAGGACCTTTCTTTACCTGGGATAGCAAAAGCAAAAATGGAGTGAGTACATTTTCAAAGATAGATTGTATGTTTAGGAATTTAAAATTTTTGAATTCTTATCCTACTATGTGGAGGGAAGTTGTTTCTAACTTAGTAAGTGATCATAAGATATTGATCCTCCATTTTCTGAGTAAGAAGAGATTCAATGGTCCTTTCTGTTTCATTAATGCATGGGTCTCTAATGAGGGCTTTATGCATATTGTTGAGGATACATGGAATGTTTATGCCTCTGGAGATCCTATGTACAAGGTTTATAGGAAGCTTAATGTTGGTAAGATGGCTCTGATTAAGTGGAACAAGGACAAAGTTGAAAACTTCTCTTCTAGATCATATAGATTGGAAGCATAGGCTCATTTTCTTCAAAATCAGGCGGACAGAGATCCTAGCAATGTTTCATTACAGGATTAGGTTAATTTTTTTATATCGAAGGTTGTTGAGGATATCAAGGTTGAGGAATCTTACTTTTGCCAAATGTCTAGGGTGCAGTGGTTGAAAGAAGGTGATCAAAATAATAAGTTCTTCTACTCTTCTCTTAAGACTAAGAAGACTCAGAAACATGGTTTATAATCTGGAGATTGATGGCTCCTTTTTCTCTAATGAAGATATTATTTCTGACCATATTACTAGTTACTATGAGGATGTTTTTAATTCTTCTATTTGTTGTGATATCCAGTGGAATGATGATTGGTCTTTACCTAGAATCTTTGAGAATCAATTCAATTTATTGAGAGGTCTGGTTTCTTCTGAGGAGATTGAGGATGTGTTTAAAGGCACGGGTGCAGACAAAGCCCCAGGGTTTGATGGCTTCAACTCCATGTTTTTCAATAAAACTTGGGACATTGTCGGAGAGGATATCATTAAGCTATCAAAAAAAATTATACACTTCTAAGCTCTTGGGAGAGTGTAATAGGTCCTTCATTGTTCTGGTTCCTAAAGTGTGGGAGGCTTCTAATTTTAAAGACTTTAGACCTATGTCTTTATGTGATATCCTTTATAAGGTGATCACCAAAATTATGGCTAACATGTTGAGTGATGTGATGCCTGACATTATTAGTTTAAACCAAACTACTTTTGTGAAAGTAAGAAGCATAGGTGATGCTATTATTTTAGCCAATGAGATCTTAAGTATATTTAACAATGCTCAAGGTTCTTCTAGGCTTTGTGTGAAGGTTGATGTGTACAAAGTTTTTGATTCAATTAATCATAATTTCATTGTTATGATGCTTAATAGGATGCCCTCAATGTTGAATTGATTGGGTGTCAACTTATTTCTCCTTTTCATCAACCCAAATCCTTATTAATGGAACCCCTTCTAGATCCTTTTCAACTTCTAATGGAGTTAGGCAAGGTGTCCCATTATCACCTTATCTCTTTGTAATTGCTATGCAGGTTCTATCCATGTTGATTGACTATAATGTTAAGAAGGGTGATCTTACCCCTATCCGGGCTTCTAAGGAGTTTCATTTTTCTCATTTAGTGTTTTTTGATGACCTCATGATCTTCCTAAAAATTGATGAGAAGAATTAGAGTAACCAATTAACTATTCTTGATACTTTTGAAAGGCTCTCTGGTCTTAAATTGAACTATAATAAAAGCCAACTCTTCTTAAGCAAAAATGTGTTGGATCCCTATTCTGATTCTTGGAATATTCCTACTGCTATTCTACTTGTGAAATATTTGGGAATTCCTCTGTTTACAGGTAGATAAACCAAGGATATGTGCTCTCCTATCATTGATAAAATGAGAATGAAATTAGATGATTGGAAAGCTCGTCTTCTTTCTATGGATGGTAGGGTTGAACTCACTATCTTTACCCTAGCTTCCGATCGTATGTTTTGGAGTGTGACTTTTCCCCTTCCAGTAGTCGTTACTAATGAGTTAGAGAAGATTATGAGAATATTTATTTGGGGTGAGATTTTCGATGATATAAGAAAGTTGCATTCTGTCTCATGGGATGATATTTGCATACCCAGAAGAGAAGGGGATCTAGATATTTGACATATTAAAGATTGGATACAGGCTGGAGTTATTAAGAATATTTGATACATTGCTCCTAATAAGAATACTCTCTGGGTGAAATGGACTCACGAAAGATACATTTTAGATTCCTATGTATGGCCAGTTACCAACAAAAGCCTCTTGTTCATGGATGTGGAGAAGGATTCTGGGTAAGAGAGACTTTCTATTATCTCTTGTTGATCTGAAAGTTGGTAAAGGGAACTCCCTATTATTATGGATGGATTCATGGTGTCCTAACAAAATAAAGCTTCTTGATCATTTTGATCATTAGTTAATGTTTAGAACAAAAGGAGGTATGTAGTCCAAAGTTAGCTCTTATGTGAGTTCAAATTCTTGGAAATCCTAGAAGTGAGGGGTTCTGGACATGCTCGAGATTTCCTAAAGAGTTTGTCTCCTCCTGACTCTAATAGGGAGGATCAGGTATTATTCAAAGGCAAGAAATATGTCTCTCGAAGAGAATTATGGGATGTTTGTAGAAGGAAATCTCATGTGGTTACTTGAGGTTTGTGGATTTGGTCCAAACATTTTCCCAGGAAGTTTCTTTTTTCCTTTGGAAGTTTTTCTTGAACTGTTTGATTACATTGGATGTGTTATAAAGGTTTGTTTACTCCTTAGCATCGATATTTTATTTCTATGGTGATGAAGAGGAGTCAAAGTTTCATATGTTTTATGAATGCTCATTTGCTAGTACCTTGTGGAGAAGGTTCATCCTGGAGTATGGAGTTTTTCCTATTAAAGATGAAGATCTCATCAATTTTAGTGGTCCTAGAAAGCTCTTGGATTGCTCGATCCTTTTTCATATTTGGGAAGAGAGGAACCATAGAGTCTTTAACAATTTTTCTTCCAATATTGATAGGGTTTGGAGTAGTATTAACGGTATATTTGATATCTTTAAAGAGTTAAAGTAGCTTCTTTCTTGTTTTCTTCTTGCAATTTGTAGATATTTTCATATATCAATGGAAAAAAAGCAACATGTTGGGTATAAAAAAAACACATCACTATGGGATGTCAATCCCTCATTTATGCTCAAAGCACTTACTAGATTATTAGACCAATGTATATGATCCTGCATATTCAATATCACAAAAGAGCCTCAACATTATTCATAATCATTGCTTTGTATTGTATAGGGCTCACCATAGCATTCAATTAGCGATGCCATTCATTTCACCTACAATTTAATGTTACACAAGTAGGAGAGAGATATACTATCCATGAATAATAATTCTTCAAATATAGTGAACACACTTATCTTAATATCATCATATTAGGGTTAGGGTTTATATGTACCTGATCAGGGTTTAGTAGCATCATACCACCTCTCGACCCTAATTCCATTACTTCCTTTTTTGTTGGAGAATCAAATATCATTGTTGATGGTTAGCCATTTATACTCTCGTCCCTCTTAAATAAACCTTTACTCTAAGTATTGACCATGTTCATACTTACATGTGTGTACCTTAACCACCTTCAACACATGAGTGTTGATCATCCTTGACACATGAGTGTCGACCAGTTTAGCAATGGGGCATCACAACATGACTAGATATGGGTTGTCGTGACCAAGACACAACCATGTGTCACGGCCGTGACACATCCCAAGGTCTGGACCTATCATTACACCTAGCTATAACTTGGACATCATCAAAACACAATGTCACGGCTGCAACACAAGAAGAAACCAGCATGGAGTTACGACCGTGACACCATGACTATGCAATGCTACATCACGACCATGGCAAAGTGCATCACGACTGTTGCTTTCCAGGTGTGTCACGCCCATCTAGCATGGCGTCAAGACCAAGTCATACAACAAGTCATTTTCTTCTTTACAAACTATGTTTTATGACCCAACCTAAGCATCTCTAGACCACAAATAATCTAACCTCAACCTGATACAACCTACACACCAGCTAACAAGTGTATCCACCATCAAACTTAGCCATCTTGGCTTCAACGTCAGCCAATAACCAAAATTGACCCTACAACAGTGCTGCATCGTGACCCAACCAATAGGTAGCGACTAGTCTAAGGTTAAGGGGTGTGTTGTGACCAAAACCACCCTACCAAGGGGTGTCGACTGTGACAAAAGTCCAGGGGTTGGTCTCGACCACTTGCAACACCCATAGAAGATCTGAACTATGATTAAAACAAGTGATCAATCTAGAATACCAAGTGTCACAGGGTGAGCATCACCATATTCTTGAGCATCACCATTTCTTGAGCATCATAGGGTCCACATCTTATCTTCAAGTTCCCACATGGCTTCTTCAATGCCACAATGATGCCAAAAAAACCTAAAATAAAATAATGTCCTTCTTCTTCAACTTATTGATCCTTCTATCTAGGATTAACGCTCAAGAACATGGTGATGCTCACCCTGTGATGCTTGGTGTTTTGGATTGATCACCTATTATGATCATAGTTCAGATCTTCTATGGGTGTTGTAGCTGGTTAAGACCAACCCCTGGACTTATATCACGATCGAAACCCCTTGGTAGGGTGGTTTCAGTTGCAACACACCCCTTAACCTTAGACTAGTCGTTGCCTACTGGTTGGGTCTCCACGCAATCCTATTGCAAAGTCAAATTTGGTTGTTGGCTGATGTTGCAGCCAAGATGACTAAGTTTTATGGTGGTTGCTCATGTTAGCTAGTATGCAGGTTATATCAGGTTGAGGTTAGATTATTCGTGGTCGAGGCATGCTTAGGTTGGGTCATAACACATAGTTTGTAAAGAAGAAAATGACCTATTATATGACTTGGTCTTGATGCCATGCTAGATGGTCGTGACACACCTGGAAAGCAATTGTCGCAACGCACTTTGTTGGGGTCACGATGTAATGTTGCATAGACATGGTGTTGCAGTCGTAATGCCATGTTGGTGTCTTCTTGTGTCACGATTGTGATATTGTGTTTTGATGATGTCCCAGTTGTAACTAGGTGTAATGATAGATCCATACCTTCGGATGTGTCACGATCATGACACATGGGTTGTGTCTTGATTCCGACAACCCATACTTATTCAGGTTGTGATGCCCCATTGTTGAAGTGGTCGACACTCATGTGTCAAGGATGATCAACACTCATGCGTTGAAGGTGGTTTAGGTACACACATGTAAGTATGAACATGGTCAGTACTTAGAGTAAAGGTTTATTTAAAAGGGATGAGAGTATAAATGACTAACCATCAACAATGATATTTGATTCGCCAACAAAAAGGGAAGTAATGGAATTAGGGTTGAGAGGTGGTATTACGCTACTTAACCCTAATCGGGTACATATAAACCCTAATCCTAATATGATGATTTTAAGATAAGTGTGAACACTATATTTGAAGAACTATTATTCATGGATAGTATTTTCTCTCTCCTACTTGTGCAACATTAACTTGCAGATGAAATGAATGGCATAGCTAAGTGAATGCTATGGTGATCCCTATACAATACAAAGAAGTGAGTATGAGTAATGTTGAGGCTCTTTTGTGATATTGAATATGCAGGATCATATAAATTGGTCTAATAACCTAGTAAGTGCTTTGTGCATAAATGAGGGATTGACATCCTATAGTGATGTGTTGTTAATGATGACATCAAGAATGCCAGTATACTAGTGCCATGTGATGATGAGACAAGTTCTCACTTAATACATTTTATATCTACTAAAGTTGCATCCTCCCTCAATTTTGTAGGTTTATTTAGGGTTAATACATTGTAACTTGATTGATGCATTAAAAGATACCCAATTGGCATGTCTAATCAAGTGAAACCCTAATCATGTAGTTGCCTTGTACCATAGATCCATCTACAAGGTTAGTATCTAGCTAGATGGTGAAACGAGTAACTCCTACGGGAAAACTTGGAGCGCATATTGTTGATTATGCGGGGTGCAAGTGATATATTTTTTGTGTCCTTAAATTGTGGAAACAGTGATATATTGTTTACTATTGAATGACCAAGTGTGAGCCAGTTCTCTAGTGTTGTGCCATGTACCAAGGTAGACTAGTTGTTTACATGACCATAGCTTGACTATGAGTTACTATCTCTACAGGGTTGTAGCTATGACTACAATTTGTTTTCTTTTAGCAGTATGACTATATGTCATTGCATTGCAGACTTGAACTGACCAAGTAGTGTCGGTGATGATATGGAGTCCAGTTTTTCCATTGATCTTGTATGGTACGGATTTTGACTTAATAGTGGTCGGTTAGATTTGAGTGGTACACCTCAAATCCACAGGGCATAAAATTGGTTAAACAGTTGTATAGTATAATTGCTTAGGATCAAATATGAATCGCATTAGGTGACCCCATGTCTTAGCTTTATACTAATCTATTGAATTATAATGTGATAAGAGAAATCAACTATTATACATGTTCTTCTTATTCTTTTTAAAAGTATAAAATATTTTACTGTTCAGTTGTATTTTCTTAAGTTGCTCAAATAGTTATACTTGCTCTATTTACTATTCCTTTATATTACAATGCTTATAATATATGTTGGTGAAGAGTTATAACTCTCTTTGGGATGTTTGGTCTCACTATGTGGGTTCCACAACTTTTTAGGTGGTCATGGATGAGGTGGTCGAGGTCGTGGTGTAGGTACAGAGCAACAAGGAGATAGTAACTACTAGAGGTGTGACATTTTGTTGTTAGGGTATTGTGGTAGTATTCCTATTTGTCATCCTTGTACTCTTAGGTCTTTGGTAAGACTTTGTGTTTTTTATACTGACACATATATTTTGGCATGTGTCATGTTTGTATATAAATGGCATGTACATGTAAACAGGCTGCAGTTGTAAATTCATAGCCTTAAAGTTGATATGTATACTTTTTTGGC
Organism: Alisma plantago-aquatica; assembly: GCA_963693085.1. Lineage (NCBI taxonomy): Eukaryota > Viridiplantae > Streptophyta > Magnoliopsida > Alismatales > Alismataceae > Alisma > Alisma plantago-aquatica. Next base: position 1,182,049,010 of record OY856409.1, read on the forward strand.
ATATAATGAATATAGGTGACATGTGTAGAAGGCTTGAGGTGATGAACTTACACTTGAGACATTGGATTGCAAATGATTTAAATTTACCCTATTTTGTGGTAATTTTTTGACTAATAATAATTCCGCACTTTGTTTTGAGTAATTTCATTTTGTGTGGCGATGGTCGTCACAAGTTTGTGGTGTCAGACCCAGTTCATTGAATCTACAGGGACATGGGACTAGGGTTTATGCATGTTCTAGTGTCCTCCCCTATATCTTGTAGTCAATTCTACTTATGTGGATGAAGAAGAAGAGAAGAAAAGATGTCTGAAGAACATGTTGTGAAAAGCGGTGTTGTTGCACCAAGAGGTGGTGCAAGGAGGCAAGAAAGGGTTGAAGTTGTACATGAGATGCCTCAAGTCAACCCAGTTGATGTATCTAATCCTACTTTTAGGGATATGTTTAGGTAGTTTATGGCCACCATAACACTCATGGTGAATAGGATTCCCATAAACTGACCTAGAGCAACTGTCCCAGGTGTTGAAACCCAAAGTTCTGGAAAGAATTTTGAAAGACTTTGACTTGTAGAAGCATTGGATTATGTGGGTACATATGACCCAGTTGATGTAGATATGTGGTTGACTGAGCTGAAAAAGGCTTTTAAGATCCTCAACATCCCCAAGGAAGATAAGGTGAAACATGTTTTGTATCTTCTAAAAGGAAGTTTTGGTCACTAGTGGACCATTAAAGAAGAGAAAAGGTCAGGTGTCGTGATTACTTGGGAATAATTCTGACGAGAGTTTGTAACTTGGTACTTTTCAAAGACTTACTTAGATGAAAAGATTGTACAGTTTGAGAGCATCAGACAAGGAACCATGTCAATCAGTGCTTATGAAGCTAAACTTATGGTGCTTCTTAGGTTTTGTCTGCATATGGAAACAACAGACAAGGAAAGGATTAAATGCTTTGAAAAGGGTCTGAGTACTGAGTTTTCAACCCCAGTATCATCCTTAGAGAAGAGAGAAAGGTTTGCAACTTTTGTTGAGACAATTAGGAGGGTGGAGAGATCAGTTATAGAGAAGTGTGAGTCAAAGGCTAAGAAGAGGCCTATGCAGTACCAAGGACAATCTTCTGGAGGCTTCAAGAAGCCTAGGTACTCAATACCTCAGTATCAACAGAGGTCGGTGATTCACTCACGGTGGACACAGAGTCGAGGCAGAGGCCATAGTTTTCCACCTACAGGAGCTCTCTGTGCAATGTCAGTGTCTGTGATAGGGTCGTTTAGGTCGTGGTACGTGAATAAGACTTGTTCTAAGTGTGGATAGATGGGGCATACTAAGTGGTACTACCATGTGAAAGACGAAGAAGTGACACAGCAGATGAGGAAAAGTCAGCAAGGGTCATAACAGTGACAACAATATAGTGGCATAGAATGCAGTCAAGCATCACAAGCCAGATCTTTAGGACAAGAAGGTAGAGGAAGGGGACGACAACAGGAAACAACTAGATTTTATGCGATGAGTCGGTCAAAGGGATTCATCAACAAGGGTTATGACAGGTCAAATGAAATTATTTCATTCTGATTTGTCTTCTTCATGTTTTGTATCTATTTTGATTGACTAGGGTGCAACTCATTCCTATATCACTAGAGAAGTGATTACTAGATGTTTCTTACCTTTCAGTCATAAACAGGATAATCTTTATTTGGAAACTCCTCTAGTTGGTTCCGCCGAGCTATGGGAAGTATCTCTATCTTGTGTTCTATCTTTTTCAGGACATAGCATTCAAGTGGATCTCTTACCACTTGATATGCATGGGTTTGATGTAATCCTTGGGATGCATACTTTGGAAAAGTATCAAGTGATCCTGGACTATAGTGCCAAGATAGCAACCTCTGTATATGGTGATGTTTCATGGGTTTCCCAAGGTGATAGGAAGATTCTTCTAACATGTTTGGTTTCAGCAATGGCAGCAGAGAAATGGATGAGACAATGATGTGATGCATTTTTGGCACATGTGGTGGATACCAAGGCAAGGGGTCCTAGTATTCAGGAAGTTCCAGTTGTACATGAATTTGAGGATGTGTTTTCTAATGAGTTCCCAGGTGTACCTCCTCCTAGAGAGATTGACTTTGAAATCAATCTAGCTTCAGGAACCCAACCCAGAGCATAGACACCATATAAGATGGCACCACCAGAAATGAAGGAGCTTAAGAAACAGTTGCAAGAACTACTCGAGAGAGATTTTACTAGGTCAAGCATGTCTCCTTGGGGTGCGTCTGTTCTATTTGTTAAAAAGAAAGATGGATCAATGAGGCTATGTATTGACTATCGATAATTGAATAAAATGATTATTAAGAATAAGTATATGTTGCCACGTATAGATTATTTGTTTGACCAGTTACAAGGTGTCATAGTCTTCTATAAGATCAATCTAAGGAGTTACCATCAGTTATAGATTAAGGTAGATGACATACCTAAGTCAACCTTTAGGATGAGGCATGGTCATTATGAGTTTATGGTTATGCCGTTCAGGCTAACCAATACACAAACAACATTTATGGATGTAATGAACAGAGTGTTCAAACCTCATCTGGATCAATTTGTAGTTGTGTTTATAGATGATATCCTTATCTACTTCAAAGATGGTCAACAACATGAGAAATTCTTATGTCAGGCTTTGACTTTGTTGAGGCAGCACCAATTATATGCAAAGTTCAGTAAGTACGAGTTCGGGTTAAAGAAGGTAGCTTTTCTAGGATATGTAATATTTGCTAAAGGAGTCTCTATAGATCCAAAGAAGGTAGAGTTAGTGTTGGAATGTGATCAGCCAAAGACACCTACAAAGGTTTGTAGTTTTCTAGGATTGGCATGATATTATAGAAGGTTCATAAAGAACCTCAGTGCAGTCACTTTACTTCTAACAAAGCTTACCTGGAAAGATGTACTATTTGTTTGGGATTATAGATGTCGACATTATTTTATGATTCTGAAGGAGAGATTGACCATTGCACCGGTGTTAGTGCTGTCAGAATAAGGAAGAGGCTACACTATCATTTGTGATGCATCTAAAAATGGATTTTGATACATCTAAAAATGGTCTGGGTTGTGAGTTGATGCATGATAAGAATGTGATTTCTTTTTCTTCATAATAGCTTAAGAAACATGAGGAGAATTATCCAACACATGATCTAGAGTTCGTAGTCATGGTCCATGCTTTGAAGATATGGAGACACTACTTGTATGGCAAGACGTGTCAGATCTTCACTGACCACAAGAACCTGCAATATATTTTTTCCAAGTAGGAATTGAATGTGCGACAACAATGTTGGATGGAGCGGAATAAAGACATGATTGCATAATAGATTACCATCCAGGAAAATCATATGCAGTGGCAGATGCCTTAAGTAGAAAATCATCTACATCATCATCCTATGATAAAGAACAGATGAGTGCTTTGGTGTGCCATTAGAGAGACATGTTGGTCTCCTTGTGATGAATGAATGTACAGTTGGAAGTGTCCATGTTAGGAGGTTTGTTGGCACAGTTACAAGTAAAGTCAACTTTGAATCAACTGATTAAATATGCATAATAGAATGATACTATGACACGATAGATTTGGGTAGAGTTGGGCAGTGAGAAGCGTGATGGCTTCCATGAATCTGATGATGGGATAGTGTGTTATCGTGGTAGATCAGTCATGCCATACAAAGATAATTTTAGGACTTTAGTTCTAGGAGAAGCTCACTCCTCCATGTATGTTATGCATCCAGGAAGCACAAAGATGTATCATAATTTGAAAGATCTATATTGTATGCCAGGATTGAAATGTGAGCTGAGTTTGTAGCTAAGTGTGCAATGTGTCAACAAGTTAAACCCGAACATTAGAAACATGCAGGTACTTTGCAACCATTGCCTATACCTCAATGGAAGTGGGTTCGTATTATAATGGATTTTATGGTTGGATTTCCCAGGACAGCCAAAGGTTGTGATTCCAATTGGGTAATAGTGGATAGGTTGACTAAGTCAGCCCACTTTCTACTAGTAAAGACAAAATATACAACTGAGTTGCTTACACATATGTATGTCGATGAAATAGTACATCTACATGGTTCCCAACTACTATAGTATCAAACAGAGGTCCTCAATTCACTAGTCACTTTTAGGACGTTTGCATACAGTGATGGGTACGCAGTTGAAGTTCAACAGTACTTTCCATCCACAGACAGATGGACAATCTAAAAGGATAATTCAGACCTTGGAGGATCTACTGAGAGCATGTGTATTATAGTTTTTGGGCAATTGAGATATCCATCTTAGTTTGATGGAGTTCTCCTACAACAATAATTATCAAAGGAGTATTGATATGGATCCTTATGAAGCCTTGTATGGGACATATTGTAAATCTCCTTTATGTTGGTATGAGATAGGAAAATATCATTTTTTAGGTCCTGAGCTAGTCCAACAAACCACAGAAAATATCAAAGTCATTTAGCAACAATTAAAGGCAGCTAAGGATAGATAGAAATCTTATGTTGATAATTGTCATCGACCTTTAGAGTTCCGAGTGGGAGACATAGTGTATCTTAAAGTCTCTCCTTGGAAGGGTGATCTAAGGTTTAGTAAGAAGGGTAAGTTAGCTCCCAGATATATGGGACCTTATTCTATAGTTGCACGTGTTGAGAAGGTGGCTTACTAGTTGGAGCTGCAATCTAAGTTACAAAAGTTACAACATGTGTTTCATATCTCCATATTGAGGAAGTGTCACCCTGATATGGAGTTTACTCTTCAGTCTGTGGAGGTGGAGTTAGGTAATGATATATCTTATGTAGAAGGACCTGTGTTGATCTTGGATAGAAGGATCAAGAAGTTGAAGAAGAAGGACATTGTTTTAGTTAAGGTTTTGTGGCATCATCGTGGTGTTGAAGAAGCCATGTGGGAACTTGAAGACAAGATGCGGAAGAAGTATCCGACTCTTTTTGCATAGGATTTTTGGAGCGAAATCCCTATTAGGGGTTTATAGTTGTAAGACTCTTGAACTAGCTTAATGCTTAATAGTGTTTACCTTGTATAATGAGATGTTTTAAACCTTAAGCTAAGCTCTTGAGAGGTTATTATATTATGTGACATGCTTGCATTTTCTTTTGGTTTAACTTGATTAATGTTTGAGCTATTTGATAACAAATGTGTGCTTTGGAATAGTTTGCAATTTACCCATAAGTGAGGGTTATCTTGCAAAGTGACACATGTAGAGTGTTTCTTGTGCTTTATCATCATGAGAGAGAAGAATATGGTATGGGGCACTTTATTTGAATCATGGATGATGGTGTGACATCATCATGTGATGTTAGGGTTTCTAGGGTTTGCATGGTCGACTTGGTGTTTGACCTAGGGTTTGATGTTATGACCTCCACACCACCTATGGTGAGGGTCACGACCGAGACACATTCCTGAATAAATGGTCATGACTGTGGCAACCTTGTGAGGAGTGGGTTGAAACACCTTGTTTTCTAGTGACTTGACCATGCACATGCGACCTATGGTTTTCACCTTAAAGTGTTGATATTGCGACAAGGGGGTTAAGCGACCCTAGAGGTCATGACACACCTACTGGATAAACATGGATAGTTCATATTTTTGCATGTGAAGGAAATAAGATTAACCTTTTGGAGAACAAGTGTCCTTAGTTAGCTATGGTGTTGACACCTCAAAGATCTTCACTTCTCTCCTCCTTTTGGGTATATAAACCATCCTATTCACAACCAAGTAATCTTTTTTGGCCTACAAATTCATCTTCTTCCTTGAGACTACCTTTGGAGCTTCAGGAGAAAGAAGAAGCAAAACTTGATCTTTGGGTGTCCGATCTTTGTACACAATTGAAGATCTTGTGCTAGGGTTAGATTTTGGTGGTGAATTTTGGAGAATCGTCTCTTGGTAAGTGATCTTTCCTTCTAAATCAAATTTTCTTTAGAGACTCTTCATCTTCTTCTTCCTATTTGGTCGTGGATTATCCATGGTAGTTCTTCTTGAAGATCTCTTTCTTTCAAAGATCATAAGCTAGGGTTATCATGGTGAACTCGAGTGAAAGATGGTCTTTTCTTTTGGGTTCGACCAAGATCTATTTTCCTTTCTCTGAACCTCCTTCTGATCATAGATTTTTCTTCTTCTTGGAGGTGTTTCCCTTAGTTGAAGTGTTGGAGTTTGGTTGAAGGTCTTGAAATCTTGAGTCTTGGGAAGTTGTTCCTCACCAAAATCAGGCATGTTTTATAACTTCTCCTATCTCTATTATATGCATCTTTAAGTTTGATCTTACTACTTGATTTATGAATTCATTATGATTGAATAAATATAAAGTTTTGATCTAATTATATGTGTATAAGGAGCTCAGTTTCCCACCCCCCCTAAAACATCTCTCTTTGATGATCTTCATCATCATGGTTAGAGTTCGTTGAACACTTAAGAATATGGTGATGCTCACCATGTGATGCTTGGTGTTCTGGATTGATTGCATGTTTTGATCATAGTTCAAATCTACTATGGGTATTATAGGTGGTTGAGACCAACCCCTGGACTTCTATCGCAGTTGACACGCCTTGGTTGGGTGGTTTCAGTTGCAACACACCCCTTAACCTTAGACTAGTCGCTACCTACTGGTTGGGTCACGCGTAGCACTTTTTTAGAGTCAAATTTGGTTGTTGGCTGACGTTGCAGACAAGATGACTAAGTTTGATGGTTGCTACACATGTTATCTGGTGTGCATGCTGTATCAGGTTGAGGTTAGATTAGTTGCAGTTGAGACATGGTTAGGTTGGATCATTACACATAGTTTGTAAAGAAGAAAATGACATGTTGTATGACTTGGTCTTGACACCATGCTAGATGGTCGTGATGCACCTGGAAAGCAACAGTCGCAACGCACTTTGTCACAGTCTCTATGTAGTGTTTCATAGCCATGATGTCGCGGATGTAACACTGACATGAATTTACCGTGTGTAGTACACAACTGAAGGTATCGAAGTAACAAGGCCTTGCGAGGCCCGAGTCAAACAAGGGGAAGCGTTTCTCCATTAGACTACTACTAACTATGATCAAATCAGATAAGTCGGTTGTAAATGGTTGAATTGGGTTGAATGAAAGAATAAAAGCAAAAATAAAATGAATTAAAGGTTGAAGTAATTAGGGGTGACCATCGGTCCAAAATCAGATCGGACTAGACCGGACCGAGGATCAATTTTGTATAAATATATGGATCGTATACTTGACCGTTTGGAAGCAGGACCAGATCGGACCATTTGGAAGCAGGACCTTACGAGACCGTTTGGACTGTAATCAGCCTTTTTTACATTTTTTACAACTTGTTTAAATGTAAAAAGTTGATAATCTTAGTCACTTCTAACAATTATATAACACTAATAGCAAACATTTACATTACTAGTGCTTATACATGTACTTTATTTGTACTTGCTTCATAATATACCTACAAATATACATGTATTTTATATAAAATTCAGTATGTGGTCTAGTCTATGGTCGGACCAGTTTTGGACCGGACCGGACCGAACCGAAGACTGAACTCACTAAAATTCATGGACCGCGGACCATCCTGAACTCATAATAGACCGGACCAGACCGAATTGAGTAGTCTAGCATAGTTTTGCAGTTTGGACCATTATTTTCTCACCCCTAGAAGTAATCAGAGATGAGGTGAATTCCTTAGGGTAATGGTTTCACCATGGAAAACACTAATAATGGATCACACACACACTAACACCTATTATCTCAATCCCTAGATAAGGAGACTGTAGCCAAAATTACCTGCTCCCATAGTATAATTCACTAACTAATCTAATGTCGATCCCAGTTCTGTAGTTATTGGTTGATTAGTTAGATGTTTATGATCATTCTCGGGGTTTCTTCTCCCATTTACACTCCACTGTTCCTAAAGGGCACAGTAGACAGATAAATCTATGCTCTTCGACCCTTAACCTCTCTCCCAAGATGACTAAGCATCTATCAATCCACACATGGTGATCAAGCACAAGTAGAACATAAATATTTCAAAGATTTATATCCAGTTTAAAGAGATAAAAAATGATATTTGTGACGACCCCAATTTCTATATACTTTCCATAATGACATAAACAGATATGTGTGCACTCATATCTTATAAATGTAAAAAGGGAAAATACAAGAAATTAGTGAAGTCAACTAAAACCAGAGATATGCCAAGATCTAGTTCACAAACAACAATTAATAGCCACAATAACCACCATTCATTAAGGATAAATAAAGTCATACATACCTTATTCGAATGGAGAGAAAAGATATAAATAGTTCTAAAGAAATAATAGAGATACATAGGATATTATCATCCTCAAAGTACTGGAAAGGGAAAAACTACATCTATCATGAAATAGATAAGACGAACATAAATCTATCTAATATATCCTCCTTGCTCATTTATTATGCCTTCAGGTACTTTGATCATCTCTTTTACTCCATTGTTTCACAAGTTCTTTGTACCTAAAAATACGGGAAACAAAACATGAGTCAAAAGAGTACGTGGTAGAAAAAGATACTATAGTATGATTGCATAAGAAAAGTAACTTTTGAAATCAAAATGAGATAAGAAGAAATCATATTCTTTAAGCGAAACAATAATCAGGTAAACATTTCTTTTAACATGTCATTCGATGCGATCGTACTACTTCAAGCACCTTTTCAACATACATCTAATGTGGTCATATAGAAGAGAAAGAGAGGGATACATACATCTAACATGGCCCAAATTTCATACATCCATGTTAGGCACATACATCCAACATTAGGCAGTGCATGTAGCTACAATCCATCTAACCTTTCATCTTATATTTAGAGTTTTTGTCGGCAAAGGAAAATACACTATAGTATTTCATCCAAGCACATTTATAAAGTAGTTGCATCCAAGTACAATACTTTTAACAACCATGGAAAACTAGTCATATACTTATAACCACGTACCTTCTAGCAGATCTGATCCTCACAGGTTCCTAGATCAAAGGTTGAGAGAAGATCCTCCTGAAATATGAATAACCCTATGTTACAATATGTCTTTATCATTTCTTATAACTTTAGAGTTTAGATCATTAGGGTTTAGATCCTTAGGACTTAGATCATTGGATTGGGATCATTAGAGTCATCATTAGGGTACTCCTGATCCTTGAGATCAGAGTTGACCAAAGGAGGTTGATTAATCAAGTTCTTACAGAGATCTTAGAAGATTAGGGTTTGATATGATGTTTTCAACAAATATTGAAATAAGAAAGTCATATGGAAGAGTCTAGTTATGATCCTTGAAGATTTGATCATTTTCGATTAAGATTTCGAGATTCAGGGTTATTCTAACTCATGTCAGGATCAAAGATCAAAAGATATCAACATTTGATTAAGATCATCCTAAAGATAATCATATAACATGGATTAAAATGGGTTTAGATTACATTTTTGAACAGGAATGATCAATAGGGTCTGATCATATTTTATATGAATAGTTCTCATTTTTCTGATCAAAATGATATATAGTTTTGCTATTTTCTGATGATCCTACTATTTTCTATGATTAATTGAAAATCGACCAATTAGGAAATTTTAATAAGATAAATGAAAAATAAAAAAAGAAAAAGGATTGCTGGTCTCGCGGATCAGAAGAGGGATCCGGCTACGCGGATCCTCTCTTTAACCCGCGAGCCAGCCTCGGTCATCCGGGTCAAGGATGGGGGAAAAAGGACGTAAATGCCCCTTTTGGGCTTTGGTTGTCATAATGACAGGTTAGGGCAGGTTAGTACTTCTGCCCCTTTGATTGCTTCCCTCGCGCGCGAGGCAGCAACGAGGATCGGGCAGTAGAGAAGAAGGGGGGGTGAAGAAGCTCAGGAAGGTTAGGGGGTGTCTGGGAGTGTGAGGATGGGCGGAACGCATTCGCGAGGGGGATGGTTGCTATGGTTTGAGGTTGTTTCGAAGTCAGGGGGTGATGAGTGTAATATCTGATGATTATGTACACTGGGTTATGCTTCACACCTGCGGATTAATATAAGCAGGAGCTGTAATTTTTATGATGATTTAGCCCACAAGAGGGGTGTGGGATGAATAAAAGCGACCCCTGGCTTATTAAAAAAAAAAACGCATTCGCGAGGTCTTCTTGAGTCCAACGAACCCAAGAAGCTCGCCGGAGGTTAGCTACAGCCCTGGTTTCGATGGCGGGATACTCTGAAAACGGAAAAATGGGTTCCAGGTATTTACCTGCCCTCCGGCTGGATTGAGGGGTCACGAAGCTCGGCGTGGGGTTCGTGAAGTTGTTGGTCCACTTCCGGATGCTCGACGTACCCTGGACCTCGCCGACGATGGCAGCCTTGCGCGCAGCTCCGGCGGCTAGTCGACCCAGGCTCCTAGGCCTTTGTGGCTCCAACCGAAGGTGTAGGTCGTCTCGCCGAGATCCCGAGATGGTGTGGGTGCGTTCAATTGAACAGAGAGGGCCACTGGAGGGTGGGCGAGATCGAAGTCGGGTGAGCAGGGGGTGCTCGAGGTGAGGGTGGTAGGGGCGTATTCCGTTGGAATTAGAGGTACATGATGACGAAAGGAGGTTTGGCGGAGCTCTTGGGAGTGTTATATAGGCGCGAGGTGATGTATAGGGTAAACCCCTAATTCGTGCGCCGCCACAGTGAGAGCAGCGAGGGAGTCGGGATTTGTTCTCTCTGATCTGAGGATGAGGGGAGGTCAAACTGGGGCTAGACGAGTTCGTCACGGAGTTTCGAAGAGGTCTGTTGGGTTAAAATTTCAAAACCGAGGGTGAGGTGGCGAGGTAGGCCGGGCCTCATCTCCTGCTGCCTCCCCGTCCTTTGCGGGAGGTAGGAGACGAAGTCTCCTCCTTCAGATCAGGGCTGATCCCCGGATTGCCCAATCTAACGGCTAGGAGGGTGGGGCGGGTTTCTTAGGTAGTGTGACAATTAAATCAACTTGATTTAATAAGAAACTTAGGTCTAAGTCTTTATGATCAAAAGAATAATACACGAAATTAAAATGGGCATAACTCCCAATTGGTTGACCCAATTGTTACCAAATTTTAGGGGATTGCTAGTGATGTCAAGGTGTACCTTGTGTACAAATTTGGTAGCAAAAATCGATCTGTAGATAGGTAAATTGAGCAATTTCCTCAAATCATTAGTTTAGGTTATCAAGTAAACTAGGGTTTGTTTTTCTTTTTGCCAAAAGTGTCATTTTAAGATTAGTCATGCAATGATTAAGTTGAGGGTAGTTTTGTCAATAATAAATTGAGAAAAGAAATAACAAGAGAGAGAAAATAAAGTAAAAACTCACTCCATCACATTCTCCCCTCCTTAAAAAGAATTTTGTCCTCAAAATTCAAGAAGCCTGAAAGAGATGTGGATACTTCCGCTCGACTTCAGACTTGAGCTCCCAGGTTGCATCGGTTGGATCATGGTGGCTCCAGAGAACTTTCACCATATCTATACTCTGATTTTTGCAAAGCTCCTTTGTCTTTAGATCGAGAATTCTGACTGGTGACTCAGCATATGACAGATCATCTTTCAGCTCGAGGGGCTCATGATTCAGAATGTGACTAGGATCTTTGACGTACGGCTTCAGATTGGATACGTGGAAGACATTGTGCATGGCACTGTACTGAGGTGGCAAAGCAAGACGATAGGCGCATTCTCCAACCCTTTCAAGGATCTCAAAGGGTCCCACATAATGAGGACTGAGCTTTCCCTTATTCTTGGCCAAAGCTCGAATAGGTCGGATCTTCAGGAATACGTGATCACCTTCTTTGAACTGTCATTCTCATCGGTGAGCATCTGCATAAGATTTCTGCCTATCCTGTGCTCGCTTCGTTCTTTGCTTAATCAGTGCAACTTTGTCTATATACAGTTGTATCTCCTCGGATTTCATCAAAGTGCGTTCTCCAACATCGTCCCAGTGTAACGGAGATCTGCATGGTCTGCCGTAGAGAGCTTCGTATGGTGGCATCTCAATACTCGCCTGATAGCTATTATTATACACGAACTCAGCCAATGGCAAGTAATGGTCCCACGAGCCTTTCCAATCGAGCACACAAGCTCGTAGAAGATCTTCCAAAATCTGTACGGTACGCTCTGACTGTCCGTCCGTCTGCGGGTGATAAGCTGTGCTGAAGTTCAACTTGGTGCCCAGCTCCTCTTAGACTTGCTTCCACAGCTTCGACGTAAACTTTGGATCCCTGTCCGAGACAATGGATGCTGGAATCCCATGCAGACATACGATCTCTCGGATGTAGAGGTCACCCAACTCAGAAACCTTCGTAGTATTCTTCACAGGCAGAAAATGGGCTGACTTGGTGAGACGATCCACTATGACCCATGCAGCGTCGTACCCCTTCCTAGTCCTGGGCAAACCCACCACGAAATCCATGGTAATGTGCTCCCATTTCCATTCTGGAATCTGAAGGGGTTGTAGTAAACCGCCTGGCCGCTGATGCTCGGCCTTGATCCTCTGACAGGTAAGACACCTAGACACGAAATCGGCAATATCGCGCTTCATGCCTCTCCACCAAAACTGACGTTGTAGGTCTTTGTACATATTTGTCGTGCCTGGATGAACTGTGTACTTGGACCCATGTGCCTCATTTAGGATTGATGTCTTTACAGTTGACTGCTCAGGAACCCACATGTGATTCTTGTATCGAAGTCCACCATCAAGTCCCACAGATAGGTGTGTTTGAGGCTTTGACAAGAGAGAAGAGAGCTCTGGGAGATCAGGACTAGCCTTCTGCTCTTCCAGGAGTTCAGAATGCAGGTTGGATGTGACCGAGATGTTGTTGACATGCATACGATCTGATAGAAACATCAGCTTCCAACCAACTAGGGTTTCCATATTTCTCCACTCAGGAACAGAAAGAGATGCACAAACTGCTCTTTTCCTACTAAGGGCATCAGCGACTACGTTTGCCTTACCCGGGTGGTAGGCAATAGTGAAATCATAGTCCTTCAAGTACTCGATCCACCGACGCTGGCGCAGATTTAAGTCCTTCTGAGTCAGGATGTACTTAAGGCTCTTGTGATCGGTGAAGATATCGAATGTTGCCCCCATACAAGTAGTGTCTCCAGATCTTAAGAGCATGAATTATTGCAGCCAATTCCAGGTCATGCGTAGGATAATTGAGCTCGTTAGGTTTTAGCTGACGAGATGCATATGCCACTACTTTGTCGTTTTGTATAAGGACACAACCTAACCCACTCCTTGATGCGTCAGTGAAGATGACAAACCCTTCGTTCCCAGAGGGCAGAACAAGCACAGGAGCCGACGTCAACTTTTGCTTCAACAGCTGGAAACTGGATTCACATGTAGCTGACCAGATGAAGTACTCGTCCTTACGAGTGAGCTTTGTCAGAGGAAGTGCCACCTTAGAGAAATTAGGGATGAAACGTCGATAATATCCGGCCAGTCCTAAGAAACTTCGGATTTCTGAAGGATTACGAGGAGGTTGCCAATCAAGCACCACAGAAACTTTGGCGGGATCAACAGAAATAGTGCCTCCAGAGATGACGTGTCCCAAAAACATGACTTTATCGATCCAGAACTCACATTTATATATCTTGCCATAGAACTTCTGGGTTCGTAAAATCTCAAGAACTGTCCTCAAGTGTTCCCGATGTTTCTCCACAGAATCAGAAAAGATCAGAATATCATCAATGAAGACAACCACAAAATCATCAAGATAGGGCTGGAAGACTTTGTTCATCAGATTCATGAAGACACCAGGTGCATTGGTCAACCTGAATGGCATCACTAGAAACTCATAGTGTCCATACCGAGTTCGGAAGGCTGTTTTAGAAATGTCAGAGTCTTTGACCTTCAGTTGATGGTAGCCAGAACGGAGATCAATTTTTGAGAAGACTTTAGCAGTGTGAAGCTGATCGAAGAGGTCATCAATGTGAGGGAGAGGATACTTGTTCTTAATAGTAGCCTGGTTCAACATGCGATAGTCAATACACATCCGCATAGAACCATCTTTCTTTTTCACGAAGAGTACAGGAGAACCCCAAGGGGAGATACTAGGGCGGATAAAACCTTTATCAAGGAGTTCTTGTAGTTGTTTCTTCACTCCATCAGCTCAGCAGGGGCCATCCTATATGGTGCCCTAGAAATCGGAGTGGTTCCAGGAAAAAGGTCTATAGAGAACTCTATGTCTCTGTCTGGAGGCAGCCCAGGAAGCTCCTTCGGGAATACATCAAGAAAATCACGTACCACCTCCAGTCTTTCTACAGGCCCGTGGGCAGGATTGGTCTCTGAGACAAATGCGAGGAAGACTTTACACCCTTTATTTACTAGCTTCTTAGCTTTGAGAGAAGAAATTATTATATTATTACAGAATCCTCTCCCCTTAGGTATCACCACAGGACGGTTATGAGGACGAGAAAGAAGTACCAACTTGTCCCTACAGTCAATTGTTGCATAATATTCATATAGCCAGTCCATTCCGAGAATAACACCAAAGTCTTTCATAGACAAGAGGATAAATTCGAAAGGCAGGTCATGATTTTCGAATTTGAGAGGGAGAACATCAGTTTTCTGCAAGGTTGTGAGAATTCTACCACTAGGAGTTGTCACATCCAAAATATACCCCAGATCCCTTATATTCAGATTTAACATGGATGCCAGATTTCGAGAAATGAATGTGTTTGTAGATCCAGAATCAAATAGTGCTCTAACAGGATGTCCATTCAAGAATACAATGCCTACATATGATAATTTCGAATTTAAGTAATTGAAGGCATTGAACGAGATATTGAATATATGAAAAAGATTTAAAATTTACCTTCCACAAGTTGATTTGGATTTGCCCTAGCTTCTTCTGCTGTCACTGCAAAAACCCTGGCGTTGCGATGTCCCTGAGGGGGTGGAGCACCGGACGGATGCTTGCCAAGGACTGATGCATTGGGACACTTGGCAAGGAAATGTCCCTCTTTCTTGCAGTTGTAGCAGACAGGCTTGGTGTAGCAACAAGGTCCATCGTGTCCTCGTCCGCAGGTTTTGCACTTGTTGCGATAGTCCATCAGCTTGCTGTTTCTTGACCTTTCCTTCCTGAACCTCCTCCCTTTCCTGATCCTTTGTTGTGGCCGGGGTGGAACTTCTTGAACTTCTCCTCTTCAGTGGTGGTTAACCCCAGGTACCCCATGCTAGGTGGCTTCTGCAAACCCTGCTCTCTCTCCTGCTTAAGGGCCATATCTAGGGCTTCATCCAGGTTTTGAGGACGGGAGGCTATGACTAGGGTTTTTAACTGTGTGGTAAGACGGTCCACAAAGTGCTCAGTGAGACGCTCTTCAGTACGGATGGGGGCATAGCGCTCCAAAAGCCTGAACTGTCTAGTGTAGTCGGCCACTGACAGCTTGCCTTGCTTGAGCTCCATGTACATCACCTCCTTCCTCTTCCTTTCAGCTATGGGCATGAAACGGTCGGTGAATAGGGTTTTGAAGGCTTCCCAACCCATGGCATCCACCTCTCCTCCCCTATTCCCGCCATAATTCTCCCACCATATCCTAGCCCCTCCCTTAAGCATATAGGCTGCAAAGGTGACCTTCTTTTCTTCAGGGACTCCTAGGGTACGAAATCCGTTTTCCATGGACAGAAGCCAGGCTTCGGCCTTGTCCATCACTTCGGGTTGGTCTTCCCCCCAGAAGGAATCAGGGTTTAACTTGATGAAATCTATCACTGTTACTTCTCTTTCCCTAGGGTTACTGGGTTCTGCGATGGCTCGGTTGACTAGGGTTTCCATGAAGTCAAAAAGAGCCTTCTTCTGTTCTTCCCATCTCTCTTGGCCCGTAGGATCAGGATTTCTGGAGGTTTCAGGGTCCTTCCTTTTGTGAGAGTGAGATTCCTCAGAGGATCTGGAGTTTCTGGTTTTTGGAGGCATCCTGAAATTAATTTAAATAAATCAGGGTTTATCTCTCAAAAGTTTCATTATTATCATCATTATCATGATTATCATTTCAATTATCATTTTCATTTTTTTTCTCATTATTAAAGTTCTTAATGTTACAATTTGCATAGGATATCCTAAGATGGTTCTTATAAGTCAGTCCTTAAGACTTTTCTAAATAGAGAGACATTTTCTTAGCCTTATAAGGTGAGAAGGAAATTTCAAGGTCGAGATGAGAGGGAAATATTCCTAGAGAAAAAGGTAAGAGGGAATTTTCTAGAGATGAGAGGGTCCTAAATAGGATAATCCCAAAAGTAGGGGAACTTAGAGTGTCGTCCAGGTAGACTCACACTGCCTTATAGGTAGCCTCGTGATTGCCAAGCAAAGTGGCTCGGAGACTTTAGCCAGACCTTAGGCAGATGCTATCCTAGTCACCTCAACCCTTAGTATCCCAAACTCAAGGACTACCCTAGACTAACAATAGAGTGAATGGGTTCATGTGACTATGTTGTGTGAACCTTGGCTCTGATACCAACTGTGATGACCCCAATTTCTATATACTTTCCATAATGACATAAACAGATATGCGTGCACTCATATCTTATAAATGTCAAAAGGGAAAATACAAGAAATTAGTGAAGTCAACTAAAACCAGAGATATGCCAAGATCTAATTCACAAACAACAATTAATAGCCACAATAACCACCATTCATTAAGGATAAATAAAGTCATACATAACTTATTCGAATGGAGAGAAAAGATATAAATAGTTCTAAAGAAATAATAGAGATACATAGGATATTATCATCCTCAAAGTACTGGAAAGGGAAAAACTACATCTATCATGAAATAGATAAGAAGAACAGAAATCTATCTAACATATCCTCCTTGCTCATTTATTATGCCTTCAGGTACTTTGATCATCTCTTTTACTCCATTGTTTCACAAGTTCTTTGTACCTAAAAATATGGGAAACAAAACACGAGTCAAAAGAGTACGTGGTAGAAAAAGATACTATAGTATGATTGCATAAGAAAAGTAACTTTTGAAATCAAAACGAGATAAGAAGAAATCATATTCTTTAAGCGAAACAATAATCAGGTAAACATTTCTTTTAACATGTCATTCGATGCGATTGTACTACTTCAAGCACCTTTTCAACATACATCTAATGTGGTCATATAGAAGAGAAAGAGAGGGATACATACATCTAACATGGGCCAGATTTCATACATCCATGTTAGGCACATACATCCAACATTAGGCAGTGCATGTAGCTACAATCCATCTAACCTTTCATCTTATATTTAGAGTTTTTGTCAGCAAAGGAAAATACACTATAGTATTTCATCCAAGCACATTTATAAAGTAGTTGCATCCAAGTACAATACTTTTAACAACCATGGAAAACTAGTCATATACTTATAACCACATACCTTCTAGCAAATCTGATCCTCACAGGTTCCTAGATCAAAGGTTGAGAGAAGATCCTCCTGAAATATGAATAACCCTATGTTACAATATGTCTTTATCATTTCTTATAACTTTAGAGTTTAGATCATTAGGGTTTAGATCCTTAGGATTTAGATCATTGGATTGGGATCATTAGAGTCATCATTAGGGTACTCCTGATCCTTGAGATCAGAGTTGACCAAAGGAGGTTGATTAATCAAGTTCTTACAGAGATCTTAGAATATTAGGGTTTGATATGATGTTTTCAACAAATATTGAAATAAGAAAGTCATATGGAAGAGTCTAGTTATGATCCTTGAAGATTTGATCATTTTCGATTAATATTTTGAGATTCAGGGTTATTCTAACTCATGTCAGGATCAAAGATCAAAAGATATCAACATTTGATTAAGATCATCCTAAAGATAATCATATAACATGGATTAAAATGGGTTTAGATTACATTTTCGAACATGAATGATCAACAGGGTCTGATCATATTTTATATGAATAGGTCTCATTTTTCTGATCAAAATGATATATAGTTTTGCTATTTTCTGATGATCCTACTATTTTCTATAATTAATTGAAAATCGACCAATTAGGAAATTTTAATAAGATAAATGAAAAATAAAAAAAGAAAAAGGATTGCTGGTCTCATGGATCAGAAGAGGGATCCGGCTACGCGGATCCTCTCTTTAACCCGCGAGCCAGCCTCGGTCAGCCGGGTCAAGGATGGGGGAAAAAGGACGTAAATGCCCCTTTTGGGCTTTGGTTGTCATAACGACAGGTTAGGGCAGGTTAGTACTTCTGCCCCTTTGATTGCTTCCCTCGCGTGCGAGGCAGCAACGAGGATCGGGCAGTAGAGAAGAAGGGGGGTGAAGAAGCTCAGGCAGGTTAGGGGGTGTCTGGGAGTGTGAGGATGGGCGGAACGCATTCGCGAGGTCTTCCTGAGTCCAACGAACCCAAGAAGCTCGCTGGAGGTTAGCTACAGCCCTGGTTTTGATAGCGGGATACTCTGAAAATGGAAAAATGGGTTCCAGGTATTTACCTGCCCTCCGGCTGGATTGAGGGGTCACGAAGCTCCGCGTGGGGTTCGTGAAGTTGTTGGTCCACTTCCGGATGCTCGACGTACCCTGGACCTCGCCGACGATGGCAGCCTTGCGTGCAGCTCCGGTGGCTAGTCAACCCAGGCTCCTAGGCTTTCGTGGCTCCAACTGAAGGTGTAGGTCGTCTCGCCGAGATCTCGAGATGGTGTGGGTGCATTCAACTGAACGGAGAGGGCCACTGGAGGGTGGGTGAGATCGAAGTAGGGTGAGTAGGGGGTGCTCGAGGTGAGGGTGGTAGGGGCGTATTCCGTTGGAATTAGAGGTACGGGATGACGAAAGGAGGTTTGGCGGAGCTCTTGGGAGTGTTATATAGGCGTGAGGTGATGTATAGGGTAAACCCCTAATTCGTGCGCCGCCACCGGTAAGAGCAGTGAGGGAGTCGGGATCTGTTCCTTTCTGATCCGAGGATGAGGGGAGGTCAAACTGGGGCTAGACGAGTTCATCGCGGAGTTTCGAAGAGGTATGTTGGGTTAAAATTTCAAAACCGAGGGTGAGGTGGCGAGGTAGGCCGGGCCTCATCTCCTGCTGCCTCCCCATCCTTTGCCGGAGGTAGGAGACGAAGTCTCCTCCTTCAGATCAGGGCTGATCCCCGGATCGCCCAATCTAATGGCTAGGAGGGTGGGGAGGGTTTCTTAGGTAGTGTGACAATTAAATCAACTTGATTGAATAAGAAACTTAGGTCTAAGTCTTTATGATCAAAAGAATAATACACGAAATTAAAATGGGCATAACTCCCAATTGGTTGACCCAATTGTTACCAAATTTAGGGGCTTGCTAGTGAGGTCAAGGTGTACCTAGTGTACAAATTTGGTAGCAAATATCGATCTGTAGATAGGTAAATTGAGCAATTGCCTCAAAGCATTAGTTTAGGTTATCAAGTAAACTAGGGTTTGTTTTTCTTTTTTCCAAAAGTGTCATTTTAAGATTAGTCATGCAATGATTAAGTTGAGGGTAGTTTTGTCAACAATAAATTGAGAAAAGAAATAACAAGAGAGAGAAAATAAAGTAAAAACTCACTCCATCACAATATTAATGCATTGAAATCAATCACAATGTAAATTTGAGCTACTCCCGGATCCTAAGGAATAAAAGCTTTTAGCCTTGCATGGTTTTCATCAATGAATACATGGGAGGAAAGAAGAAAAATGTGGGAAACATGAAGAAACTGAAGTAACCCCTGAATCTCTTCCCGTCTGGAAGATCCCCTATGTCGTGTAAGCATTCTGATGTCTTCCAACTATAGAATCATCCTCCAGAGGTGCCTGGATATCCTCTATCAAAGCCTTCAATCTCAGTTCTTCTTTTCTCTCCTTTTGATCGTCATGCAATGAAAACGGCTCCCCCCTACTTTGGTTGTCGTCCCCCTAAGTCATAGGAGGCACTTAGGGTATGAATTAACGTCCACCATTGGATTAGAGATAAATATGTGGCTGGCCTGATCGGGTAGACTCGATAGTACCGACTAGGTGAGTTGGTAGTACCGAGTCACTTAGGTTTGGTTGTACAATCCCAATCTCGTCAGTTCTATCGAATGGACTTGATAACATTGAGTTTTGTGGTTTTTGAGCTGTCTCTCTGGCATCAACTCGGTGGCACTGAGTTTTCTCAATTCATGTCAGACTTTATGATGCTAAATTGGTAGCACCGACTTCAGTTGTCCTTAGCACTGACTCTGGACGAGTTTCCGATAGGTCTCTAATGTAAAGTCGGTACCACCGACTGTTGCCAGGTCGGTAGCACCGACTCTGTGGATCTTACTTGTACCTAAAAACACACAAAATCATCATAAGGAATGGGGATGCATAAAATATTACATAAAATAGTAAAAATCATATCATTTGATGCATTTAATAGAAACATACCGTCTAAGTCATTTCATGCATAATAAATCAAATAAATGACTAATCTACACATGAAATCAAGGGAAAATGTGCCTGAAATAACGACTAAAAACATATGCATCAAACTCCCCTAAGCTTAAATGTTGCTCGTCCTCAAGCAACACACTCTCAGATATGTTAGACAAGAGTTAGTAGGACATAACACATACATCCCTTTCTTAATCAAATCTAGCTATCCAGCCCTAAACCAGCCTTCACTGACCACTGAACTGATAACTGCTCTAAAGTGACCAAAAACTTCCATAAAAGATGTCCACCTTCAGTCAATGACACTATCAAGAAAGTAGGTAACATCATAATCACTCAGACATTCGCTTGGTGCATTGTGTGATTCCCTACACCAAATTGCTCTTTCCTAACTACCAACTATTTGGAAGAAAATCTCCATATAAGCATGAATGAGGAGATAAATAATTAGAGTAGCCTACCAATAAGAGAAATTAATGGTTCAAGATGGGTGGAAAATAAAAATCCATAAGTAAATCCAACCTATTTATGCATAGAGAAAAATGAACCTAAATGGATGAAAAGAATGCCATGACTGAATCCTAATGCCAAAAAAAACTTTTTCTTTCTTTCTTTTATGAGATGATGCATGTATGAATGAGTTCATTCTATTTGACAACTCAGAAGAAAGCACATGTGGATTAAATCATCACTAACACAAACATGTTGGATACACTCTTCTCCTTATTTCTTTTAAACAAAAATTTATATTTTTTTTATTTTTTCCTAAAGGCTAAGTTTCATGCTTATTGCCTTTATAATTCTTGTCTTTTCTTTCTTTTTCCTTTTCTTATTTTCTTGGAGGTGTATCACTGCACTTTTAGGTTTATACTCAAGATTAAAATCTACATGTTCAGGAAAATATGCATGCAATGTTGAAATGTGTGCAACTACATGAATTGTGGTATGCAAGCTAAGATGGTATGCACTAAAGTTGATGCACACAAATGCAATGTTTTTCTTCCTTTTTCAAATGCAAGCATACTAAATAATATGTTCCTATTGTGTCATGCAGTGCAATCAAGAAAAATAGCTTGGAGTACTCATGAATTTTTGAGTTGGTGAGTCAAAAATGAATGGAAAAGAAATGGAATCACACAACTAAGAGACAATGCCTTTCGTTATATTATGATGTGTCCCTCTTAATTGACCTGTGTTCAGGGTGATCTAAAGGTTTATTTCTTATATTTTCATATAAGATCTTGTTATGGTTTGGTTTGTTTAGGCTCAACATCTTCATCATTCACATTCCCAAGTTGATTTAGACTTTCATGTACGTTCTAAGTCCTAATGTTGACTAGTCCAAACATTTCCTCAAGTGGTGTTACAAAAAGATTTTACAATTTAAGCTTTTACAGATATGACCATTTTCATGCAATAACCCAGAGAGTACAATATATTCAAAAATAAAACCATGAATTTACTACTCCACAATTACATTAGATAGACGTGGATCCTACATTTTCACAACTAAAAATAAAATAAACAAACAACTAAAGATAAAAATAATAAAAAGAGATAGAATATTGTTCCAGCACCCCCAAGCTTGAATATCACTATGTCTGCATGGCCAATACTCGCACCCAAGAGGTGGAATAGTGGTACCAGGGCTCATAATGGCGGAGATGGCATGTTGGGGTCGTGTGGAGGGAACATCCCCTGGAATGAGAGGTATGTAGGCGGCATAGGTGGCGGTTGTGGGTACTCCTAGAAGTATCCATGATTCCAGTAGTTGTCGAAGAAAGGCTGTTAATACTGCTCCATCCACTATAGGAACATGTGAACATTATCTTGGTTGGCCAAGAGAAGGTGTTCATTCTCATAGATCGCCTGTTGATTCTGGTATAGCCTCCCTTAAATATCATGCACGACTGCCAGCGTCGCCTGATGTTATTGCTATCCTATATGGATCTTCTATAGCATGATATACATAGCCGCCATTTTGTATGGGTCCTGCTCCTCCTGGGAAGTTGGTGGGGCCAAGGAAGTTGAGGCAACATATGTGCGGGCCCTTTTGTGTGGGACCTCTCTCCTGGTCATGGGGATGGTGGGCTCCACTTCCTCAACTTCATTGTCGTTGTCGTCACTGTGCTCCTCGTCGTCGCCCTGAGCTGCTGCCCTGGGCAGATCTTCATCTTCCCCCTCATTCAGTGGCCACCTGAGATGTGCCACCCCATGCAGGTTGAAGACAGGGCTGGGGAGCCTCTGCTCCCAAAATATGCCTCAGCAGTTGCAATGCGCATAGAGTATATTGTGGTAGTATTGGAGAAGATGCGCTTTGCAGAAGTGAAGGAGCTCCAGCTTTGTTGTATCCTCTAATGGCTTGAGGGTGGATAGATCAAGGCACAGGTGGAGATAAATAGGGGTGATGAGACCCCCAAATAAGTTTGGCACCTTCCTTGTTACATTGTGCCTCACAAAAATCATACGGAGCAACAGAAAAGCTCCAAAATTAACAGTCTCCCCCTCCAGTAACCGGTAGAGAAAGTAGAGGTCCTCCTTCTGGAGCTTCCCTTGAGCTTGACCGGATCGAGTGAAGATAGTGTTGACACATAGATAGTGAAGCATACGACCAAAAGGATGCTCAATATCAGTCACATAACTAATGTGCCAGTTGATACAAATCATGCTGGCACCTTAGTTAGCTGCTCCCAGGCCAAGTCGTAGTTGAAGTCTGATGGCGCCGAGCATTCTGGAACATGAGCCCATTTAAAGATATGATTGAAGGCTCTCAGCATGAGCAAGTAGTTGTTGTTGAAGACGTAGAAGTTGACTTTGACTCCCCACCATTTGTCTCCTATATTTGCTCGGGGGCAACGAGAACAACAAGTGATGCAAAGAACTCCAAGACAAGATCTGGGTAGGTCTGCCAATCACTGAAGAAAGGATTATCTCCCTCCATTTCTTTCTTCTGACATACCCAGGTCAGTAAAGCTCACCATCTCGATCAATGCATGATTGTCATATCTCGTAGGGATGACCTGTCATGTCTGTAACTCCTCATAGAGCTTCCTTATCTCTGAGGATGGGTGTTGAATGTGGGTTGGCCGAGGGACCAACTCACCTTGCGGGGGAACAACTCCTTTCCTAGGATCCATCTTGTTGATGCAAGGAGGTTAAGAGAATGGAAGCTCGGGGAAGACCATCAGCACCTAGTATAGTTTTGCTCTGAAATTTAGGAGGAGTGGATGTTGAGGGTGTGAAGAAAATGTCTCCACAACCCCTCCTTTTATAGCTAATCACAACAGAGTCAGTACTACTGATTTTCTGAGTCGGTGGTACTGGGTTGGCTAGTATAATCCATGGTCAGTTGCATTGATGGCTTATGATTGGCTGACATAGATGGTGCAGATCGCCCTAAGTTAGTGGTACCAATGACACATCGATGGTACCGACATGTGTCGCAGATTGGTGCCATCGACCGCTCAATGAAGTGTGTTGTGGCTGTTGGATCACGATCACCTGAATTGATGACGTGGCAAGTCGGTAGTACTGAGTTCTGGGATTTGTTGGTTCTTTCAAATTTGTAGACTCAGTATACCAAACATGGGCATGCTCAAAAGTTGGTAGCACCAATTAGAATAGTCGGTGGTACCGAGTCCTTATTAGTGAACCCTTGAAAGATCTTCAGAAACTCTGTGGTACCGACCGTTAGAGTCGGTGGTACCGAGTCTGTGTTGTTGTAGATAGAACGCTGACCTCATTTTGGTGCCACCGACTGTAAAACTTGGTGGTACCAACTTTAAAGCCTTGCACACTCCAAAAATGAGTCAAGGTACAATTTTTATAGAAATTGATTTAAAGTGAAAACCAAAAATGAAAATTGAAGGTAAAAACAAAGAAAACAAATATTGGGTTGCCTTCCAACAAGCGTCATTGTTTAACGTCCCTGACTTGACGGTCTATAGAGCAAGAATCTATGGAATGGTGCAAAGTTGCACCTCCTCTATCTGGGGTTCTACCTCACCTCAAAAATAGTGCTTTAACCTTTATTTGTTGACAAGGAATGACTTGTTCCCGTCTACAATGTTCATGGCACCATGGGGAAAGACTTTTTCAATCACAAACGGTCCATTTCACTTAGACCTTAGCTTACCCAGATGTAGTCTAAGCCCAGAATTGAAAAGGATGACTTTCTGACCTAGAAGAAACACCCTATTGGGAATAAGAATGTGTCTATCATAAATTTTCTTAGTCCTTTCCTTATATATCCTAGAGCTTTCATAAGCATCCATCCTAAGCTCGTCTAATTCATTAAGCTCTAAAAGGTTCTTTCTTCCCGCTTCGTCTATGTTGAAATTCAGCTTCTTCATAGCCCATTTAGCCTTATGCTCAAGATCTATGAGTAGATGGAAAGTACGTACATAGACTAGCCTAAAAGGTGTTGTTCCTATTGGGGTTTTTTAGGATGTTCTGTAAGCCCAATGATCATCACCTAGCACATGGTTCCAGTTCTTCCTATTAGTTGAGACTACCCTTTCAAATATTTTCTTCACCTCTCTATTGGACACCTTAACATGTCCTTGAGTCTGTGGGTGATAAGGAGTGCCCACTCGGTGCTTCACCCCATATTTTCTCAAAAGAGCTCCAAACTGCTTATTAGTGAAATGGGAACCATCATCACTAATAATTAGGTGGGGGACACCAAACCTGTAGAAAATGTATTCCTTCACAAACCTTAACACTACATGTGCATCATTAGTGCGGGTCGGAATTGCTTCCACCCACTTAGACACATAATCAAATGCAAGTAATATACAAATATTGGAATTAAACGACACAAATGGGCCCATGAAATCTATACCCCAAAGATCACAAAACTTCAACTTCCTAAAACACATTCAAGGGCATCTCATGTCGCTTAGAGATATTACCTGCATGTTGACATGTGTCACATGAACAAAGTTGTGAGCATCCTTAAACAAGGTAGGCCAATAAAACCCACTCTCTAAGACCTTGGCAGCAGTCCTAGAGCTCTCATGGTGTCCACCTGTGGGTAGAGAATGACAATGTGACAAGATGCTCTCTACCTCAAATTCGGGTACACATCTTCTTAATAGCCCATCCTTACATTGCTTAAGAAGAATTGGGTCATCCAAAATGTAAAACTTCAATGAGTGGAAAAATTGTTTCTTCTCTTGATACCCCCAATCTATAGGCAATTCCTTGCAAGCTAGGTAATTAACAATATCTACACACCAAGGATCATGAGTTTGAATTGCAAACAATTTCTCATCTGGGAATTCCTCAATAATTGGGATGGTTATATATTTTACGTCCACCCTTTCCAACCTAGACAAATGATTGGTTGCAACATTCTCGACTTATGCCTTGTCTCTAATCTCAATGTCAAATTCCTGAAGCAAAAGAATCCACCTAATCAATCTAGGTTTGGCATCTTTCTTTTGTAACAAGTATTTAATAGCAGCATGGTCAGTCCAAACTATCACTTTAGCCTTAATAACACTCTATTTTATGTACTTTTTGTATATATTTTATACCTCTTTTAGTATATCTTTTGTTATCTTTTCCCATAATTTACCACCTTTTTTATTAAAACCGCACTTACATGATTTCAGGTACATTCACAACCCAGGTCGTTGTCTTTACTTTGACCGTGACCCACTTATCCCTCAACTACAATCGCGGTCTCAGAGCTCCTTTGAGATCAAGGTCATCATGTATTGAAGTTAGACCACAGTCATATTGAAGCTTCGATCACTGCTCAACTGTGATCACAAGGAGGTCGCGATCAATACAAAGACGACATTCATACCAGGGACTGTGGTCTATTCGGAGACCGTAGATGCCAAATTTGCCTGCAACTCAATTAAGGTCGCGATCCATATGGGATTGCAATCCCTGCAGACCACGATCAAGCCAGATCGCGACCAACGTGGAGGTTGTGGTCATCACTAAGCTTGTGATCTTTGCAGACCGCGACCGAGTAAGAAGGCATCGACCTCTTCCACAATCCTTACAAATCGTGACTTAGTCTACCACGATGAAAGGAGGAATAAAGAGCAGACCGCGACTGCAGTCTCACACCTTACCCAACCAAGACTGAGACCACGGTCTAGGCTTAAATCGGTGGAATGTACCTATAAATAGGCCATCCACCCGTCTTGTCAAATCATCAGATTATAGATCGGATCCCGAGGACCACGAAGTGTTGCTGCATCCCAGACTTGTTCCATACCATCCCATCCATCAGTCTTGGATCTCTAAAGGTGGAAGTTGAGGAGAGAGAAGACTAAAGACTCCTTCGTCGAGAGAATAAAATCGTACATGCCATCAACATGTTAGATCCAGATCTGAAGAAGTATCGTGTCATATCACGTCTCTTCTCTCTATAGATCTATCATTTCATTTCACTGTACTTCCCTCCTCTCTTCATGGGACTTCATGTATCCATCTTTCTATAATGTCGTTATGCCGCCCGCAAGCATGAGCGGCTAAACACCTTAACTTGGGTTGGGAGTATCCATTAAGGCTCTCCCAACATGTATATTGTCTCTTTCTGATTGAAAATATATGTTCTTATGAAGATTATCTCCATGCTCCTATTTTAATGCTTAGCTACCATCTTGTGATGTTTGATAGTTGATATCTCGAGAGAGTAATATCACTTTTATCATGTGTTATGGAGTAGTATGAATGCATGAGAGTGTTGGAATGTTAAAGCTTTAAAACCATATGTTATGCGACGTGGTTTTCATATAGTCATCTCGAGAGAGAGGCTACCCTTAGACTTAGATCTATCCTCATCTCGAGAGAGAGTGGAATGGACATGTTTAATGGTTGCTTGTAATCTTGGTAAGAGTATGCGAGAGAGAGATGATTTTGCATGTTGGTGAGAAGCCTTAGTAGGCGAACCCCAGCCCAAGTTTCCTCCCATATACTTGTTTCGTCTTGCTTCTTTTGTTTTTGTTCATTCTTCTTATTCTTGTTTTTCTTGTCCAACCTTGGTTTGTGTACCAAC
Source organism: Alisma plantago-aquatica (assembly GCA_963693085.1). Taxonomy (NCBI): domain Eukaryota; kingdom Viridiplantae; phylum Streptophyta; class Magnoliopsida; order Alismatales; family Alismataceae; genus Alisma; species Alisma plantago-aquatica. The sequence continues at coordinate 1,182,076,385 of OY856409.1, forward strand.
ATTCCTTAGGGAACACCTTTTATATAACTTCTTCGGCTGGAGTATACGAGTGTTAGATTTTGTGCACTTAACACTGCCAACCTTGTCCCTATGTTCGATCTCGATCGCTACATCGGACCTCGTTTATCGTTGCGGGGGCATGAGAGTCGGGTTATCTCTTTAAAAATCTAACTACTCTGAATCCACTCCTTTTGGGATGTGCAATTTAGTCTGGTCAACTTTTTGACACCGTTGCCGGGGATAAGGCAAAACGGCACTGTTAAGAACTCGAGTCCACTTACCATACTCCTGTTCCTCAAGATTAGAAATAAGCTTGACATCACAGTTACTTTAAGTCTACTGTGCTACCCTAAGTTTGTGTAGAATAATTCATTTTAACGCGTCCAGTTTGCTAACTTAACTGTGCGGTCTATTCAGGCACCCAAGTAGAAGCAGACTCGTTCAACTTAGCACCTTTTCACCATGCCGCCTCGCGTAAGACGCCACTATCTTTGTGGATGAGTGTGATGTGAGGAATCGACACAACCTACCACCACCAAGCTCGGATGAAGACAGAGACGGACGTTACAATGATGATAGTCGAGATGGAGAAGACAATAGGGATGAAGATCATCGTGAAGATGATCATTGTGAAGAAGACCGATGAGAAGAAGAATGATACCACAGGACCCGAAGAAGGCATCACCGTAATCATCGTGAAAATGAACGAGAGTGTGATGGTCAGGATAGTGACAGTGAGAACAACGAAGAAGGGAAGACTCTTCGTGAGTTGGCAGCAACAAGGGCCAACGAGTCTAGGTGTCCCGTCATCATACCAAACTTTGATGTAGCAAATTTCGAGTTAAAACCAGTTGTCATATCTATGATCCAGAACAAGCCTTTCTGTGCGAACTCAAGAGAGAATATGTACCATCATCTCTATGCTTTTAAGAGTATATGTGATACTATCAAGATGAGGGGAGTCCCGCAAGAGGTGATTTACTGCAAGGATTTCAACTTCTCTTTGGAGTACAAGGCTCTACCTTGGTATCTAAATCTTCCCCACCAGTCTATAAATGGGTGGATACCTATGGAGGATGCTTTTGTTAGTAAGTTTTATCCTACAGAGTGGATGATCCATAACATGCAGAAGATTACTTCTTTTGCAAAAAAAAATAGGAGATAACTTGCATGAGGCATGGGAGCATTTCCAGGAGTACCTTAGGGATTGCCCGCACCGTAATTATCAAAAGGGGTTCCTAGTGACCACTTTCTATAATGGGCTAACTCATATGGAGAGGACTTCATTGAACGCAGTCACTGGTAGTGATTTCCTCGGGAAGAAGCCAAGCAGAACCATTAAGATAATAGAAAACATGGTTGCATTGCAAGCAGGAGTAGACTATGAAAGGAATGACAGAGGCCCAGCAAGGAAGGTCGGGGCTGAAGGACCATCTGTGGAAGCCAAGGCTTTAGAAACTATAACAGCTCAAATTCAGAAAATAGCAACTGATGTGAAATAGATGAAGGATACTTGAGTCAAAGGAAAGAAGGATAGTGAGAAAGTCATGAAGTGTGTCACCTGTGGAGAAGGAGGACATGGGGTCGATAATTGTATCTACACTAGACCAGAGGAAAGTGAAGAAAGTAAAAGCGAAGAAGAGACTACGCATAGTGTTTCCTATGCCAACTTTAAGAGGCCAGACCACCCTAGTTTCAACTACGGAAACAAGGATGCAGCTGAGAATTCACACCAGCTAAGCAATTCACAAAAACTGCTGCCAGGTTTTGAAAAGAGAAGAAGACAAGCACAGTATACCCGGATGACCAATTATCTTACCAATAAGAATAACTACTTAGCATAAGGTAAGAACCAGACTCGCCAAGGGGCAGGGTCAAGCCAAGGAACGAGCCAAGGCCAAGGCCAAGGCCAAGGATCGGGGCAAGGAAAAGATAATAGCCAATAAGACTTAGTAACTTAACTTTTCGATTTCGCTAAGAGGTAAGCCACTGTGAATGATCAACTGGTCCAAAGTGCCCTAGCCAATTCCAGCGTCCTGAAAACTATAAAAGTCTAGATGGAAGATATGCAGATACATCAATGCCAAATTGACCAACAACTCGTGCAGTTGGCAGAGTTAGTAAAGAATCCCTCGGGAAAGATTCTGTCAAATACGGAGACTGCAAAAATGGCTACCCTCCGATCTAGGAGGACGCTAATCAACCCAAAAACTAGGGACGAGAAAGAGGAAGTAAAAGAGGAAGAACTGGGTCCTGAGAGAGAAGCTTCTTTTGAGAAGTTTTCTAACAAGGATAAGCCTACTGAAGAAATCCGAGAGAAAAATGGAGAATCTAGGGACCTTGATCCCATTGATGAAATCTTTATGAAAAGCATGTTTGCCCCAAGAATTCCATTCCCATATAAGCTTATCAAGGCACATATGAAGAAAAGATATGAAAAATTCATGGAAGCAGTGAAGAAATTGCATATAGATGTTCCATTTCTTGATGCTTTGGAGGAGATGCCCACATACGCTAAGTTTTTCAAGGATCTTATCATGAAGAGAAGGAAAGGAAACCATGTCGAAATGGTACACCTAGCCAACATGTCCAGTGCTTTTATTAAAGCTGAACTACCAACTAAGAAGAAAGACCCTGGAGATTTTAACATCCCTTTTTGCATTGGTGACAACGTTGAAAGGAAGGGTCTAGTAGATTTGGGAGCCAGCATAAGCATGATGCCCCTAAGTTTAGCAAAAAGTTTGGGATTAACCGACATGGTCAATATGAATATGAGGATTAAACTAGCAGATCACACATTTAAGAGACATGTGGGTATAGTGGAAGATGTCCTGATCTGTGTGGGACGATTCTTCATACCTTGTGATATCGTTGTGATAGATACTGTGGAGGACCCGAAGTGTCCTATGATATTTGGATGACCATTTTTGGCAACAGGAAGAGCTCTGATAGATGTCGTTGAAGGCATCATAACTCTACATGTAGAAAATGACCACATAGACTTCAAGGTGAAGGATGCCATGAAGGGACCATCTCTTTCATAATCAGTCTACTTCATTGACAGTTATAACCAGTATTGTGAAGAGATTCAAGAAGAAAAGGCCATTGTAGACCCACTGATGAGAGCCCTGAACAACCCGAACCCTTTGACGGAAGACCCAGAAGTTGTTGAGATACTAGATTATCTTAACCAAGGTGAAGAGAATCTCATTGGTGATGAAGAAGTGATAGAGACATAGCACTTGCAACCCAAGTTTGTGTGTGATTTCCCCTCTCTCATCTCATTTTTATACACCTCTCACAAAACATACATTTAACCATGAATTCATATTTGGATAACTTGGAGTGAATCCCCCATATATATAAACCTCCTCTCTTCTTTATCTTTTCCCTTCTCTTAGTCCCTAATCCACCTAATTCTTTTACACCCTTACATGTAACCACATGACCTACAAACTACTCTCATCCTAGTTTTACTATTACCAATTACTTAGGAATAGGTAAGGTTCTCATTGACCATACTATGACTATTTATAGGCCTCACACATGTCACTATATCTAAAATTCAATATATTTACAAGTTTCCACGTCCCACAAAAGTGTATAGAATATGCTATAGTTAATTTTAAAGAGCAAAAAAATAAATGCCCACTCATGGTTCTTTCCAAGAAAGAGATATTGAGAGCACTCTCAGGGGACTTTGACTAGGATGAGTGTGAAGTGGAATATTAGGAAAGGGGGAGGATATGAGATAAAAGAAGAAAAAAATAACGATGATCAAGGAAGGAAAATTAATTTTTGGTGTTAATAAACCCCTCCCATTGGGAGAAACATTAGACCCACCCAAGATTTCTTAAAACTCAAGACCAAAGACATGGTGAGGAGTTACTCCCGCACCAGATCTAGTATTGTGAACTTCCACCACAAGTCTAGCCCATACCCAATGCACCATCCATTAAGGGGTTTTTCTAAAGTTCACCATGTGGGGATTTGAGCCTAGGAGATTGTATTTAAAATAACACCTTGTTACCATTTGATCCAACATTATCTTGCACGCATAAGGAAAAATTAAAGCATGAAAATAAACTAATGGTGGTCAAAGCATGACAAAAATAAGTAATGAGTTTGAGATTCACTACACAATATCAAAGGAGGAGGCTCTGAGACACTCAAAAGACCTTCAAGTATTCAATAAACCACTTCATACATGACAAAAAGCCATCAAATTTATCATCATGAATCCATGGTACATGCTCCAACCATAAAGATAATAGTACACATAAAGTCTCATTGAAACTCATCAATGACCGCATAAACTTCCCTAGATGTTGAAACCTACCTTTTGAGTTGTTCCACTTCAAGGGAGAATTAATCATAGGATATCATTGCATTAGGAAGGAATGCAGTGATGGGGATTTTACACATCTCAAACAAATAGTTCCACTGATTTCTAATAAAAGGTCTTTATAGTGTCGGGTGTAGTAGAGTATGCAAGCGTTTAAATAACTAATGTAATCAGGCTAGTATCGGAGACCAATTTTGTGGTCCTAGAAGGTACAAGTCATGCCAATCATTCTCTCTAGTTTATGTCATTTTGGAACATGAGGGGAAAACATAGATAAATGTTAATGATGTACCCACCCTAAAGTGTGTTTAGTATGATAGAGGAACCATGGATGATAAGTATATTGCATGATCAGGAAAAGAAGACCTAGGTGGTCTATGCTTCCTGATACACTTGCTCAAACTTACCAATATGTGTTCAAGGCTATTCAATTAGAGACTTAATAATCTATATTATCTAAATGTGGTTTGTGTATGCTTTATAATAGATATATTGTAGGACTTCATGAAAATTGGGAGTTTTCTACTAACTAGGGATTCTATGGAAAAATTCTAGACATACACGAGTAACCAAATAAGCATTTAAATGAATAGGTTTAAGTATCCATATTCATATTAAGAATATTAAAAGGCTTATTTGAATTATGTATCACAATAAATTTTAAAAAGAAATTTAATCACTATATACGAGTATAACTAGGAAATAATAATGAAGCATAAAGGAACCTAACATATAAACTTAATAATTGCAAAATTGTAAAATACTAAACTAGTCACAACAATATATATGTGTTAGAAAATTGAGGCTTCAAAAGTAGTTGTCCTTCAACATTCCATATGTTGACAATTTTTCAATGAAGTATAAATCCAACTAGTTAATATTATAGTTGAGAAATACTATAAATTATTTAACCAAAGAATAAATACTCATTTAATATCAAGTTCAAACGAAATCTCTATTTATGACTACACTTAAGTATAGGTTTTAATAATTACTGCCACAACAAGTATAATACTAAAAGGGCCCACATATGCATAATAAAATCATTTTTTCAATAGTGATGGTCTTTTTTTATCATTTTCCAGGTAATGGATCCTTCCCCTAGTATATGTGAGATAGATGATGTATATTTAACTTTTGTGCAAGATGCACTTGCTAAAGCTCGGACAGGAAAAAAGTAAATATGGTGGAAGTGGAATGGCATGACATTCCTCAGGTAAGTATCCCAAGATAATTATTCAAATGAGGATGGGAAGGTGGGGTTTTTAGTGTTTGATCAAGATTAAGGTATCCCCTTATGGGAAAGTGTATGTGATCAATCAACCACTTCTTCTCCATAGGGCATCCTCGACTAGTTGGGTTTTCTTACTGAGAACCTTAACAACATCCTTGACACCCTAATTTCATCATAGTTTGAGGAGTTTCCCTTGGGTGATGTTGCCCCTTGAAAGCAAGGAATGGTTAACAAGGACAAAGCCTTGACTTGTAATCTCCCTATTGATTATAGAATTCGGTGTAGCTTGTCGTCTAGTTTTAGGTCGTAATTCAGGATCATAGATGTAGGCATGAGGAGCACCAATGTTTAGTTTAAGGACATAGTATGGGCCACAGATGTTAACATGAAAGGAGTTGGGAAGTCTAAGAACCATGGTTCAGTATAATGACATAGTTTGGGACCATAGATGTGAGCATGAAATGAGTTGGGTAGTCTACTTTTACATCATATTCCATGACCCTAGTGAAGGTGTACCCGAAATTGACATGTAACATCTCAATCAACTTTGAAGGAATGTCTATCTCGATGAGTTCTTGAAGGTAGGGAACTTTTAAAAAGAAAATCATCTACTCTTTTAGATATTACTTTTAAAAGTTTTGGAAAAAAGTTCAATGTTTGAAAGATTATCCATCTTTTAAATGATTGTTGAATTTGAAAAGTTGGTCAATGTTCAAAAAGATGATTTTGTTTGAAAATATTGTTAATCGATAGAAATATTGTTTGATTTGAGAAGATTGTTAATATTTATACAATTGTTCAATTTTGAAAAAGGTTGTTAATTTTTAAAAAGATTGTTTGGTTTTGAACATATAATTAATCTTTAAAAAGATTGTTTGGTTTGAAAATATAATTAACCTTTAAAAAGATTGTTTGGTTTTGAAAAGATCAGTAATCTTTATAAAGATTGTTTGGTTTTGAAAAGATTGTTAATATTAAAAAATATTATTTGTTTTTGAATGATCATTAATATTTAAAAATATAGTTCGATTCAAAAATATTGTTTGATCTATAAACAAAGAGGGTTAGCAATGATCTCAAACTTCTCAACAACCAAAGTAAGATATATATATATATATATATATATATATATCAAGCAAATGACTACTCCTTTTTTGTCCATGAGTTTAGATCTTCCTTATGTCCTCACTCAAACATGACATACATAGGAGGGGTTGGTCCTTATCTTCTCAATATGTGGATGACACATGTTGAGGCTGTGATGGATTGGAGTTTATCTTAATTTCGAGGATTAAATTTCTTTTAAGGTGTGTATGATGTAGTAGTGAACTTTTGGAGTCTTTAGATACCTAATGAATAATAGATTCATGGATGGAATATACAAATTTGTTTGAGATGATATATTCATATATGTGGTGTTGATGTATTTTTGCTAGGTTTTGTGTGCTTATGAAGTAATAAAAAATATAGGTATTCATAAGTTATTATGATCTTGTAGCAACATATAGTTTGTATCATCACCATACCAATGTGTGTCTTTAACTAAAGAGTTTGGACCTTGAATAGTATTGAGATTATACTTAATTTTCCCAAGTATATGTTCCTTTTTGGAGAACTTAATTGACATGTCAAACAATTGAATTTTGGCACCATACTTTAATAAATGTAGTTTGAGTTGTGATAAATGCATGGTTAAAGTTTCATAAAAAATTTGATTTTCCTAGACAGAGAAATTTAGGTTTGAAATTTGGTGAAATAATAAGCATAATTGAAGATTTAGAGACCTAAGTTAGGACTTTTATCTGGTGTCACACACCCTTTCAGTTTGGGAAGATTGTGTGGTCAGATCCTATCCATTCATATCTAATCTGGTGGTTGTGATTGTTAACTTGAGTGAGCCATAGATAAGCTCAAGCGAAGGACTTACTCAGGACATTGGATTGGAGATCAAGGGTCCTTGAGTTGTCTCTTACCTTGCAGTTAGAGAAAGGTAGTGGGGAAGATGACTCTACAACCATCTTGGCCACCACTCATCAAGATCTTAGAGTTAGGGAGATAAGTAACCAAATAGTTGGATTAGAATCTTCATTCCAAACTCTATGGCCCCTTATACAAGTTTTTTAAGTGAGAAACCAGAGAAATTGTACCACCTCTCCACCATGACCTCTCCACCCGTTGTGATACAGTGGGGGTTGAGATGACATACAGAGGGTCAAGAAGAGAATTGAAGGAAATCTGAGTAAGATAACAAAATGAGAAGGAAGAAGGAGATGCAAGGATCCTTTTGCATCTATCTTCAATGGGGGTTTCCCTAGTTACCAAACCCAATCTTCATGGTGACAAAGATCGAGTTTGGAGGAGGATCTCGATAAATCCTTACAAAAAGCAAAGGGTTTCGTGGGTTCGTAATGATTTTGTGGTGATTTGGGCAAGATTCTTCCATGCTTGGGGATGGTTTTCCCCTTCCCTAGTGCAACGACGGCAGCCATCACCGATGAGCTTGTGGATGTCGAACTCCACAATCATGGAGGTCCTGGTAGAAACCATGAAGCTATTGGTGGCATGAGAAGATTGCAAGGAAGATCTAGAGGTGGTTGATTGCTCACTGGAGAGGTGGATTGCATCGGTGTCCGCATAGCAAAGGAACACATACGAGAGTTCACAAGAAGGGGGAAGACTTAGTTAGTCCCAGATCAGATGGTCCAGCTAAAGATCATCCTTAAACTAAATGATCTCAACCAAGAACCAGACGGCATCAATCAAACAAGCTATGAACTGGAAAATCCCAAATTGAACCATTGTCACCCTAGCTAGAGAAGGACCCATGCCCTTATTAGACACGTGGTGATGCCTAAGTGGATGATAGAGGTATTTATCCTACAAAATACTTTGATCTTCAATAATTCATATTAATTAACTCTGTTATTAGAAAATTGCAAATAAGGTACCAAAATTCTCAAAAAATAAGTACTATAGCGTCGAACCATCATATCATAGTTTTAATGCATAAACATAGATGATATCATATAATATACATAATTCTCATTTCATGTTTCATAAATATTAAACACTGACCCAAAATTATGAAAATGCATCACTAATGATAAAATATAATATTTAATCTATACAATGTCGATTATAATCATGTTGTGACACGTAATTGTCCAATTTGCTTAGTATGGCTATCTAGGACTAATAGCCCTAAATAAAATGCAATGTATACATTTATGATCAATAAATGATGGAATTTACAGAACACCCTCATATGTAAAATTGGAAGTTAATATGAAACTTTGATATTAGTTATATGCATATAATTCATGTTCTATGAAGATGACCCTTAATACACGGTTTGTAACCCTAATATGAATAATACATGTAACCTAGGGTTAATTTGAGCACGTAAGTGTATGCAATCGAATAAACAGATAACATATCTTAATCTGGAATCCATGATGAGTAACATAATAACAAGATAACACGACAAGTAATAATGATATTAACAAAGGAACTAAGTAACACCCTCATAGTCATGATTAGTGTTAAGGTGACATCTAAGGTAATGATGAGATTCTAATGCATGGCATGTATCATCTTGTCTTAATCAGGGTTTGACCAAGATTTGTAGTTGACATCAGGAGTATGATTATTTGGACATCTTGATCAAGGTACGCTTTACCTCTTACTTGTCCTACTATACAGTGTGGTTGTATTATATGTGTACAAAATACTTGGCATATGATATTAGATGAAATGGTTGTTCTTGTATGATATCTTACTTGATTTTCCATATATATAGCTAAGAAACATCAAACATAATATATTTGTTCTATTATATCCAAGCACTTCAACTCTTTGGTAGTAAATTGTTAGAAAGCAAAGTACTTGGAAGTGATCCCACTCTTTGGTAGTAAGATCACATTATGAAATGATTCAACTCTTTGGTAGTAGTTCATAAAAACTATTAATGCATACAACTCTCATGTAGTAAATGCATCAATGATATTGTAACAGACTAAATTTCAAGGTCCTTTTTGCAATTTACCCAATTTCAGGGTTCTTCTTGCAATTTACCCATTTCTCAAACTTTTATGTCCTTTTGGACATTTTTCATAATTTTCCCTACCGTTTGTATCCTTTTTGGCCTCAAATGTGGATTTTGAGCTTTTCTTGGTGGTCTAATTCATAATTACCCACATTCATGATAATGAAGGGGTGTTTGCACAAATAACCCACTTAATGTGTTAATTGGGGACTTAATATGTTGTGTGGCCTTTAATGAGTGATATATAGTGTAAAATATTAATTTGGAGCTTTTTAGATAAGAAATGAGCAATTGGGTGTAAGTGCGTTAATAAATGAGAACAAGTCACTTAATTGTTTCTCTCACCTCAAATATGATTTTAATTCATGAAAGGATAGTATTTTGGTGAGAAATGATATTGATATCATAATGGGTTGGATAGTTCGAATTTCACTCACATATTTCATTAAAATAGTCATTTCATATTAACTCAATCACTTTATACACTAATATATGCATTAATGGACAACATAAAGAGTTATGAGCCTTATTGGGCATAAATAGAAAATCTAATTATATAATATCGTTTGAAATACTAATATTCACCTATGGTCCAAATTTGGTGGTTTTTGGACTTGATTTGACCCCTCAAATCATTTTTTAAAACTTTTAATATAGTGTGGCTATAGTCTTTAATTGAATTCATTTAATTTATCATGTAACGCTAAGGTTCCGTTTGATTTTTGTCACATGCCCAGGGTCCATGGTGGGCCACGATCCAACATCCATTATTCGCTCCCAACTTGATCCAACGGTCTCCACATTTTCTTCTTCCTCTGTCCGTTCATGAGCCTGTGAACAGTAATGACCCTAGACTCCTGCGGCCCGTTCTCTCTCCCCTCTCAACCTTTTCATTTTATTTCTTTTGCGTTGAACTTGTATCGTCGAAATGCTTCTTTTGAACCCCAAATCATTGCCTGCAGAGAATCCTAAGTGAAACATCCAACCTTGCCCTTTTCCTCTTCTCTGTCGTGTTGCGCTTTGGGGACTAGAGCGATGTTATCGCCTATAAAAGGCTGGGAAAAGCTTCTACGAGCCACCAGCTTTCTCCCTCCCCCTTCAATTGGTTATGAGCAAACCCGAAACCCTATGTCCTACTTTCTCTTCACTCCGATGAGCTCCTCTACTTTCACCGACCTCTCCATCACTATCAGTGTAATTGATGGCATGATGAGCTTCCCAACCTCTCTTCCTTTGTCCTCGTGCTTTCTGTTGGTTCCCAATAAGCCCGAGCCACTCTAGCCTATACATGTGTTTAAGAAATCACCGACCTCCTAGTGTTTCTTCACCTTAGTGCTTCTCCGACCATACCAAGACATGCCTTTGACTCACCCCAACTCCTTGATAGCATCCCTGACTTTAGCTCCTCCTGCCATCGCGTTTTCGTCGCATTCTTCCCCAAAACTTCCTCCTCTATTCTTCAGGTTTCTCCACTAGTTCGGGTGGCTTCTGCATCGATCTTCACCATGTTTTAGCTCCTTCTCCATCGCCAAGAATCTACAATTAAATCACCATGGGCATTATCATAACTTTGCATTTTGTTTTGTTTTCTCACCGCGAGTTATTTGATGTGTAGAATGACCCTAGTGCCCTCATGATTCTAATTGATCTATTTAACTCTCAATGGTATTTTGGTCATCTGGTCCTCCCCGCTCTGTGCGTTTGATCGAGATAGAGTGAGCGCGGACCGACTGATTGGGCCAAATGTAATTAGCCCAAGTCAGTGTGGGTCCGGCCACTGTGGCATTTTTTTTCGCAAAATTTTTTTATAGCCCAAGTGGCATTTCTTTATATTCTGATTGACCTGATTTGTTTAATTCATAATAAATTGATTCCTTGTCAGAAAAATACAAATAAATAGTCATTGGAAAGGATTTTTAGAGTAGAATCCGATTTTGTGGTTTTTGAGTCCTGATTCTGGTTCCTATTTCGATTCTTATCTTGAATACCATCTTAATTATGTAAAATGTTCTAAAATATGTAACTAATGCATCTTAACTCCAAATTGAGATATTAAATATATTTTCTTAATCAGTGAAGTCTAAATAATCTTTTGACCTTAGTTTTGAGTCCTAAATCGAAGGTTTTCATTAAAGGTTCAAAATTAGGTTTGCCTTATACTTTATGATTTATAAACTCTAATCCATGTGAAATAGTTGTACTAGGATAAAGTAGAATTGGATACAATCTAATTGGTCAAAATGATGTTATGAATCTACAATAAGGTATGTGTACCCTATTTATGTATGTGAGCCCTATTCTTATTATGAATAAATGATTGTGCAATGTGTACCCTATTCTTCTGTTGGGCTTCATCCAACCCTACATTACTATTGTGCTAGCCTTGATATCTTTCTAATGCCTTTTCTTTGGCTCTCTAATTATTCTTCATTACCAATGTTGGCTTATTTATAGTCAAGAAGGAAATGTTGAAGGTACGTGATGTGGGGATTATATACCCAATAAGTGACAGCAACTGGGTGAGCCCCATTCATGTAGTACCTAAAAAGGGTGGGATGACTATAGTGAGAGGAGATAATGGTGACGGAGTTGCCATAAGAACTATCATCAGCTGGAGAATGTGCATAGATTATAGAAAGCTAAACCCAGCCACAAAGAAAGACCATTTTCCCTTGCCATTTATTGACCAAGTCTTAGAAAGACGTGCCCACCACGACTACTTCTGCTTCTTAGATGGATATTCTAGATTCTATCAAGTTCTGATCCACCCTGATGATCAGGATAAGATGACATTTACATGCATCTATGGCATGTACGCCTTCAGAAGAATGCCTTTAGGCCTATGCAATGCTCCTACAACTTTCCAATGTTTCATGATTTCCATGTTCTCTGACTTCTTAGAAGACATAGTTGAAGTGTTTATGGATGAATTCTCTGTATATGGAAAAGACTACAATGCTTGCCTAAGAAATTTATCCCTGGTTCTACAAAGATGCAAGGAGAAACATTTAGTCCTGAATTGGGAGAAGTGCCACTTTATGGTTCAGAGTGGCATTGTCCTAGGACACAAAATATCCAAGAAAGGCATCGAGATGGATCTAAGCAAGACCGAAGCCATCTCCAAACTCCCGTCACCAAAGTCCATGAATGGGGTGAGAAGTTTCCTGGGCCATGTTGGATACTACAGGAGGTTCATCAAAGATTTCTCAAAAATTTTGAAGCCCCTTTCAAATTTGTTGATCAAGGACACAGTGCTCGAATTCAATGACAAATGTTCAAGAGCTTTTGAGACTCAGAAGCAAGTCCTGACTTCTGCACCTATTCTACAAGCTTCATATTGGGAGATGCCATTTGAGATAACATGCGACGCTAGTGACTACGCCATAGGTGCAGTCCTAGGACAGAAGAAAGACAGAAAGCACCATGTCATCTATTACGCCAATCGTACGTTGGACAAAGCCCAAGTGAACTATACCGCCACAAGGAGATGTTAGTGATTGTTTTCACGTTTGATAAATTTCAATCATACCTTATAGGAGCCAAGGTTAAAGTTTATACTGGCCACAACACTATACGCTATCTCATGTAAGAGAAAGACACCAAGCCAAGATTGCTAAGGTGGGCCCTGCTGTTGCAAGAATTTGATCATGAAATCATTGATAAAAAGGAAAAACAAAATGTGGTCGCATATCACTTGTCTAGAATTTTTTTGATGAAGAGAATCAGTTACCCGTGAATGACAATTATGTCGATGAATCCCTATTGATGGCTCAGTCTAATGAGCAAAGCTTGTCCTGGTTTGCATATATATGTAACTATCTGAGCTGTGGCCAGCTATCGCCTGACATAATTTACAACCAAAAGAAGAAAATTTTATCTGATGTTAAGAACTATTACTGGGACGATCCACTGTTGTTTAAGAGGTGTTCTGACAAACTGTATCGAAGGTGTATACCAGAGGAAGAAGTTCCATCAATCCTAAAACAATGCCATTCTTCGTTGTATGGAGGACATCATAGTGGAGAAAGAACGGCTGCAAAAGTGCTCCAATCTGGGTTTTACTGGCCCACCCTATTCAAGGACGCGACATCTTTTGTCAAGGCATGCTAGGAATGCCAACTTACTGGAAATATCAGTAAGAGAAGTGAGATGTCTATGGCCGAATGGGTGGAAGTGGAAATCTTTGATAAATGGGGAATAGACTACACATATCCTTTCCCATCATCAAAAGGATACCAGTACATCCTAGTAGCCATTGACTACATGTCAAAGTGGGTAGAGGCGGTAGCAACCCAAACTTGTGATTCTAATTCTGTGATCAAATTATTCGAGAAGACCATTTTCTCACACTTTGGAGTGCCTCACACTGTCATAAGCGATGGAGGATCACATTTTGGAGAAAAGCATTTTGAGGTGCTATTAACGAAATATGGGGTAAATCACAAAGTTGCTACACCCTACCATCATCAAACCTCAGGGTAAGTAGAGGTATCCAACAAGCAGATTAAATAGATTTTGTAGAAAACGGTCAGCCGCACTCAGAAGGACTGGTCGATGAAGCTCGATGATGCTCTGTGGGCTTATAGGATAGCTTATAAAACACCAATAGGCATGATGTTGTACAGATTAATCTATGGTAAGTCCTACCACCTACCTTTAGAGCTTGAGCATAAAGCCTTTTGGGCGATCAAATTTCTAAACATGGACTTGGAGAAGGTAGGACAGAAAAGATTCTTATAGTTGTAGGATCTCAAAGAGTTGAGATTGCATGCTTACGAGAACACAAAAATTTACAAACAAAGAACTAAGGTGTGGCATGATGCCCACCTAAAGAACAAGGATGTCCGGGAGGGGTACAAGGTGCTTCTCTTCAACTCAAGCATCAGACTATTTCCTAGAAAACTTAGGACAAGATGGTCGGGCCCCTTTTTTGTGAAGATATACACATCATGAATGATGGAGATTCAAGGGGAGAAAATAGGAATTTTCAAGGTCAATGGTCATAGAGTAAAAAGATTTTACGAGGATGAGGCTTTTGTACAAAGATTTGAAATCAATTTGGAAGAACCAGATCAGCTACCCGAGAAAAGGAATGAGGAGCTGCCATATCCAGCTGCGGAACTAAAGGAATGAAGATTTATGAAGTCTATCTAGAGACTTTAAGACAAGCACATCTTAGGAGGCAACCCAAGTTTTTGCTATTTCTTTAAGCTTTGTTTTCTCTACCCTTTTTGTTTGATTATTTTTCTGCTATTTTAAGTGTTGTACATATCTATCTCCTTTTGAAAAGATGAATAGATTAAAGCAACAAGTTTGGTTTTGGTCGAGTAGCTATGATCGCGATCTAGACTGCGGTCACGGTATAGCCTTGCATCAAACAAGACTGTGACCCGCGGTGTCATTGATTAGTCATCTTGACCACGACTTGATTTCTCCCTCGGAATAGAAGAGATCACGACTTGCGATCTTGCCTCGAACATACTGCAGTCATGCTCATTCTAGTATATATTCTAACACCTCAATTTCTCAGACTCTTTTTGCTTACTGCTTTCTTGAGCCCAACTTAAACCATTCTTCTCCAAAGAATCACAACTGTGACCAACAATCCGATGCCGCAGCCGACTCATCGCCGCATCGACCTTCTCCGATTTCACCATCTCGACCGAAGAGGTAAAAGGCAGATCCTATTTTTCACCCCTCTTACCGCAGTGTTCATAATTTTCCACCGCCACTGCGTCACCACCTTTGTCACCCCACGCCTTATCCCTTTTCTCAGTTCGTTCTGATTGATAGCCATCTATATCGCCACCATTGGTTGCTCTTGCTATCCTAATATCCAAACCACCCTAAAGGTGGCATTTGCAAAACAATAACTAAGAACCCTAAGAATGCAAATAAAGGGGCAAGTGCCCACCAAAAAGCAGGCCTATAATTGATCAACTTGCATCACTGATCGACAGACAAAGAAGGGAAGTGAAACAGTTGGACCATGAAGACCGCAAGTCGTGGTCCATCTCCACTGCAACCGCGACCATGGTGTACTCATCAACCCTAACCCGGTCGTGGTGTTTGCTCAAGTTTTAGGATCACACTGTGGGTCACGGTGTTGAATAACGTTGCTCAAATTCGTGGTCCCCTCGACCGCGACCACGATCATAATTGTGATCGCGACTATAACTGCGATCGCAATCTCCTCATCAATTCACCACGACCGTGATCTCCTTCAGAAGACCACGACCACAGTGTCTCTTGAATCACTAACGAGACCGTGGGTCGTGGTCCCTATATACATACTTAAACCTAATAATTCCTTATTAAAACTTTGTTGAATGCCTTCTCCAGATAATTGCAAGAAGACTAGTCTTTGTTAATTCAATTATAAACTAATTCATTGTTTAAACATTGCAGAATGTCTTCTCCAACAACCATTGACCCCATCTACAAGTAGGCACCATCCTTGAAGGAGGCAGAGAAGATAGTAGAGAGCCTGATGACAGCACTAAAGAGGAACACCTCTCTTCCAGTGACCAAACAGGTCGAGTTGCAACTGAAAATCGAATAGTATCTAAGAATCATGGGTCACCTAACACCGGAGGACTCCCCATAAGAAACAGAACAAACATAGCAGACGGAGACCTCTGAGTACCAACTAGGAGAGTCAGAGACATGAGTGCAGGGGAAGAAGAGAAAAGTTGAACCAAAGGAAACCAAGAGTAGCAAGAAGGCAAAGCCAGTCGTTGCTGAGCAACCAAGGGAGCAAGGGGCAGAGGAGGCCAACCAAAAGAAGGAGATCATTGGAGAGACAGCAGTTGAATCCAACGAACCCCCATTCATTCCAAGAAACCTCGTACACCAGTCTACCTATGACTGGATGTACCAGAACAAGGAATTCAGCCCCACTCGGTACCTAGACGTAGAATATTTCAAGAAGATGGGAATCTATAATAGGGTAGTCAAATTCCTGGAAGCTGCTAATTTATGCACCTTATGCATGTATGAGGCCAAGACCTACAAAAAGCTAATTGTGGAGTTTCTGTATTCGCTTAAGAAGGTGACCACAAGTAGTGAAACAAGAAAGGCAGGTGGAAGAGATTATCAACTACAAGTAAGGCTAGGGGGTGAGTCTTACACGATCACTGAGGCAATGTTGAATAAGATATTCATGAAGATAGAGGAAGAAGCAAAAGACTGCTCTACTGCCACAAGTGAAAAGGAATCTGCCACCTACGACAATAATGAGCTATGGGAAGAGCTGACCGAAGAAGAGGAACACAGCTCAAAGAACTCCAAGGCCTCGTTGATCACCTCGTTCTTCATTCGCACAATCTAGAAAATTACTGCCTACACAATTTACATGAGGTCAGAAACGGGAAAAATTAGCAAACGAGATCTGTTCCTAATTTAGTCGATGATAAATAGAAAGCCATATATTAGAAAGATATTAATTGAGTGTCTATCTACGACAGTAGGAGGGGAAGAAAAAAGGAACTCAGGATACTGTATGGGCGACCAGATAACAAAAATATTTTAATACTTAATGAATGTAGAAGAGGTCCTGAAATACAAGGAAATGGAGGGACAACAAAGGATAGATATCAACTCCCTCGTCAGCATGGGTATTCTGGCACAAAAGGGGGGAAAATAGTACTTCAAGCAGAGTGGATCAAAGAGACTCCTCCCCCTTCCAGAGATGGCATTTTATGACACCCACAAACTACGACCGACCCATGACGAAATTGAAAAGATGTGCTCTGGGGTACTACGAACCGACACCAAACCAACAAAAATAGTCAAGGAGGGCAGCTCCCAAGCTAAATTAAAGGAGAAAAAGAGCACAGAGCAACAGAAGAAATTGGCAGTGCAGAAGAAGAAGACATCAGATACAACTGCCTCACCAACTGCAAAGAAAAAAGCTACAGAACCACCAACCCCGAAAGCTCCAACTCCAGAAAAAAATAGTGGGGAATGAAGAACCCACATGCCAGTGGTGGCAAAAGAGGAAGGCACAGCAACCAACCTACAGCCCGACGTAGAACTAGAAGCTGAGTCGAAAAGATAAGGCCCCTAGACCTTGCTGGAAACAGAAACCCATGGAGAGGATGTGGAGCCACACGACAAGTAGAAGGAAAAAGAACAGGGTCCATTGCCACCACCTCTACAACCAACCATGCCCAACTCGTCAACAACGTGTGTGGAGCAACACTTGCACCAGCAGCACCAGCATACACCATCTTTCGAGGGTGTACTAGGTACAAGGTTTGATGCCATGTGGGAACACATGCATCAAACCACTTCAATAAATACAAGAATTCCTTCTTCTTTGTCTACGCTAAAAACGCAGGTACAGGTCCTCGATGAAAGGACTAGAGCACTCCCTGACCTCCTCCAAGAAGCCTTAAGCAACCAATGGATAATGATGGGAGTGCTGAAAAAAATGAAGAATGAAATGGAGGACCTGAAGAAGGAGAGACACGCCATCTGTGCCGATAATGAACATATGCATCGTGGCTATGATACGGCGATGGCCAATCTCGAGGAGGAATGTCAATGCCTAGAAGAGGACCGCCAGAAGCTAGAAAAGGAATGTGAATAAATCGAGGGCCGATGGAAGAAAAAGAAGGTGAAGTGCTCAGCAAGCCCAACGTGCTCCTCATCGAGCCCCTCCAGCCACAACGACAACGATGATGACAATGTGGGAGGGACCAACATGGGAGCAGTGGTGCTGAAAGAAGAAAGTGCCAACGTAAAGATGGCACTTGTAGCTGAGCAGAAAAAGAATGAGCCTCCATAACAATCGAGCTCCCCCAATGACAAATGCATAATGAAAACCACAATGTTGTCGTGGGAGCTCAACCTCAATATCAACCCTGAAGAAGGGCAGGATGAAACTAATGAAGGAAGTGGTAGACAAGTAGAATAGCAATTAACCCTACCAACAAATAAGATGACACTAGAAGAATAGATTGTGATAGCTCACCGAGAAGAAGTCGATGTAGAATTCAGAGCGACAGGGGCAGCGGAGCTCGATAAGATGCTAGCTAAGCTGGGCACCAGTCTTGTAGAGAGCAGTGAGTTCCTCCTATTCTAAGCACACTATGAACATAATGACTATCTCTATGATGGAAAGATGGAGGCAACTCTAGCAATGATGGCAACCACCAAGCTGGGCCAAACTTCAGAGGAAACCAATATCAAGACAACGTAGTTGTAGAAGCTTCCTCAGAAGTAGCAGAACAGGTGGCCGCTACACAACTGTCGGACAAAGAAGCTGAACAAGTAGCCAAAGCCATGCCAACCATAGATGAAACTCTGGCACCTTCTGCGTAAGAAATAACATCTGACGATGAGGACGGTGGGCTAGAAACCTTCTTTGCAAATGATCATGTTAGGGAGCAGAGTGCACCAGCTAGAGCAGAAACACTTAGAATAGCTCCCCCTATGCCATGCAAGATGAAAGAGATGGACATGTCTACAGTGTCATGAATCACATGCAGAGACATCCATATCTTGGCAGACGTCCTCAACGATGATCTACCCGAGTCAGACATACTATATAATAATAAGGGTAGATGTCTAACCAGAGATCACTTCTGAGGGATCTTCATGAAAAAGGCGTGAGTACATAAAAGGCTATTCAAGGTACTCTACGCCACTCTCCTAGAAGAATTTCTGCACCCAGACAAGCCATAGCCGGTCTTCCATGGGACGACATATCTAGCTAGCCTCCTCTATAAAGAAGACTACAGGGCAGCAGATGTCATCGAACTGAAGGCAGCAGTTCAAAGAAAGGAAACAAGATATGTAGTGTTGCCCATAAGGAATGTAAAGCATTGGGCACTAATAGTCATCGACATGTATGAGTAGAAAATGACGATGCTCAACTTCTGTGCAGCTGAATTGGACAACACTTTGCTAATCTACAAAAGGAAGGATGCCAGAGATGTCCTAAAGATACTACTACATCTGCAACGAAAATCAAAGATGCAGATGATAAATTCCAGGGATTCTGGAAGTTCTTCTCCATCAAAAAGAAGGTCCCTCAAGAAATGGCAGGCTCGGGGGACTGCGCCTTTATAGTGTTGAGGATGATGGAAGCCATCAACAAGGGCATCTCCCTGGAAGATCTAGACAATGAAGACCTGCATGGACTGCAGGGTGTGTATGCTATGGAGGTCATCTACGATCGTCGATTCTTTAGCGGCCCGGTGATGCCTTCAGAAGTTGTACCCCAAAGGCTTCACATGGATATCCCTCTACTTGAAAAGGTCTCTTGGAGGGAACAACTAAAGACCGTGTGGGTGGATCCGACGGAGCCATCCAAAGCTACTGCTTGGAAAGAAGGCTGGCATGAAAGCACTGGAGAAGTTGTAAAACATGTGTCAGATGATGAACCAAAGCATCCCCCGATAGCAGAAGTTCTTGAAGAGCAGCTTTCAAAAGAACAACCTGAGGAGGGAGAGGTAGAAGAAGAAGACCCGATCGATGTGAAACTGGATGGACCGGAAGGAGAAATTATACCTTCTTTCAAGGACTTCGACAGATGGAGCTGCCTTAGCCTATCTTTAGAAGAACTGAATATCATTATGGGGTCCTTAAAAGAGGATGATTCGCTGGGAGATGTCATCTTTGAAAGGGATGGCATTTGTGTGCTAAAAGATGACCTCCGAGAAACATTATAAATAAGAGGATATCTTTCAGTAAGCACGATGTCAGCTTACCAGGCGCTACTAGGCGACATCATGCCAAATGCTCACATGGCATACTTCCTACTGGTAGATGACATCCTGAAGGACAAACGATCAGGAAAAAAGGAACACCTGCAACAACACCTGGCGACATCCCTACTAAACTACATCTTCCTGTCAATTCTTCATGACAATCACGACTTTGATGGTCATCAATATCATCAAAAGGACTGCAGTCCTCTACAACAACTCAGATACAACCTTCGCTCTTAATAAGAAGACTAACATGACTACAGCAAAGACTCCCATAGAAGAAAAGGCCAAAACATGCGCCAAGGTAATCGTTGACATGATAAGAAGCCATGGCAAAGGGTACCAGCATACAGCAGGAAAAGACTTCAAAAAGATGCAGTTCTGCCATAGGAGCCCCCAGTAGGTGCCCCTATCAAATGACTGTAGCTTCTTCTATCTTGCCTGGATGGTGGCCCTAGCCAATATCGACGTCAAGGTGGAGGGTGTGCAATATGAACAGTACCACGCACTACAAGGAGTATACGCAAGCATGCTTATTGAGTCTGAGTGGGCCTCCACCAACAACAAAAACAAATAAGAAAGCACATTTATACGTCTCACTCAAATTTTGACACCCCGAGTCGTGGTGCAGGATAAGTTTGGAGAGGAGTCATAAATGGGATACAAAGGTACATTTACCATCTTTTTACCTCTCTAAAAATTCTCAAAAAATTTCAAAAAATTAATTTTTACAAAAGCTACCTTTTGAATTCAGAGTCTAGCCTCCTCTCCTGTTAAATTTTCAAATTGTAGTACTTTTGCCCTCCTAGAGAGAAATAAATGAGCAACATATATATATCCGAGTAAAACAAGAATCATAGCAATGTTGCTCTATCTCATTCTTGCAATAAGACATTGTACGTGTGACAACCTTAACTCATAAAGCCCTCGGAGACTAGAGAACTTCACCTAGCCATACTCCTGACCAACCACCCTCACTTGACATTTTTGACTAGAAAATCCTTATCTCTGTAAAGAGGGAAACAACTGCCCTTTTCAAGACATATCTAAAAAGAGGATTGTCCGCCCAGAAGACCACTTAAAAAATCCTTCACACCCAAGCCTGAAAGGAGATGTCAAAAGCTGAAAAGAAAGAAAAAAATAATGAGAGTTGTGCCCAAAAGATGCCAAAAGTTTCCACACGGCCGGTGTATTGTTGCACTCATGAATGCAGATATGCCGTGCCCATAAGTGGAATCTTGAAGCCAATCCTACACACCTCCAATCCTGAATAAAACTCACTAAACCACCTAACTTAAAGTTGGAAGCCCAAAAGGGCAACACTATCCTTATGACAATTATGGGTGAGGAGTTCAGAGGGAAGAGGAAAACACTTGAAGTCGTAAGCCTACCCCGAACACATTAGCATAGGGCCAACTAAAAATAAAGAGATGGTGCGAAAGCTACCCCTTGAAAAAGATCTTATATTAGTATGGTTATTCTCCTAAGGAAAAGGGGTGATAAGTTGAGAAGGAGGAACCTTTTACAATTGAAGGGCAATGGTGAGAAAATGAAGTTATGCAACTCTAGTTAGGAGGGACGAATGAGACTTAAGGGTTAGAAATCATGCCACAACAGTCTTGATGCAAGAATGAGATATTTCAGTCATGTTATAATTTTGTCACATAAGATTGCTTTTTATCTCTCTGAGTTCTCAAACCTACACTTCGCCTGAGGACAGGCTTGATTCTAAGTTTGGGAGAGTTGATAACACTCTATTTTACGTACTTTTTGTATATATTTTATACCTCTTTTAGTATATCTTTCATTATCTTTTCCCATAATTATACCACCTTTTTACTAAAACCACACTTACATGATTTTAAGTACATTCACAACCCAGGTCACAGTCTTTACCTCGACCGCGACCCACTTATCCCTCAACCACGATCGTGGTCTCGGAGCTCCTTTGAGATCGAGGTCATCATGTATTGAAGTTAGATCATGGTCATATTCAAGCCGCGATCACTACTCAACCGCGATCACAAGGAGGTCGTGATCAATACAAAGGCGCCATTCATACCAGGGACCGCGGTGTATTTGGAGACCGCATACGCCAAATTTTCCTGTGACTCAATTAAGGTCGCAATCCATATGGGATCGTGATACCCGCATACCGCAATCAAGTCAGACTGTGACCATTGTGGAGGCCACGGTCATCGCTAAGCTCGCGATCTTTGTAGACCGCGATCGAGTAAGAAGGCTTCGACCTCGACCGCGATCCTTGCAGACCGTGACTTAGTCGACTGTGATGAAAGGAGGAATAAAGAGCAAACCACAAATGCGGTCTCACACCTTACCCAACTAAGACCTCGACCGCAGTCTTGGCTTAATTTGGTGGAATGTGCCTCTAAATAGGCCATCCACCCATCTTGTCAAATCATTAGATCATAGATCGGATCTCGAGGACCATGAAGTGTTGTTGTATCCCAGACTCGTTCCATACCATCCCATCCATCAGTCTTGGATCTCCAAAGGCAGAAGTTGAGGAGAGAGAAGACTGAAGACTCCTTTGAGAGAAGAAGATTGTTCACGCCATCGACGTGTTAGATCCAGATCTGAAGAAGTATCGTGTCGTATCACATCTCTTCTCTCTCTAGATCTATCATTTCATTTCACTATACTTCCCTCCTCTCTTCATGGGACTTCATGTATCCATCTTTCTATTATTTTTTTATGCTGTCTGCAAGAATGAGCGGCTAAACACCTTAACTTGGGTTGGGAGTAGCCACTAAGGCTCTCCCAACATGTATATTGTCTCTTTCGGATTGAATATATATGTTCTTATCAAGATTATCTCCATGCGCCTATTTTAATGCTTCACTTATATGCTTAGCTACCATCTTGTGATGTTTGTTAGTTGATATCTCGAGAGAGTAATATCGCTTTTATCATGTGTTATGGAGTAGTATGAATGCACGAGAGTGTTGGAATGCTAAAGCTTTAAAACCATATGTTATGTGATGTGGTTTTCACGTAGTCATCTCGAGAGAGAGGCTACCCTTAGACTTAGATCTATCCTCATCTTGAGAGAGAGTGGAATGGACACTTTTGATGGTTGCTTGTAATCTTGGTAAGAGTATGCGAGACAGAGAGATGATGTTGCATGTTGGTGAGAAGCCTTAGTAGGTGAACCCCAACCCGAGTTTCCTCCCATATACCTGTTTTGTCTTGCTTCTTTTGTTTTTGTTTGTTCTTCTTATTCTTATTTTTCTTGTCCAACCTTGGTTTTTGTACCATCGTTCCTTAGGAAACACCTTTTATATACCTTCTTCAGCTGGAGTATATAAGTGTTAGATTATGTGCACTTAACACTGCCAACCTTGTCTCTATATTCGACCCTGATCGCTACATCAGACCACGTTTATCGTTGTGGGGGCCTGAGAGTCGGGTTATCTCTTTAGAAGTCTGACTACTCTGAATCCACTCCTTTTGGGACGTGCAATTTAGGCCGGTCAATCCCCAACTAGGTATTGGCAGAATTTTTCAAAAGCAAACACTACTGCCAACAATTCTTTTTCAGTAGTGGTGTAATTCAACTATGCATCATTTAAAGTCTTTGATGCATAATATATGACCGTTGGAGTCTTGTCCCTGCATTGACCCAACACAACTCCTACTACATAATCTGATGCATCACACATCAGCTCAAAGGGTAGGCTCCAGTCAGGAGCCTGCACAATAGGTGCAGAGATCAGTTTTTCTTTAAGAAATTCAAATGCTTTTACATGTCACTCATCAAAGGAAAACTTGACGTCTTTTTCTAAAAGCTCAGACAAAGGTTTGGCAATTTTCAAGAAATCCTTGATAAAACGGTAGTAGAATCCAGTGTGTCCTAAAAAGCTCCTCACTCCTTTCATCGATGTTGGTGGAGGTAGTGTGGAGATGACTTCAATCTTTACTGGATCCACTTCCATGCCCTTACCGGACACCTTGTGTCCAAGGACAATCCCTTCACTTACCATCATGTGACACTTCTCCTAGTTTACAACTAGGTGAGTGTCCTCACATCTTTGTAGCACCCTATCAAGGTTATATAGACAATCATTAAAAGATTCCCCATACACATGAAAATCATCCATAAAAACCTCTAAGCATCGATCTACCATGTCATAAAAAATGGCGAGCATACAATGTTGAAATGTAGCAGGCATGTTACAAAGACCAAAAGGCATCCATCGGTATGTGAACATTCCATAAGGGTAGGTGAAAGTGGATTTCTCCTAATCCTTAGACTCAATGGAAATTTAATTATACCCAGAATACCCATTAAGAAAGCAAAAATGTGAATGGCCAGCTAATTGTTCCAAGATTTGATCAAAAAAGGGTAAAGGGAAATGATCTTTAAGAGTGGTTGCATTCAAACGGTGATAATCTATGCACACTCCCATCCTGTCACTATCCTAGTGGAAATCAATTCAGTGGCCACATTAGTAGTGACTGTGATTTCCCTTTCTTAGGAACTACCTGAGTAGGACTAACCCACATAGAGTCAGAGATTGCATAGATTATACCTGCCAAAAGTAGCTTGACAACTTCCTTCTTCACCACCCCATTCATAATCGGATTGAGATGCCTCTGAGGTTGGATGATTTCCTTGGCTCCCTCTTCGAGCCGGATCTTGTGTTGACACAAAGTTGGAGAGATCCCTTTAATGTAAGCTATGGACCACCCGAATGCGGCTCAGTGGTTTTTCAGCACAGTGAGTAACTTTCCTTCCTCCTCACTACTCAAAGAAGATGATGCAATCACTGGGAGCTTTTCCTCTACAGCTAAGAAGACATACTTTAGGTGTGGAAATAATGGCTTCACCTCCAAGTCCGATGGGCTCAATAGAGATGGGACCAATGGTGGTGGTGGTGGTCCAAGGTCCTCAAAGCACCTTGCATACTAGCAAGATACTGCCTTCAACATCAAAACACACTCCTCTAGATGGTTGTTGCATATGTTGTCCTCCATTCTGTTCATCAAGCATGCTTCTAAAGGTAACCTGGTTGATGACTATATCACAAAATCAGCCATGGATTCTTATTAATTTGGTAGTAGGGTCGTAGTCATCTCCCTCATCATCTGGATAGCGCATTGCTTGAGTCAGTGAGATCACCTTTGTATTTTCCAAGATGTCCATCGCCAGAGTAACTCTTTCTACTTTAGTCATAACATGAGCCATATCCAGGAATAGCTTCCCTAGAAACAGTGAATACTTTCCATCCATGTGTTGAAGCATGATTCATTGCTCCTTATCTCCCGTGGTTTTAGAGTGCTCTGACATCTTGATCTCGAACCTATCATCTTGGATTCCCATAGTCAGATGTCCCCTTTCCATTTCAAGTATCATATCTGCTATAGCTTGAAACGGTCTTCCAAGAAGAAGCTCATTGCTATGGTCGTCCTACATTTCTATCACAACAAAATCTGGAGGAAAGATGAACCTATCCACTTTCACCAGAACATCCTCACATATACCATGTGGCTTAACTACATAATTGTCTGCTAACTAGATTGTCATGTTGTTCTTCCTAGATTCTTTGAGTCCAAGCTTCTTGAAGGTAGATAGAGGCATCAGATTTATACTTGCCCCTGAATCACATAGAGCCTCTCCAAATTTTGTCTTGCCTATGAAGCATTTGATATTAAAGTATCTTGGATCCTATCTTTTAGGAGGTAGTGTAATGACCCATTTTCAAATTAGTCATCTGATTAGGGTTCACTTAAATAATTGTATGTTTAATTAAGTTGATCATTGTTTAAAGCTTGATTAGTGATGGTAGTTAAATTTTTATGTTTTAAATATAATGAGAAGTTTTAATCATACTTTGATTCACATAATTAGGGTTAACATTTCAGAAACCCTAATCGGCCCAAGTTAGAGTTTTGGTGATATATGAATACAGAATTTGATAAGTATAGTGTCTCCGTAAATTATTTTTAGTATTTTCTGTGTAACTCTGATTTAATTCAAATTTTGATATGATTTGTATGTATAAAATTTGAACACTCTTGAAAAATATCACAATTTTTGAAGAATGTTTTGACCTGTCTATCGGTCGAGTTTCAAACTCGACCGATCATATTTTCATATTAAAACAGCAGTGTGGTAATTGAATTTTATCTTTTTATTGGTATATACAATTGATCTCACATTTTAACTGTACTTTTCAAACTCAAATATAGACACCCTGTTAAATATTCGTAATTTTTTGATGATTTTGATCTCTACAAAGAGGGTGTCGGTCGAGTTATGTGCAGGAAAAACTCGACCGACCATGCTGCTTACTGCAATATAGCAGTGTGGTATTTGATTTTTAATTATTTATTTGTAACTCCAAATTATATAAATTTTTATTGTATCTTATAAACTAAAATTCAGACATTGGGTTAAAGTTTCAAAATTTTTGCATGACTTTTGAGTTCCGAAACATGTAGTTTTGGTCGAGTTCTGAGAGAGACAAACTCGACTGACCAGATTTTTCTGGAAAAATAAAAAAGACTGAAAAATGTTTATAATTAATTATTCCAAGCACCTTAATGAGTATATAGGACTCTATTACGACCCAAGCACCTCTCATTTCCGTCCCACACTTCAGAGCTTCGTAATTCTTGAGAGAGGAGAGGATTTTAGGGTTTGGAGAATCTGAAGTAGAAATTTCAAATTTCTGGGTTTTCTCTTTCCAAGGTTGGTAAATTCTGTATAGATCATTAATCTTTACTAGGTTTATTTGCTTCTATTCTCTCCTATATATAGAACTCGTCACTTCCCTGATTTGGATCAAAAGAATCCAAATTGATCTCTTCTTTCATTCTTTCTTCTTCAATTCTTCTTCTTCTAGGTTCTTGAGTGAAGAGGAGCAAGAAGATTATGTTTTCTTGAAGCAAGGACTTGATTCAAGAATTAGCAGTAGTAGCTGGGCTACGAATTTCAGGTGTTTCACACCTGAGGTGAGTGTTTTTCTCCCTCCTAAGCTTTGTATCCATGTTGAAATCCTAATTCAATGCGGCTAAAACAATCAGAAACCTTGTTTATATATGTATGTGATTGGATTTGATTTGGGAAAGATATTGGGGAATCCAATTTTACTGATTTTGATTATTTCTCATTGATTGAAACTTGATTAGTTCCCGTTATATTGATTTAGGATGCATGGGTATTCTTATGGGTAGATGAATATGGTATTTCATGTGAAATTTTCCTAAAAATCAGCCCAATGGCCGATATGCTTGGAATTGAATTGACATGTATAAAGTCATATCTGAATTGTGCTAGATTGTATCATACCAGTGTATTGTTGAATGTTAATGGAGTTGAATGACCACATATCATGATTAGGATTTGTGTTGAGGAAGTGAATCAAATAAGTCAATTAATCAATGTATACTTATGATTGATGAATGAAATGTGTGAAAATGGAAACGAGGGTTTCCATGTTTGTGAATAACCCTAATGAACCCTTGAGTCATGATTGGATTACTAAATGATATGATTCTTATAATATGTTGAACTAAGGAATGACTTCTTGAAAACCCTAAAAGTTTATTACTAAGACAATTATGAGTGATAAACCTAGAACTTGTATATGATGTTGTAAATGTGATCGAATGCTGAAGTTGAAGGTATTAATACTTCCATTAAATATGAAGAGTCTTATGAATATCACCTAAGTCCAATGTAATTGTTTTAATATAATAAAGAATGATCATTGTTGATTATGAAAATGACATTAGTAGTCAACATTAAGGTACACTTATCTGAATATAAGAGACAATATGAACATGATGTACGTAATGCTGATTGCAAGATAAAGATGAAACTAATGAAGATAGTATGATGAAGTATTTTATCTTTTATTTTAATTACATGTGGCTTAACCCAAATTAAATGAAATATACTAAGAACTGTATTTTGGTAAATGTTATGTAGAAGAGAAGCATTGTATGTAAAGTGAATCAAGAAAGATTGGTCCAAATAATGTAATGAACATGAAATGAAAGAAGTTGAGACTACTGAGTATAAAATGATGGAAAAAGATAGAAATTTATAGATGATTCTAAGAATGTAACTCTTACCCTAAAATGATGAGTTTGATGATGCTAGTGAATGATAATATCAAATGGGGAATTAAGAGATGAACATAATTGTAATTGAATTCAAGTAAAAGATGAAAGTCAAATATTTGAATTGATGTATAAGAATGTGTTCTTGAATTGTGAATTGTACTCTGAGAATGGACTAATAGTACAAACTTCAATTGATAGTGAACATGTGATGACTAGTAACCCCATATGAAGAATGTGAAATAAAAGAAGAAGAAGAGAACTAAGTCTGGTATGCATGTATATGCATGAAATTTATTGGCATCTATTCAGATTGGATGGAATAGGCATATGTTGTATGATAAATCTATTTTGAGTATGAGGAATGATACATGATATCTATATGCTTTTACTGTTGCTAGTTCTAATGCCTCTGCTAATATTTGTTCAAACCTGTGATATACAATGAACTGATAAGATTTATGTTGAAATTGAATTTAATGTGCACTCCTTACATTGAGAAACCCTGATAAGGGTAAATGTTGCATAATGAGATCATGTCTAGGGATGAAAGCCCACTGATGATGATAAAACCATGATGGGGTAAATGTTGGACAATAAGATTATGTCTCGGGCAGAAAGCCCACTATTGATGATTGCTATGAATTGATGTAGAAGATAGAAATAATCATATTTGTTGCAATCTATAGACTTATTGTGCTTCTTTCTTTGATTATTGCCGTTATTGATAAACTTAATCTGTTTCATGTTATTGTAGTTATGCGAGAACACACAGATATGATATATGATGTTTTAAATTCCTATAAGATGAGTAAAAGAGAATAATAACAAGTGAAATGATTGAACATCTAGTTAGGTGCCCTGAACACTGTGAGCTTCCCCCGAGGACCACACTGGGGAAACAAAACGGATCTCCTTGTAGTAATCGATGAATTATGAGAAGGATTTCCGGAGTGTGGATCGAGACCTTAAAGGTTAGACCACCAGGATTTAGGGGTGAGTCATCTGGAGTGGCTCTGGCCCTAAATCCTAGTTGTGAAAGTCTATGTCCAGATGGAATAGACTCTGTTGAAATGAAATATGTGAAATGTGAAATGCAAAATATGTGAAATATTGTGATATGTGATATATTGTTTTGTTGGTTCCTATCTCGTGTACCCGAGATGAGGACGTGAGCCTCTTTAGGCAACCCTGAGGTGGCCAGGGTCTGTTGTTGATATCTTAAGGTGGCTGGCTAAACCTTAAGATAGTGACGGTGAGTCGTTGACACGAGAATCAGGCGTGGCGACTTCTACTTGGTGAGGTACAAACCAAGTAGTTTCAGGGAAAATGAATAAAAGATGATAAGCCGTGTAGAACATGATTTGAATGGTTGTTACATTCTTTGTACTGCTACTTGATTTTTTGTTATTGTTGATTATGCTTCTTGTTGAGGAAAGTAATCATGTTGATATGGATATTTTCTATTTCATATTATGATATGTCATGCTGACAAGTTATAAATGATGGGATTTATATCCATTCAGAATATGAGTTGGATTGCTTGCTATTTGATAGTATTGTTTGGTCAAAATGTTTTATGTGTACTTCAGCTTCAGGACTGCAGGATGTGTTCCTGGTCCAGCTAGTGGAGTGTCACAAATATAATGTTATTGTTATGTATTGGTTCAAAATGCTTAGAACTTGACGTATTACTCATGTAGTAAGATTCTTAATCTAAACTAGAAGTATCTGTTGATTTGTTCATGTCCAGCTGGTGGAGTGTCAAAAGGGTAATGTTATTGTTATGTATTGATTAAAAAATGCTTAGAACTTATCTTATTTTATATGCAGTAGGGCTCTTA
The DNA here is from genome assembly GCA_963693085.1 of Alisma plantago-aquatica. Lineage (NCBI taxonomy): Eukaryota > Viridiplantae > Streptophyta > Magnoliopsida > Alismatales > Alismataceae > Alisma > Alisma plantago-aquatica. Next base: position 1,182,106,662 of record OY856409.1, read on the forward strand.
ATCTGAACTGAGAAGTATCTAGTGATTTGTTCATAGACATGTTCTAAAAGATGTTTCAAGGTTAAAATTAGTTCAAGTGATTGCCTTATCTGTTGGATTAGATTACCATTTCAAGATAGATTTGAATATAGAACTTTTTGCTATACTTTTCAATATCTGCATGTTTCTTTTAAGTTTTATACTTAATCTGATGTTGATGCATGTACCTAGCTTGAGTGGGAGGTATCCACTCACTGGGGCTCTATATGAGTCTCATGAGGTTGTTTCAAATATTTTTAGGTATAATGCTATCCAGCGGAGAGGTCGTGACAAAGAAGATATAAATAATATAATCTAGATAGATTAGAATGTCCCTGTACTCTCTCTTTCCCGGGATGGGTTGTAGATTAAGTTTGTTCATCAATGTACATGTATCTGATGAAAACTTAACCTCATATGAGAATAAGATTTGATTCTAGATTTAATGGAGTTGAATATTATTTGTGATATCTGAATGTGATGTCCTAGATGTGACATTGATTTATGGGTTTGTGAAGAAAAAAAAGGAAAAATTTATGTGTTTTTCGTATATTGTTTAATCGCCTTAGTCGACAATTCATTGTTTTATTTCATAATCTGGGTTTAGGTTTTGGGATTACCTCTAATGGTTGGTATTTGTGCTGATCAAAAGAGTGGGTCTCGACAGACGTGGTATCAGAGCCTAGGTTAGATGAGTCTACAGGGACAATAGGATCTAGGACTAATTGATAATGTAGATGTTGAATATAACCTGAATGATGTGCATACTGACTGAACTCAGTATCCAGATACTCTGGTCAAGTATTTGGGTATTGAGATAAGCTAGTATGGAACTGCCGACTATACTTCTTCTGGATGCCCTGACCAAGTATCCAGATGAACATAGTTTGGTAGTATAATAAGATGCATGATGAAAAAGAGAAGAATGGCGATAAAATGGTGAAAGAGAAAAAGGATTTTATAATTCAATATGGAACCTATGGAAAACATGAAATTTCATATAAGAAAGGTGAAAGCTTAATGGATTATGAACATAATCTATAATGAGTTTGAGTTTGAGTTTGAATATGAAATCTGAAATTATGAGAAAAAACTATGAACTAAGATGCATACTAGATGATCTCCTTTATAAAGGAAATTGATGAATGCAGATGATAATATGTGAATGAGTCATAACCTTAATCCATAAGATACACAATCAAATTAAAAAAAGGGATGTGAAAGGTGATGTGAATCAGATCTTGATAAATGATGTATTACCAATATCTTTGAAGTAAGTGTTTGTAATACTCAAGGAGAGATGTGATGATTACAAGGGAAGAAATATTCATTTAATGCAAAAAGAAAGTGTCATATGAAAGAAAGATAAAATGAAAGTCCTTATAGTTTGATGCTCAGAGAAGTGAACGATTAGATTATATGATATTCTTCCATATCTTTTCTTGGATTTCGGGATGAAATCCTAAAAGGAGGGGAGAATTTGTAATGACCCATTTTCAAATTAGTCATCTGATTAGGGTTCACTTGGATAATTGTATGTTTAATTCAGTTGATCATTGTTTAAAACTTGATTAGTTATGGTAGTTAAATTTTCATGTTTTAAATATAATGAGAAATTTTAATCATATTTTGATTCACATAATTAGGGTTAACATTTCAGAAACCCTAATCGGTCCAAGTTAGGGTTTTGGTGATATATGAATACAGAATTTGATAAGTATAGTGTCTCCGTAAATGGTTTTTATTATTTTCTGTGTAACTCTGATTTAATTCAAATTTTGATATGATTTGTATATATAACATTTGAACACTCTTGAAAAATATCAGAATTTTTGAAGAATGTTCTGACCTGTTTATCGGTCGAGTTTCAAACTCGGCCGATCATATTTTCAGATTAAGATAGCAGTGTGGTAATTAAATTTTATCTTTTTATTGGTATATCCAATTGATATAAAATTTTAACTGTACTTTTAAATCTCAATTATAGACACCCTGTTACATTGGCGTAATTTTTGGATGACTTTTGATCTCTACAAAGAGGGTGTCGGTCGAGTTATGTGCAGGACAAACTCGACCGACCATGCTGCTGACTGCAATATAGTAGTGTGGTATTTGATTTTTAGTTATTTATTGGTACCTCCAAATGATCTAACATTTTTAATTTATCTTATAAACTAAATTTCAGACATTGGGTTAAAGTTTCATAATTTTTGGATGAGGTTTGAGTTCTGAAACATGTAGTTTCGGTCGCGTTCTGAGAGAGACAAACTCGACTGACCAGATTTTTCTGGAAAAATAAAAAAGACTGAAAAATGTTTATAATTAATTATTCCAAGCACCTTAATGAGTATATAGGACTCTATTACGACCCAAGAACCTCTCATTTCCGTCCTGCACTTCAGAGCTTCGTAATTCTTGAGAGAGGAGAGGATTTTAGGGTTTGGAGAATCTGAAGTGGAAATTTCAGATTTTTGGGTTTTCTCTTTCCAAGGTTGGTAAATTCTGTATAGATCATTAATCTTTACTAGGTTTATTTTCTTCTATTCTCTCCTATGTATAGAACTCATCACTTCCCTGATTTGGATCAAAAGAATCCAAATTGATCTCTTCTTTCATTCTTTCTTCTTCAATTCTTCTTCTTCTAGGTTCTTGAGTGAAGAGGAGCAAGAAGATTCTGTTTTCTTGAAGCAAGGACTTGATTCAAGAATTAGCAGTAGTAGTTGGGCTATGAATTTCAGGTGTTTCACACCTGAGGGGAGTGTTTTTCTCCCTCCTAAGCTTTGTATCCATGTTGAAAGCCTAATTCAATGCGGCTAAAACAATCAGAAACCTTGTTTATATATGTATGTGATTGGATTTGATTTGGGAAAGATATTGGGGAATCCAATTTTACTGATTTTGATTATTTCTCATTGATTGAAACTTGATTAGTTCCCGTTATATTGATTGAGGATGCATGGGTATTCTTATGGGTAGATGAATATGGTATTTCATGTGAAATTTTCCTAAAAATCAGGCCAATGGCCGATATACTTGGAATTGAATTGACATGTATAAAGTCATATATGAATTGTGCTAGATTGTATCATACAAGTGTATTCTTGAATGTTAATGGAGTTGAATGACCACATATCCTGATTAGGATTTGTGTTGAGGAAGTGAATCAAATAAGTCAATTAATCAATGTATACTTATGATTGATGAATGAAATGTGTGAAAATAGAAATGAGGGTTTCCATGTTTGTGAATAACCCTAATGAACCCTTGAGTCATGATTGGATTACTAAATGATATGATTCTTATAATATGTTGAACTAAGGAATGACTTCTTGAAAACCCTAAAAGTTTATTACTAAGACAATTATGAGTGATAAACCTAGAACTTGTATATGATGTTGTAAATGTGATCGAATGTTGAAGTTGAAGGTATGAATACTTCCATTAACTATGATGAGTCTTATGAATATCACCTAAGTCCAATGTAATTGTTTTAATATAATAAATAATGATCATTGTTGATTATGAAAATGACATTAGTAGTCAACATTAAGGTACACTTATCTGAATATAAGAGACAATATGAACATGATGTACGTAATACTGATTGCAAGATAAAGATGAAACTAATGAAGATAGTATGATGAAGTATTTTATCTTTTATTTTAATTAAATGTGGATTAACCGAAATTAAATGAAATATACTAAGTACAGTATTTTGGTAAATATTATGTAGAAGAGAAGCATTGTATATAAAGTGAATCAAGAAAGATTGGTCCAAATAATGTAATGAACATGAAATGAAAGAAGTTGAGACTACTGAGTATAAAATGATGGAAAAAGATAGGAATTTATAGATGATTCTAAGATGTAACTCTTACCCTAAAATGATGAGTTTGATGATGCTAGTGAATGATAATATCAAATGGGGAATTAAGAGATGAACATAACTGTAATTGAATTCAAGTAAAAGATGAAAGTCAAGTATTTGAATTGATTTATAAGAATGTGTTCTTGAATTGTGAATTGTACTCTGAGAATGGACTAATAGTACAAACTTCAATTGATAGTGAACATGTGATGACTAGTAACCCCATATGAAGAATGTGAAATAAAAGAAGAAGAGAACTAAGTCTGGTATGCATGTATATGCATGAAATTTATTGGCATCTATTCAGATTGGATGGAACAGGCATATGTTGTATGATAAATCTATTTTGAGTATGAGGAATGATACATGATATCTATATGCTTTTACTATTTCTAGTTCTAATGCCTCTGCTAATATTTGTTCAAACCTGTGATATACAATGAACTAATAAGATTTATGTTGAAATTGAATTTAATGTGCACTCCTTACATTCAGAAACCCTGATAAGGGTAAATGTTGCATAATGAGATCATGTCTAGGGCTGAAAGCCCGCTGATGATGATAAAACCCTGATGGGGTAAATGTTGGACAATAAGATTATGTCTCGGGTAGAAAGCCCACTATTGATGATTGCTAAGAATTGATGTAGAAGATAGAAATAATCATATTTGTTGCAATCTATAGACTTATTGTGCTTCTTTCTTTGATCATTGCCCTTATTGATAAACTTAATCTGTTTCATGTTATTGTAGTTATGCGAGAACACACAGATATGATATATGATGTTTTGAATTCCTGTAAGATGAGTAAAAGAGATTAATAACAAGTGAAATGATTGAACATCTAGTTAGGTGCCCTGAACACTGTGAGTTTCCCCCGAGGACCACACTGGGGAAACAAAACGGATCTCCTTGTAGTAATCGATGAATTATGAGAAGGATTTCTGGAGTGTGGATCGAGACCTTGAGGGTTAGACCACCAGGATTTAGGGGTGAGTCATCTGGAGTGGCTCTGGCCCTAAATCCTTACTGTGAAAGTCTATGTCCAGATGGAATAGACTCTGTTGAAATGAAATATGTGAAATGTGAAATGAAAAATATGTGAAATATTGTGATATGTGATATACTATTTTGCTGGTTCCTATCTCGTGTACCCGAGATGAGGACGTGAGCCTCTTTAGGCAACCCTGAGGTGGCCAGGGTCTGTTGTTGATATCTTAGGGTGGCCGGCAAAACCCTAAGATAGTGACGGTGAGTCGTTGACACGAGAATCAGGCGTGGCGACTTCTACTTGGTGAGGTACAAGCCAAGTAGTTTTAGGGCAAATGAATAAAAGATGATAAGCCGTGTAGAACATGATTTGAATGGTTGTTACATTCTTTGTACTGCTACTTGATGATTTGTTATTGTTGATTATGCTTCTTGTTGAGGAAAGTAATCATGTTGATATAGATATTTTCTATTTCATATTATGATATGTCATGCTGACAAGTTATAAATGATGGGATTTATATCCATTCTGAATATGAGTTGGAATACTTGCTATTTGATAGTATTGTTTGGTCAAAATGTTTTATGTGTACTTCAGCTTCAGGACTGCATGATGTGTTCCTGGTCTGGCTGGTGGAGTGTCACAAAGATAATGGTATTGTTATGTATTGGTTCAAAATGCTTAGAACTTGACTTATTACTCATGTAGTAAGATTCTTAATCTAAACTAGAAGTATTTGTTGATTTGTTCATGTCCAGCTGGTGGAGTATCAAAAGGGTAATGTTAGTTATGTATTGATTAAAAAAATTATAGAACTTATCTTATTTCATATGCAGTAGGGCTCTTAATCTGAACTGAGAAGTATCTAGTGATTTGTTCATAGACATGTTCTAAAAGATGTTTCATGGTTAAAATTGGTTCAAGTGATTGCCTTATCTATTGGATTAGATTACCATTGCAAGATAGATTTGAATATAGAACTTTTTGCTATACTTTTCAATATATGCATGTTTCTTTTAAGTTTTATACTTAATTTAATGCTGATGCATGTACCTAGCTTGAGTGGGAGGTATCCACTCACTGGGGCTCTATATGAGACTCATGCGTTTGTTTCAAATGTTTTAGGTATAATGCTATCCAGCAGAGAGGTTGTGAAAAAGAAGATATAAATAATATAATCTAGATAGATTAGAATGTCCCTGTACTCTCTCTTTTCCGGGATGGGTTGTAGATTAAGTTTGTTTATCAATGTACATGTATCTGATGTAAACTGAACCTCATATGAGAATAAGATTTGATTCTACATTTAATGGAGTTGAATATTATTTGTGATATCTGAATGTGATGTCCTTGATGTGACATTGATTTATTGGTTTGTGAAGAATGAAAAAGGAAAAAATTATATGTTTTTTTCGTATATTGTTTAATCGCCTTAGTCGACAATTCATTATTTTATTTCATAATCTGGGTTTACGTTTTGGGATTACCTCTAATGGTTGGTATTTGTGCTGATCAAAAGAGTGGGTCTCGACAGACGTGGTATCAGAGCCTAGGTTAGATGAGTCTACAGGGACAATAGGATCTAGGACTAATTGATAATGTCGATGTTGAATATAACCTGAATGATGTGCATACTGACTGAACTCAGTATCCAGATACTCTTGTCAAGTATTTGGGTATTGAGCTAAGCTAGTATGGAACTGCCGACTATACTTCTTCTGGATGCCCTGACCAAGTATCCAGATGAACATAGTTTGGTAGTAGAATAAGATGCATGATGAAAAAGAGAAGAATGGCGATAAAATGGTGAAAGAGAAAAAGGATTTTATAATTCAATATGGAACCTATGAAAAACATGAAATTTCATATAAGAAAGGTGAAAGCTTAATGGATTATGAACATAATCTATAATGAGTTTGAGTTTGAGTTTGAATATGAAATCTGAAATTGTGAGAAAAAACTATGAACTAAGATGCATACTAGATGATCTCCTTTATAAAGGAAATTGATGAATGCATATGATAATATGTGAATGAGTCGTAACCTTAATCCATAAGATACACAATCAAATAAAAAAAGGGATGTGAAAGGTGATGTGAATCAGATCTTGATAAATGATGTATTACCAATATCTTTGAAGTAAGTGTTTGTAATACTCAAGGAGAGATGTGATGATTACAAGGGAAGAAATATTCATTTAATGCAAAAAGAAAGTGTCATATGAAAGAAAGATAAAATGAAAGTCTTTATAGTTTGATGCTCAGAGAAGTGAACGATTAGATGATATGATATTCTTCCATATCTTTTCTTGGATTTCGGGACGAAATCCTAAAAGGAGGGGAGAATTTGTAATGACCCATTTTCAAATCAGTCATCTGATTAGGGTTCACTTGGATAATTGTATGTTTAATTAAGTTGATCATTGTTTAAAGCTTGATTAGTTATGGTAGTTAAATTTTCATGTTTTAAATATAATGAGAAGTTTTAATCATACTTTGATTCACATAATTAGGGTTAACATTTCAGAAATCCTCATCGGCCCAAGTTAGGGTTTTGGTGATATATGAATACAGAATTTGATAAGTATAGTGTCTCTGTAAATTATTTTTAGTATTTTCTGTGTAACTCTTATGTAATTCAAATTTTATATGATTTGTATGTATAAAACTTGAACACTCTTGAAAAATATCAGAATTTTTTAAGACTGTTATGACCTGTTTATCGGTCGAGTTTCAAACTCGACCGATCATATTTTCATATTAAGATAGCAGTGTGGTAATTAAATTTTATATTTTTATTGGTATATCCAATTGATATAAATTTTAATCATACTTGTAAATCTCAATTATAGACACCCTGTTAAATTGGCATAATTTTTTGATGACTTTTGATCTCTACAAAGAGGGTGTCGGTCGAGTTCTGTACAGGACAAACTCGACCGACCATGCTGCTGACAGCAATATAGCAGTGTGGTATTTGATTTTTAGTTATTTATTGGTAAATCCAAATAATCTAAAATTTTTAATTTGTCTTATAAACTCAATTTCAGACATTGGGTTAACGTTTTATAATTTTTGGATGATGTTTGTGTTCTGAAACATGTAGTTTCGGTCGAGTTCTGAGAGAGACAAACTCGACCGACCATATTTTTCTAGAAAAATAAAAAAGACAGAAAAATGTTTATAATTAATTATTCCAAGCACCTTAATGAGTATATAGGACTCTATTACGACCCAAAAACCTCTCATTTCCGTCCCACACTTCAGAGCTTCGTAATTCTTGAGAGAGGGGAGGATTTTAGGGTTTGGAGAATTTGAAGTGGAAATTTCAGATTTCTGGGTTTTCTCTTTCCAAGGTTGGTAAATTCTGTATAGATCATTAATCTTTACTAGGTTTATTTGCTTCTATTCTCTCCTATGTATAGAACTCGTCACTTCCCTTATTTGGATCAAAAGAATCCAAATTGATTTCTTCTTTCATTCTTTCTTCTTCAATTCTTCTTCTTCTAGGTTCTTGAGTGAAGAGGAGCAAGAAGATTCTGTTTTCTTAAAGCAAGGACTTGATTCAAGAATTAGCAGTAGTAGTTGGGCTACGAATTTCAGGTGTTTCACACCTGAGGTGAGTGTTTTTCTCCCTCCTAAGCTTTGTATCCATGTTGAAAGCCTAATTCAATGCGGCTAAAACAATCAGAAACCTTGTTTATATATGTATGTGATTGGATTTGATTTGGGAAAGATATTGGGGAATCCAATTTTAATGATTTTGATTATTTCTCATTGATTGAAACTTGATTAGTTCCCGTTATATTGATTGAGGATGCATGGATATTCTTATGGGTAGATGAATATGGTATTTCATGTGAAATTTTCCTAAAAATCAGCCCAATGGCCGATATGCTTGGAATTGAATTGACATGTATAAAGTCATATCTGAATTATGCTTGATTGTATCATACAAGTCTATTCGTGAATGTTAATGGAGTTGAATGACCACATATCCTGATTAGGATTTGTGTTGAGGAAGTGAATCAAATAAGTCAATTAATCAATGTATACTTATGATTGATGATTGAAATGTGTGAAAATGGAAATGAGGGTTTCCATGTTTGTGAATAACCCTAATGAACCCTTGAGTCATGATTGGATTACTAAATGATATGATTCTTATAATATGTTGAACTAAGGAATGACTTCTTGAAAACCCTAAAAGTTTATTACTAAGACAATTATGAGTGATAAACCTAGAACTTATATATGATGTTGTAAATGTGATCGAATGCTGAAGTTGAAGGTATTAATACTTCCATTAAATATGATGAGTCTTATGAATATCACCTAAGTCCAATGTAATTGTTTTAATATAATAAAGAATGATCATTGTTGATTATGAGAATGACATTAGTAGTCAACATTAAGGTACACTTATTTGAATATAAGAGACAATATGAACATGATGTACGTAATGGTGATTGCAAGATAAAGATGAAACTAATGAAGATAGTATGATGAAGTATTTTATCTTTTATTTTAATTACATATGGCTTAACCCAAATTAAATGAAATATACTAAGAACTGTATTTTGGTAAATGTTATGTAGAAGAGAAGCATTGTATGTAAAGTGAATCAAGAAAGATTGGTCCAAATAATGTAATGAACATGAAATGAAAGAAGTTGAGACTACTGAGTATAAAATGATGGAAAAAGATAGGAATTTATAGATGATTCTAAGAATGTAACTCTTACCCTAAAATGATGAGTTTGATGATGCTAATGAATGATAATATCAAATGGGGAATTAAGAGACGAACATAACTGTAATTGAATTCAAGTAAAAGATGAAAGACAAGTATTTGAATTGATTTATAAGAATGTGTTCCTGAATTGTGAATTGTACTCTGAGAATGGACTAATAGTACAAACTTCAATTGATAGTGAACATTTGATGACTAGTAACCCCATATGAAGAATGTGAAATAAAAGAAGAAGAGAACTAAGTCTGGTATGCATGTATATGCATGAAATTTATTGGCATCTATTCAGATTGGATGGAACAGGCATATGTTGTATGATAAATCTATTTTGAGTATGAGGAATGATACATGATATCTATATTCTTTTACTGTTGCTAGTTCTAATGCCTCTGCTAATATTTGTTCAAACCTGTGATATACAATGAACTGATAAGATTTATGTTGAAATTGAATTTAATGTGCACTCCTTACATTGAGAAATCCTGATAAGGGTAAATGTTTCATAATGAGATCATGTCTAGGGTTGAAAGCCCATTGATGATGATAAAACCCTGATGGGGTAAATGTTGGACAATAAGATTATGTCTCGGGTAGAAAGCCCACTATTGATGATTGTTATGAATTGATGTAGAAGATAGAAATAATCATATTTGTTGCAATCTATAGACTTATTGTGCTTCTTTCTTTGATCATTGCCCTTATTGATAAACTTAATCTGTTTCATGTTATTGTAGTTATGCGAGAACACACAGATATGATATATGATGTTTTGAATTCCTATAAGATGAATAAAATAGATTAATAACAAGTGAGATGATTGAACATCTAGTTAGGTGCCCTGAACACCGTGAGTTTCCCCCGAGGACCACACTGGAGAAACAAAACAGATCTCCTTGTAGTAATCGATGAATTATGAGAAGGATTTCTGGAGTGTGGATCGAGACCTTAAAGGTTAGACCACCAGGATTTAGGGGTGAGTCATCTGGAGTGGCTCTGGCCCTAAATCCTTGCTGTGAAAGTCTATGTCCAGATGGAATAGACTCTGTTGAAATGAAATATGTGAAATGTGAAATGAAAATTTTGTGAAATATTGTGATATGTGATATACTGTTTTGCTGGTTCCTATCTCATATACCCGAGATGAGGATGTGAGCCTCTTTAGGCAACCCTAAGGTGGCCAGGGTCTGTTGTTGATATCTTAGGGTGGCCGGCTAAACCCTAAGATAGTGACGGTGAGTCGTTGACACGAGAATCAGGTGTGGCAACTTCTACTTGCTGAGGTACAAGCCAAGTAGTTTCAGGGCAAATGAATAAAAGATGATAAGCCGTGTAGAACATGATTTGAATGGTTGTTACATTCTTTGTACTGCTACTTGATGATTTGTTATTGTTGATTATGCTTCTTGTTGAGGAAAATAATCATGTTGATATGGATATTTTCTATTTCATATTATGATATGTCATGCTGACAAGTTACAAATGATGGGATTTATATCCATTCTGAATATGAGTTGGATCGCTTGCTATTTGATAGTATTGTTTGGTCAAAATGTTTTATGTGTACTTCAGCTTCAGGACTGCCCTGGTCCGGCTGGTGGAGTGTCACAAAGATAATGTTATTGTTATGTATTGGTTCAAAATGCTTAGAACTTGACTTATTACTCATGTAGTAAGATTCTTAATCTAAACTAGAAGTATCTGTTAATTTGTTCATGTCCAGCTGGTGGAGTGTCAAAAGGGTAATATTATTGTTATGTATTGATTAAAAAATGCTTAGAACTTATCTTATTTCATATGCAGTAGGACTCTTAATCTGAACTGAGAAGTATCTACTGATTTGTTCATAGATATGTTCTAAAAGATGTTTTAAGGTTAAAATTGGTTCAAGTGATTGCCTTATCTGTTGGATTAGATTACCATTGCAAGATAGATTTGAATATAGAACTTTTTGCTATACTTTTCAATATCTGCATGTTTCTTTTAAGTTTTATACTTAATCTGATGTTGATGCATGTACCTAGCTTGAGTGGGAGGTATCCACTCATTGGGGCTCTATATGAGTCTCATGAGGTTGTTTCAAATGTTTTTAGGTATAATGCTATCCAGCAGAGAGGTCGTGACAAAGAAGATATAAATAATATAATCTAGATAGATTAGAATGTCCCTGTACTCTCTCTTTCCCGGGATGGGTTGTAGATTAAGTTTGTTCATCAATGTACATGTATCTGATGAAAACTTAACCTCATATGAGAATAAGATTTGATTCTAGATTTAATGGAGTTGAATATTATTTGTGATATCTGAATGTGATGTCCTAGATGTGACATTGATTTATGGGTTTGTGAAGAAAAAAAAGGAAAAATTTATGTGTTTTTCGTATATTGTTTAATCGCCTTAGTCGACAATTCATTGTTTTATTTCATAATCTGGGTTTAGGTTTTGGGATTGCCTCTAATGGTTGGTATTTGTGCTGATCAAAAGAGTGGGTCTCAACAGACGTGGTTTCAGAGCCTAGGTTAGATGAGTCTACAGGGACAATAGGATCTAGGACTAATTGATAATGTCGTGTTGAATATAACCTGAATGATGTGCATACTGAGTGAAATCAGTATCCAGATACTCTGGTCAAGTATTTGGGTATTGAGCTAAGCTAGTATGGAACTACCGACTATACTTCTTCTGGATTCCCTGACCAAGTGAGACGACTGAATCACCAAAACGAGATAAACAAATGCGGAAGTGATTATTTCACTGGAAGCGGAATTATGAAAAATCACTAGAAATTAAAAACTTTTTAAGGAATATCTGTAAATCATAAAACTCTTTTATCATAAACAAGATAAACAGTTTACATCATTGTGAAATCACCTCTTGAGTGATTATATACATCCAGATACTAAATCTTGAGGCTTAAAGCCAAAATCCTCAGACCTACTGACTCCTAGGACCTGAGAGTACAGAGACGACATAAGACAACTAACTACAGGACTTGACAGCCAGTATCTGCACCTGAGATTCACTGCTGCCCTTGGTGTTGCTGTTGCTGATATTGCTCACCCTCAGATTGGTTTCTCCATCCTGGACGTCCACCTAAAAAGTTGAAACCTACGGAGTGAGACAACTTGAAAAATTGTCCCAGCGAGAGTTGTAACTCTCCGCCAGAAGCTTTGTTATAGCAATTAAGGAATAACATAGGCAAGATAACTTAAATCATTCAACAACAGGTTTGATAATAAGTAAAACAACATTTATTTAAGCAATCACTTCATTAAAGCATATGAAGAACATGTATACTAGGTACTTGAACAGGCTATTAATGTAAACAATGTAACATCAATCATTGTTTCTCGTAGTTCAACCTAAGCAGATATACTACGCAGTTGATTCTGTTTTACAAACAATATTATACCCTACGGAGATGAGGTATATCGCTCATACTCCAACCGATCACTACTAAGTCGCATCGGTATCATACATAGGTCATCAAAATAGCCGGATTCTTATGACCTCATCTTACTCAGTTAGTGTGAGGATCAACATGCAGGACATCTAGTGTCTCTGCTAAGATAGCTTACCAGGGTATTCTGGCACTTCGCTATTAGAGTCATAGTGGCATTCTGTACTCTCTTCACCATCGAAAGATCTCTTATTTATCTCTCATCAATGCGGTATTAAAGATTCCCTCGGGAGATTTGTGGTACATCACCCCGGCATAAACATATAGTGAAGGGTTGATAGATTAAAGTACATCTACATCAATTCCTACACTAAGATGTAAGGATATTCACATCCATATTCCCCCACATACTCAAAAGTATGTGATCCAGGAGTTCCCTTGGTAAAACCTGTTTCACCATCATTTGATCTCTGACAATGATGGATCTATGATCAGGGCTCTACATGATATGATTATACTTGATTAGTTAAGTACATTTCAGCATTCTTTTAACATCAAGCATGTTCTCAAACATTAATTATTAGAACAACAGCTATTAAAGTAGAATACTAAATGTATCAAGCTTAAATCACATCAGTTATCATATGGATATCAATTCTTAATCATCTCATCATAAGCATCTAATCAGCATGACCTTGATGTTACTCATGGCTCTTACAGCCTATCAGTCTCATATGATGCCACTTAACTAGGCAACATAGTATTTCAGTATTCATAAAGCTAATAGCATGCTTTCAATGAATATGATATCATAACCTTTACCTGACTATGATTATTCTCTTATAAGAACCTGCATGGTTAATTCAATTTCCAGCAATAAACAATTCATTTCCAGATCAGCAATTTATAAAGCAGAATTAATCTTTCAGTTCAAGGGATTATACATTCATGCCTTCACTAAGGCTAGGTTCCCTTATTTACATCCATTAGGGTTATCCAATCCCTTTCATTATGATTAGGAATAATGATTCCTCATCTCATACTTTAATCATGAAGATTCATGCTTAAAAGCATAACCTGGAATTAGGGTTTATTGTACATTTCAACCCATCTCCCTCAATTAGGGTTTACTATTCACATTACATGTTATTACCCTAGAATTAGGGTTTACTATTCATTTCATAATGAATTGAGCTCATAGCATTATCATGTATGAAAATTATCTTCATTGATGCCATCAAATTAGGTTAAGATTCATCAAACATCATAATTAGGGTTTCCATGATCTCACCTTGATGGATCATACCCTAATCATGTACATTCTTACATATTGAAGGTATGTTACTTGATTCTTATTCATATTAGGAGCCTTCTCTCTCCTCTCACTACTAGATGATGTTTACATCACTCTAGATTAGGTTAAGTCAATTCAACTTGATTAACATAGGTCAAGTCATCACCACTATGGTTATTAGGGTTTGCTTGATCAAGGGGTGTTGTCTACTTGAACCCTTTATAAGTACCTTTATAAGGTTCATCATTAAGCATAACATGGGTCAAGTTAATAATTACTTAACCCCTTAATGTCTTTAGGTATCATTAGGGTTTAAGTTGAACAACCATTGAACCATTTAAACCTTCAAAGCATCAAGTAATCATAACCCTAAAGTCCCCAAACGATTTCACACTTTAACCTCCAAACGGTCCTGAGACCGTTTGGGAGGGTTGACCGTTTGGTTAGGATTGACTTCAAGACCACATGAACATGGTCACCCTCAAGACCGTTAGCCCTTAAACGGTCTTGAAACTATTTCAGCTTGTTGACCATTTGTATGAGTTGACTTTGAAACCGTTTGAAATTGAACGACCTTGAAACCGCATGAAACTAAACGACCTTGAGATCGATTGGATCTAAACGACCTTGAGATCGTCTGAGCCCAAACGGTCTTGAGACCGTTGGGTCTCAAATGGTCTTGAGACCATTTGGTCCCAAACAGTCTTGAGACCGTTTGGACTCAAACTGTCTTGAGACCGTTTGGACTCAAACGGTCTTGAGACTGTTTGGTCCAAACATCTCAGAACCGATTGGACCCAAAAAGTGCATCAACACTTGCAATCGATTAGGGTTTTCAAGGTTGAACCCCTCAATTGACCTCATATATGTTAACCACTTATCAATTGAGCCAATTAGGGTTAACCTTAACCAATTAGACACTCAATTGACCCTCAATTGATAGCCAATTAGGGTTGGAACCAATTGAATTAGGGTTTGTAATCGATCAACCATCAATGTCCATCAACATGAGTCTAATTGAAGTTGAACCCATCAATTGACATCCAATTGGGCCATGACTTGGCCCAAACGGTCTTGGGATTGTTTAGACACCCTCCAAACGGTCTTGATACCGTTTTCCCAAAGTCTCATCAAAATCTAAGTCGATTTGTCAAGGGTTGAACCCTAATTAAGTTTCAATTCAGCATTTTCAATTAATTCAACAACCTATTGTGATTGGACCTTCAATTGATTAAATTGCCTTAACCCTAGACCTCCAATGGTCTTGGGGTGTCACCAAACGGTCTTGAGACCGTTTGGTTGATCCCCCAAATGGTCTTGAAATCGTTTGGGTCACTCAACCCAAACTTCAACACAATTGGTCCTTGAAATCAGCAATTGAACCCGATTAGGGTTTAGAGGGTTGAAGTACCTTCAACTTGTGATTTGTTTGCAATTAGATTATAATTCTTTGTAATTGATTAATTCAACATGTGTTAAGCAGACCTCTAAATGGTCTTCACTTGGTCAAACTTTCCAAACTGTCTTGGAGACCGTTTGAATCTAAACGGTCTTGCAAACCGTTTAGACCAAATGGTCCAAGGTTGTTTGGTAAAGTTGCCTAGGAAATCACGCCCATCATCTTCAACCTTAGATCAGGTCGGTTACTTCGTGGTTTTGCTTGCAAAAGTGCAAGGAAAAGTGGGGAAGAAGAAGAACTAACTACTATTTGCAAGAACAAAGATATGCATAATCAAAGCAAGAGGTTTAGAGTTATAAAACCCGCCTTAAGGTTGTTCCTAGAGCTACAAGATTCCAAGATCCAATCCTTTAATGGTGTCTTGAGCTCCACAGGTCGGCCAAGGGTGTTTCTTCAAGGAAACATTGGAGAGGATCGGCTAGAAAGAGAGAGCTAAGTGAGAAAACCATAAAACCAACCTTGTAATCCAACTTTCTCCATGAATTCGAGCAAGATGATGAACCAAGCTTACCTAGATTCCCCTTGGTCTTTCTCCTCTGCTCCAAGGCTCTGCCTTAGTCAGTTTGAGCAAGGTGATAAGTGAAGGAAGAAGAGAAACGTTCCTTTGCAAACAAAGGAAGGTTGTATATATATTTTGGGGTTATTTTCAACTTAAGGACAACTTACTTCTCCTTTTCTCATCTAGGTCCCTCCTTTCTTCTAAACACGTTCCTTCTCCTTACTTCTTAAATAAAACTCCTTCTAAAACCAATAACTACAGGCAAAGAAGGTCAACTTATCACTAAGGTGCACATATATAAGGGTCTCCTTACTTATAACTTGGTGATTTAATTACAAAGGTGTTCCTTATTATATGATTAATCAAATGAAGTGTCCCCCTTCATAATTTTTACTCTAAATGATGTCAAGAGTCATAAAAGATAGTTTAGAAAGTGTATTTTACAAGTTGCACCCCATATTTTGGGTAAATTGCACTTTACACCAAAACTAGGGTTTTAAGCACAAGGATTGCTCCACAAGCTGCATCTTGGTGCCCAGGCTTGGAGAATCCATCATACTTCATCATATTCATTCTTATGATGTTTCAACACAAAAGGAATATCTTAACATGTACAAATTGCAAGTTAACCCCTTTAATTGGGTAATCTGCACATAGGCACCTGTATTACAAAACAATATTACAACATTGTTTAAAAAGGACAGAAATGGAAACATATGTTCCTCAAGAGCTTTAATTACATACCAAAAGATAATCACAAACATAATTAAGCAAAACACCTAGGGTTAGCTTATAACCCAGGTCAGGGATGTTACAAATTATCCACCCCTTACAAGGATTTCGTCCCCGAAATCAACAAAACATATTAAGAGAAAAGAGCAGGGTATTTCCTTCTCATCTCTTCCTCTAGTTCCCAAGTGGCTTCTTCAACACCATGGTGATTCCAGAGGACTTTCACAAGACTTATGTCTTTCTTCTTTAGCTTTTTAATTTTGTTATCAAGGATTGAAATTGGTCCTTCCTCATAAGATATATCATCATTCAATTCTACCTCCACAGGTTGTAGAACTTACTCTGTATCAGGGTGACATTTCCTCAGCATAGAAATGTGAAACACAGGGTGTAACCTCTGTAGTTCATGTGGTAACTCTAGTTTAGAGGCTACCTTTGCAACCCGTTCAATGATTGGATAAGGCCCCATAAACCTCAGAGCTAACTTCCCTTTCCTTCCTAAACGGAGGACTCCTTTCCAAGGTGAGACCTTGAGATACACTCTGTCTCCAACCTAGAACTCTAAGGGTCTACGACGTCTGTCAGCATATGACTTCTGCCTATCCTGTGCAGTCCTAATCTGTTGTTGTATTATTTTAATCTTCTCTGTGGTTTGCTGCACAAGATCAGGACCTAACAACTGATGTTCACCAGTTTCATACCAACATAAGGGTGATCTACAACGTCTACCATACAAAGCTTCATAAGGTGCCATGTCAATGCTATGTTGATAGCTATTGTTGTAGGCAAACTCTATCAAGCTTAGGTACAGATCCCAACATCCTGTAAACTGAAGAACATATGCTCTCAGCAAGTCTTCTAAGGTCTTTATAGTCCTTTCTGACTGTCCATCAGTCTGTGGGTGAAAGGTTGTACTAAACCTTAACTGGGTGCCTAGACCTTTGTGCAGTCTCTCCCAAAAACGACTCGTAAACTGGGGACCTCTGTCAGAAACTATAGTGACTGGAACTTCGTGCAGTTTCACTATCTCTTCAACATACAGTTGTGCTAGCCTCTCAGCAGAATAGGTTGTTTTGACAGGCAAGAAATGAGCTGTCTTTGTCAACCTATCAACTATTACCCAAATGGAATCATGCCCTTTGTTTGTTCTAGGTAGACCAACAACAAAGTCCATGGTTACATGATCCCACTTCCACTGTGGTATGGGTAAAGGTTGCATCGTTCCTACAGGTTTCTGGTGTTCAACTTTAACCTGCTGACACACAGGACACCTCATCACAAACTCTGCAACATCCTTCTTCATCCCAGGCCACCAATACATATCTTTCAAGTTTCGATACGTCTTGGTACTTCCTGGATGCATAGCATACATCGAAGAATGAGCTTCTTCCAGGACTAACTTCCTCAAGTTATCCACATCTGGCACTATCATCCTTCCATTATAACATGCTACTTGATCATCTGAGTCATGGAAACCATCTCGCTTCTCGTCACCATACTCCGATCTAATCTGTTGAATTGCAGCATCTACTTGTTGTGCCTCCTTGATCTGCTCTCTTAGGGTAAGTTTTATATGCATCTCAGCCAACAACCCGGTCAACAATGACACTTTCAACTGTACATTGTCTTGCCTTAAGGAGATAAGCATATCTCTCCTAGAGCATACTAAAGAGTTTAGTTGTGCTCTATCCATGGTTGATGTTGCTGATTTCCTACTCAAAGCATATGAAACCACATTGGCCTTCCCTGGATGATAATTGATTATACAATCGTAGTCTTTGATCAACTCCATCCAGCGACGTTGCCTCATGTTAAGTTTGTGCTGAGAGAAGATGTACTTAAGGTTCTTATGATCAGTGAAAATCTGGAATGTCTCTCTGTAGAGGTAATGTCTCCAGATCTTCAAAGCGTGAACCATAGCAGCTAACTCCAGATCGTGCGTCGGATAATTCTCCTCGTGTTTCTTAAGTTGTCGGGAAGAGAAAGAAATCACTTTCTTATCTTGCATTAACACACATCTGAGTCCATTCTTGGAGGCATCACAGAAAACTATGTATCCTTTGCCTTGCTCAGGTAGCACAAGTATAGGTGCACTTGTCAACCTCTCCTTCAACAACTGAAAGGATTGCTAACACTTATCACTCCAGACATAAGGAACTTCCTTCTGGGTCAACTTGGTCAAGGGTAAGGCTACGGAACTGAAGTTCTTAATGAACCATCGGTAATATCCAGCCAACCCTAAGAAACTACGGATCTCCGTCGGTGTCTTCGGTTGTTCCCATTGTAGAATAGATTCTACCTTTTTAGGGTCAACACGAATACCCGAGGCAGATACCACATGTCCAAGGAATGATACCTCTAGTAACCAGAACTCACACTTGCTAAACTTAGCGTATAGCTTGTGTTCTCTTAGCAAAGTTAGAGTCTGACGAAGATGTTGTTCATGCTGCTAAGCATCTCTACTAAAGATCAGAATGTCATCTATGAAGACAACAACACACTGATCAAGGAAAGGTTAGAAGATTCTATTCATGAGTTCCATAAATGCAGTTGGTGCATTAGTTAGTCCAAATGACATAACTGTGAACTCATAGTGACCATACCTTGTCTTGAAGGCAGACTTAGATATGTCACTATCCTTAATACGGAGTTGATGATATCCCGATCTCAAGTCTATCTTTGAGAAGATGGTTGCACCACGCAACTGGTCAAAGAGATCATCAATCCTCGGTAGAGGGTACTTATTCTTTATTGTTACTTTATTTAGTTGTCTGTAGTCAATGCACAACCGCATTGATCTGTCTTTCTTTTTAACAAAAAGAACCAGAGCACCCCAAGATGAAGTACTCGGTCGGATGAAACCCCTCTCAAGCAACTCCTGAAGTTGTTTCTTGAGTTCTGCCATCTCGGCAGGCGCCATCCTATACGGTGTTTGTGCTATAGGTTGTGTGTCTAGGATCAAATTGATTTCAAAATCAATTTCCCGAGGCGGTGGCACACCTGGAAGTTCTTCAGGAAATACATCTTCAAATTCCCTGACTACAGGAACTTCAGCAAGGTTAGGACTCTCCATGGTAGTATCTACCACATGGGCCAAGAATGCATAACATTCTTGCCTCATAAGCTTCTCAGCAACCATAGTAGATACAAGACAGGTAGGTAGAATCTTTCTCTCTCCTTGAAAGATCCATGTGTTGCTTTCATCAGCAAACACAGCTTGCTTGGATTCACAATCCAAAACAACCCTATACCTTTCCAAGGTATCCATCCCAAGGATTATGTCAAATCCTTGCATCTCAAGTGGTATTAGATACACTTGAATGTGATGATCAGAAAAGAAGCGGATGCAGGGAGAACATATCTCCTGTAACACAGCAGACCCTCTCAATGGAGTCTCAAGCAACAAGCTATTTGTCCTATGACTAACTGTCATATTGCAGTTACGAATCACTCTTCGAGTGATGAAGGAGTGTGTAGCACCCGGGTCAATCAAAACAGATACAACACAGGATGTAAACATATCAGAATATAACAACTCTGTCTGACCTGCCATAACCCGTGGGTTGATCACTGCATCAGGTGGGTTCATCGCATAGAACCTTGTTGTCGCCTGAGGTTGATTCAGTGCTGACGATCCAGCTTGGGACGCTTGTCCACGTCCTCTAGCTGCTCCTTGAAACTGCCTCCTTTGGGATCCTTGCTGACTCTGCCTCTGTGGTTGGGTTACACTTGCCAGTCTAGCTCTACCGTCTTTCATCATATGCCCCACCTTCCCACATATGTAGCAGCTTCTCTCCAGTTGTTGTGGTCTTGGTGGTCCTGTGACTGACATCGATGTTGAACTGTGAGCTCCTTGTAGTGGTAGGCTTCGTCCTCTACCTCTACTCGGTGTCCACTGTGTCTGAGCACTAGGTCTGGGTGGTGGTGGTGTAGGAGCAGAAAACCTAGGCTTCTTAAAGTCTCTAGATGAAGATCCCTGGAACTGAGGATATCTCTTATGGGTTTGCCTCTTCTCTGCTACGGACCTTTCTATCCTTCGAACTGACTCAACGAAGGTAGCAAACCTTTCCCGGTTCTCTAGGGCAGATACGGGAGTAGTCAACTCAGCATTCAACCCTTTCTCGAACCGTCTAATCCTCTCTTCATCTGTAGCAGCCATATGCGGGTAGAACGGTAACATCTCCATGAACTTAGCATCGTACTCTCTAATGTTCATCAGACCTTGCCTTAACCTCTCGAACTGAGAGATTTTCTCGTCTAGGAAAGTCTTAGGGAAATATCTATTGATAAATTCCCATCAGAAGACTTCCCACGTAGCCTCCACACCTAGCCTCTTCTGCTCTTCCATGGTCCACCAGTGACCAACACTCCCCTTGAGAAGATAGACAGCATGTCTAACCTTCTTGGCTTCTGGGATGTTCAGGATTCTAAAGGCCTTCTCTAACTCGGTCAACCACAGATCGACATTTGCAGGATCAGCTGTTCCAAATTATTTGGTTGCTTCGACATCACGAAGTCGTTCGAATGTCTTACCGATACCTTATCCTTCAGACTGGGCAGGTGCCCTAGGTGCAGGCATAGGCATCCTATCTGTTATATGTGTCATGGCAATCATAAACTACCCAAACATGGTCTGGAAAGTTGGGTTCTCCATGTCAGGTGGGTTAAACTGAGGTGGCTCCAGTACATGTTGTTCTATTTATGGGTTCCTTGCACCTTCTCGGGGTGCAGCGACACTACTTTCTGCCACATACTCCTCGTATGGTCCAGACATCCTTACTTATCTTCTTCTCCTGAGGAGCATAAGACACTATTAGATATACTGGAAAACACTAAGAATAGACTCGACATCCTAAGTCATATGTCTCTGTAGACTCAGCGAACCTAGAGCTCTGATACCACTAAACTGAGATGACTGAATCACCAAAACGAGATAAATGAATGCGGAAGCGATTATTTAACTGGAAGCGGAATTATGAACAATCACTAGAAATTAAAAACTTTTTAAGGAAGATCTGTAAATCATAAAACTCTTTTATCATAAACAAGATAAACAGTTTACATCATTGTGAAATAACCTCTTGAGTGATTATATACATCCAGATACAAAATCTCGAGGCTTAAAGCCAAAATCCTCAGACCTACTGACTCCTAGGACCTGAGAGTACAGAGACGACATAAGACAACTTACTACAGGACTTGACAGCCAGTATCTCCACCTGAGATTCACTGCTGCCCTTGGTGTTACTGTTGCTGATATTGCTCACCCTCATATTGGTTTCTCCGTCCTCGACGTCCACCTAAAAAGTTGAAACCTACGGAGTGAGACAACTTGAAAAATTGTCCCAGCGAGAGTTATAACTCTCCGCCAGAAGCTTTGTTATAGCAATTAAGGAATAACATAGGCAAGATAACTTAAATCATTCAACAGCAGGTTTGATAATAAGTAAAACAACATTTACTTAAGCAATCACTTCATTAAAGCATATGAAGAACATGTATACTAGGTACTTGAACAGGATATTAATGTAAACAATGTAACATCAATCATTGTTTCTCGTAGTTCAACCTAAGCATATATACTACGCGGTTGATTATGTTTTACAAACAATATTATGCCCTGCGGAGATGAGGTATACCTCTCATACTCCAACCGGTCACTACTAAGTCGCATCGGTATCATACATAGGTCATCAAAAGAGCAAGATTCTTATGACCTCATCTTCCTCAGTCAGTGTGAGGATCAACATGCAGGACATCTAGTGTCTCTGCTAAGATAGCTTAGCAGGGTATTCTGGCACTTCGCTATTAGATTCACAGTGGCATTCTGTACTCTCTTCGCCATCAAAAGATCTCTTATTTATCTCTCATCGATGCGGTATTAAAGATTCCCTTGGGAGATTTGTGGTACATCACCCCAGCATAAACATATAGTGAAGGGTTGATAGATTAAAGTACATCTACATCAACTCCTACACTAGGATGTAAGGATATTCACATCCATATTCCCCCACATACTCAAAAGTATGTGATCTAGGAGTTCCCTTGGGAAAACCTGTTTCACCATCATTTGATCTCTGACAATGATGGATCTATGATCAGGGCTCTACATGATATGATTATACTTGATTAGTTAAGTACATTTCAGCATTCTTTTAACATCAAGCATGTTCTCAAACATTAATTATTAGAACAACAGCTATTAAAGTAGAATACTAAATGTATCAAGCTTAAATCACATCAGTTATCATATGGATATCAATTCTTAATCATCTCATCATAAGCATCTAATCAGCATGACCTTGATGTTACTCATGGCTCTTACAGCCTATCAGTCTCATATGATGCCACTTAACTAGGCAACATAGTATTTCAGTATTCATAAAGCTAATAGCATGCTTTCAATGAATATGATATCATAACCTTTACCTGGCTATGATTATTCTCTTATAAGAACATGCATGGTTAATTCAATTGACAGTAATAAACAATTCATTTCCAGATCAGAAATTTATAAAGCAGAATTAATCTTTCAGTTCAAGGGATTATACCTTCATGCCTTCACTAAGGCTAGCTCCCTTATTTACATCCATTAGGGTTATCCAATCCCTTTCATTATGATTAGGAATAATGATTCCTCATCTCATACTTTAATCATGAAGATTCATGATTAAAAGCATAACTTGGAATTAGGGTTTATTGTACATTTCAACACATCACCCTCAATTAGGGTTTACTATTCACATTACATGTTATTACCCTAGAAATAGGGTTTACTATTCATTTCATAATGAATTGAGCTCATAGCATTATCATGTATGAAAATTATCATCATTGATGCCCTCAAATTAGGTTAAGATTCATCAAACATCATAATTAGGGTTTCCATGATCTCACCTTGATGGATCATACCCTAATCATGTACATTCTTACATATTGAAGGTATGTTACTTGATTCTTATTCATATTAGGAGCCTTCTCTCTCCTCTCACTACTAGATGATGTTTACATCACTCTAGATTAGGTTAAGTCAACTCAACTTGATTAACATAGGTCAAGTCATCACCACTATGGTTATTAGGGTTTGCTTGATCAAGGGGTGTTGTCTACTTGAACCCTTTATAAGTACCTTTATAAGGTTCATCATTAAGCATAACATGGGTCAAGTTACTATTTACTTAACCCCTTAATGTCTTTAGGTATCATTAGGGTTTAAGTTGAACAACCATTGAACCATTTAAACCTTCAAAGCATCAAGTAATCATAACCCTAAAGTCCCCAAATGATTTCACACTTTAACCTCCAAACGGTCCTGAGACCGTTTGAGAGGGTTGACCGTTTGGTTAGGATTGACTTCAAGACCGCATGAACTTGGTCACCCTCAAGACCGTTTGCCCTTAAACGGTCTTGAAACCGTTTTAGCTTGTTGACCGTTTGGATGAGTTGACTTTGAAACCGTTTGAAATTGAACGACCTTGAAACCGCATGAAACTAAACGACCTTGAGATCGATTGGATCTAAACGACCTTGAGATCGTTTGAGCCCAAACGGTCTTGAGACCGTTTGGTCCAAACATCTCAAAACCGATTGGACCCAAAAAGTGCATCAACACTTGCAATCGATTAGGGTTTTCAAGGTTGAACCCCTCAATTGACCTCATATATGTTAACCACTTATCAATTGAGCCAATTAGGGTTAACCTTAACCGATTGGACACTCAATTGACCCTCAATTGATAGCCAATTAGGGTTGGAACCAATTGAATTAGGGTTTGTAATCGATCAACCATCAATGTCCATAAACATGAGTCTAATTGAAGTTGAACCCATCAATTGACATCCAATTGGGCCATGAAATGGCCCAAACGGTCTTGGGATCATTTGGACACCCTCCAAACGGTCTTGAGACCGTTTGCCCAAAGTCTCATCAAAATCTAAGTCGATTTGTCAAGGGTTGAACCCTAATTAAGTTTCAATTCAGCATTTTCAATTAATTCAACAACCTATTGTGATTGGACCTTCAATTGATTAAATTTCCTTAACCCTAGACCTCCAAACGGTCTTGGGGTGTCACAAAATGGTCTTGATACCTTTTGGTTGATCCCCCAAATGGTCTTGAGACCGTTTGGGTCACTCAACCCAAACTTCAACACAATTGGTCCTTGAAATCAGTAATTGAACCCGATTAGGGTTTAGAGGGTTGAAGTATCTTCAACTTGTGATTTGTTTGTAATTAGATTATAATTCTTTGTAATTGATTAATTAAACATGTGTTAATCATACCTATAAATGGTCTTCACTTGGTCAGACTTTCCAAACAGTCTTGGAGACCGTTTGAATCTAAACGGTCTTGCAAACCGTTTAGACCAAATGGTCCAAGGTCGTTTGGTAAAGTTTCCTAGGAAATCATGCCCATCATCTTCAACCTTATATCAGGTCGGTTACTTCGTGGTTTTGCTTGCAAAAGTGCAAGGAAAAGTGGGGAAGAAGAAGAAGAACTAACTACTATTTGCAAGAACAAAGATATGCATAATCAAAGCAAGAGGTTTAGAGTTATAAAACCCACCTTAAGGTTGTTCCTAGAGCACCACGCTTCCAAGGTCCAAGCCTTTAATGGCATCTTGAGCTCCACAGGTCGGCCAAGGGTGTTTCTTCAAGGAAAAGTTGGGGAGGATCGGCTAGAAAGAGAGAGCTAAGTGAGAAAACCATAAAACCAACCTTGTAATCCAACTTTCTCCATGAATTCGAGCAAGATGATGACCCAAGCTTACCTAGATTCCCCTTGGTAGTTCTCCTCTGCTCCAAGGCTCTGCCTTAGTCGGTTTGAGCAAGGTTATAAGTGAAGGAAGAAGAGAATCCTTTGCAAACAAAGGAAGGTTGTATATATATATTGGGGTTATTTTCAACTAAAGGACAACTTACTTCTCCTTTTCTCATCTAGGTCCCTCCTTTCTTCTAAACACGTTCCTTCTCCTTAATTCTTAAATAAGACTCCTTCCAAAACTAAGAACTAAAGGCAAAGAAGGTCAACTTATCACTAAGGTGCACATATATAAGGGTCTCCTTATAACTTGGTGATTTAATTACAAAGGTGTTCCTTATTATATGATTAATCAAATGAAGTGCCCCCCTTAATCATTTTTACTCTAAATGATGTCAAGAGTCATAAAAGATATTTTAGAAAGTGTATTTTACAAGTTGCACCCCATATTTTGGGTAAATTGCACTTTACACCAAAATTAGGGTTTTAAGCACAAGGATTGCTCCACAAGCTGCATCTTGGTTCCCAGGCTTGGAGAATCCATCATACTTCATCATATTCATTCTTATGATGTTTCAACACCAAAGTAATATCTTAACATGTACAAATTGCAAGTTAACCCCTTTAATTGGGTAATCTGCACATAGGTCCCTGTATTACAAAACAATATTACAACATTGTTTAAAAAGGACAGAAATGGAAACATATGTTCCTCAAGAGCTTTAATTCCATACCAAAAGATAATCACAAGTATCTAATTACATAATTAAGCAAAACACCTAGGGTTAGCTTATAACCCAGGTCAGGGATGTGATGGAGTTTTGCAACGCCACTAAAAATCCCAGAGATGATGAATCTCTAGGTTTAGCCTTGATTGTACTATGGTAAGATCTCCACCCACGTGTGCTAGGACACGTGAAAGTCTTATCGTAGTATAGTTAAGGGTCGAATCCTCGGGACAACGGTCTTGATTAGAATTAATCAAGATGGAAAACGTTTTAGTCGTACCTAATTACTTAACGGTTGATATTTAGATCGAAAGTTTGATTTGGTTGTTTAAACTAAGTGCGAGGAAAGTAAAAGCAAGAAAGTAGAAATTAGGGTTGTAAACAATGATTAAAAACCACTAGGATGTTATCGGGTTTCACACCACTACATATGGATCAAAACATGCAACATAATAAATCAACCTACAAAGAGATTCTAATCAGTTAGTATCTTGTAGACTTAGTTTCTTTTCGGATAACTAACTACGAGAAGAGTGAAGTATTGCAATGCCAGCCATACCAAAATGAATGGTCACTTGCTTTGCATTACTCTTCATGAAGTGTGTTCCTCGACCTTGCCAAGGTTGCACTTTCATACGTCAACTGATTCCATTTCATAGTATGAAAGTGCAATGATGGGAGTGAGTTTACTCCACTCATGAAAGCACTCCTAGATACCGAAACAGACGTATGGTGACTACATACATCCAGAACCAACTTTCAATCGATATTCAGATCTAAGGGTACAAACGTAGACAACTCATACCGAAAGACAATAGGTAATACAAGTTGATGATCAAGCAACAAGCATTCATTTAACGATTGATGTTGAACTGAAAAGGAGAGTATCTCTATTGCAAACAGTTGAATTACATTGCATGAAATGAAAACATGGGTAGCGAGGCTACTCCCCGCACCCTAGTGAATGTGACTACTCGCTCATATCAAGGACAAAGAAGGAGGCGAGAAGAGAGAGAAAGAACGTCATCTCCACGGAGGAGGGAAGGATGAACCCTTGGTGAAGAGAGCAACGATCTCCGCACTTCGTGGATGCTTTGATGATGGATCTTCTCTTCCCACCTTCTTTGTTGTTGAGAGAGAAGGTAGCTTGAAGATGGAACGTGGATCTCAAACTGGCATCCTTGGGGCGATGGATGAAAGATGGGAGTGCTCTGGAACTGGAGAGGCGGCCTTTGGGCGTCTAAGAGTCGTCCCCTTTGTGAGGACCCCTTTGGATCTTATTTATAGGCTTAAGTGGAGCCCAAACGGTCTTGAACTCATTTGGGTGTTGAACACGTTTGGCCGCTGAACCCGTTTGGTCCTTGAACTCATTTGGGCGCTGGACCCGTTTGAGCACTGGACTCGTTTGGGCGCCGAACTCGTTTGGGCGCCGAGCTCGTTTGGGCGCTGGACCCATTTGGTTGCTGAACACGTTTGGGCGCTGAACTCGTTTGAGCACTGGACCTGTTTGGGCGCCGAACTCGTTTGGGCGCCGAACTCGTTTGAGCACTGGACTCGTTTGAGCACTGGACTCGTTTGGGTGCCGAACACGTTTGGGCTTATGCGGTCTCGGGACCGTTTAGAGTTCATGCGGTCTTGAGACCGTTTAGCCTTAAATGGTCTTGGGATCGTTTGGCCTTAAACGGTCTTGGGACCGTTTGGCCTTAAACGGTCTTGGGACCGTTTGGCCTTAAACGGTCTTGGGACCGTTTGGGGTTTTTGTAATTTTTTTGTGTTTTTCTGCAAGGAAAAAGAAGAGAAAAGTTAATCTATTGATGTGTCAGCAATAAGGTAAAGATTTAATGATCCTTTCTAATTTATTTAAGAAAGAGTATGGAAAACAAGGGGAAAACTAATAAAATAGCATCACAAAGTGAGAGGTTATCACCCCCCCCTAACTTAGAGTCTAGCTTGTCCTCAAGTTAGATAGAGCTGAGGCATGCAGTGGCGAGGCGATTTTATTTAGTTAGGGTTTCCATACTCTTGTTTCAATTTTCAACCTGAGTTCTCCTCAAATCATATCGGATCTTATTGCTCGCCTTGACTCTTTCAGGTTTTTGAGAGATGCATGGGTCTCAAGTTCCTTCCGTATCCCGTAGCTTGCATTGGGACCACTTTTTATTCTGTGCATGTTGTTGACTCTAATCAGCTTTATATCTCTCTGAGGAACCTACCGGTAACTAGAGTGGGTATGAGGGTTGGCTAAAGGCTTAAAGTGTAACTCTCCCTTTTGTGGGAGAGGGCTTGTCTATGCTTTTTAGAGACCCACTACCGGGCACGACACATCTGCCTTCATGAGGGCAGCTGAATGTACCGGCCGGGTGAGCTCTTTATTAGCCTTCTCTTATATTTATAAACCTTAGGGTCCCACTACCGGGCATGACACATCTGCCTTTATGAGGGCAGCTGAATGTACCGGCCGAGTGAAACCTTTATTGGCTCTTCTTATAAGTCCTTATGCATGGCACAACTCTCATGTTTTTATTCAACACTCTGGCTTTTATTCAAAAAACTCACAGGCTTGGGATTTGGAGATTGCTTTTGGAATTTATTTTGGGCGGCCAAGCCTCTTTTATTTGAAGAGAGAAAAGTTGTTCTTAGAGTTTTTCAACATGCACTTATTGTGTGGTCCGCTTGCAAGACTTATTAATTCGGAAGTTGCCTGATACCCCTCTCGTCCTTGAAAGCTCGGCTTATTTCTGCCTTGATATAGACCTTGTGGAGAGTCAGATATAGAAGTGAAACAAAAGCATGAAAACCCAAGGTGGAGAGATATTATTAAGTCGCCATTATATGTCTAAGTGTTATTTTACTTTTGAGGACTAACCTAATTCTAAAGTTAGCTGAGGGTGAATTTTATTCTAAAGATGAACCATTCTTAAAAAGCTAAAGGTGTAACGGAAACTGAGAAAATTTATACAAGAGAAAAAGAAAAAGGAGAAGATGGAGAAAGAAGAATATAGAGATGATACCTCGCCCTTGTCTAATGTACCCCCCTAACTTATCACGCACTCAGTCCTCAGAGTGTCAAAGTGATAGGTGGAGTAGTACGAGGACAAGGGCCGCAGGTTAAGTGAATCCTGTGCTTGCCCCTGGTGCTTGAAGGAGTTTAGCTGCAAATTGTCCTCGCAGGGCGTGATAGTCTACGTCAATCATCTCCTCAACTGGTTTCTGAAGAACGGTGATGGTGTAGATCCAATAAAGGACATGGAAGCCGCAGTCGTTTGATTGTCGAATTTGTTGGGGACACTTGTTGCAGAAGGAAGGGCGGTGGAAATGTTCTTTGTCATAAGCTTTTGTGTGCTGACTTAGGAAATCGATTAATTTTTCAGCACATTCTTTCGCTACTACCTCCGTGGGCGTTTTTGGCGTCACGAAATAATTCTTCTGTTTTGGATTGTAATGGTTGTCATAACTATTATAAATTGTAATTGTTCCTTCTGGTAGGTTTGTTGCCAGGAGCAGCCAGTGTTCATGATAGAGGAAGGGTAGCATGATGAACTTCGGCGTTGTGTGTTGTAGATAGGAGATTAGTGTTTCATCTGCGCCGAAGTACTTTAGCTTTAAAAGATCATCCTTCAAATAAGGAGACGCCATATATGTTGTGGGGTTATCTTGGCCTAGGAGAAATTGGTAGGCGGCCATTAGGCTTACAGAGAGTGATCCTTTAAATTGTAAAGTTTCTCGAAGAGTGTCTGCCATTATGAGAATGTCACCAGACATGAACACGAGCTCATCTTTCTCGGCAGAAAGCCTTAACATGATGAGACGTAGTTCGTAGTCGGAGAGGCCTTTGCAAGCACTGAGATCAAAGTCTGGGAAAGATGGTTTGATGGCAGACAAAGGATCAATGTTGTCTTTGCTTTGCTCGGTTGTCGAGGCCGGTTCCTTTGATTTCTCTGACTCCTTCAGAATTTGTCGGAAGGGTCGCCGCTGCGGTCACTAGATAGAGGAGAAGAGGTAGCGAGGGACATCATATGGTGCCATTGTCGGGTCCTTGAAGAACCATCTATCACAGATGAGCTCCATGGCATAACGTCCTCGTAAAGAATGAAAATCTTCAGCAACCAGAGCAGAGAATGGGATTTCTTGGTTTAGCGCTTGGATGTGACGTATGGTGCAGAAAGCGCCATCCTCGGATTTCTCGTCAGCTTGGACTTGCGGGTTTATTATTTTGAACCAAGGTTGGCTCCAGTTGTGGTGGAGAGATGAACGTGCAGCCCAAATTAGCTGAAGCAGCCGAAAGGGTATACATCTTGCTTCACCGGCTGCTTCACCCATAAAGTTTATTGTACCGACGGGTATCTCAGTGCTGCAGAAGTTATAAATCGTGGCGTCCCGAGCCTCGGTATCAACAACCATGAATAACCAATGATTTGAAACTTGGAAGGGCACGGTAAGATAACGTGCTCGTCGTGCTAAACCGGTACACAGACGTTCGATTGATTTTTCTTTGATGTCCTTGTATAGTAGGCCCAAAGATAGGGCAGGCGAGGCATCAAAAATAGGCTGCTGCCGCTTATGACTTCTGTACGTTTCTTTACAGTTGGTGAGAAGGACACGGAAGATAGACATTGGTATCGTCGACCGAGGTCGCAGAATGTTGTGGAAGGCTTCACGTGTCATCTTGCACTTTGTTTTAGCATTGTGGTAGATGATATTGTCCCCTTCTTTTGCATCGTCCACGATAGTGTTCAGTATAAAAATATCCAGAGCGTCTAATGTGGAGATGGCCGACATATCTAGGTCATGCATTTTGTGCAGTAGGGGTGGTGGCAGGGGAAGCTCTCGTGGAGGGGGGAGGGAGGTAGTTCTGGAGCTTCCTCATAGCCCAGTATGTCGTCGTCTGAGTCCGAGGCAGAATCGAGCTCTTCATCAGTATCTAAACGCACTCGTTCTGATTCGTCCTCGTCATGTGGTGAAGCTGCTGGCGTGTCGAGCACTGAGGGGGGTGGGACAGCTGTTGCGGGGGAGCTGGCGCTGGTTCCTATTATACATTGGTGGAACTCAGCAAAAGATGCGTCTTTAGTAGCCTCCCCGATGGAACCCATAGCGGAATAGTCAAGAAATTGGTCCCCATATGACATGTTAACATTATCATTGCGTGGGGATTTGGGATCTTTATCACCATCATGGTGATCCATCTGCTGTTTGGGTTCTGTTCCATGGCTGGGACCCTCCCCAGCATTATCTGGTTTATCAAAATCATCACTGGAGGAGGTAATGTTGTTGGAGTCAGCCGAAGAATCAGAATCTTCATCGTCATCGTCTTCATTTGCTGCTGATTTATCCATTGTTTTCTTACGTGCTTTCTTCTTACACTGATGATGGATGGATTGAAGCTCGTCATATGCCACTTGCACGTGCTCGTGTGTTTCAAGCAGTGCGTCGTGGGTTTCCTTTAAATCAGAATAACGTGCTTCAGCCGAGAGGAGTCATGTTGTGAGGTCAGTTACTTGAGCTCTTAGTTGAGTAAGTTCATTGGTGGATGACTCCTCTTAGCATTTGTGTAGCTGTGTGAGGGTGATGTTGATGTCGTCCAAGCGCGTACTGAAAGATTGTTGTTGCAGCTTGAGCTCACGGAGGGTCTCAGGCAGCGGTTGAGTCTGTATTGAGATCTTCTTGACTAGCTTTGCCATCGCTTTGTGCTGGCTTTGGACTCCAAGGACCAGCTCGGGCAAGGTTTTACAGTAGCCGTCGACGTGGTCAACTTGCTTAGCCACTGAAACTTGTCGTTGCTGGATTTCTTGGAGGATGCTTGGCAAGGCATGGTTTTGCTCGTCGATCTTGGCGACCTGCTTTGTTAAACCCTGCACACAAGAGAAAATAGAATTTAATATGTTAGAGGGGTCGGTGAGGAGGTTTCGGATGGTGTCAAATTGTCGTCCGAATTCCTCACCGACGTTAGTGAAGGGGACCCCAGTGAGAGAAGGGTGGGGCGGCTGGGGTCGGGGTGGAATGGTGGTGGTAGTGTCGTGCGGAAAGGACACTGTTGATGGACCCGCGAACTGCGTAGTGACTGTGGAAGGGGTCACTAGCGGTGTCGCGGCGGCAGCGGATGAGAAGGGAGGTGACATATCCGGAGAGAAAAGTTTGTCCGGTAATGTTCATGGAAAGTCTGTTGAGGTGAAGGAAGTGAATTCGGGCGTAGTAGCGGAAAATGGGATGTCTGAGGGGAAGAAGGGTGATTTGGAAAAAGGTGGAAGAGTGGAAGATGATGGGGTGGTGGATGGTGTGGTGGAAGATGGTGGGGTGGTGGATGTTGGGATGGTGTGGTAGAAGATGATGGGGTGGTGGATGTTGGGATGGTGGATGGTGGAGTGATGGTTTCGAGATCGGCATGTAGACTCATTATGAAAGAGTCTAGTGATGATGTTGTTATGTGTTCCTCTGGAAGGGTGGGTTCTGTTTCGGGGTGGGTTTGGAAGTTGGTGTTCCCGACAGCTCTTGTTCCTTCAAAAGCCTTTTGGAAGGTCGTTTTACAGGAATTTTTGTTGTTTTTGCTGCTGGGGCGGTTATGCTAAGCTCTGTCTGTCCCATTGTTGCTTTCTTGTCGGTGGTTTTGACCGAAGACATAAGTGTTGCGATTTCGTCATCTGAGAAAAGGAGCTTGTCTTTGTCATAATCCGCAAGTTCTGGTAATGGGAGCAGCGTTCTGAAGGATTTTGCTATAGGGCAGAAGACGTAGTGTAGCTTGTCATCCTTGTCTTTTATGATGAAGGAGTTCTTCAATGTTTGTTCGTTTGTAAGGATGTCGCCCTTTATTTTTGTGCATCGAGGTAGAAGTCTATCCATCTTAAGGTATTTGATAATTGATGTGATAAGACCACCCATACATATTTCTTTTCCTAGGGCGTAAGCTGATAGTTTTTGGATGATAAGACGCCCAATGTTGACTGGCAACCCATTTAGGATGGACCAGATAACAAAGAGGTCTGAGAGGATTACATTTCCTCCTTCTGACCTGGGGAAGAGTGCGCCAGCAAGGATTTTTTGAAGTGTGCGCACTAGACCCGATTGAATGTTTGATGCTTTACATGTTTTTGCATCATAAACTGGTAGCCCCGTTAAAGATTTCCAGAAGTTGTGTTTGTTGAACTTGGGGTTGTCTGTGCCAACAGCCTTGGCTTTCTTCAACTGCTCTTGGTTGTCTATAAAGATTTCATTCAGCATATTTTCAGTGATGACCACTTTGGTGTTGAAGATTCTGGTGGATATTCTACGATCACCACCGTCCTGTGCTTTATCGAAAGTCTCCACTGCTTCTCTAGTGAAAAAAGTGAAGAATTCTGTTGTAGGCTCAACGTATGAGGATTCGGTGACAAAACAAAGTCGAGAAAGATTGGAATTGTCTAGCAAGGTCAAGATTCTATTGTAGATCCCCATCTTCATAAGTATGCTTGGGCAAACGTACTTTGTCGGTTTTAGAGTTTGTTTAATTGATGGGAGGGTATGGATGTGAAGATTTTCTGGTGGTGGTGATGTGGTGGTAATGGGGGGAAAAATAGGAACGGTAATGGTGGCAGGGGTGGCGGTGATGGTGGTGGTTGGTTGAATGGAGGATGGTGGAATGAAGCCTGCCAGGGTTTGTTCCCTTGTAGTTATAGGGTGAACCTGTTTCCTCGTCCTCTTCTTCGGTTGTGGTGGTGAAGTGGTTGCTTGGGCCTTCCTCTTCCCCAAGGACTTTTTGGTAGGGGATTCTGCCTCCGATGAAGGCTCATATTCTGAGGGGTCATCAAATGAGATTTCTTCGACCTCCTCTTCAGAAGGTTCTTCTGCTAAGCAGTGGTTGATGCGTTTTATCTCATGCATGACTTTGAGCAGGTCCACCTTTGCTGGGACCGTTCCAGTTTGGTCATAGTGGTCAATGATTTGCTGAAGCTTCGCCCGGTCAGCCATTAATTCCTCCTTTGTCCAAAAAGGTTTGTCGGCAGTTCCAGTTGGTTGTTTTGCGGGGGAGGCCATTCTGAAATTTTTGTCAAGAAAACAGAAGTTAGAGATCTGAAATTTGAATTTAAACAAATTTATTAGAATAGAACAGTATTTTTGATGTTTGGTTGGATCCAAACGGGTTCGAGACCGTTTGGGATCAAACGGGTTCGAGACCGTTTGGGATCAAACGGGTTTGAGACCGTTTGGGATCAAATGGTCCGTCGTCCAAACGGGTGCAAGGTCGTTTGGAGCAGACCTGTAACACCCTCCCTAAGCACACACATGTACATAGCAGAAGCAACACCGAGTTATCCATAACTCGTGTACTCAAGGGGGTATTACGTAAAACTGGCATTCATAACAACAATATAATCAATCACACAGGATGAAGTATTAAAATATTTTCATGATTGTTCTTACAACAGAAACATAGATGTTATTACATGGTAAACTTATATAACATCATGAGTCTTTACTATAAAGTTCTAAACATTGAAACATATAGCTGAGTCTATAAACTTATAGATTATCTTATAGTTGGCACCCCACCAGATCTTATCTTGCTCTGTTCTTGTGCTCTAAATCTCTGAGATCTACTCTGCTTCTGCTCTCACCTGCGGACATCTCGTCCCCAGCCATGCATTAGAAAAATGATTTTTAGCGTAAGTGGCATGAGTATTCTAATATACATCTTACTAAGAAATAAAATGCTGCAAATATCTTTGAACACTATAAATATGGTACTAACATTAAAACTTTACAAAATATGAAACATAAATATCTCTTCTTACTTTAGCTTAGTTCTTATATTTTTACTTATCTTTCTCTGGAGACTTGTACTCTGGTACTTGGGTCTCAAGACATGCATCACAGTGCATGGGTCATACTGATCTTATCTAATTCCCTCTCATCATACTTATGGATGAGATTATGGGCATCTCTAATCTAAGGTATCTTTTACTTACAATTTTTATCTGACTGTGGCCACCATTATACAATAAGTCCTCCTCTGTTGACACTGAAGTGTCCTCTATGGTGCAACGCACCCTCTGTTGGCACAACGTGCCCTCTGTTGACACCGAAGTGTCCTCTATGGTGCAACACACCCTCTGTTGGCATAAATGCCCTCTGTGACACCCGCAGTGTCTGGCGCAGCGCGCCCTCTGAATCGTCATGTGACTCTCTGGTGAGGACTTATTATATAATGCATTATGTGAATGTTTCAAATTAATTATCTTAAGTCTATCTTTATCTGAAACTGAGTACTAAACGTGTACTGAATTCTGAATCTAGAATCTGAATCTGAATCTGAATCTATATCTGAATGTAAACATGTATCTCAATTACTACATAATTGGGATTGGGTCTATAACCCATATCATGTACCTTTATTCAAAATCTGGCTACTCACACAGTGAGTAGTCTAAGTCTGAATCTAAATCTAATGTGCTTATTATCTGGATAAGCCTAAATCTGGAACTCTAATTTAATAGAGATGACTTTTTTGGTATTGAATATGACCAATTGGTAAAAAAGCTTAGGAAAAGGATCTATATTGAATATAGAAACACTAAGTATACAAAGTATCTTAAGTCAATCTTATGAAAGTATCATAAGTACAACATATCTAAAAATATCAATTCTGAAAAGATGGTTCAATCCTTCTTATAAAATATGATGTTACCCTGAAACTTTGCACATGAACTTACATGTTAAACCTTAAATATCAAAATAGAAATCTGATAAAATATCGTATGGCAACCTAATCATAACTTAATGTCTCATAATCATAAACTCGTGTTATAATATATTCTAATCCCAATAGTAAGTTTACCTTGGAAATTGGGCCATGGTCTACCATGTGCAACATCCACATTACAACATAACTTAACTTTTAAGCACTAATCTTTTTAAGAAATCTATTTCACTTCTAAACTCTTAGATCTCTACATATA
This sequence comes from Alisma plantago-aquatica, assembly GCA_963693085.1. Taxonomy (NCBI): domain Eukaryota; kingdom Viridiplantae; phylum Streptophyta; class Magnoliopsida; order Alismatales; family Alismataceae; genus Alisma; species Alisma plantago-aquatica. The sequence continues at coordinate 1,182,143,084 of OY856409.1, forward strand.
TATAAGAAACCTTGATGACATGTTCCTACTTGCATTCTTAGCACACAATTACATCTATAAATGAGGGGAATCTTAACAACATGTTCTACTTGAAATCTCAATACATTCTTATCCCACATTATCATGTATGACTATCTTGGTTGCATATCTTATCTTGTAGTCATATTCATCAATATGAATCATTACTAATAGTTCTTATAGAAACATAATTCTCTAGTCTTCTCATGAACCTGGTTCATGAGTCTTTATCGTTCTTATAAATCTTAGTAACATATCTCTTCTTGAGATATTAGGCACATGTAAGGAAATAGCCATGAATGTATGAAAATCTTACTTGCATACCTTAACATAAAATCTTAGAACAGTGGATCACATAAAGTATGAAGTCTTATGAAATATGTTGAGTTTGATAAGTATGAATACTCATGGGCATGAACCACTTACCTGTATTAGAAAAATAAAATCTTCATCTTAGATTCCTCTAGTCGGGTCTAAATCCTATAAAACTTGTGGTGTAACACTTCCTTGAAGTTCAATGATGAGTTTCACACCTATCACATTGATTTAACAAATATCAACATATATGAACATAATGTACTTATCTAACCTTTCCTCAAATTAAATTACCTTATCTATGTAATTTAAGAGTCTGAAACCCCCTTCAATATGTTCTTCATATCTCTAGCTTTCCAACAAGCCCGTGTATGCTTCATTCTGACAATCAGATCAATATCTATGAATTCCTAAAGTTTCTTAACAAATAAAGAGTTTGTCATTTATATTACCTTTTATTTTCTCCACCTTTCAGGCTAAACGGGCCTTGAGATTAGCGGCCCAGCAAGGAGGGACCCGGTCCCCTCCCTCTCCATCGCCCAGGCGGCGTGATCCAGGGATCGCAACCCCTGTTTTACCGCAGAGTGTCGGCTCCTAGTCTCTTCTCCAGCGAACTTCGGCCAACCAGGACTGTTCCGGCCATCGTCTTTGGGCCATGCCATTGCCGCAACAACCCTTCACGGTGAGGTGTGCACAAACACAAAACTCAGGTGGTTGGGTTCTCACCCGCACAACGTGACTAGAGGCGTCGTTTCTCCTTCTTCCTCCTTTTCTTCTTGACTGATTCTCTGTCTAACCCTTTCTTCCACTTGAGAACAGGGCATCGGCAGGCAGTGCCTCTATAGACACAGCAGACACCTATGGCTGACGATAGAACCGACGATGGTCGTCTTGGCCCCCAATACCTTTTCCTCTTCGTTCTGGTCGTACAGAAGACTGATCTGTGCAAGGCTCTTGTCCATTGCCCAAGCTAAATTTGTGTGTGCCAATGAGCCTCTTGCTTCTCTTCTCTGCCTGATACTGCCTCCAGCCATCTTAAAGCGGTGCCGAGTATTACTGGTGTGAACGTCGTAGTTGTGCATGACCAAGTACTCTCGACTCCGACGAGTTATGCTATACATTGTGTGCCCCCTCCTTCACAGAATCAAGCATCTAGATCTGTTGTTCAGTCTACAACGTCTGGTCCGGCGCAATATTATCCTATTCTATTATTTTGACTAGAATCGATAGGAACTCTGGGGCTCTTCTCGTGGGTATTGACGAGAAAGGAAAGGTAAACAACCCAACGACAATATTTAATCTGTGTGGAAATGAAGATGCCAAGGGTAAAGGGTGTGGGAGAAAGACGAGTCATTAGATTCTATTATATAGGGATATCATTTCATCCGTTGTAACGGATTGGAATAGAAGACGAAAAGATTGAGACGAAGATTGCTCGGTTTCATAGATTTCTTTTAATATTATATTTATTATCTAATCGACTAAACAACGCACTCAGAGAAGATTTCGCACATAAATCTTTTCTAATTAACTAATCTTGCTTATCTTTTGGTCCACGTGCATTGGGAATATAAAAGTCACGTTCTATTAAATCTCCAACAACATATTTTTCGCTCATGTTCTCTTATTTCCTATCACTTTCCATTACCTTCCAACGGCCGACATCTCCTATAGTCAAAATTCCAAAATCAGTCAAGATCTCAAGCACTGGTTACCAATGAATATTCTAACTCTTTGTCATGTTGGGAACCGGAAAGATAATTACTTATTAATCCCTTAACTCATTTTCCTTGAACATGCTTATTCTGAAGGACACATAAAACATTAGTACGTAGAATGCTTCAAAGTCTTATAATTATTGTGTTAAGATCTAAAACAATACATTCACATAGATACTTAGACAAAATTCGGGGTGTGACAAGACCGTCGGGAAGACGAAGAGCTAGGCCGTTTGGTGGTGAGGGACGGCGGGAGGGAAGCCGAAAAACGCTCGTCGGCTGTGGCGACGGCGACGGCGGTAGCGAGAACTGCGAGAGAAAACTCTACTTGTTAGGTGACGACGGCGGAGAAAGAAGGGCCAGAAGGAAGCGACGATGAGCGAGCAGAAGAACGGAGCCTCACACAGACGACGGCGAAGCGTCAGTCGGAGACGAGAATGGCGTTGGAAGACGGAAGTGATGACGGTAAGCTCGAAGAAGCAAAAGCGCGCGCGGAAACTGGAGTGAACGGCAGTGGAACAGAAAAAGCGACAAGTTCTAGAAGAAAGAAAGGAGGGTGTGGGATGTTATTTATAGGATTGGGGGGGCGTCCTTACAAATTCCCGAAGTCAAACGGGTGCGAGACCGTTTGAACTCCAAACGGGTGCGAGACCGTTTGAACTCCAAATGGGTGTGAGACCGTTTGAACTTCAAATGGGTGTGAGACTGTTTGAACTCCAAACGGGTGCGAGACCATTTGAACTCCAAACGGGTGCGAGACCGTTTGAACTCCAAATGGGTGCGAGACCGTTTGAACTCCAAACGGGTGCGAGACCGTTTGGGGAGGTTTAGGTTTTTGATGTTTTTGATTTTTATGTTATTTTGTTTATGTGAAATAAAATTCATAAGAAAACTAAACTAAAAAGAAGAAGAGGGAAGATGAAAAATGATGATACTAAGATCTTGGGTTGCCTCCCAAGTAGCGCCTGGGTTTAATGTCGCTGGCTCGACAAAATGCTGATCTGGCTATGCTGATGTTATAGGATCTTGGATCTCTATAGTTTGTCTTGGCAATTTGTCTGATGGAATGTAGTATTTCTTTAACCTATGACCGTTGATGGTTCTTTCTCCCCCGTTATCATCAAGGATAATAACTGTTCCTGTCGGGTAGATATGTTTGATAGTGAAAGGCCCCGACCATTTTGTGCGCAGTTTTCCCGGAAACAATTTTAGTCTGGAATTGAATAAGAGAACCTTATCTCCGACGATTATATCCTTTCTTTTTATGTGGCCATCATGCCACATCTTGGTTTGTTCTTTTTAAATTCTGGAATTTTGGTATGCTGTCATTCGTAACTCTTCCAATTCTTGTAATTGAAGTTGTCTAAAATCACCGGCACTCTTGAGGTCAAAGTTCAATTGCTTGATAGCCCACCAAGCTTTATGCTCTAATTCGACTGGTAGATGACACGACTTCCCATACACCTATCGAAATGGTGTTGTTCCAATTGGTGTTTTGAAAGCTGTGCGATAGGCCCATAGAGCGTCAGGAAGTTTGGTAGACCAGTCTGTTCGGTGCCTATTAACAGTTTTTTCCAAAATGGCCTTGAGTTGCCTGTTGGAGACTTCGACCTGTCCACAAGTCTGTGGGTGATAAGGTGTGGAAACTTTATGTTTGACTCCATATTTTCTTAATAGTGCTTCGAAACTCCGCTCGAGAAAATGAGATCTGCCATCAGATATTATTGTTCTTGGAACGCCAAATCTGGGGAATATTATTTCTTTAAACATTTTGATGACTGGTTTGGAATCACAAGAAGTGGTCGGTAGAGCTTCTACCCATTTCGAAACGTAATCCACAGCTACTAGAATGTACGTGAATCCGTAAGATGGGGGGAAAGGACCCATGTAATCCACTCCCCAAACATCAAAGAGTTCAACTTCTTGCCACATATTCAAAGGCATTTCATTTCGTTTAGTTATTCCTCCAGATAGTTGGCATTTGTCACATGATCGCACATATTCATGTGCATCCTTTGCGATGGTTGGCCAGTAGAAACCAGATTGAAGAATTTTAAGAGCGGTTTTCTTAGAGCTCATGTGCCCCCCAGTAGGGCCTGAGTGACAGTGTTCTAAAACTGGGGTGATTTCTGTTTCTGGGATGCATCAACGAAAAAGTCCATCTGCGCATAAGCGGAATAGGTAGGGCTTGTCCCAGAAGTACTGCTTAGTGTCATGAATGAATTTCTTTTTGTCATGGTATGATGCCTACGGATGGATGATTCCTGTTGCCAAATAATTAACAATATCGGCATACCAAGGGAATCCTGTAGTAATCTTCATTAGTTGATCATCCGGTAAAGAGTCTCGAATGGGTATTTTATCGGAGTCTTTAGCTTCAATACGACTGAGGTGATCCGCGACGACATTTTCAACCCCACTTTTGTCTTTAATCTCTAAATCAAACTCCTGAAGCATTAATACCCATCTGATAAGTCGGGGTTTAGCATCTTGTTTTTGGACCAAATATCGTATTGCAGAATGGTCAGTGTATACTATGACTTTTGACCCGATTAGGTAAGACCGAAATTTTTTAAAAGCATAGATAACTGCCAGGAACTCTTTTTAGGTGGTAGTATAGTTCTTTTGTGCCTCATCAAGTGTCTTGGAGGCGTAATATATGACGTAAGGCTTTTTGTCAATCCTTTGTCCAAGGACTGCCCCTATAGCATAATCACTAGCGTCACACATAATTTCAAACGGTTGTGACCAGTCAGGAGCTCTTAGAATAGGGGCAGAGATAATGGCATTCTTCAGAGTTGTGAAGCTATTAATGCATTCTTTGTCAAATATAAAATCTGCTTCTTTGGTCATTAGGTGAGTCATTGGCTTTGCTATCTTTGAAAAATCTTTTATAAATCTTCTGTAGAATCCTGCATGACCAAGGAATGCCCTGACTCCTCTGATGTCTTTAGGTGGAGTTAGTTTTGAGATGACATCGACCTTTGCTTTATCCACTTCAATCCCTTTTTCACTTACTCGATGTCCTAGGACCACACCTTCAGTCACCATAAAGTGACATTTTTCCCAATTCAAGATCAGGTTGGTGTCTTCACATCTTTGTAGGACTTTTCCTAGATTAAGTAAACAGTCGTCGAAGGAATTTCCGTATACAGAAAAATCATCCATGAAGACTTCCATAATAGATTCTGTTAATCCGGCGAAGATAGCAGTCATACATCTTTGGAAGGTTGAGGGGGCATTGCATAACCCGAAAGGCATCCTTCTAAAGGCATATGTTCCAAAAGGACAAGTAAAGGTAGTTTTTTCTTGATCTTCAGGATGGATTGGAATTTGGTAAAATCCTGAATATCCATCAAGGTAACATAAGAATTTTTTGTGAGCGAGTCGTTCGAGAACCTCATCTAAAAAGGGCAAGGGGAAATGATCTTTCCTTGTTGCTTTGTTAAGTTTTCGGTAGTCGATACACATTCGCCACCCAGTTACTATTCTAGTAGGTACTAGTTCATTTTTATCATTAAGAACAATTGTGGTTCCCCCTTTTTTTGGGACCACCTGCACGGGACTTACCCATTGAGAATCCGAGATTGGGTAGATGATACCTGCTTTCAGAAGTTTGAGAACCTCAAGGCGAACTACCTCCTTGTGATTAGGGTTCAACTTTCTTTGATGTTCCCTTGATGGTTTGAATTCTTCCATCATAGGCAATCTGTGCATGCATAAAGCTGGATTTATACCCGTCAAGTCAGTCATCTTGTATCCGATAGCTTTCTTGTGTCTCTTTAGTTCATCAAGAAGTCTGTTTTCTTGGTCCACCTCCAGGGTGGAGCTGATAATCACTGGACAAAGTTTCTCGTTGTCAAGAAAGGCATGTTTGAGTCCCTCAGGTAGAGCTTTCATTTCAGGAGCCTTAGGTGGCTCAGTTGCTTCTATAATGGTGACGGCCTTGAGTTCTTCAAAGGTGGCCGTTGGGGCTTCTTCAGCTTTTTCTAAGTATTGAAGGCATTCTTGCACAAGTTCATTTGCCGAGAATTCTACTTCTGGATTTATCAAGATATCTTCCAAATCATCAGAGGGTTCAGACATTTCTAATTGGGACATTTGATATATAGTGTCCAGGAGAAAGACTTCCTCTTGAATGCTTGGACCTTTCATGCTATTAAGGACTCTGAACTGGAAAGCTTCCTTCCCAAGTCTCAAGATAATAGTTCCTGCTTCTACATCGATAAGTGCTCAGGCAGTGGCTAGGAAAGGTCTGCCGAAGATTATCGGGTATCTTAGGTCTTCTTGTATGTCCATGATGATGAAATCACACGGAACATAACAATTCGTTCCTATCTTGACAGGTATATCTTCAATGATTCCAAGGGGAGCAGTTATGGTAGAGTCGGCTAACTGAATTGTCATTGTCGTAGGTAACAAATCAGTGAAGCCTAATCTTTTGCACATAGAATAGGGCATAATGGATATACTTGCTCCTAAATCTGCTAATCCCTTCTTGCTGGAGCCATTTCCAATTGAACACTGTATACCGAAGGAACCTGGGTCCTTCTTTTTCTTTAGCATTTTGTTAAGCAGAATGTCTGAAGTGGTCTGAGCTAGTTTCACTGTTTCGTGCTCTTCTGTCATATATTTTTTTGACAGAAGAGTTTTCAGGTATTTGGCCCATGCGGGCACTTCGGAAAGAGCATCGAGGAATGGTATATCAATGTATAGTTTCTTCATAGCTTCTTTGAATTTCTGGAACCTAGTGTCCATTTTGGTTCCTTTCAGCCTGTCCGGATAAGGGATTCTGGGTGGAACTTCTGGCAGTGGTTCCTTTTCTTTTTCTCTTTCAGTGGTTTTAGTAGATTTTTCCTCTTCCTGGGTTGAGCTTTCTGTTGGGGAAAGAATAGCTAAATCGTTATCATCATCATGGATGATTCTAGTGGTATCAGGAAGGACACGACCAGACCTTGTGGTGACAGCATTTAGTTGCTCAGGTCTATTTTGGTCATGCCTTGGGTTTGCCTCTGGTTGCCCAGCGAAGGTACCTACTGGTGGTTTCAACTGAGCGGAAATCTGTGCTAATTGGGCCTCTACAGCCTTTTGTTGAGCCTGTTGGTTCGCAAGTATAGTTTACTGAGATTGAAGCATCTGTCTAATCAAAGAAATTTCATCAGATGGTTGGGAAGGGGCACTCCTCTGTTGATATTGAGTGACTTGCTACCCTTGTGGTTGCTGTGGAGGTGCGGTTAACTGCGGTTGTTGTGGCTGCTGCAACTGAGGTTGTTGCAGCTGTGGGTGTAGTCCTGGATGGGTATATTGGTAAGAGGGGTTCCTAGGATAATTGGATCTTTAGAAACCATTTCTATAATTCCCCTGATTTTGGTTGAAGTTATTCTGAAATCCTGGTGGTTGTCTATTGAAAGATCTGCCTTGTGTCTGTTGTTGTGGATTGGCAGTCCCTGCAAGATTCCCATATTGAAAACCAGGGTGGTTTCTAGGTTTATCAAGATTGTAATACACCTGGCCAGGTATTGAGTGAATGGAGTTGACTTGCTCTGGCATTTGGTCCTCGCGATGTTCAATAATGGGTTCATATTGCGGCACTGGTGGTTGTAGATCCATCATAACATTGTATAGTAGACCACATGATAGTGTGGGATGATCAGATGCATGATAGGCTTCGCAAATTCCAGTAACTACTTTTACTTGTTGAACCTGGGAGCCTTTCTTCTTGTCGTATTCTCCGAAAGAAGTTTCGAGAGCTTGTTGCTTGCTAGCAATAGTCTTCAAGGCCTCTGCAATGGCCTTGAGTTCCATAGATTCTTCAGCCTTGTAGACTTTAAGAACTCCCTTGGATTGGTTAGACGACCTTCCCCAATTGGATTGGTTCTCGGCCCCTAACGTAACTATATTCCAAGCATCTTCATAGTTCTTTCTCATGAAGTTTCCTCCAGATGAGGAGTCTAAAAACTGCTTGATATCATCACTTACTCCTCTATAGAATGTTTCAATCAGTTGATTTTGGGATATGCCATGGTGAGGGCACTTTCTCAGGAGTTCTTTGAATCTTTCCCAAGCTTCCGCAAGTGTTTCTCCGGGTAGTTGGGCAAAATGGTTAATCTGCCCCCTAATCTCATAGGTTAGTGAAGGTGGAAAGAATTTCTCAAGAAACTTTTCTTCTAAGGGAGTCCAAGTAGTGATGATAGGGTGCCTATCTAAAGCATTGTACCAACTTAGCGCTATTCCAGATAAGGTGAAGTGGAAGAGGTGTAACATTATTGCTTCCAAGGCAACTCCTGCTTGAGGTACAAGTCGGCAGAGTGACTTGAATCTCTTAAGATGATCCATGCAATCATCTCCAGGTCCTCCAGAGAAAGAGATGTCTTGCATGATCTGGATCCATTGCGTCCGGATTTCAAAGTTTGGTATGTTAATAATCGATGGTCGGACTGGGTGATCATCTTCATAATTCTTTGGGACTGCGTAGTCCCGAATTTGCTTGTTCCTTAATGCTAATTGAGCAGCGGCATTCTCTGCTTGGATGTGTGCTTGTTCCTCAGCTCGAATCTCGGCCTGCACTTGAGCATGAGTGTCAGCGATAAGTTGTGCTCGTTGTGCAGCTATGGCGGCGTTAACTCTTTCTACAACGAGGCGTTGCTCTTCAGCCATCTGTCTGGCTCTTTGGCGGTTAAGTCTAATCCTTCGGTGGAAACTTCTTTCTACCTCAGAGTCGTACTCTCGTTCAGGGGAGAATCCGATGTGATGCGGGGTTAGCATACACGTTTTCTACCTGAGTAGGAAGAAATTCGCACGGTTAGATGATGAAAGGAAGCAAAGAGGTCAAGAAAATTTGAAGTAGTTGTCAAGGAAAAGTGTAAAACCCTAATCAACCAAGAAGTTGTTAAGTAAAAACTAAAACGTTCCGTTGTCCCCGGCAACGGCGCCAATTTTTGATGGACTTTTGCAACGCCACTAAAAATCCCAGAGATGATGAATCTCTAGGTTTAGCCTTGCTTGTACTATGGTAAGATCTCCACCCACGTGTGCTAGGACACGCGGAAGTCTTATCGTAGTATAGTTAAGGGTCGAATCCTCGGGACAACGGTCTTGATTAGAATTAATCAAGATGGAAAATGTTTTAGTCGTACCTAATTACTTAACGGTTGATATTTAGATCGAAAGTTTGATTTGGTTGTTTAAACTAAGTGCGAGGAAAGTAAAAGCAAGAAAGTAGAAATTAGGGTTGTAAACAATGATTAAAAACCACTAGGATGTTATCAGGTTTCACGCCACTACACATGGATCAAAACATGCAACATAATAAATCAACCTGCAAAGAGATTCTAATCAGTTAGTATCTTGTAGACTTAGTTTCTTTTTGGATAACTAACTATGAGAAGAGTGAAGTATTGCAACGCCATCCATCCCAAAATGAATGGTCACTTGCTTTGCATTACTTCTTCATGAAGTGTGTTCCTCGACCTTGCCAAGGTTGCACTTTCATACGTCAACTGATTCCATTTCATAGTATGAAAGTGCAACGATGGGAGTGAGTTTACTCCACTCATGAAAGCACTCCTAGATACCGAAACAGGCGTATGGTGACTACATACATCCAGAACCAACTTTCAATCGATATTCAGATCTAAGGGTACAAACGTAGACAATTCATACCGAAAGACAATAGGTAATACAAGTTGATGATCAAGCAACAAGCATTCATTTAACGATTGATGTTGAACTGAAAAGGAGAGTATCTCTATTGCAAACAGTTGAATTACATTGCATGAAATGAAAACATGGGTAGCGGGGCTACTCCCCGCACCCTAGTGAATGAGACTACTCGCTCATATCAAGAACAAAGAAGGAGGCGAGAAGAGAGAGAAAGAATGTCATCTCCACGGAGGAGGGAAGGATGAACCCTTGGTGAAGAGAGCAACGATCTCCACACTTCGTGGATGCTTTGATGATGGATCTTCTCTTCCCACCTTCTTTGTTGTTGAGAGAGAAGGTAGCTTGAAGATGGAACGTGGATCTCAAACTGGCAGCCTTGGGGCGATGGATGAAAGATGGGAGTGCTCTGGAACTGGAGAGGCAGCCTTTGGGTGTCTGAGAGTCGTCCCCTTTGTGAGGACCCCTTTGGATCTTATTTATAGGCTTAAGTGGAGCCCAAACGGTCTTGAACCTGTTTGGGTGCTGAACACGTTTGGCTGTTGAACCCGTTTGGTCCTTGAACTCGTTTGGGCGCTGGACCCGTTTGAGCACTGGACTCGTTTGGGCGCCGAACTTGTTTGGGCGTTGGACCCGTTTGGTTGCTGAACACGTTTGGGCGCTGAACTCGTTTGAGCACTGGACCCGTTTGGGCGCCGAACTCATTTGGGCGCCGAACTCGTTTGAGCACTGGACTCGTTTGGGCGCCGAACTCGTTTGGGCACCGAACTCGTTTGGGCTTATGCGGTCTCGGGACCGTTTAGAGTTCATGCGGTCTTGAGACCGTTTAGCCTTAAACGGTCTTGGGATCGTTTGGCCTTAAACGGTCTTGGGACCGTTTGGCCTTAAATGGTCTTGGGACCGTTTGGGGTTTTTGTAATTTTTTTGTGTTTTTCTGCAAGGAAAAAGAAGAGAAAAGTTAATCTATTGATGTGTCAGCAATAAGGTAAAGATTTAATGATCCTTTCTAATTTATTTAAGAAAGAGTATGGAAAACAAGGGGAAAACTAATAAAATAGCATCACAAAGTGAGAGGTTATCAGGATGTTACACCAAGTATCCAGATGAACATAGTTTGGTAGTATAATAAGATGCATGATGAAAAAGAGAAGAATGGCGATAAAATGGTGCAAGAGAAAAAAGCTTTTATAATTCAATATGGAACCTATGGAAAACATGAAATTTCGTATAAGAAAGGTGAAAGATTAATGGATTATGAACATAATCTATATTGAGTTTGAGTTTGAATATGAAATCTGAAATTGTGAGAAAAAGCTATGAACTAAGATGCATACTAGATGATCTCCTTTATAAAGGAAATTGATGAATGCAGATGATAATATGTGAATGAGTCATAACCTTAATCCATGAGATACACAATCAAATAAAAAAAGGTATTTGAAAGGTGATGTGAATCAGATCTTGATAAATGATGTATTACCAATATCTTTGAAGTAAGTGTTTGTAATACTCAAGGAGAGATGTGATGATTACAAGGGAAGAAATATTCATTTAATGCAAAAAGAAAGTGTCATATGAAAGCAAGATAAAATGAAAGTCTTTATAGTTTGATGCTCAGAGAGGTGAACGATTAGATGATATGATATTCTTCCATATCTTTTCTTGGATTTTGGGATGAAATCCTAACAGGAGGGGAGAATTTGTAATGACCCGTTTTCAAATTAGTCATCTGATTAGGGTTCACTTGGATAATTGTATGTTTAATTAAGTTGATCATTGTTTAAAGCTTGATTAGTGATGGTAGTTAAATTTTCATGTTTTAAATATAATGAGAAGTTTTAATCATACTTTGATTCACATAATTAGGGTTAACATTTCAGAAACCCTAATCGGCCCAAATTAGGGTTTTGGTGATATATGAATACAGAATTTGATAAGTATAGTGTCTCAGTAAATGATTTTTAGTATTTTATGAGTAACTCTGATTTAATTAAAATTTGGATATTATTTGTATGTATCAAACATTAACACTCTTGAAAAATATAAGAATTTTTTAAGAATGTTATGACCTGTTTATTGGTCGAGTTTCAAACTCGACCGATCATATTTTCAGATTAAGATAGAAGTGTGGTAATTGAATTTTATCATTTTATTGGTATATCCAATCTATCTAAAATTTTAACTAAACTTGTAAAACTCAATTATAGACACCTTGTTAAATTTTAGTAATTTTGGATGACTTTTGATCTCTACAAAGAGGGTTTCGGTCGAGTTCTGTGCAGGACAAACTCGACCGACCATGCTGCTAACTGCAATATAGCAGTGTGGTATTTGGTTTTTATTTATTTATTGGTAACTCTAAATGATCTAAAATTTTTACTATGTCTTAAAAACTCAATTTCAGACAATGGGTTAAAGTTTAATAATTTTTGGATGAGGTTTGTATTCTGAAACATGTAGTTTCGGTCGAGTTCTGAGAGAGACAAACTCGACCGACCAGATTTTTCTGGAAAAATAAAAAAGACTGAAAATATTTATAATTAATTATTCCAAGCACCTTAATGAGTATATAGGACTCTATTACGACCCAAGCACCTCTCATTTCCATCCCACACTTCAGAGCTTCGTTATTCTTGAGAGAGGAGAGGATTTTAGGGTTTGGAGAATCTGAAGTGGAAATTTTAGATTTCTGGGTTTTCTCTTTCCAAGGTTGGTAAATTCTGTATAGATCATTAATCTTTACTAGGTTTATTTGCTTCTATTCTCTCCTATGTATAGAACTCGTCACTTCCCTGATTTGGATCAAAAGAATCCAAATTGATCTCTTCTTTCATTCTTTCTTCTTCAATTCTTCTTCTTCTAGGTTCTTGAGTGAAGAGGAGCAAGAAGATTCTGTTTTCTTGAAGCAAGGACTTGATTCAAGAATTAGCAGTAGTAGCTGGGCTACGAATTTCAGGTTTTTCACACCTGAGGTGAGTGTTTTTCTCCCTCCCAAGCTTTGTATCCATGTTGAAAGCCTAATTCAATGCGGCTAAAACAATCAGAAACCTTGTTTATATATGTATGTGATTGGATTTGATTTGGGAAAGATATTGGGGAATCCAATTTTACTGATTTTGATTATTTCTCATTGATTGAAACTTGATTAGTTCCCATTATATTGATTGAGGATGCATGGGTATTCTTATGGGTAGATGAGTATGGTATTTCATGTGAAATTTTCCTAAAAATCAGCCCAATGGCCGATATGCTTGGAATTGAATTGACATGTATAAAGTCATATCTAAATTGTGCTAGATTGTATCATACAAGTGTATTGTTGAATGACCACATATCCTGATTAGGATTTGTGTAACGCCCAGGCCCACTGCCCAAGGCTCTAGTAGAGTTTCAGGAATGACGACTGGCCCCACAAACCACCACTGGCCTTAACTGCGCACTTTGTCCACACTGACGCGCAAGCCAGGATCAACTTCCCGATTGGTCACCCATCCTAGTACTACTCCAAGCTGAGCACACTTAACTATGGAGTTCTTTAGTGATGGGCTCCCGAAAAAGGAGGTGCACCTTGGTGGTAGTCCAATCATTCCTTTTAAGATCATGTTATCCGAGGCCTCAAATCCTGGGATGTTACAATCTCCCCCACTTAGACTCTTGACGTCCTCGTCAAGGCTCAACTATAAGGCCTCATAATCTCTTCTCCATTTCAGTGTAGACCCACAATGGCCCATGGACACCCAGCTCCTGATCACGGAATACCAGCGCAAGGGTGGCTACGTCAACCATGGACAGCCCTTTCCTACATGCCTGGACCGCATGGCTCAAGACTGGCATGCCATGCCCATGTGGGCCCCACCTACTGGAGGGGAATTGGCTCTGATACCATTTGTAATGCCCGGGCCCACTGCCAAAGGCTCTAGTAGAGTTTCATGAATGACGACTGTCCCCACAGACCACCACTAACCTTAACTGCGGGCTTTGTCCTCACTCACGCGCATGCCAAGACCAACTTTCCGATAGGTCACCCATCCCAATACTACTCCAAGATGAGCACGCTTAACTATGGAGTTCTTAGTGATGGGCTCCCGGAAAAGGAGGTGCACCTTGGTGATATGGGTAGTCCAATCATTCCTTTTAAGATCATGTCATCCGAGGCCTCAAATCCTGGGATGTTACAATCTCCCCCACTTAGGCTCTTGACGTCCTCGTCAAGGCTCAACTATAAGGCCTCATAATCACTTCCCCATTTCAGTGTAGACCCACAATGGCCCATGGACACCCAACTCCCAATCACGGAATACCAGCGCAAGGGTGGCTACGTCAACCATGGACAGCCCTTTCCTACATGCCTGGACCGCACGGCTCAAGACTGGCATGTCATGCCCATGTGGGCCCCACCTACTGGAGGGGAATTGACTCTGATACCAAATGTTACGACCCCACCTCCCGATAACCCCCAATTAAGGGAGACCGAGAGGTCAAAGCCGCACCCATAACTTCCGGATCAAAGGTTCGGCAATTAACCAAGAATAATTATCAAATTTTAACAGACTATACTGAAAAGCTGTAAAAAAATAAATTTTTGCATACCTTTTTGAAAACTTGGATCTCTAAACTTCTATCCACTTAAGGATTCTACTCTAACTAATCCTCCTTGTATTTTACTTCATTTATTACACAATATGATGATTTACTGTTTGTCTTTTTGGCTTGTACCTAAAACGCCGACAAACAAAACGTCGGTCAGCCGAAGTTGGTATGTGGTTAATTATGAATAACTGCTTAGGTTTTCTGATGGATTCCCAGATGTTTAATCGCATTGAATGCAACTAAAAGTTTTTGTATGTTCATATTGCAATTATAAAGTGACTATGACTATCACATAATGTATATGCCTTCTAGCTCAGATCTTGGTCCCCTTTGTGTCGTAATGGCTGACCTAGTACATGGCTACCTAGAGGGTAGGTCCATCAGGTCATGAATGACTTAGTAAATGGCTGCCTAGAGGGTAGGTCCATCAAGTCACAGTGAGTTAGATATTGGGCTACCTTTGGGTAGTGCCATGCGACTCTACCTTTACAGAGGTACCATATAAGTACAGGGACAACACAGAGTTGTGGATAGGTGTGGATTGAGTAGTTTGGCTTAAAACATAATCTCGATTGTTAAATGATTAATTGAGTGATTATATTGTTAACATAGTTGCACGTTTATTGTTTACCCCACATACCAGCTTCGGCTGACCGACGTTTTGTTTGTCGACGTTTTAGGTACAAGCCAAAAAGACAAACAGTAAATCGTCATATTGTGTAATACATGAAGTAAAATACAAGGAGGATTAGTTAGAGTAGAATCCTTAAGTGGATAGAAGTTTAGAGATCCAAGTTTTCAAAAAGGTATGCAAAAATTTATTTTCTTACAGCTTTTCAGTATAGTCTGTTAAAATTTGATAATTATTCTTGGTTAATTGCCGAACCTTTGATCCGGAAGTTATGGGTGCGGCTTCGACCTCTCGGTCTCCCTTAATTGGGGGTTATCGGGAGGTGGGGTCGTAACAATTTGTGTTGAGGAAGTGAATCAAATAAGTCAATTAATCAATGTATACTTATGATTGATGAATGAAATGTGTGAAAATGGAAACGAGGGTTTCCATGTTTGTGAATAACCCTAATGAACCCTTGAGTCATGATTGGATTACTAAATGATATGATTCTTATAATATGTTGAAATAAGGAATGACTTCTTGAAAACCCTAAAAGTTTATTACTAAGACAATTATGAGTGATAAACCTAGAACTTGTATATGATGTTGTAAATGTGATCGAATGTTGAAGTTGAAGGTATTAATACTTCCATTAAATATGATGAGTCTTATGAATATCACCTAAGTCCAATGTAATTGTTTTAATATAATAAATAATGATCATTGTTGATTATGAGAATGACATTAGTAGTCAACATTAAGGTACACTTATCTGAATATAAGAGACAATATGAACATGATGTACGTAATGGTGATAGAAAGATAAAGATGAAACTAATGAAGATAGTATGATGAAGTATTTTATCTTTTATTTTAATTACATGTGGATTAACCCAAATTAAATGAAATATACTAAGAACTGTATTTTGGTAAATGATATGTAGAAGAGAAGCATTGTATGTAAAGTGAATCAAGAAAGATTGGTCCAAATAATGTAATGAATATGAAATGAAAGAAGTTGAGACTACTGAGTATAAAATGATGGAAAAAGATAGGAATTTATAGATGATTCTAAGAATGTAACTCTTACCCTAAAATGATGAGTTTGATGATGCTAGTGAATGATAATATCAAATGGGGAATTAAGAGATGAACATAATTGTAATTGAATTCAAGTAAAAGATGAAAGTCAAGTATTTGAATTGATTTATAAGAATGTGTTCTTGAATTGTGAATTGTATTCTCAGAATGGACTAATAGTACAAACTTCAACTGATAGTGGACATGTGATGACTAGTAACCCCATATGAAGAATGTGAAATAAAAGAAGAAGAGAACTAAGTCTGGTATGCATGTATATGCATGAAATTTATTGGCATCTATTCAGATTGAATGGAACAGGCATATGTTGTATGATAAATCTATTTTGAGTATGAGGAATGATACATGATATCTATATGCTTTTACTGTTGCTAGTTCTAATGCCTCTGCTAATATTTGTTCAAACCTATGATAAATAATGAACTGATAAGATTTATGTTGAAATTGAATTTAATGTGCACTCCTTACATTGAGAAACCCTGATAAGGGTAAATGTTGCATAATGAGATCATGTCTAGGGCTGAAAGCCCACTGATGATGATAAAACCCAGATGGGGTAAATGTTGGACAATAAGATTATGTCTCGGGCAGAAAGCCCACTATTGATTATTGCTATGAATTGATGTAGAAGATAGAAATAATCATATTTGTTGCAATCTATAGACTTATTGTGCTTCTTTCTTTGATCATTGTCCTTATTGATAAACTTAATCTCTTTCATGTTATTGTAGTTATGCGAGAACACACAGATATGATATATGATGTTTTGAATTCCTGTAAGATGAGTAAAAGAGATTAATAAAAAGTGAAATGATTGAACATCTAGTTAGGTGCCCTGAACACCGTGAGTTTCCCTCGAGAACCATACTGGGGAAACAAAACGGATCTCCTTGTAGTAATCGATGAATTATGAGAAGGATTTCCAGAGTGTGGATCGAGACCTTAAAGGCTAGACCACCAGGATTTAGGGGTGAGTCATCTGGAGTGGCTCTGGCCCTAAATCCTTGCTGTGAAAGTCTATGTCCAGATGGAACAGACTCTGTTGAAATGAAATATGTGCAATGTGAAATGAAACATATGTGAAATATTGTGATATGTGATATACAGTTTTGCTGGTTCCTATCTCGTATACCCGAGGTGAGGACGTGAGCCTCTTTAGGCAACCCTGAGGTGGCCAGGGTCTATTATTGATATCTTAGGGTGGCCGGCTAAACCCTAAGATAGTGACGGTGAGTCATTGACACGAGAATCAAGCGTGGCGATTTCTACTTGGTGAGGTACAAGCCAAGTAGTTTCAGGGCAAATGAATAAAAGAGGATAAGTCGTGTAGAACATGATTTGAATGGTTGTTACATTCTTTGTACTGCTACTTGATGATTTGTTATTGTTGATTATGCTTCTTGTTGAGGAAAGTAATCATGTTGATATGGATATTTTCTATTTCATATTATGATATGTCATGCTGACAAGTAATAAATGATGGGATTTATATCCATTCTGAATATGAGTTGGATTGCTTGCTATTTGATAGTATTGTTTGGTCAAAATGTTTTATGTGTACTTCAAATTCAGGACTGCAGGATGTGTTCCTGGTCCGGCTGGTGGAGTATCACAAAGATAATGTTATTGTTATGTATTGGTTCAAAATGCTTAGAACATGACTTATTACTCATGTAGTAAGATTCTTAATCTAAACTAAAAGTATATGTTGATTTGTTCATGTCCAGCTGGGGGAGTGTCAAAAGGGTAATGTTATTGTTATGTATTGATTAAAAAATGCTTAGAACTTATCTTATTTCATATGCAGTAGGGCTCTTAATCGGAACTGAGAAGTATCTACTGATTTGTTCATAGACATGTTCTAAAAGATGTTTCAAGGTTAAAATTGGTTCAAGTGATTGCCTTATCTGTTGGATTAGATTACCATTGCAAGATAGATTTTAATATAGAACTTTTTGCTATACTTTGCAATATCTGCATGTTTCTTTTAAGGTTTATACTTAATCTGATGCTGATGCATGTACCTAGCTTGAGTGGGAGGTATCCACTCACTGGGGCTCTATATGAGTCTCATGAGGTTGTTTCAAATGGTTTTAGGTATAATACTATCCAACGGAGAGGTCATGACAAAGAAGATATAAATAATATAATCTAGACAGATTAGAATGTCCATGTACTCTCTCTTTCCCGGGATGGGTTGTAGATTAAGTTTGTTCATCAATGTATATGTATCTGATGTAAACTTAACCTCATATGAGAATAAGATTTGATTCTAGATTTAATGGAGTTGAATATTATTTGTGATATCTGAATGTGATGTCCTTGATGTGACATTGATTTATGGGTTTATGAAGAAAGAAAAAGGAAAAATTTATATGTGTTTTTCGTATATTGTTTAATCGCCTTAGTCGACAATTCATTGTTTTATTTCATAATCTGGGTTTAGGTTTTGGGATTACCTCTAATGGTTGGTATTTGTGTTGATCAAAAGAGTGGGTCTCGATAGATGTGGTATCAGAGCCTAGGTTAGATGAGTCTACAGGGACAATAGGATCTAGGACTAATTGATAATGTCGATGTTGAATATAACCTGAATGATGTGCATACTGACTGAACTCAGTATCCAGATACTCTGGTCAAGTATTTGGGTATTGAGCTAAGCTAGTATGGAACTGCCGACTATACTTTTTCTGGATGACCTGACCAAGTATCCAGATGAACATAGTTTGGTAGTATAATAAGATGCATGATGAAAAAGAGAAGAATGGCGATAAAATGGTGAAAGAGAAAAAGGATTTTATAATTCAATATCGAACATATGGAAAACATGAAATTTTATATAAGAAAGGTGAAAGCTTAATGGATTATGAACATAATCTATAATGAGTTTGAGTTTGAATATGAAATTTGAAATTTTGAGAAAAAGCTATGAACTAAGATGCATACTAGATGATCTCCTTTATAAAGGAAATTGATGAATGCAGATGATAATATGTGAATGAGTCATAACCTTAATCCATGAGATACACAATCAAATAAAAAAAGGGATGTGAAAGGTGATGCGAATCAGATCTTGATAAATGATGTATTACCAATATCTTTGAAGTAAGTGTTTGTAATACTCAAGGAGAGATGTGATGATTACAAGGGAAGAAATATTCATTTAATGCAAAAAGAAAGTGTCATATGAAAGAAAGATAAAATGAAAGTCTTTATAGTTTGATGCTTAGAGAGGTGAACGATTAGATGATATGATATTCTTCCATATCTTTTCTTGGATTTCGGGACGAAATCCTAAAAGGAGGGGAGAATTTGTAATGACATGTTCTCAAATAAGTCATCTGATTAGGGTTCACTTGGATAATTGTATGTTTAATTAAGTTGATCATTGTTTAAAGCTTGATCAGTGATGATAGTTAAATTTTCATGTTTTAAATATAATGAGAAGTTTTAATCATACTTTGATTCACATAATTAGGGTTAACATTTCAGAAACCCTAATCGGCCCAAATTAGGGTTTTGGTGATATATGAATACAGAATTTGATAAGTATAGTGTCTCAGTAAATGATTTTTAGTATTTTATATGTAATTCGGATTTAATTCAAATTTGTATATGATTTGTATGTATAAAATTTGAACACTCTTGAAAAATATCAGAATTTTTGAAGAATGTTCTGACCTGTTTATCGGTCGAGTTTCAAACTCGACCGATCATATTTTCAGATTAAGATAGAATTGTGGTAATTGACTTTTATATTTTGATTGGTATATCTAATTGATCTCAAATTTCAACTAAAATTTCAAAACTCAATTATAGACACCCTGTTAAATTGGAGTAATTTTTGGATCACTTTTAATCTCTACAAAAAGGGTGTCGGTCGAGTTTTGTGCAGGACAAACTCGACCGACCATGCTGCTGACTGCAATATAGCAGTGTGGTATTTGATTTTTATTTATTTATTGGTCACTCAAAATGATCTAAAAATTTACTGTTTCTTATAAACTAAATTTCAGATATTAGGTTAAACTTTCGTAATTTTTGGATGAGTTTTGAGTTCTAAAACATGTAGTTTCGGTCGAGTTCTGAGAGAGACAAACTCGACCGACCAGATTTTTCTAGAAAAATAAAAAAGACTGAAAAATATTTATAATTAATTATTCCAAGCACCTTAATGAGTATATAGGACTCTATTACGACCCAAACACCTCTCATTTCCGTCCCACACTTCAGATCTTCGTAACTCTTGAGAGAGGAGAGGATTTTAGTGTTTGGAGAATCTGAAGTGGAAATTTTAGATTTCTGGGTTTTCTCTTTCCAAGGTTGGTAAATTCTGTATAGATCATTAATCTTTACTAGGTTTATTTGCTTCTATTCTCTCCTATGTATAGAACTCGTCACTTCCCTGATTTGGATCAAAAGAATCCAAATTGATCTCTTCTTTCATTCTTTCTTCTTCAATTCTTCTTCTTCTAGGTTCTTGAGTGAAGAGGAGCAAGAAGATTCTGTTTTCTTGAAGCAAGGACTTGATTCAAGAATTAGCAGTAGTAGTTGGGCTACGAATTTCAGGTGTTTCACACCTGAGGTGAGTGTTTTTCTCCCTCCTAAGTTTTGTATCCATGTTGAAAGCCTAATTCAATGCGGCTACAACAATCAGAAACCTTGTTTATATATGTATGTGATTGGATTGGATTTGGGAAAGATATTGGGGAATCCAATTTTACTGATTTTGATTATTTCTCATTGATTGAAACTTGATTAGTTCCCGTTATATTGATTGAGTATGCATGGGTATTCTTATGGGTAGATGAATATGGTATTTCATGTGAAATTTTCCTAAAAATCAGCCCAATGGCCGATATGCTTGGAATTGAATTGACATGTATAAAGTCATATCTGAATTGTGCTAGATTGTATCATACAAGTGTATTGTTGAATGTTAATGGAGTTGAATGACCACATATCCTGATTAGGATTTGTGTTGAGGAAGTGAATCAAATAAGTCAATTAATCAATGTATACTTATGATTGATGAATGAAATGTGTGAAAATGGAAACGAGGGTTTCCATGTTTGTGAATAACCCTAATGAACCCTTGAGTCATGATTGGATTACTAAATGATATGATTCTTATAATATGTTAAACTAAGGAATGACTTCTTGAAAACCCTAAAAGTTTATTACTAAGACAATTATGAGTGATAAACCTAGAACTTGTATATGATGTTGTAAATGTGATCGAATGCTGAAGTTGAAGGTATTAATACTTCCATTAAATATGATGAGTCTTATGAATATCACCTAAGTCCAATGTAATTGTTTTAATATAATAAAGAATGATCATTGTTGATTATGAGAATGACATTAGTAGTCAACATTAAGGTACACTTATCTGAATATAAGAGATAATATGAAAATGATGTACGTAATGGTGATTGCAAGATAAAGATGAAACTAATGAAGATAGTATGATGAAGTATTTTATCTTTTATTTTAATTACATGTGGCTTAACCCAAATTAAATGAAATATACTAAGAACTGTATTTTGGTAAATGTTATGTAGAAGAGAAGCATTGTATGTAAAGTGAATCAAGAAAGATTGGTCCAAATAATGTAATGAACATGAAATGAAAGAAGTTCAGACTACTGAGTATAAAATGATAGAAAAAGATAGGAATTTATAGATGATTCTAAGAATGTAACTCTTACCCTAAAATGATGAGTTTGATGATGCTAGTGAATGATAATATCAAATGGGGAATTAAGAGATGAACATAACTGTAATTGAATTCAAGTAAAAGATGAAAGTCAAGTATTTGAATTGATTTATAAGAATGTGTTCTTGAATTGTGAATTGTACTCTCATAATGGACTAATAGTACAAATTTCAATTGATAGTGAACATGCGATGACTAGTAACCCCATATGAAGAATGTGAAATAAAAGAAGAAGAGAACTAAGTCTGGTATGCATGTATATGCATGAAATTTATTGGCATCTATTCAGATTGGATGGAACATGCATATGTTGTATGATAAATCTATTTTGAGTATGAGGAATGATACATGATATCTATATGCTTTTACTATTGCTAGTTCTAATGCCTCTGCTAATATTTGTTCAAACCTGTGATATACAATGAACTGATAAGATTTATGTTGAAATTGAATTTAATGTGCACTCCTTACATTGAGAAACCTTGATAAGGGTAAATGTTGCATAATGAGATCATGTCTAGGGCTGAAAGCCCACTAATGATGATAAAACCCTGATGGGGTAAATGTTGGACAATAATATTATGTCTCGGGCAGAAAGCCCACTATTGATGATTGCTATGAATTGATGTAGAAGATAGACATAATCATATTTGTTGCAATCTATAGACTTGTTGTGCTTCTTTCTTTGATCATTGCCCTTATTGATAAACTTAATATGTTTCATGTTATTGTAGTTATGCGAGAACACACAGATATGATATATGATGTTTTGAATTTCTGTAAGATGAGTAAAAGAGATTAATAATAAGTGAAATGATTGAACATCTAGTTAGGTGCCCTGAACACCGTGAGTTTCCCCCGAGGACCACACCGGGGAAACAAAACGGATCTCCTTGTAGTAATCGATGAATTATGAGAAGGATTTCTGGAGTGTGGATCGAGACCTTAAAGGTTAGACCACCAGGATTTAGGGGTGAGTCATGTGCAGTGGCTCTGGCCCTAAATCCTTGTTGTGAAAGTCTATGTCCAGATGGAATAGACTCTGTTGAAATGAAATATGTGAAATGTGAAATGAAAAATATGTGAAATAATGTGATATGTGATATACTGTTTTGCTGGTTCCTATCTCATGTACCCGAGATGAGGATGTGAGCCTCTTTAGGCAACCCTGAGGTGGCTAGGGTCTGTTGTTGATATCTTAGGGTGGCCAGCTAAGCCCTAAGATAGTGACGGTGAGTCATTGACACGAGAATCAGGCGTGGCGACTTCTACTTGGTGAGGTACAAGCCAAGTAGTTTCAGGGCAAATGAATAAAAGATGATAAGCCATGTAGAACATGATTTGAATGGTTGTTACATTCTTTGTACTGCTACTTGATGATTTGTTATTGTTGATTATGCTTCTTGTTGAGGAAAGTAATCATGTTGATATGGATATTTTCTATTTCATATTATGATATGTCATGCTGACAAGTTATAAATGATGGGATTTATATCCATTCTGAATATGAGTTGGATTGCTTGCTATTTGATAGTATTGTTTGGTCAAAATGTTTTATGTGTACTTTAGCTTCAGGACTGCAGGATGTGTTCCTGGTCCGGCTAGTGGAGTGTCACAAATATAATGTTATTGTTATGTATTGGTTCAAAATTCTCAGAACTTGACTTATTACTCATGTAGTAAGATTCTTAATCTAAACTAGAAGTATCTATTGATTTGTTCATGTCCTGCTGGTGGAGTGTCAAAAGGGTAATGTTATTGTTACGTATTGATTAAAAAATGCTTAGAAATTATCTTATTTCATATGCAGTAGGGCTCTTAATCTGAATTGAGAAGTATCTACTGATTTGTTCATAGACATGTTCTAAAAGATGTTTCAAGGTTAAAATTGGTTCAAGTGATTGCCTTATCTGTTGGATTAGATTACCATTGCAAGATAGATTTGAATATAGAACTTTTTGTTGTACTTTTCAATATTTGCATGTTTCTTTTAAGTTTTATACTTAATCTAATGTTGATGCATGTACCTAGCTTGAGTGGGAGGTATCCACTCATTGGGGATCTATATGAGTCTCATGAGGTTGTTTCAAATGTTTTTAGGTATAATGCTATCCAGCGGAGAGGTCGGGACAAAGAAGATATAAATAATATAATCTAGATAGATTAGAATGTCCTTGTACTCTCTCTTTCCCGGGATGGGTTGTAGATTAAGTTTTTTCATCAATGTACATGTATCTGATGTAAACTGAACCTCATATGAGAATAAGATTTGATTCTAGATTTAATGGAGTTGAATATTGTTTGTGATATCTGAATGTGATGTCCTTGATGTGACATTGATTTATGGGTTTGTGAAGAAAGAAAAGGGAAAAATTTATATGTGTTTTTTGTATATTGTTTAATCGCCTTAGTCGATAATTCATTGTTTTATTTCATAATCTGGGTTTAGGTTTTGGGATTACCTCTAATGGTTGGTATTTGTGCTGATCAAAAGAGTGAGTCTCCATAGGTAGTGACCCAAGATGAAGGCACTAACCTGCTCATTCAGAACCACAACATCATATTCTGGTATATTTCTCTTTTTGTAATTATATCCTTTAAAAAATTCCCATAAGATGGTATCTGCTCAGTGGCATCTATCAAGGGAATGTTCACAGATAACTTCCAAAAAAATTCTAGAAATTTCTTGAAATGCCAGTCCATCTTATCTACTTTCAAACTATTTGGAAAGGGCACCAGAACTACCAGTTCCCACTGGTGAGGTAGAATATAAGCCTGAGTTTTATTACCCCCAACCTCATCAACTTGCTCCTCTATCGTCTTCTCCTATGTTGTCATGTCTGGTTCTTCTACATCCACTGTTATAGGTTGATTCTTAGCTTCTTCAGTGACAGCCTCGTATGATGTGTCATTTAGTAGTTTCTTGCCACTGTGGAGCATCACAACCTTCATATATTGGTTCTCGGAAGGTACATCGATGTTCGCCGAAAATCCTTGTTGGGTTGGTTGCTTTAATGCACTAAAATCTACTATTATTTGAGAGATTTGTGTCTCTATGCTATGAATATGTACCCCTTGATTTTGAATATCCCTTTAAGTTTGTGCAATCTGCAGCTCATTCTGACTCAATAGCTTACCCAGCATTTCTTCAATCTTATCAATTTTCTACTGCTCTAGTTGATACTACGCTTGGACATACTACTGTGGCTTAGGATGTTGTTGATGAGCCTATGATGGATCATGTTGAAAGTTTTTAGGGTCATTCCAAGAGAATTTGGGGTCTTTCCTCCAAGAATAATCATTGTTCATGTATTACCCCTGACACACATACTTGCACTCTTCTTCTTCTTCCTCAGTAGGAAATGTGTATGTATCACATAGCTTCTTAGCAACGAGATCTAACTTCTCTTTCAACATAGATATCACCTTGGATTCCCTAACACTTTTGATGGTTGTCGGTGGCTCTCTTTCTTCTCCCCATGATTGATTTTTAGACATGCTCTTGAGGATTTCATGGCAGCAAGCAGGCTTGTTGTTGAGGAAGAAGCCTCCTCATGAACTTTCAATTGTTGTTCTATCCCCTTTTTGTAGGCCATAATAGAAAATCTTGGCTTGCCCCAGTAAATCTATGCCATGATGAGGCATTTTTCTCAGCATATTCTGAAACCTTTCCCATGCCTCTGAGTATGACTCATTTGCTTTCTGTTTGAAGTTGTGAATCTTCTTCATTAGATCATTCATCTTTTACGGAGGGAAATAGTGCTTAAAGAAAACATCTATCATCTAGTCCCATGTCTCAATGATCTCATCATCTAGATTGTTGAACCATTATTTTGCACTATCTGCCAATGATGATGAGAACAACTTAAGGTATATTGTAGTCACTGGGACCCTATCTATCTTGACCATGTCGAAATTGTTGATATGTTTCATTGGATCTTCAGAGGGATGGCCATGGAACGCTTGAGATTTGACTAAGGCCACAAGTCCAAGATCTATTTTGTAGCTGCCCACATTGATGGATTGCCTTTTGATGGGTCCTTTTTGGGCCGTAGCTGATGAAGCCTTTATCCTTTCCCATACTGTCATGTCTTCCTCTCCCTCCATTTCTGCTATCTTTGGTTCTTCTGGCATAGTAGGTCTCTCATGTGGAGGTGTCGGTGGAGGGGTTCGGTTAAACCTGTCCAAAGATCTACCGAACTCCCTTTCTCCTTATAAGAGCTCTGCTTGTCCAAAGCATGGTGAGGATGGTTCTTCGTATTCTATGGCTCTAGTATGCACTAGTTTCCCTAAAATAGTAGAAAGTAGGTATTAGCACAAGAAATATATAATGTATCAAGAAAAATCTTATGATTCATCTTAAAGAAATTTTTAAGTGAGAATAAAATAAAAAGAGAAATTGGCCTAAAATGGTCGACCTCAATACTTGTAGTGTTGGATGTTACCGCTTCCCCAGCAACGGCGCCAAAAACTTGACATGAATTTACCGTGCGTAGTACGCAAGCGAACGTATTGAAGTAATAAGGCCTTGTGAGGCCCGAGTCAAACATGGGGAAGCGTTTCTCCAGTAGACTACTACGAACTGTAATCAAATCAACTAAGCCAGTTGTAAATGGTTGAATTGGGTTGAACGAAAGAACAAAAGTAGAAATAAAATGAATTAAAGGTGGAAGTAATCATAGATGAGGTGAATTCCTTAGGACAGTGGTTTTACCACAGACAACACTAATAATCGATCTCACACACACTAACACCTATTATCTCAATCCATGGATAAGGAGCATGTAGCTAGAATTACCTGCTCCCGTAGTAGAATTCACTACCTAATCTAATGCCAATCCCACTTCTATAGTTATTGGTTGATTAGTTAGATGTTTTACAGTCATTCTCTGGGTTTCTCCTCCCATTTACACTCCACTTTTCCCAAAGGGCATAGTAGACGGGTAGATATATGCTCTCCGACCCTTAACCTCTCTCTCAAGATGACTAAGAATCTATCAATCCACTCATGGTGATCAAGCACAAGTAGAACATAAAACTTTCATAGATTTATATCCAATAAAAAGAGATAAAAATGATATTAATTCATGGAAATCAATCACAGAGTAAATCCGGGCTACTCCTGGATCCTAAGGAATAAAAAAATTTAGCCTTGCATGGTTTTCATTAATAAATACATGGGTGGAAAGAAGAAAAATGTGGGAAACATGAAGAAACAAAAGTAACCTCTGAATCTCTGCCTGTTTGGAAGGTCCCCTCTATCGTGCGAGCATTCTTCTATCTTCCAACTATAGAATCATCCTCTAGAGGTTCCTGGATCTCCTCGATCAAAGACTTCGGTCCTCATTTCTTCTTTTCTCTCCTTTCAGTCGTCATGCAATGAAAACGGCTCCCCCCTACTTTGACTGTCGTCCCCCTAAGTCATAGGAGGCACTTAGGGTATGAATTAACATCCACTGTTGAATTAGAGATAAATCTGTGGCTGGCCTGATCGGGCAAACTCGATAGTACTGACTGGGTGGGTCGGTAGTACCGAGTCACTTAGGTTTGGTCATGTGATCTCGATCCCGTTGATACTATCGACTGGACTCAATAGCACCGAGTTTTCTCGATTCATGTTGGGCTTGCTTATGCTAAATTGGTAGCACCGACTTTGGGCAAGTTTCTGATAGGTCTCTAATGTAAAGTCGGTACCACCAACTGTTTCCAGGTCGGTAGAACTGACTCTGTGGCTCTTACTTGTACTTGAAAACACACAAAATTGTCATAAGAAATGGGGATGCATAAAATATTACATAAAATAGTAAAAATCATATAATTTGATGCATTCAATAAAAACATGCCATCTAAGTCATTTCGTGCATAATAAATCAAATAATGACTAATCTACACATGAAATCAAGGAAAAATGTGCCTAAAATAATGACTAAAAGCATGTGCATCAAACGCCATTTGGTGTCTTCTTGTATCACGATCACGACATTACATTTTGATGATGTCCCATATGTAACTAGGTGTAATGATAGGTCCAGACCTTGGGATGTATCACAGTCGTGACACATGGGTTGTGTCTCAGTCATGACAACCCATACCTGGTCAGGTTGTGATGCCCCATTATTGAACTGGTCGACACTCATGTGTCAAGGATGATCAACACTCATGTGTTGAAGGTGGTAAAGGTACACACATGTAAGTATGAACATGCTCAATACTTAGAGTAAAGGTTTATTTAAAAGGGATGAGAGTATAAATAACTAACCATCAACAATGACATTTGATTCTCCAATAAAAAGGGAAGTAATGGAATTAGGGTTGAGAGGTAGTATGATGCTACTAAACCCTAATCGTGTACATATAAATGCTAACCCTAATCTGATAATATTAAGATAAGTGTGTTCACTATATTTGAAGAATTGTTATTCATGGATAGTATTTTATCTCTCCTACTTGTGCAACATTAACTTGCACGTGAAATGAATGGCATAGATAAGTGAATGCTACGGTGAGCACTATACAATACAAAGCAGTGATTACGAGTAATGTTGAGGCTCTTTTGTGATATTGAATATATAAGATAATATAAATTGGTCTAATAACCTAGTAAGGGTTTTGTGCATAAATGAGGGATTGACATCCCATAAGATGTGTTGTTAATGATGACATCAAGAATGGCAGTATACTAGTGCCATGTGATGATGAGATAAGTTCTCACTTAATATGTTTTATATCTTCTAGAGTTGCATCCTCCCTCAATTTTGTAGATTTTGTTTAGAGTTAATACATTGTAACTTGATTGATGCATTAAAAGATACCCAATTGGCATGGCTAATCAAGTGAAACCCTAATCATGTAGTTTCCATGTACCATATATCCATCTACAATGTCAGTTTCTAGCTGGATGATGAAACGAGTAACTCCTATGGGAAAACTCGGAGCTCACATTGTTGAATATGTGGGGTACAAGTGATATATTTTCTCGTATCCTTAAATTGTGGAAATAGTGATATATTATTTATTATTGAATTGCCAAGTGTGAGCCAGTTCTCTAGTGTTGTGCCATGTACCAAGGCAGACTATTTGTTTACAAGACCATAGTTTGCCTATGAGATGATGTCCCTACATGACTGTAGCTATGACTACAAGTTGTTGTCTTTTAGTAGTATGACTATATGTCACTGCATTGCAGGCTTGAACTAGCCAAGTAGTGCTAGTGATGATCATGGAATCTGGCTCTTCCATTGATCTTATATGGTACTAATTTCGACTTAGCAGTGATCACTTGGATTTGAGTGGTATGCCTCAAATCCTCATGGCATAAAATTGGTTAAACAGTCGTATAGTATAATTTCTTAGGGTCAAATACGAATAACATTGGATGACCCCATGCCTTAGCTTTATATTGATATCTTGAATTATAATGTGATAAGAGAAATCAATTGTTACAAATGTTCTTCATATTCCTTTTAAAAGTATAAAATATTCTATTGTTCAATTGTATTTGCTTAAGTTGCTCTAATAGTTATACATGCTCTATTTATTGTTCCTTTATATTACAATTCTTATAGTAGATTTCGATGAAGAGTTATAACTCTCACTGGGACTTTAAGGACCCTGACCTCCGTTTTGGTTTTACCCTGTTTGCTTTGCCTAAACCTTGTGTTTAGATGTGTGCTAATCACATGAAGTTGTGGTTAGGGTTTGTTTGTGCTTTGTTGAGAGGTTGAGGTGCAACTTGCAATTTACCCAAGTTTTAGGGTTGATGTGCAAGTTTGTCACCTTGAGAGATGTCTTTCTCTCTCCTTGCATCCTCTAGAGTTGAGAGGATGGGTTGGGCACCTTGCTTGGGTTGCTTTGAGCCTCGTTTGAGCTTATTGAAGCTTAGGCTTGTTGTTGGGCTTTCTTGGGCCTTGTTTGAGCTTGGTGTTTCCTCCTTGCTTGGTGTATCGGGCAAGGGTTTATCGACCAAGAGTTTGTCAGGAAAGGGTGTATCGACTAAGAGTGTGTCGAGCAGTTGTGTATCGGCCATGGCACCATGTTGGGTGATACACACCCTTCTTGACCTAGATTTGTTTGTGTCACCCTTAGTGACACTTGGTGCTCTTTGCTAGCAAGGTGGCATAGCTTGGACAAGTGGTGGTTTGGGCGAGCACATGTGGAGCAGCCCTCTAGTGGACGCCCACTTGACTCCCTTGTATATATATGACCCTTCTTTCTTGCTAGTAGCTCCTTAGTTCCCTTAGTTGCTCCTTTTTCCCTTGGTGGCCGAGAAGGAGAGGAGAGGAGGAGGTGGTGGATGATACAGCTTTCATCCTTGCTCCTTTTCTTCTCTAGTTGGTGAGTCTCTTTCTCTCTTCCCTTGGTACCACCTTCTTCCTTTCTTGTTTGTCCATGGAGGTGATAGGTTTCCCTTCTTTTCTTGATGTGGCTAAAGGTGGTGCTTGGAGCCTGGAGCTTTGGAGCTTTGAGTTTGTGCTTAAGGCGGGTTACATAACTCCTAACCCTAACTATACTACTTCCTTACCATGTTTCTTTGTTATATGCTATCTTGATCGGCCATGTTATCTTTCTAGATATGTTTCTTGCTTTAATGGTCATGTTGTTTCCCTAGATGAACCATGGATCTTGTTGGCCAAACCTTGGATGTGGGTTCCTTGGGCAAAACCCCTCTCCCTTAGTTGTTGAGAGGTGAGCCTAGGGTCCCCTAATTCAATGGTGTGATGTGGCGTGTTCTTGGGGAAAAAACCCTTTCTCTCTTTGGTCTTGAGAGGTGAGCTTAAGCTCTAGTTGTGTGGGCAAAACCCCTCTCTCCCTTAGTTGTTGAGAGGTGAGTCTACACTCTAGTTGCTTGAGAAACACCCATCTCTCTCACCATAGATTTGAAAGAGTGAGCCTTTGGTTGGGTGTTGACCTAGTTGTTGGTTGGTTGGTCGATATGGTGATGATCTACCTTGTTGCCCGATATGTGATAGAGGTTGTGCAAGACCCCTCTCACTTAGATGTTGAGAGGTGAGCCAGCACTCTTGATCTTTTAGGGTTTTTGGTGGTTGTCTTCAGGTTGAAGATGACCAACCCAATATCCTTTGTTGCCCGATATCATGATGTGAGCTTGGTTCCTGTTATCCCCCGAGTTAAGGCTTAGACGATATGATAGGTGGTTACCCTAGTTGACCCCTTAACTGATATGTGGGTTTGGCTGAGTTGAGCTCTTAGCCAATATAAGGCTCTGCCCAGGACATAGCGTTATCCATTATGGCTAAGAGTGATATTGATATGTTGAGTTGTTGCATGTCATGGCGTTATGCATGGACGATATTGGCTAGGTTGTCTATGTTGCACGATATGCTGCTAAACCGTTATGGGTGGTATGCACCTTGTTGTCCCTTGCACGATATTGACCCTATTGTGTGTGTGGTTGGGCAGTATCGACCTGCTATGTGCTTGTCCAGTATCGACCTTCTATGAGCAATGTGACAGTGTGTTACTGACGTGGTTTATTATCGCACTAACAAATTTACTCGGGGTTGAAATTCCATCGTTTTTACCAAAACCTTGTGCAATAATACCACCCGCAAGCGGACGGGTCTTATCGCAATATAGTTAAGGATTGAATCCCAAAGGACAATGTTTTTAAGAATTATTGCTAGTCTATTCTAGCTCAAGTAAGGCTAATATTTAAAATGATTGGTTGATTTGAGGCTAATTAAACTAAGTGCGGGAAAGTAAAGAGCAGAATTAAAGTTGATCTAGATTAATGATATGGAATTACTGGGATGGTACTGGGTTTCACCACCAATACACATGCAAACACATCCAAATATCAAACATCCAAGGAAGATATAACCACCCAAATGGAACTATTGTGAACCCTCCTGGAGGGATGTTTAGGTCTACGTAAGCATCACCTTAGGCATTAGATGTCTCGTCACCATCCGGATCATGCACTTACGGTTCTAAAGATACAGATATCCAACTGAAGTTGTGGCCCTCCCTGAGGGATGTTTAGGCCACAGAAGCGTCACCGTAGGCTAGATGGCTCGTCCCCTCATAGATCATACACTTATGACCTCAAGGAATCCCTTTCTATTTCTATTCAGGGAGTCAACCATGCTAATCAACAAGCAAGCATGTGATTAATCTACAAGCAAACATCGACGATTAATAATGACGATACAGATATCCAACTGAAGTTGTGGCCCTCCCTGAGGGATGTTTAGGCACACAGAAGCATCACTGTGGGCTAGATGGCTCGTCCCCTCACAGATCATACACTTACGACCTCAAGGAATCCCATTCTATTTCTATTTTGGGAGTCAACCTCGTTAATCGACATTCTACCCTACATATAGAAGTTCACAACATAGGTAAGAACAAGATGAAAACAAGCAGGTAATCAATCTACAAACTTTAATGATTAACAATGAAATGAAAAGTTATATACATTGCCATGGAATGTTTAACAAGAGAACATGCTTGCATGGGAAGTGGGGCTAGTCCTCACACCTGAGCGAAAATGAATTACTCGCACATGATGCGAGAAACAAGAAGAATAAGAGAGAGGGAAGGTTCTGCCATGAGCATGATGTAGAAGGTAGTCCCAGCTCGATGAAGATTATGTGGTCTTCTACATCATGTCAGAGTAGATCTGGATGAGGAGGAAGAACCACCAAGGCAGACCAGGCAGATCTTCTTCTCCACCTTCTTACTCATCTTGACCTCCTTTCTCGCAGCAGGAGCAGCAGGTGAAGTGACAATGGTGTGGATGTACATGGACCGAACCTATGTTCAGGAAGCCTGTCGGCGTCCTGGCTCCGATGCCCCCAATGAGGACCCTTGTGGTCCTATTTATAGGCTTGGGTTAGGTCCTCACATTTTTGCTATGAACTCTTTACATAGTTTTGAGTTTAAACGGTTTAGAGTTAAATGCCTCCAACCGGTCTTGCTTTAACAGTTTGGGCATTTGACATCCAAACGGTCTTGATTAGTATCTTCTAATCGGTCTTCATAAACCCAACCTTCAACCGGTCCTGCGTTCTCTTCTTCACAGTTTGGCTTTAACGGTCTCTGCCTATCGGTTTCATGATCCCGCTCTCCTAGCAGTCCCAAGTTCTAGCTCCAAACGGTCTTCATCTCCAACCGGTCTTGGATGCTCTGGACTCCATGCGGTCTCAATTGTCTGAATGGTCTCAGCGTCTGTGGCTTCCAAACGGTGTGGCATTCTTTTCCTCCATACGGTCTCACGCAATTGTTGGCCTAACAGTCTTGAGGACCGATGAGGCTTGAGCGGTCTTGTGCCCTTGCCTGTCGAACAGTCTTGAGATCGAGCACCACAGGCTGATGTTTGTTCGGGACGTGGTCTAGTGGTGGTGGCACATTGAGCAACGACGGAGGTGCAGGTGGATTCCGCGACAGGTGATGGTGGTGCTTAGGGTTGCACTGTGATCGAGGATGAGGAGGAAGGCGACATTGGATGGGGGTGTGGATGTAGTCGGCGTGGTTGCAGGTGGTGTTGTAGGCGTCAGAGGAGTTAGGGTTGCAAGTCTAGGTGGAGGGAAGAAGAAGACAGAGGACGAGTCAAGCAGGTGTTGGGCGATGCTTCTCTTCAAGGTTTTGATCTCTTCACGGTCTCGGTGTCTTACTGGTGAGTAGTAATCGTCCAAACGGTCTTCAGGGTCGTGAGGACTCTCACAGTCTTGAGATTGTGAGGAGTTCACGCGGTCTTGAGATAGTGAGAAGGGAACCCATAGGGCAGATTGTGAAGAGGAGGATCATGTGGGTAGGCGAAGGAGGGGCGTTGATCTGCGATCTGGAGGTGTAGAAGGCTTGTGGTCATGAGACCAAATGAGGGTGGAGACCAATTGAAATCTAACTGATGATGGGTGAAACCGAATGGATCAAGATCGATTGGTCAAGACCAAGGATGAGAGGATCTTGAGTGAAGGTAGATCTAGGGTCGAGAAAGATGGGCCCCACTTATTAGGGTTAGATTCAGATGATGGTTGATGGAGATAAAGGTGGAATGAAGCAAGTGGTGGTGATGATTATGTTTGAGGTGGATTAGGATTAAATGGAGGTGGGTGCCTTCTGATGGTTGAACCTCATCATGACCTGCATAAAATCAACATAAACTCAGTTAATAATCTTGACAATTGAACCAATTAAGCAATTTTGCCTATTGAGATATTTAGGAGATGAAAACGGATGTATTGAGTCGAATTGAGTCCAAGATGGTGACTGAAAATCATGGTGAATTTGGATTCATCACCTGCCCATTATCGCCCTTAGGGCATTATCGGGATGTGTTGGTTGGATGTTGCCCGATAGGGCGTTAGCCCATTATGAGTGATAACCCGGGAAGGGTGTTAGCTGTTAATCTTTATGATGTTCTTGGGTGTTGCCTGATATCGATGTTATAAGAGTGCTCGGTGTTATTGGCCTAGCGTTAGCTAGTTAGGTGTTAGCCCGTTATCAGTTTGTGCACAGTTGGACGTTAGCCCAAGATAGGTGTCAACTCGAGATACATGTTGACCAATATCCATGTCAGCCCCTTTGTGCAGTGTTAACCAAGATAGTGATGAATGTGACACCTTTGATGAGGGTTGATACACCTATAGTGAGGAACATTATGGGCTGTGATACCTTCGGTGAAGGTTGTCCCTTACCCGATATAACTATAGTGAGGATTGTACTTTGTGTTCGGTCGGTAACCCTAATGCTTGATTAAAAAGTTATATATGATAATTTCATGCATAGATATGATCATCCAATAGAATAATTATATCTCTCATAATAAAGTAATGAGTTAAAGATGTTCCTTGTACAAGTACCATTGTTTCTCTATGATTATGCTAACCATGCAGGTTCCATGTGTATGAATATGAAATCAGGTAATAGCCATGGTGATGGTATTGTAATGACCCTGACCTGGGTTATGAGGAAACCCTATTTGTTTTGTCTCATAAAGTTTATTCAAAATTTAATACAATCCTATAAGGTGTTTTGTTATCATGTGACACACTTATGTTCCAAGTTTGGTCCAGATTGAATGTTGTTTGAGCAATGTTTCTTTTATTTTGGACCAATGTGCAATTTACCCAAGATGAGGGGCTATATTGCAAAATGTCACATGTTGAACATGTCTTAAGTGTTTTAGAATCATAATAGAGAGAATGATTCTAAGTGGTGGCTTGTGGAAAGCCTAAATTCCAAGTTTGAACTTGTTTGAATAATGCTAGTACCTTGTGTACCAATTTTGGTACAAATTGTAATTTACCCAAAATGTGGGGTTGATATGCAAATTACCACCTCTAGAGTGTTCCTACTTCCTCTATGTATCACTTAGAGGAGATAGAATGATTGAGAAACCATTTTTGAATCATTTATGAGTGGTAGTATTCTTGGTGATGAAATGACCAAGAAAAGGGTTGAATATGAAACCTTAACTTGGGTTGTATCAAGTTGAAAAGCTTATATATGAGCGCCTATCGGCCAAGGAGCCAAAGGAGGAGTCTCATATCGTTTTGTGGACTCTTGGAAAATCTGATGAAATGCAAAACACCTCAAGGAGGTGAAGAATATTGGGTTACAACTTCCTTAGAAAAGTTGTATCGGGTTGTGAATAAAGTGGTGATTTTGTTGATATATTTTATTCAAAGGGATAAGTAATGGACAAAAATTCATCCCTAGATTATCTTCAACTATTTTTCATGTCAAGATAAATGTTTATGCATGCATGTACACGTGTCATACATGCATGGACACGTGGCACCTACTAGCTCAAATTGATGACACCTCATTTTTACACTCCTTCATGAACAACAAGTATATATACCCCTAGTTTCACCCCTTAGTGGAATTTTTTTTTAATCTTACCACCATCCTTCCCTAAGGTATCGTGCATAGGGTCCTTGTATCATGCAGGAGTGATGTGTTATCATGCATAGGGCCTTGGATATCATCCATAGCAAGATCATATCGGCCAAGTAAAGTGGTATAAGCCAAGAAGGGTGATATTGCCCATAGTGAAGTGTTTTGATCATAAGTGAGTGGCATATCGTGCAAGTGAGTGGCATATCGTGCATGGGTGGAGGAATATCGTGAAAGAGTAGTAGGGTATCGTGCAAGGGTGCTAAGGAGCAATAAGGAGCTCATACTTAACCCTAAGGTGAGGCAATGATCATCTTCAAACTCGGATTGAAGCATGATTTTAGGGTTATGATCTTCCTTTCTTTTCTTCTTCACCAATTGCTTATCCAGGGTTATTCTTTGCATATAGAGGAGTTTTGAAGTTCATATTCAACCTTGGGAATGTGAAGCTTTGGAGCTTGGATCTTTGAAGTTGTTCTTGATGCATGTTATAAAACTTGAACCCAATCATATTATTATACACCTTCAATTTTGTTATACTTGTTGATCTACTTGCAATTTCGATTTCTCTTGAATAATTGATGATTCTTTGAGTTCTAAAAGCTTCATGGAACTATTTTCCATGACTTAGAACAATAAGAACAAAGGTCTAGAGGTTTATGGTGATGACATCATCAAAGGTAAAGTGATATCGGGTTCAAGCACACAAGCAAGCACCTCTAACCCAATATGGTGATGCACCTACTCCACTAAAACGATATGGATATGATATTATATCTTCTTGCATTATATGGTGGTGTAGTATACACCTCTTGAACGATAGGAGGTCAATCATACACCTTAAAACTGATATGGTGTGGCAAGCACACACACACCTTAAAACTGATATGATATGGTAAGCAAACTTACACCTCAAACCTAATATGGTAAGCACACATACACCTCTAGGTGATATGGGTAGCAAGTATACACCTTTTAACTGATAATGGGTTAAGCATACACCTTTTTGGATGATATGGTGTTGAGCACATATCTCTAAAATGATGTGGTGGGTAACCCAATACACTAGATGATAAGAGTGGCAAGGTGGTTAGTACCCTAGTACATGTGATGGCCAATACACTAAAGTAGGGTGTGGCCAATATCTTCAAGTGAGGTGAGGATGTCACACCCATGAAGGGCGAAGTTGATACACCATATTAATGGTAAGGTTGATACCTTAATGGGCAAGGTTATGAGGGATATGATGATACCTACATCGATATTCCCCTAATCCAATACATGTGTTCAACTTGACATACATGATTCAACCCTATACACCTTGTAAAGATCAGGGAAGATACTCTTAGGAGTGATGAGTCTAACACCAAGTAATGGTGTGATTAATACCTTGATAGGTGAAACACCTAAAGTGGTTGATAATGGTAAATCAACAATTCCTTAACTCGAGATGAGTCTATATCACTTTATGATAGTTGGGTAATTCAAGTGTATGACTTATGGCCAATGAATTATAGGATAAATGTGATGGGCTAGTGCATAAAGTATTAGGATGGGAAATACCCTAATACAAGATAATTTGATGAACTTAAGTTAAAAGTGATGAGGGAAGTGATACACCAAGGCATGATAAATATCACATCCAGTACCTTAAGGTTGATACACCTTGATGCACAGTAAATCCAATATACATGTATGAGTAACACACGAAGTGTGTCATGTCAATTGTTACATTGAGATGTAATGAGATTAATGCACTTTGATAAGTGTAGGCTAACAGGCCTTGAGAAAGGTTTATGCCAAGTTAATAAGGTATGATGTAAACAATGTCCTAGTAAGGATGAGAGAGAAACTTATACTTTGTGTTCATAATCATTTAATGATAAATGGTGAGAATAAATAAGTATGATTGAATACTTATGATATCAATGTATGCTCCTAGATGTGTGGAGCAATGAATTAGGGTTTGGATTGATAATATGAACTTGAAACCCTATTCGGCTATAAAGGGAAACCATAACCATAATAGTTGTTGCCTAGTGAGAGGTGACAAGATGTTTAATGGGCCTTGTGAGCCATGTGGTTAGTTGTTGCCTAGTGAGAGGTGACAAGATGTTTAATGGGCCTTGTGAGCCATGTGGTTAGTTGTTGCCTAGTGAGAGGTGACAAGATGTTTATAAAAGTGTCATGTAAGAAATGATAATGTTCAAATAAACTAGGAAATGGAAACTTAGTAACATCATAATAATAATAATAATAATAATAATAATAATAAATGAATACAATAATAATAATGAAATCTTAATCATACATGCTTTATGCTTATAGCCAAATAAGAGCTATAGTGTTTTGAATATGCTTAAAGGAGATAAAAGGAATACTTGTATTATATAAAGGATATGAATAAGTATGATGGCTTGGCCAAGGTATAATACATGGTTGTTAATCACAGGATTGGTAATAACCCAATGCATGGCTATTAATCATAGGATTGGTAATAACCCATTGCTTGGTTGTTAATCACAGGATTGGTAATAACCCAATGCCTGGCTGTTAATCACAGGATTGGTAATAACCCAAAGTCTGGCTATTAATCACAGGATTGGTAATAACCCAATGCCTGGCTGTTAATCACAAGATTGGTAATAACCCAATGCCTAGTTGTTAATCACAGGATTGGTAATACCCTAATGCATGGATGTTAATCACAATATTGGTAATAACCCAATGCCTGGTTGTTAATCATAGGATTGGTAATAACCCAATGCATGGCTGTTAATCACAAGATTGGTAATAACCCAATGTCTGGCTGTTATCACAGGGTTGGTAATAACCCAAAACATGGCTGTTATCAAAGGATTGGCATAGTCCAATACCTGAAATAGTTGCACAGGATTGGGAAAGCCAATACCTGGAACTGATTATGATATTGTACATTCACATGACTGGTATAATTCAATATCTGATTAGCTGATTGGTTGAGGCCAACAAATAGAAATGAGAATGATTCATGGATGTCATACCATGATAAAGAGTGTCACAAGATAAGCATGAGAGGTTGATATAGTATGATGGGTAAATGATATGCATGTTCTTCCTATTCCTTATAAAGAAAATAGATGATTTACTGCTCTATCATAGATAGTTTTTTTTGGTCGGCTTTTTTTTTTGGTCGGCTCTATCATAGATAGTTGCAATGCTTTAAAATATGAGAATATTCTAAACTTCTTATCCTCTGCTCAATTTAATACTATTTAATTGTGATAATAATATTGTTGGCAGAGAGTTATATCTCTCACTGGGACAATTGTCTCACCATGTGGGATCCACATTTTTTTTAGGTGGATGTGTACGAGGGGGGTTGAGACCATACTGCAGATAAAGAACAACAACAACAGGGACAGCAGTGACAGCTCAGGTTGAGTGTACTATCTATCATGTCTTGTAGATAGAAGTCCTATGTGTCGTCTCTGTACTCTCAGGTCCTTGGAGTTGGTTCGTACTGGTTCCATGAATGATCTGAGATTTTAGCTTGAATACCTCGAGGTCTTATGTTGCTCCAATATGTGTTTTGATAGAGCAACTATTATATG
This sequence comes from Alisma plantago-aquatica, assembly GCA_963693085.1. NCBI lineage: Eukaryota > Viridiplantae > Streptophyta > Magnoliopsida > Alismatales > Alismataceae > Alisma > Alisma plantago-aquatica. Next base: position 1,182,182,272 of record OY856409.1, read on the forward strand.
TTGTCCTTGAGATGAGATGAAACAATTTTGTACAATGTAAATCATGATATGTATGAGTTTTGGATCTTTCAGTAAAAGTTTTATGTATAAGGATCTCCTTGCAAAATGGTTTTAAATTTTAGTGATTTTTGTTAATCTGTTGTTTATGTTTATTCTGCTTAATTAGTGACGATTTGTTTGTCAGTTTGATGACTGTCATTACAAGTTTGGTATCAGAGCTTAAGGTTCACTGAGTCTACAGAGACATAGGACTAAGGTGTTGAGTCTGTTCTAGTATCCTCCAGTATATCTTATAGTGACTTTTTCTTATGCAGAAGAAGGGATATAGCTTAAAGATGTTTGGAGAACACGAGGATCATGTCGCTGAGAGCAATGTTTCTACACCCATAGGAGGTGCAAGGGATCAGGCAAGAGAGGAATTAGTGTCTGAGAATCCCCATTTTGATGAAGCTATGATAGAAAACACAACCTTTCATACTCTTTTTGGGCAATTCATGACCACAATGGTGCATATGGCAGATCAGATGCCAGCACCAGCACCTTAGGGCACCAACTCCCAATGAGGGACATGGGTCTGGTAAGACTTTTGAATGACTACGTTGTGTAGGAGCTGTAGAATATGCCGGGACATCTGACCCAGTAGATGCTGATCTATGGCTCACTGAGTTAGAAAAGGCTTTTAAGATCCTTAGTATCCCAGATGCTGACAAAGTCAAACATGTTGTATACCTTTTGAAGGGTAGTGCTGGATACTGGTGGGCCATAGAAGAAGTAAAAAGGAATGATGAAGAGGTTGGTTGGGAGTAATTTCGTCGAGAATTCATCAATAAGTATTTTCCAAGGACATATTTAGATGATAAGATCGCACATCTTGAGAAGGTTTGGTAGGGAACCTTGTCAATAAATGAATATGAGGCTAGGTTTATGGAACTTTTGCGATTTTGTCCTCAAATGGATGCTACTGAGCAGGAGAAGATTCGATGTTTTGAGAAAGGAGTGAATGCTGAGGTGTCTATCTCGACATCTGCATTAGAAAGTAGAGAGAGATTTGCCACATTTGTGGAATCTGTCCAGAGGATAGAAAGGTTTGTGACAAAGAAACATGAAACAGACCTCAAAAGAAAGTCTACACAGTCACATGAATTGTTGATTAGTGGTACTAAATAGCCAAAATCTTCATTATCATCGGTTTAACAACAATATGGTACACCAATGCAACACTCACCAAGTGGGGACTGAGCTTGCCACAAATGTGGATAGAAAGGACATCTGAGGTGGTAATGTCTAACAAGAAATAATAAGGTGACCCGAGAGGCAAGACATTAGATAACCCATATAGGTAACATGTCTGATAGAACTTTTCATTCTGAATTATCTTTCCTTTTTCTTCTCTCTGTCTACTGATTAAAAGAAAGGTAGTTATTGTTGAGCTTACTTCAATTAGTCCTATGAGGACATGAGGAAGAGATAAAAAGGATGAGAACATATATTCAATTTAATATTCTCTTATATGTTTTGAAATTTCTCTCTTCATGATGAAAGGAAGAGATGTAATAGAAACACCCATAGAAAATTTGAGCTACTAAGTAGTAAAAATTTAAAGAGATGAAGCATAATATAAAACCAATGCATACTACCTAATTTTAGTTCTTGAATACCCTATCCAGGTATTCATCTATTGAAGATAAGGTAAGTGCCACTCTTAGATTGCTATCTTTCTGATTACTCTGATCAAGTAGTCATTTTGAGACAAACTAAAGAGCATAATGAAGTCAGAGATGTGGCATGGATATTTCTACCACATCCTAATTGATATATGGAGAAATCTGAGTTAATCATAGATAAACTTATAAACACAAGAAGGTGTTTAGTATAATGTATACCTTGGTCTGAGGACCTAGAGGTAACAGTTACTTGATGAGAGGTAACAATGTTCAGTGATGAACTGAGGGTTTGAATACCCAGATCTAGAAATCATGATGATGATAATTTTGAGAGGTAGTCACATGTAATCATCTCTATAATTCCTATGTTGAAGGCAAGGAACCTAAGAGGAAATAAGATTGAATGACTCATGAACAGTTGAAAGTTCATGCAATAATAACAGAGGATGGAAATGATGATGTGATGTGCTTTTGGCACATATAATGGGTACCAAGGTAAAGAATTCTAGTATCCAAGAACGTTCAATGATATGAGAAAATGGGAACATGACTCCTGATAAGATGAATAATGCTTGGTTACCTAGAAGGACCAACTTTGAAATTAGTCTAGTTACATATTGTAGTATGGATACCATATGTTAGGGGTTTATTATCTGCATAAACATGACATCAGCAAAGATGTATGAGTTAAAGGAACAATTGTAGAATTGTTTTGGGAAAAGTTGATCAAGTTAAAGATAACTTCTTAGAATATCCCTATCTAGATTTGTTAAGGTAGCTTATACATAACCTCTAGAGATACCTCTGAGATAGTTCTTCCTTAATAAGTAGCCTCTCTTTATGAAAAGAAAATAAATAGTTAAAGGGATAATTGATACAAGTCATAAGAAAGTTTAGTGTTGTGTCGGAAGATTTGAGTGGCACAACAGATGCATGATAAGACCTGTAGGCCCAAATGGGTGACAGAACACAACTCTAGTCTTTCCTTGAAAGAGAAATGACAAACTAAGTGAGGGGTATAGAAAACTCCCAAGATCAAGGATCTTATTACATAAAGATGTAAGTTGAAAAGGTGAAAATCAGTGAGGTTCAACACCTGAGTTAAATAAGGTATGTATAATGATTCTCTGACTAAGAAAAATGTTACCTGACACAGAGTTGACTCTATAGTCAATAATGAAAAGGACAGTGGAGTATGTGTCATGTATGACAGACTCTATGATAACCCTATGTGAAAGGAATTTGTGTTGGTCAAAGTTCTATGGCATCTCCATGAAATTATGTGGAGTCTTGATGATATGATGAATGAATTATATCTGTCTCCCTTTGTCTGGGATTTCGGGGACGAAATCCTTGTTAGGGGTTTATAACTTGTAATGACCCTGACCTGGGTTATGAGGTAACCCTGTTTGTTTTGGCTAATAAAGTTGATTAGAAATTTAATATAATCCTCTACGGTGTTTTGTTATCATGTGACACACTTATGTTCCAAGTTTGGTCCTGATTGAATGTTGTTTAAGCAATGTTCCTTTGTTTTGGACCAAAGTACAATTTACCCAAGATGAGGGGCTATATTGAAAAATGTCACATTTTAAACATGTATTAAGTGTTTTAGAATCATAATATAGATAATGATTCTAAGTGGTGGCTTGTGGAAATCCTAAATTCCAAGTTTGAACTTATTTGAATAATGCTAGTACCTTGTGCACCAATTTTGGTACAAATTGTAATTTACCCAAAATGTGGGGTTGATATGCAAATTACCACCTATAGAGTGTTCCTACTTCCTCTATGTATCATTTATAGGATAGAGAATTAATGAGAAATCATTTTTGAATCATTTATGAGTGGTATTATTCTTGGTGATGAAATGACCAAGAAAAGGGTTGAATATGAAACCTTAACTTGTGTTGTATCAAGTTGAAAAGCTTATATATGAGTGCCTATCGGACAAGGAGCCAAAGGAGGAGTCTCATATCGTTCAGTGGACTCTTGTAAAAGCCCATGACGTGCAAAGCACCTCAAGGAGGTGAAGTGTATCGGGTTACAACTTCCTTAGAAAAGTTGTATCGGGTTGTGAATAAAGTGGTGATTTTGTTGATATATTTTATTCAAAGGGATAAGTAATGGACAAAAATTCATTCCTAGATTATCCTAAACTATTTTTTATGTCAATATAAATGTTTATTCATGCATGTACATGTGTCATCCATGCATGGACACGTGTCACCTACTAGCTTAAATTGATGACACCTCATTTTTACACTCCTTCATGAACAATAAGTATATATACCCCTAGTTTCACCCCTTAGTGGAATTTTTTGAATCTTACCACCCTCCTTCCCTAAGGTATCGTGCATAGGGTCCTTGTATCATGCAGGACTGAAGTGGTATCGTGCATAGGGCCTTGAATATCGTCCATAGCAAGACCATATCGGCCAAGTAAAGTGGTATCGGCCAAGAAGGGTGATATCGCCCATAGTGAAGTGTTTTGATCATAAGTGAGTGGCATATCGTGCAAGTGAGTGGAATATCGTGCATGGGTGGATTAATATCATCCAATAGTATTAGGGTATCATTCAAGGGTGCTAAGGATCAATAAGGAGCTCATACTTAACCCTAAGGTGAGGCAATGATCATCTTCAACCTCGGATTGAAACAAGATTTTAAGGTTATGATCTTCCTTTCTTTTCTTCTTCACCAATTGCTTATCCATTGTGATTCTTTTCATATAGAGGAGTTTCGAAGTTCATATTCAACCTTGGGAACGTGAAGCTTTAGAGCTTGGAGCTTTGAAGCTTTTGTTGAGGTGGGTTATATAACTTGAACCCAATCATATTATTATACACCTTCAATTTTGTTATACTTGTTGATCTACTTGTAATTTCGATTTCTCTTGAATAATTGATGATCCTTTTAGTTCTAAAAGCCTCATTGGACTGTTGTCCATGACTTAGAATAGTAATAACAAAGGTCTATAGGTTGATGGTGATGACATCATCAAATGTAAAGTGATGTCGGGTCCAAGCACACAAGCAAGCACCTCTAACCCGATATGGTGATGCACCTACTCCACTAAAATGATATGGATATGATATTATATCTGCATGATATGGTGGTGTAGTATACACCTCTTGCACGATAGGAGGTCAAGCATACACCTTAAAACTGATATGGTGTGGCAAGCGCGCACACACCTTAAAACTTATATGACATGGTAAGCACACTTACACCTCAAACCTGATATGGTAAGCACACATACACCTCTAGGTGATATGAGTAGTAGGTATACACCTTTTAACTGATATTGGGTTAAGCATACACCTTTTTGGACGATATGATGTTGAGCACATATCTCTAAAATGATATGGTGGGTAACCTAATACACTAGATGATAAGAGTGGCAAGGTGGTTAGTACCCTAGTACATGTGATGGCCAATACACTAAAGTAGGGTGTGGCCAATATCTTCAAGTGAGGTGAGGATGTTACACCCATGAAGGGTGAAGTTGATACACCATATGAATGGTAAGGTTGATATCTTAATGGGTAAGGTTATGAGGGATATGATGATGTCTAGAATGATATACACCTAATCCAATACATGTGTTCAACTTGACATACATGATTCAACCCTATACACCTTGTAAAGGTCAGGGAAGATACTCTTAGGAGTGATGAGTCTAACACCAACTAATGGTGTGATTAATACCTTGATAGGTAAAACACCTAAAGTGGTTGATAATGGTATATCAACAATGCCTTAACTCGAGATGAGTCTATATCACTTTATGATAGTTGGGTAATTCAAGTGTGTGACTTATGGCCAATGAATTACAGGATAAATGTGATGGGCTAGTGCATAAATTATTAGGATGGGAAATACCCTAATACAAGATAAGTTGGTGAACTTAAGTAAGTTAAAAGTGATGAGGGAAGTGATACACCAAGGCATGATAAATATCACATCCAGTACATTAAGGTTGATACACCTTGATGCACCTTAAATTCAATATACATGCATGAGTAACACACGAAGTGTGTCATGTCAATTGTTACATTGATATGTAATGAGATTAATGCACTTTAATAAGTGTAGGCTAACATGCCTTGAGAAAGGGTTATGCCAAGTTAATAAGGTATAATGTAATCAATGTCCTAGTAAGGATGAGAGAGAAACTCATACTTTGTGTTCATAATCATTTAATGATAAATGGTGAGAATAAATAAGTATGATTGAATACTTATGATATCATTGTATGCTCCTAGATGTGTGGAGAAATGAATTAGGGTTTGGATTGATAATATGAACTTGAAACCCTATTCGGCTATAAAGGGAAACCCTAACCCTAATAGTTGTTGCCTAGTGAGAGGTGACAAGATGTTTAATGGGCCTTGTGAGCCATGTGGTTAGTTGTTGCCTAGTGAGAGGTGACAAGATGTTTAATGGGCCTTGTGAGCCATGTGGTTAGTTGTTGCCTAGTGAGAGGTGGCAAGATGTTTGTAAAAGTGTCATGTAAGAAATGATAATGTTCAAATAAACTAGGAAATGGAAACTTAGTAACATAATAATAATAATAATAATAATAATAATAATAGTAATAATAATAAATGAATACAATAATAATAATAATTAAATCTTAATCATACATGCTTTATGCTTATAGCCAAATAAGGGCTATAATGTTTTGAATATGCTTAAAGGAGATAAAAGGAATACTTGTATTATATAAAGGATGTGAATGAGTATGATGACTTGGCCAAGGTATAATGTTTGGTTGTTAATCACAGGATTGGTAATAACCCAATTCCTGGTTGTTAATCACAGGATTAGTAATAACCCAATGCATGGCTATTAATCACAAGATTAGTAATAACCCAATGCCTGGCTGTTAATCACATGATTGGTAATAATCCAATGCATGGTTGTTAATCACATGATTGGTAATAACCCAATGTCTGGCTGTTAATCCCAGGATTGGTAATAACCCAATGCCTGGCTATTAATCACAGGATTGGTAATAACCCAATGCATGATTGTTAATCACATGATTGGTAATAACCCAATGTCTGGCTGTTAATCACAGGATTGGTAATAACCCAATGCCTGGCTGTTAATCACAGGATTGGTAATAACCCAATGTATGGCTGTTAATCATAGAATTGGTAATAACCCAATGCCTAGTTGTTAATCACAAGATTGGTAATAACCCAATGCCTAGTTGTTATCACAGGGTTGGTAATAACCCAACACTTGGCTGCTATCAAAGGATTGGCATAGTCCAATACCTGGAATAGTTGCACAGGATTGGCAAAGCCAATACCTGGAACTGATTATGATGATGTACATTCACATGACTGGTATAATTCAATATATGATTAGCAGATTGGCTGAGGCCAACATATAGAAATGAGAATGATTCATGGATGTCACACCATGATAAAGAGTATCACAAGATAAGCTTGAGAGGGTGATATAGTATGATGGGTAAATGATATACATGTTCTTCCTATTCCTTATAAAGAAAATAGATGATTTACTGCTCTATCATAGATAGTTGCAATGCTTTAAAATATGAGAATGTTCTAAACTGCTTATCCTCTGCTCAGTTTAATACTATTTCACTGTGATAATAATATTGTTGGCGGAGAGTTATGTCTCTCGCTGGGACAATTGTCTCACCCTGTGGGATCCACATTTTTTTAGGTGGACGTGTACGAGGGGGGTTGAGACCGTACTGCAGAGAAAGAACAACATCAGTAGGGATAGTAGTGACAGCTCAAGTTGAGTGTACTGTCTGTCATGTCTTGTAGATAGAAGTCCTATGTGTCGTATTTGTACTCTCAGGTCCTTGGAGTTGGTTCGTACTGGTTCCATGAATGATCCGAGATTTTGGCTTGAATGCCTCGAGGTCTTATGTTGCTCCAGTATGTATTTTGATAGAGAAACTATTATATGTTGTCCTTGAGATGAGATGAAACAATGTTGTATAATGTAAATCATGATATGTATGAGTTTTGGATCTTTCAGTAAAAGTTTTCTGTATAAGGATCTCCTTGCAAAACAATTTAAAATTTGAGATATTTTTATTAATCCATTTTTTATGTTTATTCTTCTTAATTAGTGATGATTTGTTTGTCGGTTTGATGATTGTCATTACATGTATGATAGTGATATGATATGGAACATCAAGGGTTATGATGAACCCAATGACATATGATGGGTGTTACCCATGGAATGGGAATGTGTTCCTTGATGATGGGATTGAGTCCCTGTGATGTTGATCCTTGTGATGGATCATGATGATGATGATGGCATTAAGAATAGTAGTAACAGTGTGACACCAAATGATGGGATCTATGTTGTTTACCCTTGTTTATGGTTTGTTTAATATAACTTGTTTGATCCCAACAATCCACTTAAAATATACTAATTAATTATAGAAGAACCTCTCATGTAGTTTGCCCTGGCCATAGATCCATCATTGTCAGTGGCTGGTGATGGTGAAATGGGTTCATCTACGGGTTAACCTGGAGTGCATATTGTTGAATATGTGGGGTTTCTCCTAGCTAAAAATAGGAGGATTAGAGTGCAATTGCGTTTTTAGACTCAAGATGTGTATAAGAGCATGGTGAACAGGCCCATGGCTTAGTGTGATGGAGCATGAATGCGTTCATGGCTCAGGAACACGGCGAATAGGCCCGTGGCTCAAGGTATGCTAGTGCCGAGACCTGTACCAAGGTGGGCTAGAGGAAAGGGTAGCCTGCGGGAGCTGACCCTGTGACTGAGGTCACTTAAGCGAGAGAATGCGGTCCTGCTTTGGATATCGTGCACTGACCACGAAGAAGAAGAGGTCATGGAGTCTGGCTCTTCCATTGACCTTGTATGGCACTGACTTTGGGTTTCGCAACCGAAGGTTGGATTTGAGTGATACAACTCACTTCCTCAGGGCATAATAAATTGTAAAACCAGATGTATAGTATATTTGCTTAGGGCAAACATGGAACATTGGTTGAGGCCTTGCTTGTATAGTTTCCCTAGTTATATCTTTCCGCTAATTACACGTTCCCCAAATATTATGATAAGATTCTATAAGACTTGTCTTGTCAATCATGTTCCATATACTATCTGTTTATATGCCTCTTAGATATCATGGTAAGATCTCAGTATGTTGCATATATGATCTGCTTATATCAGTTACATGATTTATCTGTTCTAGCTCTCCCAAGGTTTTATAGTTTTGGCAGGGGTTATGTTTCTCGCTGGGACTTTGTGTCTCACCCTGTTGGTTTAAAACCCTTTTTAGGTGGACATGCTAGATGTGGTGGTGATCGTGGTGTTGCAGCTGAGCAGCAAGAAGAACAGTAGAAGGCAAGAGGTGGATATGCTACTATTTTTGGGTGTTTTATAGTAGAGTCCTAGAGTCATCCCTATACTCTCAGGTCCTTGGAGGTGTTTTGACGAGGTTTCACGATGTATAGTTGATATGGATTTCTTATCCTATTGTTGACCTGGCTAGGTCTGTTATGTACCTAAACATGTGGTGAACTCTTGTGCTTATAGGACATCTAGATCCTATGAGTTGTGGACATGTATCAAGTTTATGTGTATTTATATAACATGTTTCTTTGTAGGATGTGGATCTGGTTGTAATAGTTCCTTTCTTATCTGCTTTCCGTAATCGGTTTTAATTAACCCGTATTTTTGGTAATACAATGTTTATGACGGTTCCACACGTTTTTGCATGGTGTTTCACTATCTTTGAGATGGTGGGATGTCATAGGGATGTTTGGTCTCACTTTGTGGGTTCCACAACTTTTTAGGTGGTTGTAGACAAGGTGCTTGAGGTCGTGGTGCAAGTACATAACAACAAGGAGAACAATAACTGCTAGAGGTGTGACATACTGCTAGTTAGAGTCTTGTGGTATTAGTCCTATGTTGCATCCCTGTACTCTTAGGTTTTGGGAAGATTTCATGTTCTGTATACCGACACATAGATTTTGGCATGTACCATGTTTTTATATAAATGGCATGTACATATAAATAGATTGTAATATGTAACAGTTGTGTATTGATAGCCTTGAACCTGATATGTATGATATTTTAGCATATAATGAATATAGGTGGCTTGTGTTGAAGGCTTGAGGTGATGAACTTCCGCTCGAGACATTGGATTGCAAATGGTTTTAATTTACCATGTTTTGTGGTAATTTTGTGACTACTAATAATTCCACAATTTGTTTTGAGTAATCTCATTTTGTATGGCAATGGTCATCACAGTTTCACTTAATTAATTATGCCAATTGGGTGAATTAAAGTTGCATCATTCAAGTGGACATACAAACCCTAATTCATTTCTAGTCATGCATATAAGTATAACAACTTAAGAATATATAAAATGTGTGAGGTGTAATTCTTAATCACAATCTCCACATGGTACTATTCATTAACATACATGGGACCATACTTATCATCATCTCACCCCAGCACACAATTTCTTATCACAGGGTTCTAGGGTTTCAACCCTTGTCACATCATAAAGAGGATCACACGTCATTCATGTGATGATCCGACAACAAATCAGACCGTCACTGTATAATTAATTATGAAATTAACCATAATCAACAAAATAACAAAAATCACTAAAAATTAAAACCTTTTGCAAAGAGATCCAATCCCAGGAAACTCTTATGAAGAGGACCAAAGTACCACATACATTATAGTTCACATTTACATACCATGTACCATCTCTTCTCGAGGAATATATTTACAACAATTGTTTTGCCAAAACTACACATAAGAAACATAAAACCTCGAGGCATTCAAGCCAAAATTTCAGATCAATTATGAAAACACTGAGTACTAACTCCAAGGACCTAAGAGTACAAAGACGACACATAGGACTCATATCTACAAGACACGACACTTAGTATCTCCACCTGAGATGTTACTGCGGTCCCTGATGTTGTTGTCCTTCCCCAGTTGTATGGTCCCTACCTGCTCGTCTAAGTCCTCATAAAAAATGTTGGTGACCGACGGGGTGAGACCCATGTCCCAGCGAGAGATATAACTCTTCGTCAATAATATTATCATTGCAGATAAATAGTAATAAATTGAGCAGAGGATTCTTTATTATTAGTAAGCAGGATAAATCACTATTTAAGCAAAATAGAGCAATATCATCTATTTAATATGGAATATGAAGAACATGTATAACATTTATCCATTTTAGGATACATTAAGCAATGTAACATCAACCAATGATTTACACATTTCATCCTTAAGCAAATATGCTACATGGCTGATTACATTTTACAATCACACTTATGCCCTGAGGAGATGAGGTATACTGCTCATACTCCAACCGACCACAGCAGCATAAAGCATCGGTTCCATACCTAGGTCAATGGAAGAGTCGGACTCCATGACCTCATCCATCTCGGTCAGTGTGAGACCACATGCAGGACATCTCGTGTCTCTGCTAAATAGCTTTCTAGGGTATACTGGGAACTTCGCTATAGAGCTACAGCGGTGACTGCACTCTCTTCGCAATCGAGAGATTTCATGTTTATCTCACATCGATCCAAAATTAAACATCATCGGGAGATTCGTGATACATCCATCCTGGCATATATAATGAAGGATTGAGAGATCTCATATTTATCTCACGTCAATCCCACATTAGGGCGTAAGGATATTTACGCCCATTACCCCCACATATTCAAAAATATGCCCTCCAGGAGATCCTGTGGGAAAACTCATTTCACCATCACCAGCTACTGATGATGATGGATCTATGGACAGGGCTCTACATGATAAGATTTCACTTGATTAACTAAGTGCATTACCATATTCTTTTAGCAGCAGCCAAGTTTTCAAACATGTATTATTATTATGACAAATGCTATAAAGAAAAGTGTAATACATCCATCAAGTACTTTTCAAGACTTTATAAAACATTGAGATCTCAATCCCTTATCTCATTACCGGGAATTCTCATCCCTCAACAACTTCATCATTATGCTTACTGCATCTGGGTATTCAAACCCTTAGTTCATCACTGAACATTGTTATCACTTATCAGGTAACTATTACCTCCAGGTCATCTGACCAAAGTATACTTAATGCTTTTTACACAAGCATCTCACATAGCCCACAAGGCACATTAAACATCATAGCTCATACCTGGCTATGCTCGTCAACTTATGATACCTGCATGGTTAGTATACTTGAGAACAACCATATCAATTACATATCAACATTATGCAATACAAGGGTAACACCACTATTCCCTCATTAGGGTTAGGGTTTCCCATTCTTTATCAATTTGGATTTTTCATACCATTACCTAAAATTAGGGTTAGGGTTTCCCATTCTTTATAAATTAGGGTTTCTCATACCATTACCTGAAATTAGGGTTAGGGTTTCCCATTCTTTATCAATTAGGGTTTCTCATACCATTATCCAAAATTAGGGTTAGGGTTTCCCATTCTTTATCAATTAGGGTTTCTCATACCATTATCTGAAATTAGGGTTAGGGTTTCCCATTCTTTATCAATTAGGGTTTCATGATCACATTATCAAAGATCAAACCCTAATCCATACTCTACACTTACTAAAAGTATCAATGTATGCGCATTACATGTTTATTACACAAGTATGAGTTTCTCTCTCATCCTCTCTAGGATGTTGATTACTCCACACTTTATTAAGTTGGCTCATCCTTTAACTAAAGTACATGCACCTATGCTTATCATAGTGTATTGAGTTTATTACTTCCATAAGCATCAGATGACAATCACTCTAAGTGTACCATTTACCTAAGTACTTTAGAGGTACTTCCATTGTAATCAACCTTGAGATACTTTACAAACACTCATAGTGTTATTTGATCTTACATGGTTTTGATACTATTTGATCTCTAAACGGTTTGAGATTATTTAATCTTCAAACAATCTTGAAAACCCCTTTAACCTTCAAACGGTCTTGAGACCCCTTTGACCTTCAAACAGTCTTGAGACCCCTTTGACCTTCAAACGGTCTTGAGACCCCTTTTGGCCTTCAAACGGTCTTGAGATCCTTTTGACCTTCAAACGGTCTTGAGATCATTTTTACCTTCAAACGGTCTTGAGATCCTTTTGACCTTCAAACGGTCTTGAGATCCTTTTGACCTTCAAACGGTCTTGAGATCCTTTTGACCTTCAAACGGTCTGAAACCATTTGATCTTGTTAGGGTTTGAAACCGTTTGGACTAAATTAGGTTGAAACTATTTGCACTCTAAATGGTTTGAAACCATTTGGCCTATCCAAAGTTGAAACCGTTTGAACTCTAAACGGTTTAAAACCATTTGAACTAGGTTAAGTTGAAAGCGTTTGAACTTTAAACGGTTTAAAACCGTTTGTCCTATCCAAAGTTGAAACCGTTTGAACTCTAAACGGTTTGAAACCATTTGACCTAGATTATGGTGAAACCATTTGATCACTAAACGGTTTTGAAACCGTTTGGCCTCTAACGGTTTTGAAACCGTTTGGCCATCCAAGGTTGAAACTGTTTGGCCATACAAATTTGAAACCGTTTGGTATTGTTGATCTAGAGGTGTGTGCTAAGAAGATGTCATCATCATCAAGCTTCATACCTCTATTTCTACTATCCATACAACTGATGGATTCATTGATTCATCAATTACTCAAGAAAAATTCGAGAAGAAGGAAAGATCAACATATAATGTAAGATTGAAATCAAATAATAATATCAATGAGTTCAAGTTATATAACCCACCTTCAAAGCAAATTCAAAGCTCCAATATTTTCGTCTTTAATGGTGAAGATAGCTCCTCCAATTATCCAAGGCACGTTCTCAACCCTTTTGATGTAAAAGATTGCCAAAGTTGAGCATTAGATGGAAGAGAGAAGAAAAGAAGAGTTATAACTCAATTTTAGCCTTCAACCCAAGGTTGAAGATGACCATGGATCTTACCTTAAGCTTGGGAAATGATCTCCTCCTTCTCCTTTGCTCCCTTGGTCGTCGGCCTAAGTGGGGAGTGAATGTGTATTGCAAAAATAGCCTTTCAAGTAGTGGATAATTGAGTGTATATAATTGAATTCTTAAGAGAGAGAAAGTAGGAGGGAAGCCATCAACTCTCCTTGCCACATGTCCCCTCCACTTCCTTGTCTCCGAAGCTATCCTTCTTATCTTCAAATTCCTTTTAATTATCCTTGAATTATAATCAATCATTAAGCTCCTTAATAATATAATACTATTATCCATGAGCACCTTTATGTTAGTGGACATTACTTTTCAATTAAAAATGTAGGTAGACAGTTGACCTACTTAGGAATATCGGTGCCTCTCAAAGTATTTTGGCTTCCATTCCATTATAGGATTTTACTCATAGTTTTTTAGTTGATGGGCACTTCATTTAATTTATATATTTTTGCTACAAAATAACTTAGGGTTTCAATTATGCTTATTTCTTGATTATTTTATTATCAAGAGTTTCATTTCTCAAATATGGTTAAAACAAGACGCCCCTTTCTTTTTATTTTCTGTAAATGATTCCAAGAGACATTAGGGACATTATTGAGGTAGTATTTTACATATTCAACCCTAGGTTTTGGGAAAATTACAAATTACACCAAAACTATAATTCAATGTACAAGTATTATTCAAACAAGCCCCTTCTTGGAATTTAGGATTCCACAAACCATCCCTTAGCATTCTTATCATTCTTATGATGATAAAGTACTTGAGGAACATTTATCATGTAACATTTTGCAAGGTAACCCCTTATATTGGGTAAATTGCACTTTAGTCCAAAATAAGCAAATATTGCTTCAATCATTATTCAAATAGGACCAAAATTGAAACATTAGCTCTCCTTTAGTCTTAATTACTTTTCAAAAGATTAAAACAAATGTATAAGTGTGACAAAGTGGATTTTGGCTTAATTTCGAGGACGAAATTTCTTTTAAGATGTGTAGGATGTGATGGAGTGAACTTTTAATGTTCTTAAATACCTAATTGGATTTTTGAATCATGAGTTGGATATTAGAATAATGAACATGTGTCAATATGTAATGTGACGATGATGATGATGTATATATGTTTGATGTTAGTATTATGATTAATGACCCTAATTATGAACCACCTTGGTTTAGACATAAGTTGGATAGCGATGAATCTATGGATAAAGTTTCATAGTACTTCTATGTTCCTAGAAGAAGATTTTGAGGTATGGAAATGATATATTAATATACATATATTTAGGCATGAAAGACACATGTTTTAATTGTGCTTAGCTCTAAGTTTGATATAAGCCCCGACCACACGCTCCATTGGTTTGTGCCATGGATCGACCTAGTGGGAACCCTTCATTCTGGTACATCAAGCTCCCACACTACCAAGATAGTGCACCGTGGGTCATGGGTATGTGGGAACCCAGCAGTTGGCTTCGACTTGATCGTGGCCTCCCTAAAACTGCTCACTTCACGATAGAGGGTGAGGAATGAGGAAGTTACACTTCCCTTCCCCCACACTTCCTCCCCCGCTCATTACAGACCTGTGGGAGCCAACCTCCTTCTCATCTCCCCTTAGCACAGATAGGACGGGTTGGAGGAGCGCAACCCCCAAATCCACCATCGTGGTAGCGTTTAGAGATGGGGCATCCATGGAGTTGAAGCTCTATAGCAGCGGCTGGTGCTGGCGACCTCACGCATATAGGAGAGAACGCAGACCGGTGTGAGGAGCGGCGAACCAGCAAGCTAGGCGGCGTTGGCTTGGGCAGTGGTGCGGACTCGATGTGAGAGCAGGGAGAGAGATAGGCAGGTCTGGCGTCAAACCCCAACCCAGTAGCAGCACTGGCACAAGGGAGCCGCGCAACATGGAGGCCGGGTCAAGGCACTCTCAGTAGGTGAACCTCTCGACGATGCTAACCAGCAACGGGGTTATCACAACCACGATGACGACCGTTCAGTTGTGATCCACCTAAAAGGCTAGCCGCATGGAGCAGAGCCAGCGGCGGTGGCTTTGTAGACCTCACGCAGATGTCGTGCAGGCTGGGGATCAGCCGTGCGGAGGCGGCGGCTGGTGCCGGGAGGTGCTCGCAAAATGTCTGCGTGCTGGAGATCTGCAGCAATACCAAAGGATCAGGGCGGTGTCACTTGCTTGGTCACCGGAGGTCCAAGAACGGCGACACTCGCTAGATGAAGGAGAGGAGAACGCAGACTCCCCGTCGTGTGAGAACGAGAGAACAGAGCGTTGGGCTCCTAGACCACGAGGAGGAGCCAGAGTTGCAGCTCTATGATCCTGCGTTGCGGAGAAGGACCACTTGTCTTGGATGAGACTAATGCACGGGAGGAGGAGACGGCCGATCTCTCGCTTGAGCTCTAGTCAAGCACCGACGATCGCAGGTGGATGGAGGAACTGACGAGCAGAGAGAAACAGAAGTCCCGCTAGGGGACTCTGTTGATAAGCACGCAATGAAGGGAGTGGACCGGGTCCGACTCCCACTCAACTAAATGAATCGGGTCACTGGCCAAAGAAGGAAGCGCCCCTTGGTAGCCACGTGGCGGTATCGGATTGGCCACAGAAGGTAAATATTTAGCAAATTCTCAGATCTTCATTAAATCATAGTAATTAGCATGTTCATCAGAAAATTACAAACAAGGTACCGAAATTCTCAGGAAAATGCTTAGAACAACATGGAACCTTTATATCAGTCTTTTGATGCATTAATAACAGTGATATCATGGAAGATGTGAAATACTCTTATGATGGATAATAAATATCAAACGATTCCCTAAAATTATGAGAAAATACCTGTAAATCATATTTCATGTTTATAATGCACCTGATGTCAGTTATGGTCATGATGATGTATGAAATCATGTAATTTGCTTAATATGGCTAATTAGGGCTAATAACCCTAAATAAAATGTATTAAATACATGCATGCTCAAGAATTGATGAAATTTACAGAATAAGCTCATATTAGTATATGGAACCTCAGTACTAATTATGAGATCATAATGATGAACATAATCCATGTTATATGAAGATGGATCTTAATACATGGTTTTAAACCCTAATCTAGGTTAATGAGGTAACCTAGGGTTAATATGTGCACAAAAACGGTATGGAACCTAATGTTTAGATGATGAACTTTGATAATGAGATGTAATCTGGAAAATAACATCAGTGAGATAAATATAAGATAAGAACATAAGTAATGATGCCCATATCCTAAAGAGATAAGCTAAACCCTAATGAACACGACTAGGGTAAGATGAGATGTAAGATGATGAGAATCTGATAATAGTACATGGTCTTGTCTTGATCAGGTTGGACCAAGCTTATAGTTGACATCAGTGATATGTGTTTAGTATGATCTATCTCTTTGGAAGGTACGCCATTACCTCTTACTTGGCTTATTATACAATATGCTTGTGTTATATGAGTAGTAAAATACTTGGCATATGGTATTGATTGAAATGATTGTTCTGGTATGATATGTTGCATGATTTTCCATACTTATTGATATGAACACATGAAACATAATATATCTGTTCCATTATATCTAAGCACTTCAACTCTTTGGTAGTAAAGTGCTGGAAATAAGTACTTCAACTCTTTGGTAGTAAAGTACTTGGAAGTGATCCAACTCTTTGGTAGTAGATCACATTGTGAAATGATCCAACTCTTTGGTAGTAGATCATAAAGGCCTTAATGCATTCAACTCTCAGGTAGTAAATGCATGGATGATATAATGGAAAATGAGCTTAAAACATGTGTTCTCTTTTGTTAATGAATATCGTTGTGCAAGTATATGCTTTTCTTATATTCTTTTGTTACTGCCAAGTATATTAGTTTTATTCTTATTGCCAAGATATGATGAGAGGTATATAAAAAGACACGTAGGCGTACTCAGTACAATATTCTTGAAATATTGTGCTGACGTGTACCGCATGTAATCTTTTGTTTAGGTTGTGGTTATGCTTTTGAAGATCCAGGATAGAGAGAGTTGGGTGGCGAGCTGATGTACAGGTGGACCTGTTGTCTTAAGATCTTGTTGTTTTAGCTGTAGCTCATGTATATGTATAGTTTGCTGTTCAATATGTAATATCAAATGTTGTAACAATTCATGTTGTAATTATATGTTGAATGGTGAACATGTGTGTATGGTTTTATTATTGTTCATGTGCATGTGCTACTGATTGTTTCCTTTTGACTTCCTCTGATTTTCTTCTTCTTAGCCTTGTGTGGGATGTTTAAATTGGGATTCTCGCTGAGGTGAGGGTTTCAATTTGGACGTCACACATCAGATTAAGTTTTAGAAAATCTGGGGACGTCACAGGTGGTATCAGAGCATGAACAATAGCAAAGCATGCCATATGCTCATTATGCAACTCAAAACTAAAGAACCTTGAACTTAATAATATCTTTAGGGTTAGATTAGTCGTCTTATAGAGACTAGATCTGACCTAGCCTCTAGGTTAGCACCTAGATGTCTGAGAACTAGGTCTAGACTGGTGCTTGTTGAGTAGCAAGTCCTTAGATGTCGTTCTTTCCTTGTAGTGCAGCGGTATGGGACGTTGCACTATTTGGAAATGATGTGCATCAAGGGAAGAGAAACCCTAGACATATTGCGCACGATGTCTAGAGTAGCTACACTAGTCTACCCCTTGTTCTCACCCTTTTCATTAGTTTTCATGACACTGGACTCTCTACTATGTGTGGGACACTCGTTTTAGGATTTGGTTTTTGATTCCAAACGAAACGAACCTCGATAGTTTTCTCTGACGCTTGTTTTATCGGA
Source organism: Alisma plantago-aquatica (assembly GCA_963693085.1). Taxonomy (NCBI): domain Eukaryota; kingdom Viridiplantae; phylum Streptophyta; class Magnoliopsida; order Alismatales; family Alismataceae; genus Alisma; species Alisma plantago-aquatica. The sequence goes on from OY856409.1 coordinate 1,182,200,750, forward strand.
GAAAAACTATATAATATTTTATTATGTATATGTATTACAAAAATGTGTCCCCACACATGTACGAGTAGGAGGTGGCCATGCAACCTAAGTGGAAGTGAATGACATCAGTCTAGAAGAGAGCGTAGTTCTAGATTAGATGTCTAGAGCCTTGTTTGGAATATATGATAGATGGAATAGATGAAATAAGCCATGATGTACATCTTATATAGAGGACATAAGATGATTTATGTTTTCCTTTGAGGACATGAGTTAGGTTTGGGGTTTTGAGATAAGTCTTGATGATGCAAGTATGCATTCTTTTATGAGATAAGATAAGTTAAGTTAAGACAAGGTTGTGAGTCAGCATGAGCCTCAAGCTCTTTTATAAAGGAGGACCTCTAGTGTTAGGACCAGCTTTGGGGTTAGCTCAAGAGAGAGCGAGACCCACAGGGAGAAGGTCAGAGAACCTAGACTCCACGATATGAGAAATATGAGATATGTGATATGATATGTCCTAAACTAGAATACTCCTGAGTGATTGAGTTGAGTCACTCTATGCATGATTCCTATAGTTTGTTGAACCCTAGATGTCTTTGGGAGTGCCAAACCCTAGAGTCAGAGAGAGGCTGGTTATGTATGCATATGTGAATAAGGAAATATGAGTGCCTACCATCTGGGTGAGGGAGAGAGAGTCCCAAGATCCTAGAGGAGGTAGCTATGTTAGTTTCTCTGAAGCCTCATGCTCGGGTTGGTGGTTTCTCACATAAGAATCTAGTGGTGTATATAAGAGAGTTTTGGGTAACCATGTTTCATGGGTAAAAGCTGAGAAGAGAATGTCATAGAATGTTTCAGTTTGTGCCGACGTGGCTAGATCTAATGAAGCTATCTGCTAGTACCAATGAGGTAGACATGTTAACCCTAGATCAGAGAGGAAAGATAAAGTATATACATATGAGATACTCATAGAGTTGAGTGAGCTCAGAGAGACTGAGCATGGCACTACTCTCATGATATGGGTCAGGATAACCTCAGTTGGACTAGATAAAGTTTTGATATATGTTTCATAAGCCACTTATAAAAGTTTTTTTTAACAAAACCATGATATAATACATGTATAGAGGTGATCTAATCTCGAGATGTGATATATAGACATGATATGATGAAAACCTAGAAATGGTTTAATAGATATCAAAGTATAAATGGTTAACCATATACATGAATAATGATGATAATGTGAAACTGTTGGTTAATCTTGTGATGAAATCACCAATAAAGGTTACAGTTTATTATGAACAATGAAATAAGATCACATGAATGAAGCATGTTACATGAGGTGTTAATCTTAGTGCTTAATAAAGACGAAAAATGTAGTTTGAACAGCTAGCACAACAGAACAATTATGACACCTTGATATGATATAGACGGATAAAGAGAGTTACTTATAGTTAACTCCCTCCTAAAAGGCATATGTCAATGATGAATATGTTCTAACAATGAGCTAAATAAAATGTTGATGGCGCCTTGATATAAAGTGGGTTAACTTTAGTTAACTCATTTAGAACGTGGTAATATGATGTGGAAACCCTAATGCAAGGGTAAAGATGAGGATGTAAATTCTAAAATATGAATGAATGTCTTTGGTTCCGTGTAAAATAATGTAAGTCTTACTTTCGAGGAAGAAAGTTCTTTTAAGATGTATATGATGTGACAAAGTGGATTTTGGCTTAATTTCGAGGACGAAATTTCTTTTAAGATGTGTAGGATGTGATGGAGTGAACTTTTGATGTTCTTAAATACCTAATTGGATTTTTGAATCATGAGTTGGATATTAGAATAATGAACATGTGTCAATATGTAATGTGACGATGATGATGATGTATATATGTTTGATGTTAGTATTATGATTAATGACCCTAATTATGAACCACCTTGGTTTAGACATAAGTTGGATAGCGATGAATCTATGGATAAAGTTTCATAGTACTTCTATGTTCCTAGAAGAAGAATTTGAGGTATGGAAATGATATATTAATATACATATATTTAGGCATGAAAGACACATGTTTTAATTGTGCTTGGCTCTAAGTTTGATATAAGCCCCGACCACACGCTCCACTGGTTTGTGTCGTGGATCGACCTAGTGGGAACCCTTCATTCTGGTACATCAAGCTCCCACACTACCAAGATAGTGCACCGTGGGTCATGGGTATGCGGGAACCCAGCAGTTAGCTTCAACTTGATCGTGGCCTCCCTACAACTGCTCACTTCACGATAGAGGGTGAGGAACGAGGAAGTTACACTTCCCTTCCCCCACACTTCCTCCCCCGCTCATTACAGACCTGTGGGAGCCAACCTCCTTCTCATCTCCCCTTAGCACAGATAGGACGGGTTGGAGGAGCGCAACCCCCAAATCCACCATCGTGGTAGCGTTTAGAGATGGGACATCCATGGAGTTGAAGCTCTATAGCAGCGGCTGGTGCTGGCGACCTCACGCATATAGGAGAGAACGCAGACCGGTGTGAGGAGCGGCGAACCAGCAAGCTAGGCAGCGTTGGCTTGGGCAGTGGTGCGGACTCGATGTGAGAGTAGGGAGAGAGAGAGGCAGGTCTGGCGTCAAACCCCAACCCAGTAGCAGCACTGGCACAAGGGAGCCACGCAACATGGAGGTCGGGTCAAGGCACTCTCAGTAGGTGAACCTCTCGACGATGCTAACCAGCAACGGGGTTATCACAACCACGATGACGACCGTTCAGTTGCGATCCACCTAAAAGGCTAGCCGCGTGGAGCAGAGTCGGCGGCGGCGGCTTTGTAGACCTCACGCAGATGTCGTGCAGGCTGGGGATCAGCCGTGCGGAGGCGGCGGCTGGTGCCGGGAGGCGCTCGCAAAATGTCTGCGTGCTGGAGATCTGCAGCAATACCAAAGGAGCAGGGCGGTGTCACTTGCTTGGTCACCGGAGGTCCAAGAACGGCGACACTCGCTGGATGAAGGAGAGGAGAACGCAGACTCCCCTTCGTGCGAGAACGAGAGAACATAGCGTTGGGCTCCTAGACCGCGAGGAGGAGCCAGAGTTGCAGCTCTATGATCCTGCGTTGCGGAGAAGGACCACTTGTCTTGGATGAGACTAATGCACGGGAGGAGGAGACGGCCGATCTCTCGCTTGAGCTCTAGTCAAGCGCCGACGATCGCAGGTGGATGGAGGAACTGACGAGCAGAGAGAAACAAAAGTCCCGCTAGGGGACTCTGTTGATAAGCACGCAATGAAGGGAGTGGACCGGGTCCGACTCCCACTCAACTAAATGAATCGGGTCACTGGCCAAAGAAGGAAGCGCCCCTTGGTAGCCACGTGGCGGTATCGGATTGGCCACAGAAGGTAAATATTTAGCAAATTCTCAGATCTTCATTAAATCATAGTAATTAGCATGTTCGTCAGAAAATTACAAACAAGGTACCAAAATTCTTAGGAAAATGCTTAGAACAACCTGGAACCTTTATATCAGTCTTTTGATGCATTAATAACAGTGATATCATGGAAGATGTGAAATACTCTTATGATGGATAATAAATATCAAACGATTCCCTAAAATTATGAGAAAATACCTGTAAATCATATTTCATGTTTATAATGCACCTGATGTCAGTTATGGTCATGATGATGTATGAAATCATGTAATTTGCTTAATATGGCTAATTAGGGCTAATAACCCTAAATAAAATGTATTAAATACATGCATGCTCAAGAATTGATGAAATTTACAGAATAAGCTCATATTAGTATATGGAACCTCAGTACTAATTATGAGATCATAATGATGAACATAATCCATGTTATATGAAGATGAATCTTAATACATGGTTTTAAACCCTAATCTAGGTTAATGAGGTAACCTAGGGTTAATATGTGCACAAAAACGGTATGGAACCTAATGTTCAGATGATGAACTTTGATAATGAGATGTAATCTGGAAAATAACATCAGTGAGATAAATATAATATAAGAACATAAGTAATGATGCCCATATCCTAAAGAGATAAGCTAAACCCTAATGAACACGACTAGGGTAAGATGAGATGTAAGATGATGAGAATCTGATAATAGTACATGGTCTTGTCTTGATCAGGTTGGACCAAGCTTATAGTTGACATCAGTGATATGTGTTTAGTATGATCTATCTCTTTGGAAGGTACGCCATTACCTCTTACTTGGCTTATTATACAATATGCTTGTGTTATATGAGTAGTAAAATACTTGGCATATGGTATTGATTGAAATGATTGTTCTGGTATGATATGTTGCATGATTTTCCATACTTATTGATATGAACACATGAAACATAATATATCTGTTCCATTATATCTAAGCACTTCAACTCTTTGGTAGTAAAGTGCTGGAAATAAGTACTTCAACTCTTTGGTAGTAAAGTACTTGGAAGTGATCCAACTCTTTGGTAGTAGATCACATTGTGAAATGATCCAACTCTTTGGTAGTAGATCATAAAGGCCTTAATGCATTCAACTCTCAGGTAGTAAATGCATGGATGATATAATGGAAAATGAGCTTAAAACATGTGTTCTCTTTTGTTAATGAATATCGTTGTGCAAGTATATGCTTTTCTTATATTCTTTTGTTACTGCCAAGTATATTAGTTTTATTCTTATTGCCAAGATATGATGAGAGGTATATAAAAAGACACGTAGGCGTACTCAGTACAATATTCTTGAAATATTGTGCTGACGTGTACCGCATGTAATCTTTTGTTTAGGTTGTGGTTATGCTTTTGAAGATCCATGATAGAGAGAGTTGGGTGGCGAGCTGATGTACAGGTGGACCTGTTGTCTTAAGATCCTGTTGTTTTAGCTGTAGCTCATGTATATGTATAGTTTGATGTTCAATATGTAATATCAAATGTTGTAACAATTCATGTTGTAATTATATGTTGAATGGTGAACATGTGTGTATGGTTTTATTATTGTTCATGTGCATGTGCTACTGATTGTTTCCTTTTGACTTCCTCTGATTTTCTTCTTCTTAGCCTTGTGTGGGATGTTTAAATTGGGATTCTCGCTGAGGTGAGGGTTTCAATTTGGACGTCACACATCAGATTAAGTTTTAGAAAATCTGGGGACGTCACAATAAGCAACTTACATAAGAAAAACTTCTAGGGTTAGGCCATAACGCAAGTCAGGGATGTTACAATCATCCACCCCTAACGGGGATTTCGTCCCCAAAATCATCAAAAGAAAAGAGAAGGGTATTTCCTCCTCATCTCTTCCTCCAGTTCCCACGTAGCCTCTTCAACGTCACGATGATGCCAGAGAACTTTCACAAGAATTATGTCTTTCATTTTCAACTTTTTGATTCTCCTGTCAAGAATCATCATTGGTCGTTCTTCATAGGATATATCTTCATTTAACTCTACCTCCACAGGTTGCAATACTAACTTTGTATCAGGGTGACACTTTCTTAGCATGGATATATGGAATACTAGATGCAATCTATGTAGTTTAGGTGGCAACTCCAACTTGTAGTCTACCTTTTCAATCCGTTTAGTGATTGGATAAGGCCCCATAAATCTAGGAGCTAACTTACCCTTTTTCCCAAATCTAAGAACACCTTTCCAAGGCGAGACTTTGAGATATACTCTGTCTCCAACTTGGAATTCTAAAGGTCTTCGTCATTTATCAGTGTATGACTTCTGTCTATCATGTGCAGCCTTTAACTGTTGTTGTACTACTTTAATCTTCTCAGTTGTCTATTGCACTAATTCAGGACCCAAAAGTTGGTATTCTCCTGTTAAATACCAGTACAATGGAGATCTACGACGTCTACCATATAATGCTTCATATGGTGCCATATCAATACTGTGCTGATAACTATTATTGTAAGCGAATTCTATTAAGCTCAAGTGTAGATCCCAACTTCCTACAAACTGAAGGACACATACCCTAAGAAAATCCTCCAAGGTTTGTATAGTCCTTTCAGATTGTCCATCTGTCTGGGGGTGAAAGGCGGTACTGGATCTTAACTACGTACCTGATGCTTTATGTAGTCGTTCCCAAAAATGACTCGTGAACAGGGGACCTCTATCAGAAACAATTGTGGCTGGAACCCCGTACAACCGTACTATCTCATCTATATAGATCTATACAAGTTTCTCAGCAGTATAAGTTATTTTGATAGGAAGAAAATGTGCTGACTTAGTCAACCTATCAACTATCACCCAAATGGAATCATGACTTTTGGTTGTTCTGGGTAAACCAACCACAAAGTCCATGGTCACGTGATCCCATTTCCACTGTGGTATAGGTAAAGGTTGCATTATTTCTGTGGGCTTCTGATGTTCAGCTTTAACCTGCTGACACACTGGACACCGCATAACAAACTCAGCTACATCTTTCTTCAAACTAGGCCACCAATACATATCTTTCAAGTTATGATACATTTTGGTGCTCCCTAGATGCATTGCATACATAGATGAATGAGTTTCCTCCATGACTAACTTCCATAAGTCATTGGCATCAGGTAATATCATCCTACCATGGTAACAGACTATCTCATCATCTGACTCATGAAAACCATCCCATTTCGCACTACCATACTCTGACATGATCTGCTGAATCATAGTATCAACCTGTTGTGCTTCTTTGATATGTTGTTTCAGAGTAGGTTTTACTTGCATTTCAACTAACAATCCAGCTAACAAGGATAATTTAATATGTACATAGTTTTGCCTCAAAGAGACAAGCATGTCTCGTTTAAAACATACTAAAGAGTTCAACTGTGCTTTGTTTATGGTTGGTGACGATGATTTTCTACTTAGTGCATCAGCCACTACATTAGCCTTTCCCGGATGATAATCAATTGTACAATCGTAGTCCTTGATTAACTCCATCCAGCGGCATTGTCTCATGTTCAACTCATGTTGTGAAAAGATGTATTTTAGGTTCTTATGGTTTGTGAAAATCTGGAATGTCTCTCCATAGAGATAATGTCTCCAGATCTTCAATGCATGAACCACTATAGCTAATTCTAAATCATGTGTCGGATAATTTTCCTCGTGTTTCTTAAGCTATCGAGAAGCAAAAGAAATCACTTGTTTATCCTGCATCAATACACATCCTAGACGATTCTTAGAAGTGTCACAGAAAACAATGTATCCCTTTCCCTGCTCAGGTAACACTAACACAGGCGCACTCGTTAACCTTTATTTCAACAACTAGAAAGAATGTTGACACTTGTCATTCCAGACAAAAGGAACCTCCTTCCTGGTTAACCTAGTTAGGGGTAATGCTACAGAACTGAAGTTCTTAATGAACCTCCTATAGTAGCCTGCCAGTCCTAGAAAACTGTGTATCTCCGTTGGTGTCTTTGGTTGTTCCCACTCCAAGACAGATTCTACCTTTTTAGGATCAACACAGATACCTGAGGCAGATATTACGTGCCCTAGGAAAGACACTTATGATAACCAGAATTCACACTTGCTAAACTTGGCGTATAGCTTGTGCTCTCTCAGTAAAGTCAGGGCCTGACAAAGGTGTTGCTCGTGTTGTTGATCATCTTTACTGTAAATCAGAATGTCATCTATAAAGACTACTATGAATTGATCATGGAATGGTCGGAAGATTATGTTCATGAGTTCCATGAATGCAACTGGTGCATTAGTTAGTCCAAATGACATAACTATGAACTCATAGTGACCATACCTTATTCTGAAGGCTGATTTGGGTATGTCACTTTCCTTGATGCGTAACTAATGGTATCCTGACCTCAGATCTATTTTAGAGAATATAGTTGCACCACACAACTGGTCAAACAAGTCATCTATCATTGGCATGGGATATTTGTTCTTTATGGTTACTTTGTTTAGCTGTCTATAGTTGATGCATAATCACATAGACCCGTCTTTCTTTTTAACAAAAAAGAAATGGAGCACCCCAAGGTGAAGTACTTGGTCGAATAAAACTCTTTTCAAGCAACTCTTGTAACTGTTTCTTAAGTTCTGCCATCTCAGCAGGTGCCATTCTATAAGGTGTTTGAGCTATAGGTTGCATACCCGGGATTAGATTAATCTCGAAATCAATCTCTCGAGGTGGAGGAACACCTAGAAGTTCCTCAGGAAACACATCCTCAAACTCCCTAACAATCAAAACTTCAGAAAGACTAGGACTCTCTGCTCTGGTATCTACCACATGTGCCAAAAATGCTTCACATCCTTGTCACAGAAGTTTCTCAGCTATCATTGTTGACACTAGACAGGTTGGAAGAATCTTTCTGTCCCCCTGAAAGATCCATATATCACCATTGTCTATGAACATAGCTTGCTTGGAACCACAATCCAAGACAAGCTTATACTTTTCTAGGGTATCCATACCAAGTATTATGTCGAACCCATGCATCTCAAGTGGTATAAGATCCACTTGAATGCTATGTTCTGAAAAAGAAAGAACAGAGAGAGAACATACCTCCCGCAACACTACAGATCCAACTAATGGAGTTTCTAATAACAAGTTACCTGCTCTATGACTGATAGTCATATTGCAGTCATGAATCACTTCTCGAGTGATAAAGGAATGTGTACCACCCAGATCAATCAAAATAGATACAAAGCAAGATGAAGACATATCAGAATGAAATAATTCCATCTGACCTATCACGACTCGTGGGTTGACCACTGCTTCTGGTTGATTCATAGCATAGAATCTTGTCGTTGCTGGTTGTCGACCACTCGCCCTGTTGTTGGGTGAAGATGAACCAACTTGGGATGCCTCTCTACGTCCTTGTGTGCCACTACTAAACTGTCACTTATGGGAGCATTGTTGACTCTGCCTCGGTGGTTGGGTTACACTCACATCTCTAGCTAGACAATCTTTCATCAGATGTCCCATCTTCCCACATTTATAACAGTTTCTGTTCTCCTACTGTGGCCTAGATGGTCCTGTTACTGACATTGATGCTGAGTTGTGGGCTCCCTCTAGTGGTAAACTATGGCCTCTACCCTTGTTGGATGTCCACTGCGTCTAAGTATTAAACCTTAGTGGTACTGTTGGTGTAGAAAACCTTGGTTTCTTAAAACTTTCAGACCTCTGTCCTTGGAACTGTGTATACACTTTCTTACTATTGGCTTGACGTTTCTCAGTCACGAACCTTTCTATTCGCCTAATTGACTCCACAAAGGTGGAAAACCTCTCTCTATTATCTAGAGCAGATGAGGGTGTGGTCAAATCAGCGTTCAAACCCTTCTCAAAATGTTGAATCCTCTCCTCATTTGTAGTAGCCATGTGTGGAAAAAACCATAGAAGCTCCATGAACTTAGCTTCATACTCACTAATGTTCATTGGTCCTTGCCTTATCCACTCAAACTGAGAGATTTTCTCATCCAGGTAAGTCTTGGGAAAATATCTATTAACAAACTCTCATCAGAACTCTCTCCATTCGACCTCAACACCTGGCCTTTTGCCCTCTTCTATAACACACCAATGACCAACACTCCCTTTCAAAAGGTACACCGCATGCCTAACCTTCTCAACTTCTAGGATATTAAGAATTCTGAAGGCCTTCTCCAGCTCAGTCAGCCACAAGTCTGTGTCTATTGGGTCAACTATACCAGTATAATCAGTGGCTCCTACCTGTCGAAGCCATTCAAAAGTCTTGCCACCTCTATGTCCCTCATTGGAAGCTGGTGCTCTAGGTACAGGTGGTGGCATCCTATCTGCCATATGTGTCATTGTCGCCATGAACTGCCCAAACAAAGCATGGAAAGCTGGGTTTTCTATCAAAGCTTGGTAAAGCTGGGGATTTTTAGGTACTAGTTCCTCTCTAGCATGATCCCTTGCACCTCCTCCTGGTGCAGCAACACTACTTTTAGCAGCATGTTCTTCGTTTGATCCAGCCATCTTCAAGCTTTACTTCTTCTCCTGAGAGAAGAAGTCACTATCAGATAAACTAGAAGACACTAGAACAGACTCAACGACCTTAATCCTATGTCTCTATAGACTCAGCGAAACCTTAGGCTCTGTTACCAAAACTTTGTGATGATCTGACAACAAATCAGACTGTCACTGTATAATTAATTGCGGAATTAACCATAATCAACAGAATAACAAAAATCACTAAAAATTAAAACCTTTTGCAAAGAGATCCAATTCTAGGAAACTCTTATGAAGAGGACCAAAGTACCTCATACATTATAGTTCACATTTACATACCATGTACCATCTATTCTCGAGGAATATATTTACAACAATTGATTTGCCAAAACTACACATAAGCAACATAAAACATCGAGGCATTCAAGCCAAAATCTCAGATTGATTATGAAAACACTAAGTGTTGACTCCAAGGACCTGAGAGTACAGTGACAACACATAGGACTCATATCTACAAGATACGACACTTAGTATCTCCACCTGAGATGTTACTGCGGTCCCTGATGTTGTTGTCCTTCCCCTACTGTATGGTCCCTACCTGCTCGTCCGCGTCCTCCTAAAAAAAATGTTGGTGACCAACAGGGTGAGACCCATGTCCCAACGAGAGATATAACTCTCTGCCAACAATATTATCATTGCAGATAAACAATAATAAATTGAGCAGAGGATTCTTTATTATTAGTAAGTAGGATAAATCACTGTTTAAGCATAATAGAGCAATATCATCTATTTAATAAGGAATATGAAGAACATGTATAAGATTTATCCATTTTAGGATACATTAAGTAATGTAACATCAAACAATGATTTCCGCATTTCATCCTTAAGCAAATATGCTGCATGGCTGATTATGTTTTACAATCACACTTATGCCCTGAGGAGATGAGGTATACCGCTCATACTCCAACTGTCCATGGCGGCGTAAAGCATCGGTTCCATACCTAGGTCAATGGAAGAGTCGGACTCCATGACCTCATATGTCTCAGTCACTGCGAGACCACATGCAGGACTAGGGATGAGCATCGGGCTGGGTCATATCGGGTTTAGGTAAGCCCAGATCCAGATCCATATTTACAAATGGGTTGCGGGCCGGGTTTAGGCCCAATTTTTTTTTGAAAAGAAGGCCCGTATCCAGCCCGTCTAAAAATATGGGTTTAGGGCCGGGTCTCGGGCCAGCCCAGATTACTTCATGAGTGAATCAAATTCTGGTTATTCTTTTCTTTTTTTAGCCTGACGAACAGTCTAATAGTCTAATATTCAGTGATGTATATAAAAGGCTCCCTTTTTTATACGCGTTTGATAGGTACCATATAAAGAGAGCATGCCGCATGCACATGGCTCACAAAGAGGCCACGAGGACCTGCCTGAAGATTTATTTGATTTAGTAAAAGAAAAGAATGTGTATTATTTCAGCCAACATGTCCTGTTTTTTTTATTCTTGAAAAGAAAAGAATGTCTTAAATGTTTTGTTACTGTTAGGAACTATCAAAACATGGCCAAATAGCCAACAAGACACGTACAAATTGGCACCTGCCAACAAAAAAAATAATCATATGAATAAATCCAACAACAACATGCCGAATAGCCATCAAGAGACTAGTTACTGGGCACTAGCTCACCAAAACGGCAGCCACAAATAATTCAACAACAACAAGCTGAATAGCCATCAAGAGACTAAATAACAACCACATTGAGACATCTAAAGCTCAACAACCATGTGAGCATGTCCATACAATAGGCACACTACCAAACCATCAACTGGGTTCATACAATAACACCAACTAAACTAAAACCAAACAAGTAAGATCACGGATAAATGTCTACAGCAAAGAGATTTATAAGTTAGCAGTACAACACAATAACATTTCAAATTTAAAATTCAGCCAGCATCTTCCAAAAATTGGGCTTCTGCTTCCTAGTCCCCGTTGACTTCATCCAATACCTACATTATGGAAATAGACTACATTAATATAAAATTAATAAAGAACACATTTTAAAGTAGATAATCCTACTGAATGTATTTGTGCACTTACTATTAACTAAATAGGCAGTCTTGCATAATCGCAATATGAATGCATCATATATATTTTTGCTGAAACTTTCCTGTGAAAAAACAAATAGAAACTTCAATGTAAACAAACTAAAATTCATATTAGGACTTCAGTATAATAATGTTCTTACCATTTGTGCTTACGAAATCAGCCTCATCTAGTCATCTTCATCTATTTCATCTCCTTGCTCTCCATGGAGCCAATCTTGGGTGCAAATTAAAGCTTCAACAGTATCGGGATCCAATCTACTTCGGTATTGATCAAGCACTCGGCCTCCAGTGCTAAAAGCACTTTCTGATGCCACCGTAGAAATAGGAATAGCCAAAAAATCTTGAGCCATCTTTGACAAAATTTGATACTTGCTACAATTTTCTCTCCACCATTTTAGAATGTCAAACTTATCATCATCTTCATAATCAGTAGATTTGTTATCCAAATAGCTCTGAATTTCAGATTTTACCCATTCTGCATTCCCTTTCTCCTTCTCCTTCTTCTCTTGCCAAAAGAGTTTTCTAATATTGCCCTTTCTCTTGCAACTAGGGCTGCTTAGATCCTCAACCAGTGTTTCAGATGTCGAAGCCCTCATGGGAAGGATACTATCTTGATAGAACAATGAATATTCAGAAAAAAGAGAGTGCATGGTTTCCTCAATGCTTGAAAGATGGTATTCTACATCAAATTCTGGATAAATTTTACTATAACAGAACTGTAGATACTCCATCTTACACCTAGGATCCAAGAAAGTGGCAATGTGTAGAGGTAGCATAGTACTCTTATTTTTCCAATATTTGTCAAATTTAGATTGCATCTTTAAAGCCATATTCCTAATTGTATCATCCTCATTGTCCTTCACGTTCACCAACTCTTGTTGAATCTCAAATATTTTTTCAAAAAAGAGATTTGAAGTACAATATAGGTGGCCAGAGAATACCTTAGTTGCATTATAGAAAACCTCAAGAATACCACAAATAAACTCAATCTTCTTCCACTCAGGAATGGTAGGGGAATCATAAGAATTTAAGTCACGAGCCCTCATTCTAGTAAAAACTTTTTGGTATAGAAGTGCAGACTCCAACATCAAGAAAGTCGAATTCCACCTAGTAGAAACATCTAGAACAAGCTATTTATTACAACTAATGCGTTCAGTCTTAGCTAACTCTTGGAATTCTTGTAGCCTCCTTGGTGAGTATTTCACATGCTTTACTAGATTTCAAACTTTCCCAATGATCTCTTTTAATTCACCTAAGCCATCTTGGACAATAAGATTAAGAATGTGTGCCCAACAACGCACATGAAACAATTTCCCATTCAAAAGCAGCCCTCCTTTCACAGAGAAGTGGTCCACCAAATTTCTAACAACAACATCATTTGTAGATGCATTATCAGCAGTTATTGCACACAAAATTTCAATATTCCACTCATGCAAACGATTAATAATCATATCAGCAATGTTATCCCCAGTATGAGGAGATGGAAGTACACAAAAGGCTATGATCTTTTTACGCAACTTCCAATCCTCAATGTAGTGTGTTGTTATGGACATGTATCCTAATGATTGTATTGAGGTCCACATGTCAGTAGTAATTGAAATCCTTTTTGTTGACTTTTTCAAAGACTCCATCAATTTGGACTTTTCACTCTCATACATCTTCATACAATCCCTACTAGCTGTACATCGAGATACAGGTTTGTATTTAGGCTGTAAATTGCCTAAAAAATCACAAAAAGCTCTATGGTCCACCATCCTAAAGGGAATTTCATGCATAATGAGAAGTCTGGTTAAATCATTCCTACTTCTCTCAGGGTCAAATCTCCATGCAACAACATTGCTTCCAGAGTCCGACCTATTGAAGGTTAACACAGGTTGGGACTTCTCATCAGATTTCTTATAGTAGGGGCATGATCTTTCTAAGTGACGAGTTAAGTGACTAGTCCCATTGAGAGTAATGCATGTCAAATTTTTTTTGCAATAATGACACTGACAACGAAATGTTTCTACCCCATCCTGACTTTTAATGACTTCAAAGTGATTCCAGACTGGAGAAGTTTTCTTTTTTGATCTTTTGTGCTTTTTATCATTTCCAGGTGGTTCATTGTTATCTAAGGGAGGCTCTACTTGTGGTGAATCAGAAATGTTCTGCTGTTCAATGTGACCCAACTGCTCTGTGTTTGCATCTGACATCTATAGTAAATAAAAGAAGGCATTCCAATTATTTTTGTCATCTATTTAGACCCAACGACTAAAGTAGTGAAGTGGATATTTTTAACAAATGCAACTATGCAAGTATACCTCAGATGATCCCGTTTGACGGTTTGAGTCTAATTAATCTCCAGAATTTCAACAGTCAAATCTAGAAAAAACTCTGAAAAAGAATACAATTCTACTTTAGGAGGTTGAAAAGAACCAATGAAACACAAAATGCAATTGGTATGCTAGACAGAATAGATGGGAAAACTCTTAGTTTTCATATCAGATCACTTAGGCAAGAATACAGATGTCTAGACTAGAATCCGTACTTGTATAATCCTTGATCAGTGATTTAGCTCTTGGGCGGTTAGCTGCTACGGGCGTCCACGATCAGTCTTCAAAAGAGGGGTGGACCGTGGAGCGGACGTCAAAGCCTTGAGCAGTGACTCTCGTGTAGCTTTGGGCGATCCTCTTCTGCAACGACCAAGGGAATCCAGTCAGCCTCCGTGACTAGAAGAACAGGGAAGATCCTCCTTGCAAATCACAAGAGGCTGAGAGGAGTAGAGGAGGAGTCGATCAGCCGATGAACTCTAGTGTGTGTTGGCGCACAAATCCACAATCAAACTTCACCCCGGATCTGCATCGCGTCGTGTGACTGGTGTCTCCTCTGTCCGGCAGCTGTAGATGCGGCGAGCGACTGGATTGTGGCCTCGCAATCAGCGGTGTGGTAGGTCGGCCTTCGGCTTGGGTGAGAGAGCCAGAGACGGAGAGAGTGAGCCGAGCGATGATCCTCCTCTGTTCGACAGAGCTGCGGTTGCGACGGGCGACGGGAAGTGGGCCTCGTGGCCTTGCGATTAGCGGCGACCAGCGAGGTCGGCCGGCTAGGCCTCTAGGGTGAGAGACGGAGAGAGCGAGAGATGAGAGACTCAAAGCAATCGGGAATGCGGCTAGTGCCGTTTTGCATTTTGTAGTGGGGGTACCGGTGGCTGTTAGGTCATGGACTCACGGGGTCAATAACTGCTGTTGGATTGAATTCATCCAACGGCTTAAGCAATTAGTACAACATATGTTACTTATGTATATACATTTATATAAAAAATAATATGTATTAATTTATATGGGTCGGGTTTCGGGCTTTCGGGTTTGGGTTGTAGTCAGCTCGAGCCCGGCCCAGTTATAAATATGGGACAGATTTTCAAACCCGGCCCGCCCAGATACAAATGTGGACCGGGTTTGGGTCGGGCTATATGGGTTGGGTTGCGGGCTGGGTCGGGCCGGCCCGGACCGCTGCTCATCCCTATGCAGGACATCTCGTGTCTCTGCTAAATAGCTTTTCAGGGTATACTGGCAACTTCGCTATAGAGCTACAACGGCGACTGCACTCTCTTCTCAATCGAGAGATTTCATGTTTATTTCACATTGATCTGACATTAAACATCATCGGGAGATTCATGATACATCCATCCCGACACATATAATGAAGGATTGAGAGATCTCGTATTTATCTCACGTCAATCCCACATTAGGGAGTAAGGATATTTGCACCCAATACCCCCACATATTCAAAAATATGCCCTCCAGGAGATCCCGTGGGAAAACCCGTTTCACCATCACCAGCTACTGACGATGATGGATCTATGGCCAGGGCTCTACATGATAATATTTCACTTGATTAATTAAGTGCATTGCCATATTCTTTTAGCATAAGCCAAGTTTTCAAACATGTATTATTATGACAAATGCTACAAAGAAAAGTGTAATACATCCATCAAGTACTTTTTAAGACTTTATAAAACATTGAGATCTCAATCCCTTATCTCATTACCGGGAATTCTCATCCCTCAACAACATCATCATTATGTTTACTGCATCTGGGTATTCAAACCCTTTGTTCATCACTGAACATTGTTATCACTTATTAGGTAACTATTACCTCCAGGTCATCTGACCAAGGTATACTTGATACTTGTTACACACGCATCTCACATAGCCCACAAGGCACATTAAACATCATAGTGCATACCTGGCTATGCTCACCAACTTATGATACATGCATGGTTAGTATACTTGATAACAACCATATCAATTACATATCAACATTATGCAATACAAGGGTAACACCACTATTCCCTCATTAGGGTTAGGGTTTCCCATTCTTTATCAATTAGGGTTTTTCATACCATTACCTAAAATTAGGGTTAGGGTTTCCCATTCTTTATCAATTAGGGTTTCTCATACCATTACCCGAAATTAGGGTTAGGGTTTCCCATTCTTTATCAATTAGGGTTTCTCATACCATTATCCGAAATTAGGGTTAGGGTTTCCCATTCTTTATCAATTAGGGTTTCTCATACCATTATCTGAAACTAGGGTTAGGGTTTCCCATTCTTTATCAATTAGGGTTTCATGATCACATTATCAAAGATCAAACCCTAATCCATACTCTACACTTACTAAAAGTATCAATGTATGCACATTACATGTTTATTACACAAGTATGAGTTTCTCTCTCATCCTCTCTAGGATGTTGATTACTCCACACTTTATTAAGTTGGCTCATCCTTTAACTAAAGTACATGCACCTATGCTTATCATAGTGTATTGAGTTTATTACTTTCATAAGCATCAGATGACAATCACTCTAAGTGTACCATTTACCTAAGTACTTTAGAGGTACTTCCATTGTAATCAACCTTGAGATACTTTACAAACACTCATAGTGTTGTTTGATCTTACATGGTTTTGAGACTATTTGATCTCTAAACGGTTTGAGATTATTTAATCTTCAAACGATATTGAAAACCCCTTTAACCTTCAAATGGTCTTGAGACCCTTTGACCTTCAAATGGTCTTGAGACCCCTTTGTCCTTCAAACGGTCTTGAGACCCCTTTTGACCTTCAAACGGTCTTGAGATCCTTTTGACCTTCAAACGGTCTTGAGATCCTTTTGACCTTCGAACGGTCTTGAGATCCTTTTAACCTTCAAACGGTCTGAAACCGTTTGATCTTGCTAGGGTTTGAAACTATTTGGACTAAATTAGGTTGAAACCATTTGCACTCTAAATGGTTTGAAACCATTTGGCCTATCCAAAGTTGAAACAGTTTGAAACTGTTTGAACTAGGTTAAGTTGAAACCATTTGAACTTTAAATGGTTTGAAACCGTTTGGCCTATCCAAAGTTGAAACCAATTGAACTCTAAATGGTTTGAAACTATTTGACTTGGATTAGGGTGAAACCGTTTGATCACTAAACGGTTTTGAAACCGTTTGGCCTCTAACGGTTTTGAAACCGTTTGGCCATCCAAGGTTGAAACCGTTTGGCCATACAAATTTGAAACCATTTGGTATTGTTGATCTAGAGGTGTGTGATAAGATGATGTCATCATCATCAAGATTTAGACCTCCATTTCTATTGTCCATACAATTGATGGTGATTCATCAATTACTCAAGAAAAATTCGAGAAGAAGGAAAGATCAACATATAATGCAAGATTGAAATCAAATAATAATATCAATGGGTTCAAGTTATATAACCCGCCTTCAAAGCAACTTCAAAGCTCCAAGTTTTTCGTCTTTAATGGTGAAGATATCTCCTCCAATTATCCAAGGCACGTTCTTAACCCTTTTGATGTAAAAGATTGCCAAAGTTGAGCATTGGATGGAAGAGAGAAAAAAAGAAGAGTTATAACTCAATTTTAGCCTTCAACCCAAGGTTAAAGATGACCATGGATCTTATTTTAAGCTTGGGAAACGATCTCCTCCTTCTCCTTTGCTCCCATGGTCGTCGACCTAAGTGGGGAGTGATTGTGTATTGCAAAAATAGCCTTTCAAGTAGTGGATAATTGAGTGTATATAATTGAATTCTTAAGAGAGAGAAAGTAGGAGGGAAGTCATAAAATTTCCTTGCCACATGCCCCCTCCACTTCCTTGTCTCTGAAGCTATCCTTCTTGTCTTCAAATTCCTTTGAATTATCCTTGAATTATAATAAACTATTAAGCTCCTTATTAATATTATCCATTAGCACCTTTATGTTAGGGGACATTACTTTTCAATTAAAAATGTAGGTAGATATTTTCACCTACTTAGGAATATTGGTGCCTCTAAAGGTATTTTGGCTGCCATTCCATTATAGTATTTTACCCATAGCTTTTTAGTTGATGGGAACTTCGTTTAATTTATATATTTTTGCTACAAAATAACTTAGGGTTTCAATTATGCTTATTTCTTGATTATTTTATTATCAAGAGTTTCATTTCTCAAATATGGTTCAACCAAGACGCCCTTTCTTTTTCTTTTTTCTAAATGATACCAAGAGACAGTAGGGACATTCTTGAGGTGGTATTTTACATATTCAACCCTAGGTATTGGGTAAATTACAAATTACACCAAAACTAGTATTCAATGTACAAGTATTATTCAAACAAGCCCCATCTTGGAATTTAGTCTTCCATAAACCATCCCTTAGCATTCTTCTCATTCTTATGATGCTAAAGTACTTGAGGAACATTTATCATGTAACATTTTGCAAGGTAACCCCTTATATTGGGTAAATTGCACTTTAGTCCAAAACAAGCAAATATTGCTTCAATCATTATTCAAATAGGACCAAAATTGAAACATAAGCTCTCCTTTAGTCTTAATTGTAGGTATGTATGCCCTGAGAGCCAATCATGGGATGACTGGTGGGATACATTAAGATTTATTTGATAAGTATCAAAGGCAAGCTTCCAATTCTTTCTGGTTTTGTCATATGAGATAATAATAGAACATATTGAATGTCTAGAGAATGACAGTACTCAATGACGAATGCTTTCAGGTTGAGGACCTGAACGATGAGATCATACGGATGGTAAGAGTTTGTACATTCTTATTATGTCCCTAGTTGGATGTCATTGTGGAAGGTAGATAGACAGCAATGACACACAAGACTAGATTGTGGTGTTGGTTGATGACATAATCTCATTAGTCATGATATGGAGATATCAAAACCAAACACATAGGTACTTGTTAGAGAATAAGTGTACCAGACAGAGCCACCGTGAGTTTGACACATGGAACCATGACATGGTAGTCACAGTCAGTTCTCACAGTGATGGTGGTGAATGTGATTCTTTGACCTGAAATCACTACACTCAACACATGTCATTGTATACACTTTGACATCATCAAATGCAATCCTGAAACATGGGTTGTTATAAAGGTGATGATTGGGTGGCTTTGACACATGGGGCTTTTGAGGGGTGAGTGATAGACATGGGATTTGTCCCTCTTGAGGGAGTTTGATATCCATGGCCACTTGATGAGTAGGATTGAGATAGGCATGCACGCATGTGTGAATCAGTATGTGATATTGATGTCATACATATCTCCTCCAATCTACTCTGAGATCAAGAAAGTTAATGAACATTGACAGGATGATTGTTCCATGCCTTGAGTTCATTCAGGATATCAGTGACAAAGGAATTATACATTCACTGTAACACCATTCACATATTGTAGGATTGAAAGTTGTTCTCCAACTTTCCTTTTCACTTGGGTAGCACTGATGTGCGACTAGGCACCGCTCTTTGCTTGTGAAGTCATAAGTGTTATGGACTTTCACTGCCAACGTGAAATGGACCTGTAGGGTCACACACATAGGATTTAACCTGGAAGAGGATTTTATCCACAAATGATGTTTAGATTGATTACTAAAGGAGTTTAGTAGTTCAATTAAACACTTAATCAATTGATAGCTCAGTATCATAGTGTTCAAGGTGTTGGACCGATTGATTAGAGTATCGGATTGATTGAAACTGTGATTGACTGATTTGCATAGTCTGTTGGCCCAACCGATCGACTAATAGGGTTGAACCGATCGGCTCAGGTTGTTGAACCGGTCGGCTCAAGTTGTGAGTTGATTGGCTCATGTGGCATGAAAAGATCGGCTCAGTTATTGAACCGGTCGATTCATGTGACCAACCAAGATTGTTTGGAAAGTCAGAAGACTATTTTTCAAATACAATTGTTTTACTTGTACAAATTCAATTTGGACAAGGATTAATATTTGATTAATCAGAAACAAATATGAAAGTAAATTTGAGTTGGATCAGGACCATGAACTAATTGGCTCAGGCATGAACCGATCGGCTCAGAGCACCAGACGATCGACTCAGGTCCCAAACGATCGGCTCAGGGCCCGAAACGATTATTTCAGGGTGTGAACCGATCGTTTCAACTGCCGCAGTATGTCAGTTTTTGTGGAAATCTCGAACCCTTCTACTCTTGTTTAATCCCGCATTGCTCGGGGTAGAGAACCATGTCCCATGACCCTCCTATATATATAGGGGTAGTGGGGGCTTCTCAGGAACAATAACTCAGAACACCAGTTGCTCTGCAAAGTTTTTGTTCTTTCTGGTTGTGGTAACCGAGAGAACCCAAGCAAGTGCTACCAGATAAGGGAGGCACAACAAGGGAAAGACAAATGTAGAAAAGAAACTGGTTGTAGGAGAGTGTGTCGGTGACTAGTACGCCAGACTCCTTCCGATTCCTTGTGGGACAAGGAGATCAGAGTTCTAGGTAGTCCGTGTGGACTACTTTAGAGGCGGGAGACTTCTGCCACTTGGAGGACAGCTGTCAAATCCTAACAGTCCTGATGAGACCAGGAGCTGAACAGACACCATCCAAGACCGGAGGTGAAGACCGCGCAAGCCGCGAGGTAACGTCGCCGAGAAAGCCTCGGGACAAGCTATGCCTCTACAAACCATCCTTCCTATTATATAGACGTTGACACGATTCCTTTATTTTGGGTTTGGGAGAATAATTTTTTTTTATTTCTACTACCTTCTCTGTCTCCCCTAAAACCCAACAGTGGTATCAGAGCCACATCAACTGCTCTATACTTTAGGATTGTCGATATGATCGATTTTGGTTTATCGCCTTTATTTATTGCATACGATGTGAATAAAATTGGCTTTATGCATGTCCAATCCTAAATCCACAAATCCTAATATACATATATGATATGTAATATGAATGTTCTTGATACGTGTCGCCCTTAAACGAGTTTTTTGGTGGATGTATAGCATGATTATGGCCAATAAACCCTATATATGTGTGCTTGGTTGTATGTGGTTGCTTACATCTCAGTCTACACACTGATTCCCTACCTCCTTATTCCTGATGTAACTTGAGATAACTCGAGATTTCTTTCCTACCTTTGCTCCCCCCGAATGTAACTCGGGGTTTCCCTATTCAAATGTAAAATAGGATAGATCTTTTATTTCCTATTATGTCAAAGAATGGAGGACAATCTGACGATGACTAAGACGATCTTTTCAAGGTGTGAACCGATCAGTTGGCGATCCAGATGATCAGTTCAAGGAGTGAGATGATCAGGTGGCGGCCATGAGGAGATGCACGATGACCAGGGGAACCGATTGGTTGGAGGAGCCAACCGATCGGCTGGTGGCACCCAGACGACCGGCCAGGACGAGCAGGTCATTCATGTGATGAGTTGATCAATTCGGATGGCTATAGCACTTCATCATAGATAGGTTGCATGTGATGTAGACCTAGATGACCACGATTCCTCTTGGCTCGAGGAATCACATTAGGATGGCCATAATCATCACTTTTATCATTTCACATGTTTTCTGTGGGATATAGCATGTATATGATACGTACTATGTATTGTGGTGATTGGATATGTATATGTACCTTAAAAACCAAATCCCTCATTAAATATTAAAGTTTTAGATGTCTTCCAAATGCGACACACATGGAAAGCTTGATCGGCCAAGTGTGGGCACGCCCTAGCGTGGTGCACCGTTTATCTTGTGGAAGCGTGAAGGATGAATATGTGGGTCTGCCCTAGAAGGGTGCATGTTCATCATGTAGGCTTTGGGTCGGACTTAACAAGGTGACCTAGATAGGATCTATAACCTTGAGGCATGGAGGTGATCATGGAAAAGAGTTGCATATGGCATCTTTTAAGAGTTGCATATGATGCAATTGGCAAAAGTTGCCTACCTGGAAGATCTGAGTTGTGGGTGACAACCCTAATTGGTCCATGACTCAGAGGATTTTAGGATCTTGACCCACTAGAATATTGTACGCTGTAATCTTTCTAATTGATGGTGAGGGCTGTCAATTTGAATAAAATAGTGAGAGTGATAATTAATTGAAGTCCTAATTATATCATCAACCTTTTTCAAATCAATCAAATAAGTCAAAATTGAGTTTTGGACTAAATTGCATATGTTTCTTTTTATAGTACAAATGACAACAAACAACAATCACTTTTCATTGCGATGAGTCCTTGAAAAGGACAAACTAAATGGGACTAACTTCCACGACCAGTTTAGGACATTGAGAATTGTTCTCATTCAAGAGTGAAAGCTCTATGTCCTGGATACTCCAATTCCAGAGGAACCTGCTCCTACTGCACCAAAGGCAGAAAGGGATGCTTATAAGAAGCATTTTGATGATGCCATTGATGCAAAGTGCTTGATGTTGTGCTCCATGAACCACGAGTTGTAGAGACAACATGAGAACATGGGTGTCATTGAGATGATTCAGCATCTCAAGAACATGTATGAATATCAAGAACGGCAAGAGAGATATGATGTCTCTAGGGTGCTATTCAAGCGTGTCATGACAGAAGGAGATCCAGTTGGTCCTCACACACTCAAGATGATTGGGTATGTGGAGAACCTGACGAGACTGGGATTCCCCTGAGCCAAGAGTTGGCTACTGACATGATACTGCAATCGTTGCCAGAATCCTATAGTCAGATTGTGATGAACTATAACATGAACAACTTTGACAAGCTGTTGACAGAGTTGTTGGGCATGTTGAGGACAACCGAGGCATAGATGAAGAAGAACAAGCTTAAGTCTGTGATGATGATCAGTAGTAAGAAAGGCAAGTCCAAGCGCAAGGGCAATGGCAAGGCTAAGAAAGGTTCTGATGCTAGACAACAACCCAAGTCATCTTCAACTCTCAAGGCCAAGGGAGGCATGACCAAGAAAGGCAATTGCCACCATTGTTAAAAGTTAGGACATTGGAAAAGGAATTGTCCACTCTATCTGGAAGAACTAAAGAAGAAGGAGGTGACAGACGTCTCCACCTGAAGGTGTCATGAAATAAACTTATAACACTTTTAAGGTATATGATACCAAGACATAAAGTGCAAAGCACTCAATAAATGGGGTAAGTGTCGCCGCCATAGATAGGAGTACTTTAGTTTATTTTCAGCCTTAAAGGCATGTAATAGAGTTATGAACTTCTATTTCATATTTGCCAATGGAAAGAAACACATTAATTTTTGCATATTGTATGACAATGATGGCAATTAATAAAGTTGATGTTTCAATCTTTGAGGCAATGCCTTGTTTATCTTGCGGTACTTGGTATGCATAAGATAAAATGATACCTAAAAATTATTGATAACTCAAACAATCAAATTAGCATAAATCATGAGAAATTCATTTCTAGATTCCATATGATGGATAAATCTAGACTCTTTTGGTTAGAGAACCAATAAGAGACATGAATCTCTTAGACATGATTAATAAATCTTCACTAGTGGTAGTGGGAGAATGATTATCCTATTAGGTATAATACATGTGATGTATTTACATACCTATCAGAGCTAATGCTAGTACTTCAAACAATATTTATATGAATATCTTGAAGTGTTCAAGAATATCATAGATGAAGTATGAATTTGGTAAAGTGTTAATTCTTGATGAGATCAATGAATGAAATACTTAAACCAAATGTTTGAGAACCTTATGAGTGATTATGATAGTGTAACATAGTAAACTCATGATTAAGGCATGGTGATGTCTGAATCATAAGGAGTCGTACTCTAAGGAGTTAGAGGATGATTATCAAATAACTAAGTTCTTCTTAAATAAAGATACCCTACACTAATAAAGGATATTATGAATCACAAAGTGTTGTGAGTTCTCAAATTCCTTAACAGATACACCACAAATATCTATATGATGAGTTGGTCATATGATGAGTCAACAATCTAGATGATATTGAATAACCAGATTTTGAGTTATGGTTTATGACCATTACATCCTAAATGACTTCCATGTGAACCATAAGGTATGACCTTGATGGTAGCATCCTTTGGGATGAAATCCATAAGTGTAAATGACTCTGAAGCATTAAGACACATGGATAACATTTTGAGAAGGATGATGCTTGTTAATTGCAACTTAATGACTAAGAGATTTGGCATATGGATACTAAAACTACATTCCTATGAGGAATAAGACAAGGATGTGTATGTGACACAACCTATAAGGTTTATGAATCCATTAATGCAAATGAAGTCTATAAGTTACAATGGACTAATCAATGTGATTGATTAAGTACAAGAAACTCAGAACTGTGATCTTTATTTTGATGATATAATCAAAGAGTTTGACTGATATGTCAAAGATAAAGAAGGGATATGTGATTTAGTGGGAGCGTATTCACATTCCACATATTAATGTGAAATGGAAATGTTCTAGAATGAAAATCCAAAGTGAAAATTATCTTTAGGGAAGATAGAGACATTTCCTATGTGATAGGAATATAGATCTATAGAGATAGTTCTCGAAAAACCTCTTGACCTAAAAAGAGAGAGCATACATTGGCAATCTATACTGAAGGGTTCAGTATGCACAGATTCAGTGGGAGAAAACCTATCCATGTTACATGGAGTTAGTACCCCAAGGCCAAGTGTCCAATTCTTATGAAGAATGGGAACACTAAGAATAGATATGGATCTATCATGTATGTAATTATCCCATTATCTTACATGCATGGACATAGCAAGAATAAAATGCATTCATCATCTTGTATGTAGGACATGACAATATGATATGCTCATCCTGATAACTCGTATGTGGGACATGACGAGTGGATGTCTGTCTAGTTCCAGTAAAGGTTATTGGAATACCATAAGAACTTGATAAGTACTTGAGAAGTACTAGTTCTATGGAAAGAAGGAAGATTCACTGTAAAGAGTTACTCTGATGCGAACTTTCGAGAAGGATAGAAAATTAATCGCAAAATATATATGGGATATATAAAAGTGAATGTTTGTTGAATAATGGAAACATTCCAATAAAGTTGTTTTAAAAGGAAATGTTAAGTATCCGTGTGTTAAAGAACAACAGTGGATACTATATGGATCTAGGAGTTCATAGAGATGAACTTATAGATATTCCGATCATTGATGACAAGTTAGGAGTGCTTGGTCAAGCAATGTGGCTAAAGGTTAGCAAATGAATACTAGATTACATATTACTACAACTCCATCTCGTACGTGTGACGTACAATGAAGAGATGAGAGACATGCAGTTAATACTGACTCTGGCAAGGTGTTGCCATAACTCACTGCGTAAGAACTAGAGCACAGTAACATGTGGGACATGTTTGAAGATCACTAAGAATATGATTCAAGGGTGATTGGCTCGCAGTGCAAGTGGGATTCTGTTGGTATGTATGCCTTGAGAGCCAATCATGGGATGATTGGTGGGATACATTAAGATTGATTTGATAAGTATCAAAGGCAAGCTTCCAATTTTTTCTGGTTCTGTCATATGAGATAATGATAGAATAGATTGAATGTCTAGAGAATGATAGTACTCAATGACGTATGCTTTCAGGTTGAGGACATGAACGATGAGATCATACTGATGCTAAGAGTTTGTATATTCTTATTATGTCCCTAGTCGGATGTCATTATGGAAGGTAGATAGACAACAATGACACACACGACTAGATTATGGTGTTGGTTGATGACAGAATCTCATTAGTCATGATATGGAGATATCAAACCAAACACATAGGTACTTGTTAGAGAATAAGTGTACCAGACAGACCCACCGTGAGTTTGACACATGGAACCATGACATGGTAGTCACAGTCAGTTCTCACAGTGATGGTGGTGAATGTGATTCTTTGACCTAAAATCACTACACTCAACACATGTCGTTGGGTACACTTTGACATCATCAAACGCAATCCTAAAACATGGGTTGTTATAAAGGTGATGATTGGGTGGCTTTGACACATGGGGATTTTGAGGGGTGAGTGATAGACATGGGATTTGTCCCTCCTGAGGGAGTTTGATATCCATGGCCACTTGATGAGTAGGATTGAGATAGGTATGCACGCATGTGTGAATCAGTATGTGATATTGATGTCATACATATCTCCTCCAATCTACTCTGAGATTAAGAAAGTGAATGAACGTTGACAGGATGACTGTTACATGCCTTGAGTTCATTCGGGATATCAGTGACAAAGGAATTATACATTCACTGTAACACCATTCACAGATTGTAGGATTGAAAGTTGTTCTCCAACTTTCCTTTTCACTTGGGTAGCACTGATGTGCGACTAGGCATCACTCTTTGCTTGTGAAGTCATAAGTATTATGGACTTCCACTGCCAACGTGAAATGGACCTGCAGGGTCACACACATAGGATTTAACCTGGAAGAGGAGTTTATCCACAAACGATGTTTAGATTGATTATTATAGGAGTTTAGTAGTTCAATTAAACACTCAATCAATTGATAGCTCAGTATCATAGTGTTCAAGGTGTTGGACCGATTGATTAGAGTATCAGATTGATTGAAACTGCAATTGACTGATTTGTACAGTCTGCTGCCCCAACTGATCGGCTCACAGGGTTGAACCGATCGACTTAGGTTGTTGAACTAGTCGGCTCAAGTTGTGAGTCGATAAGCTCATGTGGCATGAAACGATCGACTCAATTGTTGAACCGGTCGATTCATGTGACCAACCGAGATCATTTGGAAAGTCAGAAGACTATTTTGCAAATACAATTGTTTCACTTGTATAAATTTGATTTGGACAAGGATTAATATTTGATTAATCAGAAACAAATATGAAAGTCAATTTGAGTTGGATCAGGACCATGAACCGATCGGCTCAGGCATGAACCGATCGGCCCAGGCATGAACCGAACGGCTCAGAGCACCAGATGATCATCTCAGGTCCCAAACGATTGGCTCAAACAATTGTTTCAGGGTGTGAATCGATCGGTTCAACTGCCGCAGTATGTGAGTTTTTGTGGAAATCTCGAACCCTTCTACTCCTGTTTAATCTTGCATTACTCGGGGTAGAGAACCCTGTCCCATGACCCTCCTATATATAGGGGTAGTGGGGGCTTCTCAGGAACAACAACTCCGAACACCAGTTGCTCTGCAAAGTTGTCGTTCTCTCTGGTTGTGGTAACCGAGAGAGCACGAGTAAGTGCTACCCAATATGGGAGGCACAACAAGGGAAAGACAACTACATAAAAGCAACTGGTTGCAGGAGAGTGTGTCGGTGACTAGTACACCGACAGGAGGGTGTGACTCCTTCTGATTCCTTGTGGGACAAGGAGATCAGAGTTCTAGGTGGTCTGTGTGGACTACTTCAGAGGCGGGAGACTTCTACCGCTTGGAGGACATCTGTCAAATCCCGACAGTCCCGGTGAGACCAGGAGTTGCACATACACTGTCCAAGATTGGAGGTGAAGACCGCGCAAGCCACGAGGTAACATCGCCGAGGAAGCCTCGGGACAAGGTACGCCTCTACAAACCATCCTTCCTATTGTATAGACGTTGACACGAGTCCTTCATTCTAGGTTTGGGAGAAGAATTTTTTTGTTTCCGCTGCCTTCTCTGTCTCCCCTAAAACCCAACATTAATTACTTTTCAAAAGATTAAAACAAATGTATAAGCAACTTACTTAAGCAAAACTTCTAGGGTTAGGCCATAACCCAGGTAAGGGATGTTACAATTCAGGCCAAAGTTCATTATGACCATCACATTATTTCCTGCATGTCCAACTTTATCTTTCCGTTCCTTAGAATAAGGCTCAATAGATCATCAACACACATGTGACATATAAGATTTACATAGAAAGGAACTATGGCATTCAATTAGCATCATATTAGGGTTCAACACAAGAAGAAAGTATTTCATTGTCACATTTAATCACTTAAGAGCACTTATTACAATCTATCACCATCCCTTAGTTACATTAGGGCTAGGTGTAGTGAGCTTTATCCCATTAAGTTACACATCCATATATTATGGTGATTTATCAAATATGTTCATACGAGGGCAAAGGTAAGACTACAAGTTAAAGGCATTGAACCATCAAATTCATATCATTAGAACCAACACATTATAATATAAATTTCATTCTAAACCATTGGATATTTGAAGCATCCAACCACAATGATTGGATCAGGTTTAACGTTAAAAACCATCGGTTGATATGTATATCTAACCGTTGTATCATATAACCAAAGAAACTGTTGATTTAGGGCTTAATAGAATCAATTCAAGATACCTAGCTACAACATCAGTTGACACCATTGGTTGTCACCGTTAGTTGATATAATAAATTGAAAACAGCTTAGAAACTCTAAGTATAATTCATCGATTGAAAGGTGCTAAGCACTGTCGGTTCTCATGCAACCTGATCTAAGTCTTCCTATACCTTAGGAAGGTCATACACCTAGTTTCAAGTTCATCTATAGCTGGAAAATAAGCAAGGAACGCCATAAAAATTGAAACCTTAGGCAAGGCATAACTTTTATATGCATAGATCTTTGTTTTAGAGCAAGAACATGAGTAAGCAAGCTTGTAATAAGCAATACAAGTGAAGAGGGTTATAAACTTGCCTATAAGAAGAAGATCAAATCCCAAACAATAAGAAACTCGAGCAAGGACGGTATAAAACCCTAGAATAAGATCTAAACTCGGCCAAATAGCACCTTTCTCCACAAAAGAAGCAAACCCTAGGTAGATAGAGCAAGAAAGGTAGGTTCATTGAGCTTTAGAGAAAGCTTTACCATGGAAAAGTAGAGTTCCATCCAAGAAGAAGGTAGGAGGAAGAAGAACATAAATAAAAATGAAGGAGAGAAGGAGATACTTACTCATTTAGGTCAAGATCACCAAAAGGAAGCTTTATAAACCCTAAAAGAGAGCAAAACAAAACCTTAGTTGCTTAACCAAGAAGGTCACCCACCTTCTTCTTCATTGGGCAGATATCAAACCAAACAGAAGGGGCAAGAAGAGATCTAGATAGGAGAGAAGAGATGAGGGACCAAAGGTTCTGTTTGTGGGCTTAAGGATAGGTATATAAAGCTTAAGGATAAGGAATAGAAGAAGCTTGAGGTAACCTAGTAGCTCTCCATGCATCCATGGCTAAAATCTTTCACAACCATGAAGTAGTAGCTCCACCGATTGTAGAAGTCTGATAGACCACCGATTGTTGGCTCTCCAGGATAGCGATAATTTTCTATGCATGGGAAACCATCAGTTCTTGAAACCCTATCTCACTAGGTGATGAACCATCATTTTACCATCCTTTTTAAGTGAACCACCAATACAAGTGAACCAAAGTAGAAAACCATCGACCTAAGGCCTTCTAGGATGACCATAGGTTGTCACACCTATTGGTGACCATCATATGTCAACCAAATAGGGGGACCATCAGTTGATGACTCTTAAAGTAGCTCATCCATGTAGGGGGTAAACCCTAATTCACCATAAAAGAGAATTGCCACCAAACCAATGTTCAATTAAGTGCCCAATGGCACAAAAAGATCAAGAAATACAAGAAAACATCTAAGGATCACAATTAATGTAACAAATTACAAAGAAAACCTCAGATATGGGCAAATTATAGAAAAGTCCAAAATGTGCATAACTTGCACAAACAATGTCCAAACTAGATCAAACTTGAAACTTAAGCTTGCCACATGATACCACAACCCTTTAAAAGGTTATATTAAGGTTCAAAGTACTCAATTATTGTATCTAAGAATGTTCAACACTTTAAGCTTGGTCAGGGGTCTTACAGATAACAAAGGAGAAATAATTGTGGGAGAGCAAGTTGGTGAGTAGTACACCAACGGGAGGGACAACTCTTTCCTATCTGCTATAGAATGATGATAGGAGTTCTAGGAAGTCTCTATGGACTTCCATAGAGGTGAGGTGGCCTTTTACCGTCACTAGGAGGACAACGCCAACCTACAGACTGTGGAGGAGCTGCTACAGACGTCGTCCAATTCTTCTGTCTGTAGATGAGGTGCAGACGAGTTCCAATGCAACTAGGAGTGTTGTATGACTACAATGATGAGGAGATGTAGCTGGACTTACTCAAAGACTAGGTATATCCTCGAAACCATCCTTTCCATATTATAGTTATTGGTGCAATCCGCTGGTTTATGGGAATATGGTAGTAAAAGTTTTGTTTTTGTTGCCTATTATGTAGCCATATTTCCCTACACGAGTTGTTCTCAACTTTCCAATTACTTGGATAGCAATGATGTGTTGCTAGATACCACTCATTGCCTGAAATGTCATAAATTGATTATGCACATTCACTGCCAATGTAACTTGGGACCTATAAGGTCACACACACATGATTGACCTGAAATAGGAGTTTATTCATGAATGTGATTTAAACTTGATTACTGAAGTGTTAGGTATACAATTTAAACAAGACTGGCTATCATAAGTCTGAAATATCTGGTTCAATAAGTGAACCGATCGATTCATATGTATGAACTAACTAATTGAGGTTGTGAACTGATCGGTTGGATGATCAATACAATTGGATAAAGGATTGATGCTGATGTTATGTTGTGCATTAATTGTCATATTAAAAGTCAATGTGATTGTGAATAAGAAACATAGTGAATCGACCGAATGTCACATGTGAACCGATTGGTTCAACAGTGAATTGACTGGTTCATGATTTGTAGATTCTGGATGACAGGTTCATGATTTGTAGATTCTGGATGACATTTCATCTCTTCAACTCCCATATGATCTGGAAATCCTAAACCTAGCCATCCTATATAAAGGAGGGCAGTCTAGGTTTTCAGAAGACAGAACAATAAGATATGATAGTTGTTGTCTTCTCACAGTTGTCGTAGCGTGAGAACCTAAAAAAGTCTTACCTGTAAAAGGGAGAGACAACAAGAGAGAGGTAACAAAGAGAGCAAGTCGACGCTAGCACGTTGACTAGAAGGACAAATCCTTCTTATCTGTTCTAAAAGAACGCTAGGAGTTCCTGGTGGTCTACGTAGACCACATAGAGGCGAGCAAGCCTTTGTCACCCGCTAAGGAGGACGTCGTCAACTGTCGTCCATGGTGATCCACTAGGAGGCTGGCACCAACAGTCGTCCAGGTGCAACTTGAGAAAGAAGCATGTTGCTGCAAAGATACTTGCTAGATTTACTCCAGAACCGGGTATATGCCTGGCAACCCTCCTTCCCAATTCATAGTTGTTGACACAATCTGCTATTTAAGGGAAATATGTCAGTAATTTTTTTTGTTTCCACCACCATATCTGATGCTATATTTCCTTACAATAACAAGTAAGCATATAAGACCACACAGGTAGGCACCTGAAATAAATCATAACACACATACGCCTGGTGGAGTAGCAGGTAGACAATCAATTGAACATCTGCTAACTAATTTAATTGTTTGGATCATTATTGTTACATTGTCACTAAAATAATTAACGCACAACCCACTTAGAGAGTGAGCAACTCTATTAACTATGAGTTGACTCCCTTCAACCTATAAACACATAAACATACAAGACTAATTGGTGCACATATAGATGGTTGGAACATAAAGAGTGAATGGACGAAGGAGCACACACTCAAGCTACTAGGATACACATGTGTGTTTAGTGACTGCCTCCAACCTCTAGCGTGTCATTACTAAAATCTAAACTCAAAATTACTTTGGGGTGTTAGGCTCATGACTAGTACTACATTGTCATGCAATAATTTATATATATCTCACTAAGAGAGAGAAGCTTAATTATCAAACAACTATCCCCACCAATATGTAAACACACATCCATGCTGGACCAATTAAATCTCAGACAGACTGCTTGAACACACAGACAAACTAGACCAATAAGTACATAAATATTTTGTTGGAACCCCTCTGGACTCAAAACAGATTGGTTAATTGGGCTAATAATTAATGCTACAATGCCAACCACACATGCAAACTGGATCTTAGCATGTATACAGACTGTTGGAACACATATACTAAGTGGAACAGTGACCACACAACTAAGCTTCTAAAACACACCCACATATTGGACAGATGAGTACAAAGACCCAAATGTGGTGCTTCTATAGCAGCTACATCCTTCTTATTTGAATTGTAAAAAATGTTAAAAAGGTAAATATGCGAAGCACCTCAAATTGTAAATAGAACCACATTGGCAAACACATAGACAGACTTGAAATATTTAGCATACATACAAGATGTTGGAATACACATATTGAGTAGAATAATGAAAACACAAATAAGTTGATGGTTCATACCCACATGACGGACAGATGCATATACATACAAAAAATGTGGTGCTTATAGAACACCTCCACTCATTTGCAAATTGCAAATAAATGAAAATAAAAGAAAGCAGAGCAAACAAAGCAGCTCAAATTGAAAAAGAAGTTGTGTAAGCAACTGACAAATAAATGAAAATAAAAGAAAGCAGAGCAAACAAAGCAACTCAAATTGAAAAAGAAGTTGTGTAAGCAACTGTACAACAGGCTGCTGACTGACTGTCATTTATCTATGTGGACAAGAAAGACCGTGGATGGTGTATCTTTTTTAAATTGAAAAGTACTCTTCATATTCTAACAATACTATTTTGAAAAGAGTATGAGATACATTGTATGTAGAAAATATATTTTAAATTATTAAATTATTTTGATATTGTAGTGAGACATCTATGCAAAAACATTGAAGTGTTGGGTTGTAATATTTTCTTTTACTTCTATTTAGAAATTAGTCTTTGTGTATTCTTTCAGTTTTTCAAGTTAGGGCCAATTTGGTTGGACTGTGGCAACACGTGTTACAACTTCATGATTTTGATTGGAAAGAAATGGAACCCGTATCTAGAAAACCAACTGCACAGCAATTCCCCCTCATGTGTAAAAATCCGGAAAACCGACCGCTCATGTGTGGTTCATTTGCGAGCTGAAGCCTCCTCTCATTTTTGTCATGATAGCGATGAATCACCTCACCACTCGTCCAGTAATTACAACCGTAACTGTGGTCCTACGAGCATGGATTTTTATGGAGACATATTCACTACAGGAAACCACAACATCAAACTATACATAACCAAACGTAGGGAAGTTAATGAGTTCACTTAGGGCACCTTTGGGTTGCCGGATTCATCCGGATTACTACCAATCTTGTAGTTAGGGAATCCATGTACATAGATTAAGTTGTTTTGAAAAGTTCCAGAGAACTCTGGTTTACGTTTGGTGATATGCGGAGACGAACAGGGCCGGCGATTTGGAGTAGCTTACAGCCAGTTGGAAACGCGAAGCAGGGGCGATGGATATCGGCGTCCCTCGCTTTTGAACTGGAGAGCAGTTTACTGCATTTATATTATATTATGTGAATGCAGGATGATGTCTTTTTTCCCATTATGACAAAGCAAACACAAACTTTTCTTTGCTGGGTGCACGAATGCAATCTTTTACGGTGAAATACAGCTAAACAAATGTGTCCTTAAAATTACGTCCAACCAAACTGTAAGAGTATAGTTCCACTTTTACATTTTATGTTTCTAAATTCACGTGTTGCTTTCCACCCACTAAGGGCCCGTCTGGTTGGGCATCGAATGAAAACACGTTTTGTAACTACCCAAATTTTGCAAGTATCTACGTCTGGTTGGATGCAGTTGTAACAAACAACAGGAAAATGAAGTACACTGCGAAACCATAACCACTAGATTCCTGTATCAAATCAACCGCACTCTATATCAGCGCAGTTCGGTTTCATCAGTCGGGACGGGAGCGTAGCATCACATAGTCCAATTTGCGGTAATGAGTCGCAGATTCTGTATCGTCAAGCCCTGTATGTATCTAACTTTCAGCTTTGCCTATGGTAAAATGACCGCAGGTCATCCCATGTACTTATCCCATCTACTAAGTACGTACAACCAAACAAAAACAAATGAACTCTTGAACTTGGATCTGCTTACAACCAAATAACGGCTGCGTAGTTTATTTTCCTGTTTTACAACTCATACTTTGAGATAGAACTAGGTCCAACCAAACATGCCCTAAGAACCAAACGAGCCCTTATATCGGTCATTGTCTTTAATAGTATGAAAAGTCGTCTGAAATATGGTATGTAACTTTTGTCTTTAGTTTATGAATTACCAAGTACTAGTTGTTCGAACCCGATAGAGCTGAGGATCTTATTTATTTTTAAATATATGAGATAATACTACGCTGTATTTAGGTTCTATAAAATATAATACTTATATTCTCAAACCAGTACGGCTCAGTTTGTTTTTATTGTATGACTTTAAATGGAAATGTAGAATCAAAAGGTAGATTTTGCGCGTTTAACTCTTTAGAATCGTGGTAGTAGTAGTAACCATCAACCGCCCAATGTGCTTCAATCACGAGTGATTCACGATGCTGTTCTCCGCCCTGTGCTCCGCTTCTCACTTCACCCCTCTCCTCCCGTGCTGCTCTACCTCTCTTCTCGGTAACAACCGCTGCTGTATCTCGTTCCCACAGCCACAGTCTTCATACCGGCAGCAGTTTGATTCGACTTTAACCCTTTCCCAATCCTCACGGCTCTCTCTTCTTCCCATTTTTGCCTCGTCGGAGTCGCCTCCTTCTCCCAGTCAATTGAACAACGCCCTGTCTGACCGGCAGGGGGCTGATGTCGAGCAGGCTCCGGAGGACGAGGAAAAGAGTTCGTCCGACGCTTGCGCCGAGCTGGACTCCAGCGATGGGATTGAGATTGAGGTCACTAAGATTGGCCGGAACCGGCGGAGGGTCCAGGCGCGAGCGGACGTCGCGGCAGATCTCGAGACGGTATGGGGCGTTCTGACCGATTACGAGGGACTCGCGGACTTTATACCCAGCCTCGCCGTCAGCCAGCTGGTCGAGAAAGGAGACGGCTATGCTAGGCTTTACCAGGCAGGTATTTTGTTATCTTCACATTTGCTGCTCGAGCGCTGCCCCGATATATTAACATGTTGTGGATAACTGCTTGCTAAGATCACATTGGTGCCAGTGCTTTCCTAGCGGGAAATTTAATGGCATTTTCATATGCGACAGTCTGGTTGTATGGATGTCCCTTCCCTATTCTACACAGAATCCGGAGTTCACGACTGAAGTAAAGAATACATTTTGCTCTAGAAACAGAAATACTTGTCAGAGATGACTTATTACGACAAGTATTTTGTTTAGTTTTATGATGCAGAAGTCGTCCTTCCGTATTTATTCTCTTTCCTTCTGGGCTGTCGAATAGAAATTTTCCGTCCAGTCAAAACAATTTATTAATTGATGGTTTTTCCTATACTAGGTTGGGGAGCAGGACCTGGCTCTTGGGTTGAAATTTAATGCGAAAGGGGTGCTGGATTGCTACGAGAAAGATCCTGAGGTGCTTCCCTCTGGTCGACAAAGGAACATCGAGTTCATAATGGTTGAAGGGGATTTCCAGACTTTTAAAGGAGTCTGGTCCATAGTACAGGTGACCACCGAAACCTTTATAAGTGGTCTTTTGTGGTGTCTTTGGTTATAAGTTTAATTGGGAAATTTAGAACCGTTTGCTATTTTTCAAATTTTTTTGTAGCCTTATAAATAAAGCGATATGTGATGAGCATCCTGTTTCGGCTTTTCTGCATTTGGATCCTCGATAAAATGCAAAACTAAGCTATTTGCAGCCATGATATCTTCTACATACTACTAGTCGAGGACACTATAGGTCCATGCCTAGGAGTCTAAGATTACCCTCATATAGAGATGGTCGAAGGGGTGCAGAATGTCCAGTAGGGAAACATGCTTGTAGTCAGTAGCAGATCAAGGAAATAGGGGTATGGGCTGTGTTGGACAAGTTATGACTGAAGTGGATGCCATTTTTTTCTTCAGAATATGTATTAATAATTGCAAAATAGATTTAAGTTGGTATTCAATGATTCTTTTTGAGTGTTTTACTATCCAATTCATGTTCAGCCTTGCTTGGCAATATAAATTTAACATGTAGGAGCAAAATCTGAGCTTAAACTATGACAAACGATAATAGAGTACAAATAGATACATCGAATTTTCTAGAGTTCCTATGTTTCCTATGTTTTCGGGTCTAATTTGTTTCTTGTGATCCATTAGATTCACATTGATGCCCCTAACTTCTACTCTCCCCTCCTCTCTCATCTCGTTAGCAACTACTCTTGTGATCACTCAAACCCTGCCCTCCAACCCATACTTATTGTGAAAAGAGATGAGGAGAAGAGGAGGCGAACACCGAGAGACTTGTCGGCTGCAAGGAGCAACTTTCTTGAGAGGGCATTAGCCGTCTCTCTTTTTTTATATATTAGGGTAAAATACATAGTGGTACAAAGGAAAAAGTAATAGAGAAACAATAAAACAAATAATATAATAAAGATAGAACCAGGTTGCAGATCGCCGATTTCCGCCGCTGTTCCACTGTCTAGTGGTACAAAGGAGAAAATAATAGAGAAACAATAAAACAAATAATATAATAAAGATAGAACCAGGTTGCAGATCGCCGATTTCCGCCGTTGTTCCATTGTTGATACCATCGACAGGACTGTCGATGGTATCAACAGTGATGTTCTGTTGCTGTGATAATCTCGATCCATCGACCTCCTATCGATAGTATCGAAGGGATTGCAGGTTGTTTCACACTCCCCCTCAAGCTGGAGAGTACACATCGTGTATGCCCAGCTTGCCACATAATCTCTGAAAAGCTGCCGGACCCAAAGGCTTTGTCAAGATATCCGCTAGTTGATCTTCAGACTTGACGTATGGCGTCACAATGGTGCCATCTTTGATTTGATCACGAATAAAATGGCAATCAACTTCTATATGCTTTGTACGCTCATGAAAGATAGGATTCCTGGCAATGTGTATAGCAGACTGGTTGTCACACTTGAGCTCCATAGAAGACATAATAGTGATTTAACTCAGAAAGAACAGATTTGACCCATTGTAGTTCACAACATGCATGGGCCATAGCACGGTATTCAACCTCAGTGCTGGATCTAGCTACCACATGTTGCTTTTTGCTTTTCCAAGTAATCAAATGATCACCTAGGAAGGTACAGTAGCTTGATGTAGACCTCCTATCAGTATGATCACCAGCCCAATCTACATCTGAATACCATGTGAGAGTCAAAGTAGATGGAGTCACCTTGGGTTTAGAATAAGTGATCCCCTTACCAGGAGCACTCTTCAGATATCTCAGAATCCGGCAAACTGCTGTCCAGTGTGACTGTCGTGGTGAGTGGATATGCTGACTCACAACGCCTACAATAAAAGAAATGTCAGGTCGTGTAACAGTCAGATATATAAGCTTGCCAACTATTCTCCTATAATATCCTGGATCTGAGTACTCAACATCATCAACCGTCTCCTTGATGTGATAATCCATAGGAGTAGATACCGGTTTAGATTCAGCCATGCCTGTCTCCTGTAGTAAGTCAAGCACATATTTCCTCTGAGATAGATTGACACCTGCATGAGATCTAAGCACCTCAATGCCCAAAAAATATCTCAGTTTACCCAGATCCTTCGTTTGGAAGTGTCTCTGCAAACGTTCCTTCACACGAGATATGCCTGTAGAATCATTGCCAGTAATCACTATGTCATCAACATATACAGCAATAATGATAGAGCCACAAGAAGAGCTAGAGTAGAATAAAGAGTGATCAGTCATGGAGCGAGAAAAACCCATCTGGAGTACAACGTCACTGAACTTGTCAAACCAAGCTCGAGGAGACCGTTTCAGCCCATATATGGCTTTCTTCAATTTACACACCTTCTAACACTCCCCCTGAGCAACAAACCCAGGAGGTTGCTCCATATATACCTCTTCCTGTAGGTCACCATGTAGAAAGGCATTCTTAACATCAAGCTGAAATAGGGGCCAATCAAAGGTAGTAGCCAGAGAAATAATAATCCGCACAGAATTTAGACGAGCTACTGGAGAAAAATTCTTAAAGAAATCAACTCCATAGGTTTGTGTGTGTATCCTTTTGCTACCAATCTGGCCTTCAACCTCTCAACAGATCCATCTGAATTATGTTTGATGGTGAAAACCCATCTGTAACCCACTGCTTTCTTTCCTGCATGTAAGTCAACAAGATCCCATGTGCCATTATGCAAAAGAGCTGACATCTCAAGCTGCATTGCCTGTTTCCAGCCACTGTCCTTCATAGCATCATAGTGATTCCTTGGTATATCAACAAAATCAATCCCAATAGCAGATGTGCGGGCCTGCTTAGATAAGTGGGACAGACAACACACATTTGTAATAGGATGTTTAATAGTACAAGTACGAGTACCTTTCCGAACAACAATAGGAAGATCAAGATCTGATGCTTCTGTAGGAATCTCGTGAGTAGAAGACGATGAGGAAGGCTCAGGGACTGGTGTCACTACCTCTTATGGATCTTGTCTGTCTCACCTACTATAAACATATGGGTACTGCTGAATAACAGGCCTGTCAGCTGCCTGCTCGTCCTGAATAAAAGTATAATCAGGAATGATGGGTGGCGCTCCCTCACTCTGCACAGATGGTGCCACTCTCTCACTCTGAAAATCTGGTGGCACTCCCTCTCTCAACTGCTCCCCCTTACTCATAGCATCGGAGAAATATGGAGTTGTCTCATGGAAGGTAACATCCCTAGACACAAACATGCAACGAAGACTAGGACAGTAACACTTGTATCCTTTGCTAGTACTAGAATAACCAAGGAACAAGGTTTTAATAGACCTAGGCGAAAGTTTGTCAGCCTTAGGGTCAAAATTATGGACAAAAGAAGTGCAACCAAAAACTCTAAGGGGAACAGAGAAGGGCTGATCCATGGGTCGTAACACAGAGAAAGGAGTTTGTCCTTTAAGAACAGAGGATGGTTGTCTATTAATTAAGAAACAAGCGGTTAAAAGTGCTTCAGACCAGAATTTCTTCGGCACATTGGATTGAAACATGATCTAACGAGCAATATCAAGAAGATGGCAATTTTTCCTCTCAGCCACCCCATTTTGCTGAGGGGTGTGAGGACAAGACGTGCGATGGATCATACCCACAGAACTACAAAAATCAGACATAGCCTTTTGAACATACTCTAAAGCATTATCAGATTGGAGAGTTTTTATATTGCAGTCAAGCTGAACCTTTATTTCTTTATGAAAATGTTTCATAATAGATAGCACAAACTCTCGACTTTTAAGAAGGTAAATCCATGTCATGCGGGAAAAATCATCCACAAAGGAAATAAAATAACGAAAACCATTATAACTCTGGTCTTTAACAAGACCCCATACATCACTGTGGACTAACTCAAAAGGACAAGATGCCCGCTTATTGACATGACTGGGATAAGACAACCTATGATGTTTTCCCAGCTGACATGACTGACACTCTAAAGATGACACTTGGGACAACTCAGGTTCCAACTTCCGTAGGCTCTCTAACGACGGATGTCCATATCTGTAATGCCATAGTAAGGGGGAACCACTCAACAGAATGGATGGAGCTGGAGCAGATACTGGACGAGGCCGACTGTCACCGTGGAAAAGGTAGAGATCACCTTTCCTAGGCCCCCCACCAATCGTCCTCATACTCTTGAGATCCTGTAACACGAAGGCCCAAATGTTACCGTACATTTTACAGTGTCAATCAATTTTGCAACAGAAAGAAGATTAAAATGAAACTCAGGCACAAAGTGTACAAATTTAAGATCAATCTTGGGTGTTAGAGGGACAAATCCACTAGCTAGCACTCTCCTCACTGAACCATCTGCCAGTGTGACAGATTGGTGAGGGATATACGAGTCAATAGATTGGAGCAAAGGGATATACGAGTCAATAGATTGGAGCAATCTCTTCATACCAGTCATGTGCTGTGACGCGCCAGAGTCAACCACCCAAGATGAAGTAGAGCCAGAAGTTATGAGAGATGTAGCTTGATTACCCATAGTAGATGCCAGGTTTGCTGATGACGAAGATGAAGATCCCACACTCATGTGCTGTGTAGCCTGAATGAATTGATCATACTCCTCCTGAGTGAGAGTGATGCCGGTCCCAGAATTGGTGCCCACAGCTGAAGACGGAGAGGAATATGTAGAGGTGGCACAATGTGCTGCCCCCACAGGAGGTGCAGCAGGTCTCCAATGTTTCTTCCAACACTTCTCCACTATATGTCCTGGTTTGTCACAGAAAGTACACTTAGGACGTGTCTCACGTCCTCTGCCCATACCAGGTCGTCCTCCTCTCACCGCAGCAGCTACGGATGCATGAGACTCCCCAAGTAGAGATAGGATTAACAGACTCAAAAATAGACTGTTGAATTCTCGAATAGGCTTCCACAAGACTTTGCAATTTATCAGAAGCCAGAATGACACGCTTGACAGAACCACAATTGGGATTAAGTCCGGATAGAAATTTAGCAGTAACCAGGTCATCTCTGTCTTTGATCTGTCTAGCAACTGTCACAGGATGATAGTAGCTCAACTCTTGAGCAAGTGCCTGAATAGCTCCAAAGTATTCCTCAAGAGATTTATCACCCTGCCTCTCAGCAAACAAACGATCATATATCATGAATTGCCGAAGAGCATTCTTCTCCTGAGAATAGTGCTGCTTCACTGCGTCCCATATCTCTGTAGCTGTAGTATAGAACATAAACCTAGCCGTAATGGCATGTTCCATACTATTCCATAACCAAGTCTTCACAAGACTGTCATGACGCTTCCATTCAGCGTATCCTTTATCAGTAGAGTCCAGGGGACCCGAGTCAACATGTCTCGCCTTGTCGCGAGATTCCAAGACAGCGTGAACATCGTTCATCCATAGTAGATATATTTTCCCGTTGAGCTTGATGGAGGGGATAGGAGATGCCTCGCTGTAGGGAGTCTTGGTGTCCTCCATTGTAGACGGGAGCTTAGTGACAGATTGATACACGTCACAGAGAAAACTGAGGTGACGGAGAGATACACGTCACGGAGATAGATGAGGTGACGGAGAGATACACGTCACAACACAAAAACACGGATAAATGCGTTACCGACGCATTCACAACCTCTAATCGATTTTTCTAATATCACATGGAGGATATGTGATTAGGAGAGCACTATGGAAGAGACGAGTCCCTTGGATTGGGCTTTAGATAGCCGTTGGATCAACCAGAGACTCCCAAACAGTAGTTCCGGCTCCCGAGAACTAGCCGAAAACTGCTGTAAATCAACTGGAAGCTTGCTAGCAGCTCCGGTCCTTGGTGGCTAGATCTACAACAGTGAGGGAAAGCTGCTATCGATCCAGCGATGAAGACGGCTAGCGGATGCTAACCCAGCAGCACCCGCGCCGGCGGCAGGCTGTTGTTCCTGCCGGCCCGACAGCCGGGGTGGCCGCGGCGCCTGGAGAAGTTGGGCGGCGGCGGCTGAGAAGGAGAAAGGAGAAAGGAGGCTGTGGCGGCGGCTTGTTGAGGAAGCGGGGCGGCGGATCAAAGCCGCTCTGATACCATGTGAAAAGAGATGAGGAGACGAACACCGAGAGATTTGTCGGCTGCAAGGAGCAGCTTTCTTGAGAGGGCAATAGCCGTCTCTCTTCTTTTTATATATTAGGGTAAGATACATAGTGGTACAAAGGAGGAAATAATAGAGAAACAATAAAATAAATAATATAATAAAGATAGAACCAGGAGGCAGATCGCCGATTTCCGCCGCTGTTCCACTGTCGATACCATCGACAGGACTGTCGATGGTATCGACGGAGTGATGTTCTGTTGCTGTGATAATCTCGATACCATCGACCTCATGTCGATAGTATTGACGGGGATGCATGTTGTTTCACACTTATATTTATATTTCTTCACACTTCACTTTTGCTCTTTGGCTCTATCATTTATAATTCTAATCTAATTCCTATTTCGTTGTTCTCTCTCCATGTTTATCCATTATCCATCCGTTTTTATTTTCTTTCTTTTTCTTCACCTACTTTGTCTTCTTCCATTCGAGTTCTGGATGGTCACACCCCTTCCATTGGTTTATCTTTTTTCACAAAAAACTAATCTTTCTCTTGACATCCACCCTGACTTTGTTCAACATTTTTCCTCTTAACCCTGCTTCCTTCTTTCTATGCCCATCTGTAATCTCTAAGTATCTGTTCAGTAACATGATTGCCTCATCGGTAGATCATGGATGGACTACCGCCCACTGGGCAGTGTGTGATTGGTCCATCAACTGTATGATTTAGCATTTGGCAACGTAGCAGGCAATCACATAGTAGTAGAAACATTCATTGTCTTACACAAGAGTCAATTATAATAAAAAACTAGAGAACTACAAATAGATTTCAAGTGCATGATGATGCGTTTGTAAATGTATGATATAACACAAAGAAAAAAAGTTAATATAGACCTTAAGACAAACTTCAGCAATAGTTCACACCTTGAATATGATTAAAGATGGACGTAACAGAAAAGTCTAAATATAATGAAACATATAAATATAAGTCTTACATGATAGATACCACTTCATCAATATGCAAACACTCCTACTGAATGCTTCCTCCAATAATCCCTAAGCTCTAGTTCATTCTTTTCAACAATGCTAAACTGATATGCGTCCTGCATATCAATTATGCACTTATGATAGAAACAACAACCAGTTATTACCGATCAATCACCCATGCACTGAAAATAGCAAAACTCGAATATCCATCCATTTTCAAAGGAGATACATCTTACACAACAGCCATATTTGAAGTTGCATTTTCATTAATTGATATTTTAAGGAGCATATGGATTAATATTGG
Organism: Alisma plantago-aquatica; assembly: GCA_963693085.1. Lineage (NCBI taxonomy): Eukaryota > Viridiplantae > Streptophyta > Magnoliopsida > Alismatales > Alismataceae > Alisma > Alisma plantago-aquatica. The sequence continues at coordinate 1,182,243,766 of OY856409.1, forward strand.
AAGCACATGATTCTTTTTAACTTGTGCCATGAACGCCAAGAACTGTGTTATCTGTGTTGTTTCAACACTTCCTTTTGCCTGCTCTCATGACCATGCTCCCCAGTTGCAGCAACCCATAGGACAAGAAGGCTGGCATGTGTCTCCTTCTATCTGTGTTAGGCTTTAACTCAGCTAGCCTATGAGACAGGCAAGGATCTCTTGCTACTCCATCAGTCAATCACCACCGACACTAATCTCAGTTGCTGCAAAGGTACGAAAGACATCACCAACCAATGTTAGGCGTATGCTTTCCGTTGCCAGGTAGATATTGGAAGCGACAAGGACCTAGGTTTTCCATGCCCCTCGAGACTTCTGGGATGTCGGAATCACCAAGCAAGCATTCAACCCAGGCATGACCCCCTTATATCCGCCCCTGCTTGTTGTGAAGTACTATGGAGCTGTGAAGATATATGGAATGATTATGGCCTCCACTATCCCCTCCTTTTGAATTTTAAGAAGATACAGTGTGAAGAAGCAGCGGGAGGAAGTCCGTGTTGTTTGATTTCTTACCATGCTGAATGCTAAGCACACGACAACAAATACCAACTGGTGAGGACATTCAAACATAAGCTAATGAGTTTAGCTCCGACCTCTTTTATGATGCTATACACTGTTTCTTGCCTGATTCTCTCCCATTTAGAATCTACTATCACAAATGTTCTTAGTATGGTGGTCTCTTCTTGCCTAGCTCAAGCCTCTTTTATGAGAGGTTGAAGCTGCTATGAGTCTCTGACCTAGCCTGATTTCATGTGTGGTTCTTTATCTAGATGTGAGCATAAATGGTTAAACTACAAATGCCTGAGTGCGCAATGAACATGCGTCTAATCCTCTTGACTCAAGGGTCCGCTGCATGGTAGTTAGACTAAAATGAGTTTGGGTAGCTGTCTTTCTATTCCTAGATTCATCATTCACCATCGAAACTAAAAGCTTTGCTACCACTACTGTCACTTCTATTATTAACTACTTTGTGTGTCCGAGTCCTCATTACTTGGCTACCTTATACATTTACGCAGATAACTAACAATGATTCAAAATCGTCTTCTCTCATCATTTATACTGCATTATGCTTGTGTTGTATGAATCGTGATCTATCTTTGCTCATATTAATCCTAGAATTAGATATTTGTCCGTTGCGACAAATATAGCAATGTTGACATTAGCTCCTTTGTATTTTACTCTATTGCTCTCGGTGCACTCCATGTAGTAGGTGCTTGGGACTAGGGGTGAGCAAATAATGGTCCAGACCGCAAAACTGGGCCAGACTGCTCAATTCGGTTCGGTCCGGTCCGCGGTCCAGGAATTTTGTTGAGTTCGGTCTTCGGTCCGGTCCGGTCCGAAACCGGTTCGACCGTGGACCGGACCTCAAACCGACTTTTATATAAAATTTATGTATATTTGTAGGTATATTAGGTAATAAATGCAAATAAAGTACATATATAAGCACTAGTAGTGTAAATGTTTGCTACTAATGTTGTATAATTGCTAGAAGTGGCTAAGATTATCAACTTTATACAATTATGTTAGTTGTAAAACATGTAAAAAAGGCTGATTACGGTCCAGTCCGGTCCGGTCCCCCTCGAAACGGTCCGGTCTACGGTCCATAAATTCTTACAAAATCGGTCCTCGGTCCAGTCCGGTCTGGTTCTGGACCGATGCTTAGCCCTACTTGGGACACCAGAAGATATGAGAACATATTGAAGTTTGAACCCTTCACGGGTTGGTCTAAAGAGTTGGAGAAAAAGTTTTAGTATTAGTTTATGCTTAAAGGAGTACATAAGGCAAGGATGGGGTGAACTTGTTGGGATGAGAATTCAGGATTGCAGCAGAAATAGTGGAATGGGAGACGAGCAATGGTGCATGGGCTGTCTCAGGCTTGGGTCATTGGTTTGGTGTCTACTCATCCTACCTCTATGATGGCAACCTTGTGCTACCATGGCTGGAGTACAATTGTATGCGTTGGTAATCAGCCAATTAGGGTTATTGCTTAATCACCAATTAAATAACTACATTCATATATGAATAGGGAAGCATGACAACCCTTTTACATAAGTGAATTACGTAAAGGTCTCATAGGAGAGGATAAATAATTATTATAGAGTCTGTTTATTAGTTAATTGAGTTATTTGAGTCTGTTTGTATATGGGCCTAAGTGTGTATTGGCCATTAGGGTTTAGTCTAAAGTCTGTACGCTTCCCCCTTCTCTTATACACAAGAGGGGGATTCCTCTTATTAAATATATCAGACAACCTTCTTTTACTTTACAACAATAATAAAAGCATATATATACTGGAGGAGTGTACACTTCCCTCCAGTAGACAACTTATTGTTCATGTGTCTAATGATGGAATGGAAGCTGAAAAATGAGAACATATGCTATCTGTTCTCCTGTCTTGACATGCGATGTTCCCATAACCATGTTTTGAACAAAGTGACAATCCACCTCTATGTCCCTTTTCTAATCTTGAGACATGAGTGTATGCTACATGGATAGCAACTTGATTATGACATGCCAGGTGCGTGAGATGTGCAAGTGATGTATCTATCTCAACAATGATTGGCTGCAACCATTATAATCCGCAACAAGTATGTACAATGACTGTGATTTTTTCCTTTCATACTTGACGGAGCAACAATTGATTCCTTCTTGCTAATTCATGTAACAAAAGGTGGATCTTACAAGGGAAAAGGGAAGCATATGTACTATGGGCCACTAAAGATGTGTGGAATGATTATGGCTTCCACTATCCCCTCGTTTTGAATTTTTAGAAGATGCAACATGATGAAGTAGAGGGAGAAAATTTGTGTTGTTTGATTTCTTATCATGCTGTATGCTAAGCACAAGGCAACATATACTACTGGTGAGAGGACATTCAAACATAAGCTGATGCCTATATACTGTATCTTGCCTGTGATCTTCCATTCACAATCTACTATCACACATTTTCTTAGTAGGGTGGTCTCTTCTAGCCTAGCTCAGACCTCTTTTGTGAGAGGTTAAGGCTACTCTGAGTCTCTGACCTAGCCTAATTTCTTGGCTGTGGTTCTTTATCTAGACGTGTGAGCATTAATGGAAAGGCAATAATAACTAACTAATGTGGGTTAAACTAGGAATGCCTGGGTGGGCAATCAACATACATCTAATCCTCTTGACTCATGGGTGTACTTCTTAGCAGTTAGACTGGATGAGTTTGAGTTTCCGTCTTTCTATCCCTAGGTTCGTCATTCACCTTTGACACTAAAATCTTTGCTACCATTACAATGGCTTCTATTGTTAACTACTTTGTGTCCAAGTCATCATTACTTGGGTACCTTATACATTTGTGCAAATAACAACTAGTAACTCAGATATGTCTTCTCTTATCATTTATACTGCATCATTCTTTGTTTTATGAATCAGTGATCTATCTTTGCTCATATTTTACTTACAATTGGATCTTTGTCTGTTGTGACAAATATAGCGGTGTTGACATTATCTGTTATATATTTTACTCTAATATTCTCCGTGCATCCCTTGTAGTAGATGCTAGGAACAACTGAAGATATGGGTATTGGACGCTTCATGGGTTGTTTTAAAGGGTTGGAGAAAAAGTTCTCGTATTAGGAGCACATAAGGCAAGGATGGGGTGAACTTGTTGGGATGAGAATTCAAGATTGCAGTAGAAACATTGGAATGGGAGACGAGCAATCACGCTTTAACATCACAATAACTTTTGCGATTGAATTCTACTAAGCGATCTCTTCCGCTAGCATTCTCTGTTTTTATGTACCGTGCTTCTTTTGACGTCGCTTTATATTCATTAAGGTTCCACTGATCTAGTTGTAATAAACCAAAAGTCAATCAATCAAAACGAATCACTAGTGTTGACTCCTCGACTACACACTTCAGGATTTTTCGGATACTAGACACCAAGTTGCCATCTCTCTTTACTATCTAGTGGTCTAGGAAGCACAAACACTTCCAGAGGCTGCCTTGTCTCTATCTGATACGTGTTCGACATGGACACACGGTGGACACAACTCCGGCATGTCCAACTTCATTTTTTTGTAATTTGCAAGCTGCACACAATGTGGACATATCCAGGACACATCCTGACATTGCGAAATCAGCCCACATAAGACCCAAGGAAAAAGATTGAGAGAAAATAGCTCCCAAAACCCCAAACTCCTCGACCAAACACCAACTCCTCACGAAAACTCACTTTCCAATCAGTCCTATAGAGGTGAAAAACAAGCTTTCACCCTCCAATTATTGTTGTCCTCGAAGAGAAAAGCAACAATCGCCTCTTGCAACAGTTGATGCAAGTAGCAACTAGGTGTTGGAGCCACTGCAAGCAGCCATCACAAAGAGATGGCGCCACTACAAGGAGATGGCGCCACTACAAGTAGCTGTTACGAGCAACCTCTAGGAATTGAAGCAGCCACAAGTAGTGTGAAACAACCTGCATCCCCGTCGATACTATCGACAGGAGGTCGATGGTATCGACTTTATCACAACAACAGAAGAGCATTCCGTCGATACCATCGACAGTCCTGTCGATGGTATCGAGAGTTGATCAGCGGCGGAAATCGACAAATCTCTCGGTGTTCGTCTCCTCTCCTCCTCATCCCTTTTCACATGGTATCAGAGCGTCTTTGATCCGCCGCCCCGCTTCAACAACAAGCCGCCGCCGCAGCCTCCCCGCCTCCTTTCTCCTTCTCTAGGCGTCGCGGCCACCTCGGCCGTCGGGCCGGCAGGAACAGCAGCCCGCCGCCGACGCGGGCGCTGCTGGGCTAGCAACCGCTAGCCGTCTTCATCACTAGATCGATAGCAGCTTTTCCCTCGCTGTTGTAGATCTAGCCACCAAGGACCAGAGCCGCTAGCAAGCTTCCGGTTGATTTACAACAGTTTTCGGCCAGTTCTCAGGAGCCGAAACTACTGTTTGGGAGTCTCCGGTTGATCCAACGGCTATCTAAAGCCCAATCCGAGGGACTCGTCTCTTCCAGAGTGCTCTCCTAATCACATATCCTCCATGTGTGATTAAGAAAATCGATTGGAGGTTGTGAATGCGTCAGTAACACATTTATCTGTGTTTTTTTGTGTTGTGACGTGTATCTCTCCGTCACCTCATCTATCTCCGTGACATGTATCTCTCCGTCACCTCAGCTTTCTCTCTGACGTGTATCAATCCGTCACTAAGTTCCCGTCTACAATGGAGGACACCAAGACTCCCTACAACGAGGCGTCTCCTATCCCCTCCATCAAGCTCAACGGGAAAAACTATCTACTATGGATGAACGATGTTCACACTGTCTTGGAATCTCGCGACAAGGCGAGACATGTTGACTCGGGTCCCCTGGACTCTACTGATAAAGGATACGCTGAATGGAAGCGTCATGACAGTCTTGTGAAGACTTGGTTATGGAATAGTATGGAACCTGCAATTGCGGCTAGGTTTATGTTCTATACTACAACTAAAGAGATATGGGACGCAGTGAAGCAACAATATTCTCAGGAGAAGAATGCTCTTCGGCAATTCATGATATATGATCGTCTGTTTGCTGAGAGGCAGGGTGATAGATCTCTTGAGGAATACTTTGGAGCTATTCAGGCACTTGCTCAAGAGCTGAGCTACTGCACTATTCTCAGGAGAAGAATGCTCTTCGGCAATTCATGATATATGACCGTCTGTTTGCTGAGAGGCAGGGTGATAGATCTCTTGAGGATTGGAGCTATTTAGGCACTTGTTCAAGAGTTGAGCTACTATCATCCCGTGACAGTTGCTGCACAGATCAAAGATAGAGACGACCTGGTTACTGCTAAATTTCTATCCGGGCTTAATCTTAATTGCGGTTTTGCCAGGAGTGTCATTCTGGCTTCTGATAAATTGCCAAGTCTTGTGGAAGCCTATTCGAGAATTCAACAGTCTATTTTTGAGTCTGTTAGTCCTGTCTCTACTATATCTTCTGGGGAGTCTCATGCATCCGTAGCTGCTGCGGTGAGAGGAGGACGACCTGGTATGGGCAGAGGACGTGGGACACATCCTAAGTGTACTTTCTGTGACAAACCGGGACATACAGTGGAGAAGTGTTGGAAGAAATATGGGAGACCTGTTGCACCTCCTGTGGGGGCAGCACATTGTGCCACCTCTACAGATTCCTCTCCGTCTTCAGCTGTGGGCACCAATTCTGGGATCGACATCACTCTTACACAGGAGGAGTATGATTGGTTCATTCAGGCTACACATCACATGAGTGTGGGATCTTCATCTTCGTCATCAGCAAACCTGGCATCTACTGCGGGTAATTAGGCTACATCTCTCATAACTTCTGGCTCTACTTCATCTTGGGTGGTTGACTCTGGCGCGTCACAACACATGACTGGTATGAAGAGATTGCTCCAATCTATTGACTCGTATATCCCTCACCAATCTGTCACATTGGCAGATGGTTCAGTGAGGAGAGTGCTAGCTAGTGGATCTGTCCCTCTAACACCCAAGATTGATCTTAAATCTGTACACTTTGTGCCTGAGTTTCCTTTTAATCTTCTTTCTGTTGCAAAATTGATTGACACTGTAAAATGTACGGTACCATTTGGGCCTTCTTGTTTTGTTTTACAAGATCTCAAGAGTATGATGACAATTGGTTGGGGGCCTAGGAAAGGTGATCTCTACCTTTTCCACGGTGACAGTCTGCCTCGCCCAGTATCTGCTCCAACTCCATCCATTCTGTTGAGTGTTTCCCCCTTACTACGACATTGCAGATATAGACATCCGTCGTTAGAGAGCCTACGGAAGTTGGAACCTGAGTTGTCCCAAGTGTCATCTTTAGAGTGTTAGTCGTGTCAGCTGGGAAAACATCATAGGTTGTCTTATCCCAGTCGTGTCAATAAGCGGGCATCTTGTCCTTTTGAGTTAGTCCACAGTGATGTATGGGGTCCTGTTAAAGATCAGAGTTATAATGGTTTTCGTTATTTTATTTCCTTTGTGGATGATTTTTCTCGCATGACATGGATCTACCTTCTCAAAAGTCGAGAATCTGTGCTATCTATTGTGAAACATTTTCATGAAGAAATATAAGTTCAGTTTGACTGCAATATAAAAACTCTCCAATCTGATAATGCTTTAGAGTATGTTCAAAAGGCTATGTCTGATTTTTGCAGTTCTGTGGGCATGATCCATCACACGTCTTGTCCTCACCCCTCAGCAAAATGGGGTGGCTGAGAGGAAAAATCGCCATCTTCTTGATATTGCTCGTTCGATCATGTTTCAATCCAATGTGCCTAAGAAATTCTGGTCTGAAGCTCTTTTAACCGCTTGCTTCTTAATTAATAGACAACCATCCTCTGTTCTTAAAGGACAAACTCCTTTCTCTGTGTTACGACCCACGGATCAACCCTTCTCTGTTCCCCTTAGAGTGTTTGGTTGCACTTCTTTTGTCCATAATTTTGACCCTAAGGATGACAAACTTTCTCCTAGGTCTATTAAAACCTTGCTCCTTGGTTATTCTAGTACTAACAAAGGATACAAGTATTACTGTCCTAGTCTTCATCGCATGTTTGTGTCTAGGGATGTTACCTTCTATGAGACCACTCCTTATTTCTCCGATGCTATGAGTAAGGGGGAGCAGTTGAGAGAGGGAGTGCCACCAGATTTTCAGAGTGAGAGAGTGGCACCATCTGTGCAGAGTGAGGGAGCGCCACCCATCATTCCTGATTATACTTTTATTCAGGACGAGCAGGCGGCTGACATGCCTATTATTCAGAAGTACCCATATGTTTATAGTAGGCGAGGCAGACAAGATCCGTAAGAGGTAGCGACACCAGTCCTTGAGCCTTCCTCATCGTCTTCTACTCACGAGATTCCTGCAGAAGCATCAGATCTTGATCTTCCTATTGCTGTTCGGAAAGGTACTCGTTCTTGTACTATTAGACATCCTATTACAAATGTGTGTTGTCTGTCCCACTTATCTAAGCAGGCCCGCACATTTGCTATTGGGATTGATTCTGTTGATATACCAAGGAATCACTATGATGCTCTGAAGGACAATGGCTGGAAACAGACAATGCATCTTGAGATGTCAGCTCTTTTACATAATGGCACATGGGATCTTGTTGACTTACCTACAGGGAAGAAAGCAGTGGGTTGCAGATGGGTTTTCACCATCAAACATAATCCGGATGGATCAATTGAGAGGTTGAAGGCCAGATTGGTAGCAAAAGGCTACACACAAACCTATGAAGTTGATTTCTTTGAGACCTTTTCTCCAGTAACTCGTCTAAATTCTGTGCGGATTATTATTTCTCTGGCTACTACCTTTGATTGGCCCCTATTTCATCTTGATGTTAAGAATGCCTTTCTACATGGTGACCTACAGGAAGAGGTATATATGGAGCAACCTCTTGGGTTTGTTGCTCAGGGGGAGTGTCAGAAGGTGTGTAAATTGAAGAAAGCCATATATGGGCTGAAACAGTCTCCTCGAGCTTGGTTTGACAAGTTCAGTGACGTTGTATTCCAGATGGGTTTTTCTTGCTCCATGACTGATCACTCTTTATTCTACTCTAGCTCTTCTTGTGGCTCTATCATTATTGCTGTATATGTTGATGACATGGTGATTATTGGCAGTGATTCTACAGGCATATCTCGTGTGAAGGAAGGTTTGCAGAGACACTTCCAAACGAAGGATCTGGGTAACTGAGATATTTTCTGGGCATTGAGGTGCTTAGATCTCATGCAGGTGTCAATCTATCTCAGAGGAAATATGTGCTTGACTTACTACAGGAGACAGACATGACTGAATCTAAACCGGTATCTACTCCTATGGATTATCACATCAAGGAGACGGTTGATGATATTGAGTACTCAGATCCAGGATATTACAGGAGAATAGTTGGCAAGCTAATATATCTGACTGTTACATGACCTGACATTTCTTTTACTGTAGGCGTTGTGAGTCAGCATATGTACTCAACACGACAGTCACACAGGACAACAGTTTGCCGGATTCTAAGATATCTGAAGAGTGCTCTTGGTAAGGGGATCACTTATTCTAAACCCAAGGTGACTCCATCTACTTTGACTCTCACAGGGTATTCAGATGCAAATTGGGCTGGTGATCATACTGAAAGAAGGTCTACATCAGGCAACTGTACCTTCCTAGGTGATCATTTGATTACTTGGAAAAGCAAAAAGCAGCATGTGGTAGCTAGATCCAACACTGAGGCTGAAACCGTGTTGTGGCCCATGCATGTTGTGAACTACAATGGGTCAAATCTATTCTTTCTGAGTTAAAAATCACTATTATGTCTTCTATGGAGCTCAAGTGTGACAACCAGTCTGCTATACACATTTCCAGGAATCGTATCTTTCATGAGCATACAAAGCATATAGAAGTTGATTGCTATTTTATTCGTGATCAAATCAAAGATGGTACTATTGTGACGCCATACGTCAAATCTGAAGATCAACTGGGGGATATCTTGACAAAGCCTTTGGGTCCGGCAGCTTTTAAGAGATTATGTGGCAAGCTCGGCATACAAGATGTGTACTCTCCAGCTTGAGGGGGAGTGTGAAACAACCTGCATCCCCGTCGATACTATCGACAGAAGGTCGATGGTATCGACTTTATCACAGCAACAGAAGAGCATTTCGTCAATACCATGGTATCGAGAGTTGATCAACGACGGAAATCGACGACCCGTCTCCTGTTTCTATCTTTATTATTATTAGTATATACACTTTACTGCTTTTCTTTACTTAGTGTATTTGCTTATATCTCTTTATTCTCTTCTCTTTATCCCATATTGCTCATCTCTAAATATTGTACACTCTCTTGTCTTATAAAAGAGAGACCATTGTATTCTTTTTAGATCATCCAATAATAAGCAATCTCGTTGCCAACTTCTAGATGGTATCAGAGCGGGCCGATCCACCTTAAACCTAATCCCTTTCTCACCCCAACCCTAGCCACCATCTTCTCCACCAACCCTAGCCGCCGCCACCCCACCTCCTTTTTTTTCCTGCCGCTACAGTACTGCTACAGTACCGCCACCCTCCCATCCAATCTCTCCACCAACCTCCTTCCCTTCTCCCTTCCTTGTGGCCTAATCCACTACAGGCCCCTCCGTCTAGTTCGTTTTCTCTTTCTGAAATCTTCGGACAGCCTCGGTAACTTTCCAGTTTTGGCACGTTGACGGAGTAATGGGCTTCATCCTTTCTGTTTGCCTGCGCCTCATGGTGGAGTGACTGATCCTCCATGTTGGCGTAGGTTTTTCTTTTCATCTACTGCCCCTACGTGGGTTTTTCTAAGATCCATGCGTGGATCTTCTACCTTCTACTACTAGTCCATGTGTTGGACTTCTGCCTCTGACTGCTGACTATTACTGCTCTCTGCGCCTGTGCTTCTGCCCCTGACTGCACCTTCCGATGGCGACTCCGGATCTTCCGCGTACTCTGTGTGTTACTACTGTGAAGTTGGATGGCTCCAACTATCACCTCTGGGCAGCTTCCTTTGAACTCTATGTTAAAGCACAAGGGCGCTATTCTCATCTATCGACCAAGGGACCGGACGCTCCCACTGCTGATGCTGATGACAAGACCAAGCTGGCCTATGATCTCTGGTCTAAGGAGGACTATGGTGTTATGACTTGGATGGTCAACAACGCCGAACCGAAGATCAACCAATCTCTCCTTCGTCTGAAGACTGCAAAGGATATGTGGGACCAACTCTCCCACGTATATTCTCACCAGCAAAATCCAAAGAAGGTGTTTGAGATCTTCAAGCAGCTGGCCAAGTAAGAGTTTTCTACTATTGATTCTATCGAGGACTACTACAACAACTGATGTGCTCTCTGGGATGAATTTCAGGTGTACCATCCGCTTTCTGCCGACATCACTGAAATCCAGCTTCAACGGAACGAACTTCAACTTGTCCAGTTCCTCGCTGGTCTACCCTTCTCCTTCGCCGGAGTTGTTGATCAGATTCTCTCGAGTGATCCTCTGCCTACACTGCGAGATGTTCTGAAACGTGTTCACCGTCTACCTTCTGTATCTCCGTCTTTGCCTGACACTTCTGATGGAGCGGCCCTTGTTCTTCGCACAGGTGACTCTCGTGGCCGCGGTCGAGGACGGGGCCGTGGTCGCGGACGCTCCTCTGCACCTGGACGTGGCTCTGGTACTGAGACTACTGAACCACGCTTCTGTACTTTCGGCAAGCGCACAAATCACAATGATGATCGCTGTTGGATCAAGCATGGCAAGCCAGCCTGGGCAAACCAAGTCACTACAGATCAACCTGAGACTACCACTACCTCTGCTGCTCCTTCTGTTGATTGGATCCGGTCGGAGTTTGAGAAACTTCTTCAGGCTCATCTTGCTTCTTCTGCGAAAGCCTCTACTGACGGGAGCGCTGCACTTCTGACCCAGTCTGGTAAAAATTCATGGGTGATTGATTCAGGTGCGACATCCCATATCTCTAGAAATCCTGTATTATTTTCTAACTTACATAATACTTCTGTTATACCTCCTGTTACACTGGCTGATGGGTCTAAGACACCTGTTACTGGCATTGGTGATATCTGCACTCCAAGTTGCCTACCTCTGCAGTCTACTCTTTATGTTCTGAAATTTCGTATAAATCTGTTATCTGTCAATAGAACTGTAAAAAGTCTTCGTTGCTCCTGGATGGTGTTGTGTTTCAGGATCTGCGCACGAGGACGACGATTGGTTCGGGCCATGAGGGACTAGATGGGCTATATTACTTGGACGTTTTAAAGACCGCAACATATCTGACATCCTCTGTGACAGGCATCCAGTGGCACTACCGTCTGGGACATCCTTCTGCAGCGAAATTGAAACATTTACTTCCTGATGTTTTAGATTCTGTTTTTCATTGTGAGACTTGCCAATTGGGCAAATAGACGCGAGCATCTTTTTCTAAGAAATCATGTATTAGTTCAAAGCAACCATTTGATATTATTCATGCTGATGTTTGGGGTCCTTGTTCTGTGTCCAGTATTTCTGGATTTTGCTACTTTTTGAGTTTTATTGATGATTTTTCTAGAACTAGCTGCATTTTCTTGCTCAAGGACAGATCTACTATACTTGATACCATTACTGCTTATTTTGCTGAGATCCGTACCCAGTTTGCCAAACCTATCAAAATTTTTCGCACTGATAATGCCCTTGAATTTGTGCAAGCCTCGGTCAACAACTTTTGTTGCAAACAGGGTACCATACACCAAACTTCTTGTGCCTACACTCCACAGTAAAATGGAGTCGCCGAATGCAACTCCTCAAAACTTGGCGGTGACGGTCAGGACTTTGGTGGCTTTACCAAAGGTTTTGTATAGTTGGAAGTACTTGTCGGCACAATGCAACTAGTCAAGCACACTCTTGTCGTCACGCTCGCCATGGATGTCTAGTAACTTCATTTTTACAATTCAATCTGCTTGTATTGGCTGAGGGGTGTGATAACGACCATTCTTGTCGTGGTTTGTTTCAAGTGTATGCAAGCGATGCTCGAACATTCTAACATGGTTGAGAATATTTTTGAAAGCTTCATCATGCTGGGCCTGATGTTGAAACAATATTGTACTATCGTTGCATTGCATCACGTTGTTCAGTTGATTTTGAATATGCTCCAACATTATACTAATTATGTCCACTCTATCGTTGACATATTGTACAATCACCGTGATTCTTTGGATGAAGAAAGCCTCCTTTAATCTCATGTAGGAAAGCTGATGTCTTTAGAGGAAGTTAAATACCCGACCCTCGACCTGCGGATCCAACTGCAGGCGCTGCTGACTGCTGTAGGCGCCGCTGGGTGGATAGGCGGAAAGCAGCTTGGAGAGAGGAACATATGGTGGCTCTGAAGGGAGAGAGTGAGAGAGGCCTGACTCCTTATGGTCAGGGAGTCCTAAAATAGGTCTGGGTAGTGCAACTCCTGTTTGTTGCTTCCAAGAGAACAGGCGTAGTGGCGGATTTATGGATGGGATCCATGGGGGGCGTAAGGGACAAGTAGGGATGCAAGAGAATGGACGAAATAGGAGAACGGACGAGAGACTAGGGGGTATGTGGTTGTTGGATAGAGAGGGATTGGTTGATCTCCATGCATCAACGACAGTGACTGGGCAGAAGAGGAAGTTGGGGCTGACAATGTTGTGGCCTGTTGAGCTTGCTTTGGACTGGTGCTTCGCCGTAAGCTACTGGCTGGCGGACGACTTCCACAAGAAGAGGCAGTAAGTTGTTCAGTAATCGGAAGAAGCGTTATGCATCAACAATGTGGATCGCAATTGCACATGAGAAGGGGGTAAGTTGGAGGAAGATGATGTGAAGGTGAAGTAGGACAAAAATGGGAGAGATGGAAGAGAAGGGAGGGGGCGTACCCTAATGAATTTAGAATTTGGCTCTAATACCACTTGATGTAGCCGTGCTAAGGAGAAGAAGAATAAGGGGAGATAAACCGACAACAAGCAAATAATGATTATTTTCTAATTCATCTACATAGACACAATCCCAAGGCTAGTTGATGATGATGATGATCTACATGGACACAATCCCAAGGCTAGCTTATATAAGACTCGATGACTTGATTTGCAAGTAAATAAAATAGTAAACTAAAATCCTAATTTAAGGAAATTCGGAATTAAATATAACATAAAATTTGAAAGTAAAAAAATAACTAAATGAAAGCCCAACTTGAGCCCAATAAGCTCAAATCGGCTTTGGCTAGGATCTAGACTTGCTTTCTATGCAAATACACCATCAATGTTTTAAAAATCGGTATGCGTTATGCTTTCGGAGGGGTTACCTTGTAGAGTATATGCGGTATGCGGGAGTATATGCGGAAGTATATGTGGTTTTGGATTTTTTATTAATTATTATATGTATATATATATTAATCATGAATTTACATATTTGATTTGTATAACTGTGTATCTAAATAATACAATTACAAGAACAATGGATGCAATCATGCAAATATGCAATCATCACAACATAAATAAATACAAACATGCACTATGATCTAAATCTAAACAAACATAGATGAATGTAGATGTAAAAAAGAAGAAATGAGAATATGTTTATCTGAAAATCGGGGTTTAATTGGCCTTGTATGCGGCCATGCAGCCGATTATGCAGCCTGGTCCGCTTTTGTGATGGATTTCCACTATGCGGTTCGATACGTGGTCCACACCTTGTATGCGGCCGCTTATGCAGCCGCACAGAGTGATTTTTAAAACACTGTCTGCCATTACGGATTTGCTTTAGTGAATGTCCCATGTAACCTAATTAATGCTAACAACACTTGTATAAGTTGTAATTTGTAAGTTTGTAACTTGTAACTGTAAGTTTTAAGTTCTAAGTTGTAACTTGTGACTTTGTAAGTTAGTAGCAGTTTAACAGACTTGACATTTTTGTTCATTTCTGCACTGACTCATCAGACATGGATCCCACCTTGACCTCTAAACATATAAATTTTATTATATAGTCTACTGTGTTTATGTCTAAACATTGTGTTTGCAAAATTTTATACATAGTTATCAGAACCGAACCGAACCGAACCGGCCGGTTCAACCGGTTGAACCGGGAACCGGTGCCTATACCGATTCGGTTTGGCCCCAAACTCGGAAATCCCTTTGAACCGGTCAAGAACCGGTGAACCGACCGGTCGAACCGGTGAACCGGTCCGGTTTTTACTGAACCGGCCGAGTCTGACTGACCAATGATTTGATGTATTTTTTGCTGAATTTTGTTGTTGCTGCAGGTACATGCTATACCCTCCTCCCTTTTCCCTATTCCTCCTATTCCTCCTCTTCCTCATCCTTCTTTTCATGTTTTTTCAATAGTTTGCTGTAGCATTTGCTTCTATTTTTGTTGCTACTTGCTGCTGCTTTCTTTTGTTGTATTCATCCTCTTGCAATTGCTCCGGTACATCTCTTCTTCATCTAGTCCCCTAGTAATTTCCATATAGTTAAAATATTCTACCTACCTTTTCTCATTCTTTAACATATTCCTACCGTCCTGCCAGGTCAATGGCTATACAAAAGCCTAGTGCTACTGTCTATATTTATATTCCTATAAGGTTTCCAATATCCTTATGCCAATTATACCGTGGTATCTCCTCATGTTAATGAAAGTATATTTGATTACTTGATAATTTGACACGGGAAATGCACTTTCAAATTGAATTATTGTCATTTCCATGCTAGTGTTTGATATACTCCTAGATTTGCTTACTTTTTCCTTGACTATTCATATATTATAAAGTTATAAAAATAATTTATGGTGTCATGCTGACGTCACCGGTTGAACCAGTGAACCGAGAACCAGAAACCTCACCGGTTCACTCACCGGTTCGTTCTGACAACCTTGGTTTTATAAATTAATTCCTTCATTTTATTATCGAAAGTGCCATCGAAATTCTGTCGAAGCTGTTCAGCTTCACTTGCAAATGTGGGGTACACCCCCTAGCCCCTACATATCCAATATGCAATATTATTGTATATTTAAGTAGATCTTGCCACTTGGATTGTCTTGGTAATTTTCATGATTTAATTCACTCATTTTGGCGTCGAAATCGTCAGGTCCGTAAACATCGATTTTTTTTGTCAAATTTCTATAAATTTCTTTTTTTTGGGCCATCGAATATGCAACACTGACATCGGACATTTAATTCTATGGTCTTGGTAAGCCGCGAAGTTGAGACGATGAAACTGGAAACATTGCTTGCTTGTATATTACAGAAGTCAAAGGAAACAACACCTCTACAAGGTCCCCTGGATAGAATCTTAACTAGCATATCATAAAAGTCAAAGGAAACACCTCTCTGAGGTCTTCTGGATAGAACCTTGACTAGCATATCACAAAAGTCAAAGGAAATACCTTTCCGAGGTCCCCTGGATTGAACCTTAACTAGCATATCACGGTAACTACCCGCCCTATATTTTCACTAGGGTCTGACGAGGTAGCCCTATCTCTGCCTGCGATAAGGCTGATATTAGAGTATCATGGGATAATGATTTCGAATATCACACATGAGCATATTGATTTTGAGGCTGAAACCCCCTCTCCTGACCACTATTGCCCTAGCCTAGGAGTAACATCCGATAATTGAAAAGAGATGACAATAATAGTATCCAACCTCCAACATTCAGTCTGGCTCGGATTAAGTTGGCTCTGCCAAAGTGATGTGACTTATCGACTCTTGGCATCTAATAATAGTTATTGATTTGTTCAGATTTTTTGTGGAACTTGAAATCTAGTTATTGATTTTCTTGATTTGTCTGTAAGGTTTAGGGTGCACAATGTGTTTACCCCGTATATTTATAAAGAGAACAATTACATAGAGGTCCACATAGAATAGAAAAATAACAAGTGAATATAAAGAACTTAAATAAAACACTATTTAACACTCCCCCTCAAGTTGGAGTATAGATATCAATCATGCCCAACTTATCCAAAAGCGAGCTGAAATGTTTCTTGGCTAGCAACTTTGTGAAGATATCAACATCTTGGTCCTCTGAGCGAGTGAAAGGAGTGCAGATACGACCATTCAGAATAGATTCTCTGATAAAGTGGCAGACAACTTCAATGTGCTTGGTCTGCTCATGAAAGACAAGATTATTTGCAATAAAAATAGCTGCTTTATTATCACAATGCATAAGAATAGGAACAGAAGATCCCACATCAAGTTCTTTTAGAAGAGACTGTACCCACAAAAGTTCACAAGCAGTGTGAGCCATAGCACGGTACTCGGCCTCAGCTCTAGATCTAGCAACAACATTTTGCTTTTTGCTCCGCCAGGTAACCAGATTTCCACCAACAAAAGTACAGTACCCAGTGGTAGATTTTCTGTCTATCTTGCAGCATAGTCAGAATCAAAATAGGCTTCAAGAGAGCAATGACCATGTTTTCTATAAGAAAAGTCTTTACTAGGAGCTTTCTTCAGATATCTCAAGATATGACGCAGTGCTTCCCAGTGACACTGTCTAGGCTTGTCAAGATACTTACTAACAAGACCAACAATAGTAGAAATATCAGCTCTAGTGACAGTCATATAGATTAGTTTGCCAACCAGTCTTCTATATCTTTTACTGTCAGGATACAAGGGAGATTCATCATCGTCCCAATTCACATTAGGATCTAGAGGTGTATCAGTAGGCCGAGCTCCAAGCATTCCTGTTTCCAGTAGAAGATCAAGAACATATTTTCGTTGTGATAGAACAAGAGCATTAGCAGTCCTGGAAACTTCAATTCCCAGATAGTATCTCAGTTTGCCCAGATCTTTAGTGACAAAGTGCTTGCATAAGTAGGCTTTAGTAGCATTAATTTCAGATATATCACTGCCCGATAAAATAATATCATCAACATACACAATAAGAACCACAATACCAGAGGACGTCTTTTTAATAAAGGCAAAATGATCAACATGAGATCTGAGAAAGCCATAGGTAGATAGAATCTTGCTCAGTTTATCAAACCAGGCACATGAACTTTGCTTGAGTCCATAAATAGACTTTTTGAGGCGGCAAAATTTGTGTGACTCCCCCTGAGCAACAAACTCAGGTGGTTGCTCCATATAGACTTCCTCTTGGAGATCACCATAAAAGAAGGCATTCTTGACATCCAGCTGTATAAGGGGCCAATCTAGATTGATTGCCACAGAGAGCAGAACTCACACAGAATTTAGCCTGACAACAGGAGAAAAAATTTCAAAGTAATCAATACCATAAGTCTGAGTGTACCCTTTCGCCACGAGGTGGGCCTTCAGGCGTTCAGCAGTTCCAACAGGATGATACTTAAAAGTGTAAACCCAACGACATCCAACAGGTTTGCAATCAGAAGGAGGATCAACCAGATCTCAGGTACCTCTGTCAGTAAGAGCAGCCATCTCCTCAGTTATGGCATGTGTCCAGACCGTACTCTGTAATGCGTCATGAACATTTTTGGGTACAGAGACAACAAAGAGAGCAACAAAAAAATTACTAACATGAACACTCAGGTGTGCAGTAGAGACATAGTTAGCAATATTATGAGATGTACATGATCTAGTACCTTTCTTGAGAGCAATAGGTAAATCTAGATCAGAAGTTACCTCGGCAGGGGCAAGACCTTCTGAAGGAGAAGATTGATTGTCAGTGGGGGGGTCTTGGGCAGGAGTAGACTGCGGCGGCAGATTCCTGCGTTGGTAAACAATGAGAGGAGGAGACGTAATCTCATCAGGTTGCAACATAGATGTAGGATCACTAATAATGGGCAGAGGCGCTGCAATGAGATCTGAACTCAACATGTTCCCCTTAGTAGAGTAGTATGGAGTGTCCTCAAAGAAAACTACATCACTGCTCGTAAGACACTTTTTAGTAACAGGACTATAGCAACGATATCCTTTCTGAGTCCGTGAGTATCCCTGAAAAATACATTTTTCAGCTCGAGGAGACAACTTGTCTTGAGTCGGTCTAAGTAAACGAACAAAACAAGTTAACTAAAAAATCCTCAGAGGTATAGAAAACAGAGGAAGATGGGGTTGTAGTACTTGTACAGAAATTTTATTCCCAATAACAGAGGAAGACATACGATTTATCAGAAAACAGGTAGTAAGAACCGCTTCTGGCCAAAAATGTTTTGGAACATTAGAATGCAGCATGAGAGTTCTAGTAACTTCAAGTAAATGCCTATTTTTCCTTTCAGCAACACCGTTATGTTGGGATGTATAGGCACAAGAAGTCTGATGAATTGTACCCACAAAATGACAAAATAATTCAACATTTTTTGAACAAATTCCAAAGCATTATCAGTACGCAGGATTTTAATAGGCACAAAATACTGAGTTTTAATTTCAGTAAAGAAGAACTTAATAGTAGGCAGAACTTGGGATCTATCTTTCAACAGAAACAACCAGGTAGCACGGGAGTAATCATCAATGAACAAAATAAAATATTCATTGCCTGACAAACTTGGAACATGACAAGGACCCCATACATCAGCATGAACCAAATCAAAAATATTTTTGCTACCAATCTGAGATTGTTTGGGAAATATAGTTCTGGACTGTTTGCCTAATTGACATGCCTCGCACTGAAAACTGTGCGTGCCTACACCAGAAATAACATGTTTTAATTTATCAACTGATGGATGCCCAAGTCTAAAATGCCATTGTAATGCAGAAACAAAAGACGACAATGCTGAAGCTAGAGCTGTAGTAGCAATCCGTTTCAACTCATCCAAGTAGTAGAGTCCATCAGGTCCTTCATGTCCCCTACCAATCTTCATCCTCGTGCGAAGGTCCTGAAAAACACAAGTACCCGGTACAAAGGTCAGACTGCAGTTCAGATTGCGTACACTTTTACTGACAGACAACAAGTTTAGCGGAAAATTTGGCACATATGAAGTAGATCTTAGAAGGACTTGAGCACAAATATCACAATTCCAGATACAACAGATTTTGAACCGTCAGCAAGCATAACAACAGACTTAGAACAAGGCTTAGACGGTCTATAAAAAAGAGAACGATTGCCAGAGATTTGAGAAGAGGCTCCAGTGTCAATCACCCGTTTGATATTACCAGCACTAGAAGGAGCACTCAGGAAGGCAGAATCACAACTAGTGTAAGTGGCAGCGCGAGCTCCTGAATCAGCAGCCGATGAGGAGGATGCACCGGTCCTCTCAAGTAGGAGACCTCAACAGTGGAGGGGCTCGAGGGAGCAGCAGAAGGTGTCTAAGAAGCGCCCTCAAACGCAACATTGGCCCACGCAGGTGTGCCATGCTTCTTCCAACATCTGTCTTCAATATGGTTTTTGCGGCCACAGAAGTCACAATACCGCTGAGCAGCGACACCTCGAGATGCATCAGCAGATGAGCCACGACCAAGGGAGCCACGTCCCCGTCCAGGAGCAGAAGAACGGTTGTCCAGAGGTCGACCGTGACCCCTACCACGACCACGACCAGACATAGCAGCAAGAGCAGTAGTGTCACCAGTGTCAGAAGGCAGATCTGACGAGGAAGTCGACAGTCGTTGTAGACGTTGAAAAGCACTCGCCAATGTGGTTAAAGGATCACTGGCAAGGATCTGGTCAACCACACCAGCATATGAGTCAGGAAGCCCGCAGAGGAATTGGACAACCTGGAGTTCCTGTCGCTGTCGCTGCATCGTGGCTAAATCAGTAGATAAGGGGTGAAGATTCTCAAGTTCAACCTAGACACCTTTGAAGGTTGAAAAGTAGTCAGCAATATCGGGCCCAGTGAAGTGCAGGCGGGACATCTGTTTGTTCGGGTCAAACACTTTTTTCAGATTTTTACTATGTGAGTAGGTACTGGCCAGTTGATCCCACATCTCCTTGGCAGTCGGGAGACGAAGTAGAGTAATGCTGATGCGAGTTTCACTGCTGTTCAGAATCCATGTCATCACGGTCAAGTCATCCTTGACCCAGTCATCATAGATCTTTTTCTCCTTGGACTTGGCAGTACTGGATGGAGCTTGTCTTGGGGCTTCGCAAAGATCTCCATGGATGTTGATAGTTGCGCCCATCTAGCTTCACAGTAGTCACTTGACGACGAAAGTTATCATGGGAGAAGGCCATGAGCGAGACCGAGTCAAAAAACGGTAGAGAACGATAGCAGAAGTCAGAACCACCTAAATCCTCCGGCTAGGCAGCCGTAGGCAGATAGAGAAACTGGAAGGACCAATTTACATGAAGACTACGCCAAGGCGCAACAGAGAACCCGACAGCTCAAGGGCCGGCATGGGCAGAGAGGTGTAGGGCTCTGAAGACCCTCAAGACGAACAGTCAGAGGCGACAAGGGGTGGTGCGGGCGACACTAGTAAGCCAGACCCACATGAGGAGGGCCGCCGGCGG
This sequence comes from Alisma plantago-aquatica, assembly GCA_963693085.1. Taxonomy (NCBI): domain Eukaryota; kingdom Viridiplantae; phylum Streptophyta; class Magnoliopsida; order Alismatales; family Alismataceae; genus Alisma; species Alisma plantago-aquatica. The sequence continues at coordinate 1,182,264,638 of OY856409.1, forward strand.
GAGCAGCTGGCCGCACGACGGCGGGCGAGTATCGTGGCAGTGGCAGCCGGCGGTTGCTGGCGGTGGGGCAGTCCGCGAGGGGGGGGGTGCCGCCGGGGAAGATAGAGAGGCTGCAGCTACGGGGAGAGTGGCAGCTAGAGCACCTGCTTTGGTACCATCTTGATTTGTCTGTAAGGATTAGGGTGCACAATGTGTGTACCTCGTATATTTATAAAGAGAACAATTACATAGAGGTCCACATAGAATAGGAAAATAACAAGTGAATATAAAGAACTTAAATAAAACACTATTTAACAGATTTGTTCAGATTTTTTGTGGAGCTTGAAATCTATTTGGTTTATAGAATGTGTACAACATGTTTCATATAACTTTAGCGGTCGGTGTGTGTTAATGGTTTTATGTGTGCTATATACCAAAAGGCACATAAAATATATGCATTTTCAATACAGTAAATTTGAAGCCAAAGTTTATCACTTGCACTGAGTCACTAACCTGGCTACACTTCAGATCAGAAATTATTCTAATAACGATGCATGGTCAATCCTCAGAATTAATAAGGTTGTTAGCATTGAGTAAGCACTTGTTTAACTAGTGGTGTCATTATAATTTTTGCATTTCTGGTAATAATGATAATTTATAAAAAGCGTTGTACTTGTTGGAATAATTTTGTTCCTGAAGCATGTATAGGAAGAAATATGCTGTATTTTTCTGTGAGTAGCAATTGTGTATAATTTATCCCAAAAAACAAAAAAGCTGAAAACATTGGATGAACAACCTTGTTTAAGTAGTGAGATGCTATAATGCATATATACTCCTGTTAATATCTGAAGAATGTAATAATAAATTTAAACACGTGCAGTAGAAGCACATATGGGAAGCATCCGAAGGAATGGGCTGCGTTTCTTTGTGGGAATGCTTACTCTATTTACAGATTCAAGAAACGTGTGTAGTATCCCTGGGTAGAAACACAAATGCTGGACAGCTTCATTGGAACTGGACTGATCTTGCTAGTTGCTACTTTGCCAGGCGTCCATTTGATGAAACAATAGGTTGATTGTTGTAATATGATTGGAATGCATTATGCAGCGTAAGACCATTTGATAATCCCAACTGTTTTGCTGTTGGTATTTTCGCATACACATCAGTTTGCCTTTTCATTTTTTGCATCTGAGATCAGGCTTGTGCTGTTCTTGCCTTGCACGGAAAAAACCAACTAGTACTGCCATATAATGCCGACAATAAAGTAGGTTCGTGCTGTCTGAGAACATATACACACATAACGCTGCAGAGCTGCATACACATGCCAAGTTCCCAACCAAAATGGGAATAGTGCCATTCGGTTATTCATTTTTTTAGATGTTTTATTGAATAAATCATGATATACCCTATTCGTGCAGGCAGACTGTGTACCGTGTGAAGCAGAGAACTTGGTTGAAGTGCAACAAGGCTTCCAGACGATTCTATCGTATACGGTGGAGCTGGAGCCTAAGCTGTGGTTACCTGTCCGCTTGATTGAAGGGAGGCTGTGCAAGGAAGTGAGAATTAACATTTCTTCAATCCGACAAGAGGCTGAGAGGATTCAAACTACCGCCATCCCGAGCACGTACTCTATCTGAATCTTGGTCACTGGATGCTGATGACGAGAGAGAGTCTTTGAGAATTATCATGTATTATATTGATTCATATCTTGATTATTTCTCCTTGGTACTGTAACCACACTGATGAAGCATTAATAACATTTGGGACTGTACTAAGCATACCAACCAAGCCTAACTAGTTATCAGTCTTTTATACACGCAACAATATGTCAATATATAGATTCAACACATACTCTAATTCATTATTTCAGGTCTTCCTATTTAATGATTTTTGTTTTAAATAGCTAATTGATAAGCATTCTAGCATTCCCATGAAAGTAAATGCATATAAGCTTGCCCCAAATTTGCAGAGATAGGATGAGTTAGGGTTGAGATGAGAATCCCGCCGTGTCATATCTGGTTTTAGCAGGTTTTGTACTCATGTTCATTGACAGGTTGCAGGGCGAGTCTAAGCCCGGTAACTTATAAAAATCTCAACGCATTCTTGGCTCGCGTATCCGATCTGGATCTCCGAGTGGCTAGAATAATATATTAAAATAGAGATTTTTAAATATATAAAGTAAAGTGCATGGAGGGGGTTCAAATGCAATTTTTACCATCATTTTCTCAAATTACAAATCAGTCCTTTGTTCACAATACAAAACATTGTCTGAAGAACCAAGGAGGTGTTCTATGCAATGTTTGCACACTTTCGTCTCCACACTCCCCACCATTGCCCTATTGACCTGTTAGAGTTCATTCGGATAAAGCTGGAGGTGGAAAAAGATCACAGATGGCAGAATAGTTTTGTGGATTGCTAGCGGTATCAGATACCTTTGTTATCAATTCGAATATTTGAAGATTTCCCCTCTTGCTTCAGGGTCTGCCATGGAGCGATTGTGATGCCATGTCTCTAAAACTTGCTCTGTCGATTGATGAACACTCTTCCGTCTTTGCAGTCATCCTTGGCAGCTTGCCAGTCAAAGTTGTCGCTTTTGTTCCAAGATAGTCATGGCCTCCTCAGTCCTCTTTTCATCCACATCCTCTTCTGACCTAGACCACGGTCACGAGGCTCTTACAGTGTATTGTCTAAATGATTTGTCCCTTGTTGCGGAAAAGTTGACTGGCCTAAATCGCGCAGTCCTAAAATTGGAGGCAGATTTGAGGTAGTCGAGCTTTTACATTTATAAACCTGAATCTTTCTAGGCCCCCGCAACTTTGTTTACGGGGTCGAAGTAGATATACGGGGTCGAACATAGGGACAAGGGGGGTAGTGTTGAGAACACGGAATCGACACGCTACACTCCGGCAGGTATAAAGAGAATAAATTCTCGAAAAGGGAAGCTGTAAGATGTCACAAATAAAACAAAGAAAACTATCTCCAACTGGAGCTACTAGAAAGATTTGAGGTTTTAGTCATTTAGCAGTTTTTAGGGGTTTTCATGCAACAGAAACAGAAAGATATTGCTCGAGCTAAAGCGAGGTACGAAGGATAAAACTCCGGTAAAACAAGCAGCGGTAGAACCAGTCCTGTACCCCTCCTCTCGAAGCGGGTACCTTTAACAAGGCATCAGCGCCCCTCTCGAGGTCACTGGACTAAAATTAGAGTGGAAAGGTCACTAAAGCAACTCCATTCCAGGCACTCTCGTACTCCAGAATCGGACCAAACACTAGAGCCACAACACAACTCTCGAAGTTGTTGTGACGGGAAAACATGATTTGTTAGCTAAACGAAACGCGATCCAAAACAGGCAAGCTAGAGTTCGGATATCAATCATATCAGTCATCCAACATTGTGTACCAAGCATAGAGCAACAAGTAATTAAGCATCTTCTATTTTCATAGACAAATAAAGGGTCTTAATTACAATGCACAAATAAGGAATTAAATGACAGAAAGTAAAGATAGGTGTCACCTCCTTGATGTAGAAAGACGACAGGGTGCTGTAGCTCTCCTGCCCGATATCGGTCAGAGGCCTAGCCCGATACCGAGGTGTCGGGCGGCACACCCTCTCGGACGACACGCACCGACTGTCGACTGTATCGCTCAAGGACCCTGGCCGATACGCTCATGTCGGGCGGCACACCCTCTCGGGAGGCACGCTCGACAAGCTAAGCGTATCGGTTTGATATCGTGTCGGGCTAAGAGCTACACATTGTTGTTGTCGGGCACTTGTGTCGCTCATCTACGTCGGCCGATATCGGCCCGCAGTGTCGCCCGGGACGGTCCTAAGTGAACTTCCCCCTCCCTCTCGGGATGAGGAGAAGCTCACCTAGCGTCGCCCGAGACAAGCACTGGTGCATGACACGTATGCTCTCACAGTCTCCTCAGAAGATAGCTCAACTCCCAACTGTCCGAATTCTAAAACTCCGAACTGTCTTTTCGGCTCCCTTTAGTTGCTATTTATAGTCAACTGGACAGGAGGAGTTATGGTGCTCGAAGCGCCACGTGGCCCCCTTAAGCGCCGGTCGATGGACGACCGATACAGTTATAGCTCAGCGCGGAGGTGTCTGCTATCAGTCACGTGACGGGCGACGCGTCTGCCGGTGGGTGGCTGTGTCGCCCACCAAGTTGGGTTGTCGGGGCGAGCCGGGCTCCCTGTCGGGTAGAAGGCGTGTCGTCTGTCAGCTTCTTCTCGCGCGACACCTCTTTGTCGAGCGTCTTTGTGTCGCCCAGCCCCTGTCGGGCAGGGGTTGTATCGGGCGTCAGGGAGGCCGAGACAGGCTTGGACTTATTCATGGGCCGGAGCGACCTTATTGCCCAAAAACAAGGAAAACCTTACAAAAGATAGGAAAATTGGAGTAAGAGCATTGCTTGACCAATTATTGTGAAAATGCTAATAAAATAGAGGAAAATAGCAGAAAAGGACAGTTTTGATAACAAAATAAAGGGCAAAAACGTCAAAAAACCCGGTGTTATCAACTCCCCAAACTTAGCGTTTTGATTGTCCTCAATCAATATTTAAACTATATTTTTGTGATGCTTCATTTTGCTCGGATAACTTTCAGGCCAAGAGGTAAAACAAGTATAGTAATGCCTTTAGAGATAATGTTGCTTCACTGCAAATAAAAGACTATGCGTTTCCTTGCCTTATTATTTCAGTAAAATTTTTCTCTACAGCTTCAGCGAGACTTTGTTGTATGATTCCGAAGTTAGCTTACGCACCAAACAACTTTATTTTCGGGGCAGAAAGTTGTGTATAGGGTAGGCTAAGGCTTTTTGGGTTTTTTCATTCTTATCTCTCATCAGTCCATCCAGGTAAGAGTCCGTTAACGGGCAAGTGGTCCCTACAGTCCAAGCCAGTTGACTTTAGAGCAGTGATTTCACATCCTACGTACCACTGCCCCAGATCTACCATGCCTAAAGATGAGTACTTTTGGAAAACAAGTGGTGTATATATTTTTTTTCTTTTTCTTTTATTGGGCACAACTCTCATGCTTTTATTCACTCTCTTAAGGCTTCTCTCTCTTTTTGGGATTTTTGTTGGGTAAGGGGGAACAAAGAGATTCCTGCTGTTTGAGCAGCTTTTTCCTTCTCCATACTCGTCTCTTAACTGTTTGCGAAATTATTGTATTTTTCGAAATTTTTGGCATGACAAAGCATATTCTTTTGTTCGTTTGAAGCAGCATTATCAAAAAGATATAATAGGACTTGAGTCACATTCAGCGCATAGAAAACTAACTTGGCAAGCAGTTGCATCAGGTTTTTACTAATATAGCGACTTTGTACATATGCATGAGAATAAAATAAGCAAAGGAAAGATTTTTAATTTTTTTTAATATGGCATACATGCGTACATCAGATATACAATAAGCCATAAGAACATATATAAGCACATCAGATATAAAGTAAGCCAGAAAGCGTGAAGAGCTTGAAGCGGAAAAGAATTTTATACCTCCCTCACGGAACATGGGTACCCCCCCAAACTTACTCCACACTCTGTCCCAGAGTGGTGAAGAAGACAGGGTAAGGTAATGTTTAGCCAGTGAGGGTTAGCTCGCTGATGTGCTGCAATATGCTCCTACGAAGTTGCATCATGCCATTGGGAGGTTGTCTAGCGGGTTCACTCTGTGATCGAGAGGTTGATACAAGCGTGACCTTCAAAATTGTTTGCTTGGCCCTCTTTGCTCCTGATCCTCCATTGTGAACATGAACAAAAGGACTAATTATCAATCCCAGTTTAGTCCATCTGAGTCCGTTTTCGTCCCCAGGAGTGTGTAGTCAGAGGGCCCCCTCCCCTACGGGGATGGAACCGGAAAGTCCCGATTCCACCCAGAGGCCACCGACGAAAATACTCGTGCTGTCTCTGTAGATGGTCTTAAACCACTGCAGAGACAGACTCTGATAACAAGGTGATCCTCCATTGGAGCTACCAAATCAAGAAAAATCTTTCCGCATTCTATCTGCGGTAGTCGACGGCTCGCTGGCTTGGGATTTCTACGTTTCTGCCCGACAATTGTTGCTTCATCTGCGACCGCCATTTTTCCTGTAATCAAGTTTATTGACCATTTATATGTTAGATAGGAAAAGTAAAAGAAACTCGATAAGACTTATTACAAACTCCGGCATCATCCATCAAAATAAAACTCAAATCGATACAAAACTGGGCGATACGAAGAGTGCCGCGCGGTAAAACATACCGCCCGATATGGGTATATCGGCCGATAAGGTCGCCAAAGAGCAACTGCCCGACAGGACGTCACAAAAGAAAAACGTGTCGCCCGACATGGCGTGTCGGGCAGAAACCATCGGCCGTTATGTCGCGATTAACTGCGTCGGGCGATACAAAATTCGACAGCGCGCGATAGGAAAAACTCGTGTCGGGTGATAAGCCTGTCGAGCGATAAGCATGTCGGTCGAGAGGCCTGTCGATCGATAAGCCTGTCGGGCTATACCTTTGCTCATAGGAGCCATCACCCAGTACCACGGTGAAGGAAACTGGCCGACACGGGAGCAAAAGGGCGGACTACTGCATGCGTTACAGGTGGCTAAAAGTAGCAAAGTGTGAAAGCCCGACACGGTAAAACCACCGTTCTTATTTATAGCAAGCTCGGCCGGGGGCTAAACAGACATCTCTGAGGCGCGCGTCGGCCAACGGGTCAGGCGGTTCCCGAGACGATGGTCACATCAGTCTCATTAAGGGCATTTATTCTCATGCACGATAGGGTGCACGCCGCCCAGGAATGCCAACCGTCACGGCCGTTGCGATGCCCGAGAGATCAAAGCCCGGTACGGGCGGTCCTGTGCGCTAGCTGAGCGGCTGACCGACACGGTCTAAAACAGGCGGCCGAAAAACTTAAAACAAAGCTGGAAAAAGCATTTGACGGGCAAAACATCATTGGTTAGGGCAGAGTCCTCCCGCCCTCAGACAGAAATGCTTGTCAAAGCTTCAGAAAATTCAGCGATGACCCATAAAATAGAAGAGTCGGCATGCTCGGCGCGTGCTCTGACTCGGGTCTTATTACAATCCATAAAGTTTGTTTTTACTTGTTATATTAAAAATGCAACCTATGTTAAGAAAGAAAGAAAGAAGAACCCGGGATGCCTCCCGAGGAGCACTGGGGTTTGCGTCGCCAGCTCGACCGGTGTAGGATCATCTTGTTCAGCCCTCAACTGTACCCATATCTTGCAGACTGATCTCTGCCCTCCTGACAAATGCTTCGTCTTCATAGAACCTTTTCACCCTGTGCCCATTTACCTGAAAGGCCTTGGTCGGATCGTCTTTGTCGTAGAGCTCCATCATTCCTGATGGATATATCTTTGACACTGTGAACGGTCCAGACCACCTTGTTTGCAACTTCCCAGGGAAAAGACGAATAGAGGACTTGAATAACAATACCTTGTCTCCTTGGCTTACATCCTTTCTCCTGAGATGGGCATCATGCCACAACTTTGTCCTCTGTTTGTAGATTTTTGCGTTTTCGTAGGCAGTCACCCTCAGCTCTTCGAGCTCTTGGAGTTGCAAAAATCTCTTTTCTCCAGCTTTGTCGAGGTCCATATTTAGGAACTTGATTGCCCAAAGGGCCTTGTGTTCCAATTCCAAAGGCAGGTGGCATGATTTTCCGTAGATGAGTCGGTAGGGGGTGGTTCCAATGGGTGTTTTGTAAGCAGTACGGTAGGCCCAAAATGCGTCATCAAGCTTCATGGACCAGTTTTTCCTCGTTCGGTTGATAGTTTTCTCCAAGATTTGCTTGATTTGCCTGTTGGAAACCTCTACCTGCCCTGACATCTGTGGGTGGTAGGGTGTAGCGATCTTGTGCCTCACTCCGTACTTTCGTAGAAGTGCTTCAAACTGTCTTTCTCCAAAGTGCGACCCTCCGTCGCTTATCACAGTACGCGGTACACCGAAATGAGGGAAGATGGTCTTCTCGAAGAGCTTGATAACCGACTTGGCGTCACAGGTTTGGGTGGCTACCGCTTCCACCCACTTCGATACATAATCTACTGCCACTAGTATGTATTGATGCCCCCGAGATGGGGGAAACGGTCCCATGTAGTTGATCCCCCACACGTCAAATAATTCTACTTCGATCCAACTTGTCATTATCATTTCATTCCTCCGCCCTATGTTTCCTGTAAACTGGCACTCTTTGCAAACCTTCATAAATTGTGCAGCGTCTTTAAACAAGGTGGGCCAGTAGAAACCTGACTCTAACACTTTTACAGCTATTCTCTCGCTACCCAGGTGTCCACCGTAGGGGGAGGCGTGGTATTCTTTTAGGATGTCTGCGGTTTCTTCCTCTGGGATGCACCGCCTGTATAAGTTGTCAGCACATCTTCTGAACAGGAGAGGATCATCTCAGTAGTAGTTTTTGACATCCGCAAATAGCTTCTTTTTCTGATTGTACGTGATGTCAGGAGGCAGTTCTCCGCAGGCAAGATAATTGCAGATGTCTGCAAACCAGGGTAAACTTTCTTCTTGAGCTTCTGCCAACATCAGAGCCTCGTCGGCGTAGTCATCGTTGATTTGAGGCCCTCTCTCTCTCTCAGTCACGATTCTTGATAGGTGGTCTGCGACCACATTCTCTGCGCCCTTCTTGTCGATAATTTCGTGGTCGAACTCTTGGAGCAGTAAGGCCAACCTCAACAGTCTGGGCTTAGCGTCTTTTTTTTGCATTAAATATTTTATAGCCCCGTGATCTGTGTATACCTTGACTTTGGCTCCAACGAGATACGACCTGAATTTATCAAACACGAAGACGATCGCGAGCATCTCCTTCTCAGTTGTTGTGTAGTTTACTTGAGCCTCGTCCAACGTGCGACTAGCGTAGCAAATCACATGGTGCTTTTTGTCTTTCTTTTGCCCCATGACTGCTCCAACCGCGTACTCGCTAGCGTCGCACATCAGCTCAAAAGGTAAACCCCATTCCGACGCTTGAAGGATAGGTGGTGATATCAAAGCGTTTTTCAGGGCCTGAAAAGCACTTAGACAATCGTTAGAGAAAACAAATTCAACGTCTTTTACCAGAAGATTGGACAGCAGTTTGGAAATCTTTGAGAAGTCCTTGATGAATCTTCGGTAATATCCCGCGTGCCCGAGGAAGCTTCGCACCCCCGTCACGGATCTCGGTGGAGGAAGCTTGGATATTGCTTCAACCTTGCTTGCATCCACCTCAATCCCACACTTCGAGATCTTATGCCCAAGAACGATGCCCTCCCACACCATAAAATGGCACTTCTCCCAGTTTAGAACTAGGCTGTTCTCCTCGCACCTTTGAAGGACCAATGATAGATTCTTTAGACAGTTATCAAAGTCCTTCCCATAGACGGAAAAGTCATCCATGAAAACTTCTACGATGTCTTCTAGAAAATCTGAGAACATCGATATCATGCATCGTTGAAAGGTGGCGGGGGCGTTGCAGAGTCCGAAGGGCATCCTTCGGAAGGCATAAGTGCCGTAAAGGCAGGTGAACGTTGTTTTCTCTTGATCGTCGGGCAAAATGGGTACTTGGTAAAAACCTGAAAACCCATCAAGAAAACAAAAGAAATCGTGATGCACTAACCTTTCGAGAACTTGGTCAATAAAAGGTAGCGGAAAATGATCCTTCTTTGTAGCATGATTTAGCTTTCGGTAATCTATGCACATCCGCCAGCCGGTGACGGTCCTTACCACCACCTCATTGCCCTTCTCACCCTTAACCACCGTCATTCCGCCCTTTTTGGGCACTACATGGATCGGACTTACCCAATTGCTATCGCTGATTGGGTAAATGATCCCCGCATCCCTAAGCTTTATTAACTTTTTCTTGACGACCTCCTTGAGCATCTGGTTCAGCTTCCTCTGGGGTTGAGCCATAGGCTTGGCAGATTCATCCAAGTTGATGCGATGCATGCACAGGGCGGGGCTAAGGCCTTTGATATCATCTACTGAATATCCTATAGCCCTCTGTGGAGCATTAACTCCTCAAGGAGTCGGTCCAGCTGGTTTCTTGAAAGATCGACATTTACGATGATGGGGTTTCTGTGCTCTGCATCTAAGAACTCGTACTTCAGGCCTTCGGGCAACGCTTTTAACTCTGGCTTTGGTCTGGGTGCCTTCTCCTGAGGCTCCTCCTCGAGAGAGGCATACTTCGCAGACTCCACCTCTGTATCCTCTTCTTGCAAATCTTCGTCAGAAAGGTTGAGAAGGTTGAGGTGCTTCGCGACCTCAGGATCTTCGAGGTCAGGATCTTGATAGTTTATAGCCCTTAAGAGGGGGTCTACTGTCCGGATATCTTCCTCTACTTCCTCGCAGAATTTATTGTAGCTATCTGCGAAACATGCTGATTCAGATAGGGACGGGCTCTTCATGATCTCTTTCAGCTTGAAGTCGATATGGTTGTTTCCGACCCTTAAGGTGATCATCCCCTCAGAAACATCAATCAGCGCCCTCCCTGTCGCCAAGAAGGGGCGACCAAAGATGATCAGGCAACGGGGGTCTTCAGCTGTGTCGATAACGACTATATCGCAAGGAATGAAGAAGTCACCAACCCTGATCGGCACATCTTCGACAATGCCAACGGGTCTCTTAAAGGTGTGATCCGCCAGTTCAATCCGCATGTTGGTTCAAACCATGTCGGTCAAACCCACCCTTTGTGTGAAGCTTAGGGGCATGATTCTTATGCTAGCCCCAAGTCTGCTAGACCCTTGCGCTCGACGTTGTCTCTGATGGCGAACAGGATTGTGAAGGCTCCGAGATCCCTTCTCTTATTTGGCGTGTCGGGCTTCAGGAAGGTGGAGGAGGCGGAAGCTAGATACACTGTCTCTGTCCTTCCTCCCCTTCTCTTCTTTGTGATAAGGTCCTTAAGGAACTTGGCATACATAGGCATCTCTTCCAATGCGTCAAGGAAGGGGACTTAAAGATGCAGTTTCCTGATCGAGTCCATGAACCTTTCGTGACGCCTTTTCAGATTTGCCTTGATCAGCTTACGTGGGAACGGCAGCCTTGGAGCATAAGAATTCCTCCTACCAGGTAGCTCATCGGAAGGATTCCATGCAGGCTCTTGATCTTCTGCTTGTCTACCTTCGCCCTCTGCTGGAATGATACTCTCCGACCTCGGTTCAGGCTCTGGTTCGGCATCAGCTGTGCGCTCCACCATCTTTCCAGACCTCAGTACCGCCATTCTGGCAGTTTCTGGATATGAGAGCATCTTTCCCGCAGGGTTCTTTATCAGAGCCACCATCTGGGCCAATCGTTGATTGACTTCCCATTGGCGCATCCGCAGACTTTCCATCTAGTGTTGCATGGAATACTGAGCTCTAGGGCTGGGAAGTGCACCCTGCACCAGCCGGTTGATGATATAGTCTTGTCTTTTTATGAAAGCATACAACTGGACAACCAGACTGGGCTGGTGTGAAATCTCATCTCGGCCTTGACATTCACCTTCAAACGGAGATTGCTCACAATGAGACATGGCATCAGATCTCGAAGGAATAGGTCACCGTTCTTTAGGGTTCCCGAGATGGCGCGAGAAATCAAGGTTAGAAGATAGATTTATTAATTTCAAACAGAGAATAATAGTAAAGAAGAAAAAGAGTGCTGTCAAGCTCATTTCTAAGCTTGAGGCACAAGAGTGTAGTTAGTGGATTCGGATTCGTCAACAGTGCCATTTTTTCCTTGTCCCCGGCAACGGCGCCAAAAAGTTGACCGGCGTAAATCGCGCGTCCTAAAATTGGAGGCGGATTTGAGGCAGTCGAGCTTTTACATTTATAAACCCGAATCCTTCTAGGCCCCCGCAACTTTGTTTACGAGGTCGAAGTAGATATACGTGGTCAAACACAGGGACAAGGGGGGTAGTGTTGAGAACACAGAATCGACACGCTACACTCCGGCAGGTATAAAGAGAAGTAAATTTCCAAAAAGGGAAGCTGTACGATGTCACAAATAAAACAAAGAAAACTATCTCCAACTGGAGCTACTAGAAAGATTTGAGGTTTTAGTTATTTAGCAATTTTTAGGGGTTTTCATGCAATAGAAACAGAAAGATATTGCTCGAGCTAAAGCGAGGTACGAAGGATAAAACTCCGGTAAAACAAGTGGAGGTAGAACCAGTCCTGTACCCCTCCTTTCGAAACAGGTACCTCTAACAAGGCATCAGCGCCCCTCTCGAGGTCACTGGACTAAAATTAGAGTGGAAAGGTCACTAAAGCAACTCCGTTCCAGGCACTCTCGTACTCCAGAATCGGACCGAATACTAGAGCCACAACACAACTCTCGAAGTTGTTGCGACGGGAAAACACGATTCGTTAGCTAAGCGAAACGCGATCTAAAACATGCAAGTTAGAGTTCGGATATCAATCATAGCAGTCATTCAACATTGTGCACCAAGCATAGAGCAACAAGTAATTAAGCATCTTCTATTTCCATAGACAAATAAAGGGTCTTAATTACAATGCATAAGTAAGGAATTACATGACAGAAAGTAAAGATAGGTGTCGCCTCCTTGATGTAGAAAGATGATAGGGTGCTGTAGATCTCCTGCCCGATATCGGTCAGAGGCCTAGCCCGATACCGAGGTGTCGGGCGGCACACCCTCTCGGGCGGCACGCACCGACTGTCGACCGTATCGCTCAAGGACCCTGGCCGATATGCTGATGTCGGGCGGCACGCTTGACAAGCTAAGCGTATCGGTTTGATATCGTGTCGGGCTAAGAGCTACGCATTGTTGTTGTCGGGCACTTGTGTCGCTCATCTACGTCGGCCGATATCGGCCCACAGTGTCACCCGAGAAGGTCCTAAGTGAACTGCCCCTCCCTCTCGGGATGAGGAGAAGCTCACCTAGCGTCGCCCGAGATAAGCATTGGGGCATGACACGTATGCTCTCGTAGTCTCCTCGGAAGATAGCTCAACTATCAACTGTCCGAATTCTAAAACTCCGAACTGTCTTTTCGGCTCCCTGTAGCTGCTATTTATAGTCAGCTGGCCGGGAGGAGTTATGGTGCTCGAAGCGCCACGTGGCCCCCTTAAGCGCCGGTCAATGGACGATCGATACAGTTATAGCTCGGCGTGGAGGTGTCTTCTATCGGTCACGTGACGGGCGGCGCGTCTGCCGGTGGGTGGCTGTGTCGCTCGACAAGCTGGGTTGTCGGGGCGAGCTGGGCTCCATGTCGGGTAGAAGGCGTGTCGTCCGTCAGCTTCTTCTCGCGCGACACCTCTTTGTCGAGCGTCTTTGTGTCGCCCAGCCCCTGTCGGGCAGGGGTTGTATCGGGCGTCAGGGAGGCCGAGACAGGCTTGGACTTATTCATGGGCCGGAGCGACCTTATTGCCCAAAAACGAAGAAAACCTTGCAAAATATAGGAAAATTGGAGTAAGAGCATTGCTTGGCCAATTATTGCGAAAATGCTAATAAAATAGAGGAAAATAGCAGAAAAGGGCAGTTTTGATAACAAAATAAAGGGAAAAAACGTCACAAAAACCGGTGTTATCAAAAGTTCACAACTTACTTTCTCTATTTATTATGCAACTTGAGATCCCATCTCATTTATGCACGTATTGTAGCCGGTGATTAAGCAACCAATGCCCCAAAGGCTCTTTAATTAGACATGTGACACAATCTAATGCTTCAGGAAATATGAATTTTGTTTTTGACCTGGTTGTCCATATAGCTGTGGTAGGTGACTGGGGAGACGAAGGCAATACTCAAGCTCTTGGTTTACTTAAATACACCCAGTCATGCCTTCTCGAACTTTTTTCACACCGGTCTGTTAACCCATTCATTGTTATAGTGTCACATGTTTTTTTTTCTCTAATTGATGATATTCTTTTCAAATGTATGTACATTAATGAACAAACTTAATCTACAACCCATCCCGAGAAAGAGAGAGTACATGGACATTCTAATCTATCTAGATTATGCTATTTATATCTTCCTTGTCGTGACCTCTCTGCTGGATAGCATTATACCTAAAAACATTTGAAACAACCTCATGAGACTCATATAGAGCCCCAGTGAGTGGATACCTCCTACTCAAGCTAGGTACATGCATCATCATCAGATTAAGTATAATAAACTTAACAGAAACATGCATATATTGAAAAGTCTAGTAGATAGATCTATCATAAGTCATTTCTAACTTGCAATGATAATCTGATCCAAAAGATTAGGTAATCACTTAAACTAATTATAACTTTGAAACATCTTTTAAAACATGTCTATGAATAAATCAAAAAATACTTCTTAATTCAGATTAAGAATCCTAATGCATGAGTAATAAGTCAAGTTCTAAGCATTTTGAATCAATATATAACAATAACATTAACTTTGTGACAATCCACCAGCGAGACTAGGAACACATCCTGCAATCCTGAAGCTGAAGTACACATAATACATATCTACCAAACAATACTATCAAATAGCAAGCAATCCAACTAATATTCAGAATGGATATAAATCCCAACATTTATAACTTGTCAGCATGACAGATCATAATATGAAATAGAAACTGTCCATAGCAACATGATTACTTTCTACAACATGAAGCTTAATCAATAATGACAAATAATCAACTAGCAGTATAAGGAATGTAATAATCATTCAAATCATGTTGTACACGACTTATCATCTTTTATTCATTTGCCCTGAAACTACTTGGCTTGTACCTCACCAAGTAGAAGTCGCTACACCTGATTCTCATGTTAACGACTCACCATCACTATCTTAGGGTTTAGCCGACCACCCTAAGATATCAACAACAAACCATGGCCACCTCAGGGTTGCCTAAAGAGGCTCACATCCTCATCTCGGGTACACAAGATAGGAACCAACAAAGTAATATATCACATATCATAGTATTTCACATATTTTTCATTTCACATTTCACATATTCATTTCATCAGAGTCTATTCCATCTAGACATAAACTTTCACAGCAAGGATTTAGGGCCAAAGCCACTCCAGATGGCTCACTCCTAAATCCCAGTGGTCTAACCTTTAAGGTCTCGATCCACACTTCAGAAATCCTTCTCATAATTCATCGATTACTACAAGGAGATCCGTTTTGTTTCCCCAGTGTGGTCCTCGGGGGAACTCACGGTGTTCAGGGCACCTAACTAGATGTTCCATCATTTCACTTGTTATTAGTCTCTTTTAATCATCTTAAAAGAATTCAAAACATCATACATCATATTTGTGTATTCTCGCGTAACTAGAATAACATGAAACATATCAAGTTTATCAATAAGGAAAATGATCAAAGTAAGAAGCACAATAAATCTGTATATTGCAACACATATGATTATTTCTATCTTCTACATCATCTCATAGCAATGATCAATAGTGGGCTTTCTGCCCGAGACATAATCTTATTGTCCAACATTTACCCCATCAGGATTTTATCATCATCAGTGGGCTTTCAGCCCTAAACATAATCTCATTATGCAACATTTAACCTTATCAGGATTTCTCAATGTAAGGAGTGCATATTAAATTCAATTTCAACATAAATCTTATTAGTTCATTATATATCATAGTTCTGAACAAATATTAGAAGAGGCATTAGAACTAGCAACAGTAAAAGCATATAGATATCCTGTATCATTCCTCATACTCAGAATAGATTTATCATACAACATATGCCTGTTCCATCCAATCAGAATAGATGCCAATAATTTCATGCATATACATGCATAACAAACTTAGTTCTCTTCTTCTTTTATTTCACATTCTTCATATGGGTTTACTAATCAACACATGTTGACTATCAATTAAAGTTTGTACTATTAGTTCATTCTCAGAGTACAATTCACAATTCAAGAACACATTCTTGTAAATCAATTCAAATACTTGACTTTCATCTTTTTGTTGAATTCAACTACAGTTATGTGCATCTCTTAATCCCCCATTTGAGATTGTCATTCACTAGCATCATCAAACTCATCATTTTAGGGTAAGAGTTATATTCTTAGAATCATCTACTAATTCCTATCTTTTTCCATCATTTTATAGTCAGTAGTCTCAACTTCTTTCATTTCATGTTCATTACATTATCTAGACCAATCTTTCTTGATTCACTTTACATACAATGCTTCTCTTCTACATAACATTTATCAAAGTACAGTTCTTAGTATATTTCATTTAATTTGGGTTAAGCCACATGTAATTAAAATAAAAGATAAAATACTTCATCATACTATCTTCATTAGTTTCATCTTTATCTTGCAATCACCATTAAGTACATCTTGTTCATATTGTCTCTTATATTCAGATAAGTGTACCTTGTCATTGACTACTAATGTCATTCCCATAATCAACAACGATCATTCTTTATTATAAACAAATGCATTAGACTTAGATAATATTAGTAAGACTCATCATATTCAATTGAAGTATTAATACCTTCAACTTCAGCATTTGATCACATTTACAACATCATATACAAGTTCTAACTTTATCACTCATAATTGTCTTAATAATAAACTTTTAGGGTTTTCAAGAAGTCATTCCTTAGTTCAACATATCATAATAATCATACCATTTAGTAATCCAATCATGACTCAGGGGTTCATTAGGGATATTCACAAACATGGAAACCCTAATTTCCATTTTCACACATTTCATTCATCAATCATAAGTATACATTGATTGATTGACTCATTTCATTCACTTCCTCAACACAAATCCTAATCAGGATATGTGGTCATTCAATTCCATTAACATTCAACAATACACTTGTAACATACAATCTAGTACAATTCAAATATGATTTTACACATGTCAATTCAATTCCAAGCATATCGGCCATTGGGTTGATTTTTAGGCAAAATTAACATAAAATAGCATAGTCATCTACCCATAAGAAAAACCCATGGATCCTCAATCAATATATCAGGAACTAATCAAGTTCTAATCAATGATAAATAATCAAAATCAGTAGAATTAGATCCCCAATATCTTTCCCAAATCAAATCCAATCACATACATGTACAAACAAGGTTTCTGATTGTTTTAGATGGATAGAATTAAGCTTTCAACATGAATACAAATCTTAGGAGGTAGAAAAACACTCACCTCAGGTGCCAAGAGCCTTAATTTCGTAGGTCAACCTCTGAATGTTTGGAAACCCAATCAAACTCTCACAAAAGAATCCAATTCTTTCTCCTCTCAACTCAGAAACCCTAGAAATGGGGATTAGAAGAAAAAGAGTGAGAAAAGGGGGAGATTTGATGTGATTTCGAATCAAATCAGGGGAGGGATGGAATCTTGACATGTGAGATAAGATTCACCATGAAATTCTATGCAAAGAAGCTAAACTTACTTGATTTCATCATATCTTGGATAGAGAAACCCTAGGTCAACATCTCCACCACTTTCTCTTCTCAAAACCCTAGCTCTCCTCTCTCTCAAGAATTTCATTTCTTTGACAGGAAGGACAAGTTATGAGAGCTCCTTGTGTGTTAGGTTAGTGATATAGATGAATTGAGGTGCTTAGAACATTTGCAAACAAGCCCCTCATTGTATTTTTATTTTGCTCAGACTGGTTGGTCGGCTGAGTTATACACTCGACCGAAACCACACGTTTCAGAACTCAAACCTCATCCAAAAATAATGAAACTTTAACCCAATGTCTGAAATTGATTTTATAAGATATATTAAAAAGTTTAGATCATTTTTAGTTACTAATAAATAACTAAAAATCAATTACTGCACTATTATATTGTAGTCAGCAGCATGGTCGGTCGAGTTTGTCCTTCACAGAACTCGACCGACACCCCTCTCTGTAGGGATAAAAAATCATCCAAAAATTACACAAATTTAATAAGGTGTATATAATGGAGTTATTAAACTAATGTTAAAATTTTATATTAATTGAATATACCAATAAAAATATAAAATTCAATTACCATACTGCTATATCAATATGAAAATATAGTCTGTCGAGTTTGAAACTCAACCGATAAACAGGTCAGAACATTTTTCAAAAATTTGATATTTTTCAATGTTGTTCACATTTTATATATCCAAATCATATCCAAATTTTATTTAAATCATAGTTACACATAAAATAATAAAAATCATTTAGTGAGACATTATACTTATCAAATTTTGTATTCATATGTCATCAAAACCCTAATTTGGGCTGATTAGGGTTTCCAAATCTTAACCCTAATTATGTGAATCAAAGTATGATTAAACCTTATTGTTGTATTTAAAATATAAAAACTTAACTACCATCATTAATCAAGGTTTAAACAATGATCAACTTAATTAAGCATACAATCATCCAAGTAAACCCTAATTAGATGACTAATTTGAAAACAGGTCATTACAAATTCTCCCCTCCTTTTAGGATTTCATCCCGAAATCCAAGAAAAGATACAAAAGAATATCATATCATCTAATCATTCATCTCTCTTGACATCCAGTTAGAAAATATTCATTTTATCTTTCTTTCATATGACATCTTTTTTTATATTAGATGGATATTTCATCCTATGTCATCATCATATCTCTCCTTGAGTATTATAAACATTTGAATCACTAATATTAGTAATACATCATTTATCAAGATCTAATTCACATCACCTTTCACATCTTTTTTTTTTAAATTTTCTTGTGTATCTCATGGATTAAGATTATGACTCATTCATATATTATCATCTGCATTCATCAATTTCCTTTATAAAGAAGATCATCTAGTGTGCATCTTAGTTCATAGCTTTTTCTCACAATTTCAGATTTCATACTCAGACTAAAACTCATTAGAGATTATGAATCCACTAAGCTTTCATCTTTCTTATATGAAATTTAATGTTTTCCATAGGTTCCATATTGAATTATAAAATCCTTTTCTCTTTCACCATTTTATCACCATTCTTCTCTTTTTCATCATGTATCTTATTATACTACCAAACTATGTTCATCTGGATACTTGGTCAGGGCATCTAGAAGAAGTATAGTCGGCAGTTCCATACTAGCTTAGCTCAATACCCAACTACTTGACCAGAATATCCGAATACTGAGTTCAGTCAGTATGCACATCATTCATGTTATATTCAACATCGACATTATCAATTAGTCCTAGATCCTATTGTCCCTGTAGACTCATCTAACCTAGGCTCTGATACCACGTTTGTCAGGACCCACTCTTTTGATCAGCATAAATACCAACCATTAGAGATAATCCCAAACCTAAACCCAGATTATGAAATAAAATAATGAATTCTCGACAAAGATGATTAAATAATATATGAAAAAGACAGATAAATTTTTCCTTTTTCTTTCTTCACAAACTCATAAATTAATGTCACATCAAGGACATCACATTCAGATATCACAAATCATATTCAACTCCATTAAATCTAGAATCAATTCTTGTTCTCATATGAGGTTCAATTTACAATAGATACATGTACATTGATGAACAAACTTAATCTACAACCCATCCCAAGAAAGAGATAGTACATGGACATTCTAATCTATCTAGATTATGCTATTTATATCTTCCTTGTCTTGACCTCTCCGCTGGATAGCATTATACCTAAAAACATTTGAAACAACCTCATGAGACTCATATAAAGCCCCGGTGAGTGGATACCTCCCACTCAAGCTAGGTACATGCATCAACATCAGATTAAGTATAAAAACTTAACAGAAACATGCATATATTGAAAAGTCTAGTAGATAGATCTATCATAAGTCATTTCTAACTTGCAATGATAATCTGATCCCACAAATAAGGTAATCACTTAAACCAATTATAACTTTGAAGCATCTTTTAAAGCATGTCTATGAACAAATCAACATATACTTCTTAGTTTAGATTAAGAATCCTAATGCATGAGTAATAAGTCAAGTTCTAAGCATTTTGAATCAATACATAACAATAACATTAACTTTGTGACACTCCACCAGTGGGACCAGGAACACATCCTGCAGTCCTGAAGTTGAAGTACACATAATACATATCTACCAAACAATACTATCAAATAGCTAGCAATCCAACTCATATTCAGAATGGATATAAATCCCAACATTTATAACTTGTCAGCATGACAGATCATAATATGAAATTGAAACTGTCCATAGCAACATGATTACTTTCCACAACATGAAGCTTAATCAATAATGAAAAATCATCAACTAGTAGTACAAGGAATGTAATAATCATTCAAATCATGTTGTACACGGCTTATCATCTTTTATTCATTTTCCCTGAAACTACTTGGCTTGTACCTTACCAATTAGAAGTCTCCACGCCTGATTCTCATGTCAATGACTCACCGTCACTATCTTAGGGCTTAGCGGCCACCCTAAGATATCAACAACAGACCCTGGCCACATCAGGGTTGCCTAAAGAGGCTCACGTCCTCATCTCGGGTATACGAGATAGGAACCAACAAAGCAGTATATCACATATAATAGTATTTCACATATTTTTCATTTCACATTTCACATTTCACATATTTCATTTCATCAGAGTCTATTCCATCTGGACATAGACTTTCACAGTAAGGATTTAGGGCCAGAGCCACTCCAGATGACTCACTCCTAAATCCTGGTGGTCTAACCTTTAAGGTCTCTGTCACGCCCCAATCTCACATTAACCACAAACCACGAGATTTAGACGCGACAGGATGGGATTTACTCATAAGCCAACCACTCTTTACTTTTTAAAAACCTTTTCAAGACATTAATAAGGTAATCTGATTTATGCTGTAAAATGAAACTAAACAAACTGCGGAAGCATCTTTATTAAACTGATCAGCAATATAAACAGAGTCTACAACATTTTACATTGTTGGACATAAATAAAGCATACAGTTAATTTACATCTTTATACACATTCACTCTCTCACTCACACCTTGTCCCACAGATCGAGGGGAAAGGACTAAGAGACCTCTAACTACTAACTACGAACTTTCTATTGACTAGGCGTTAGGATGAAACGATTTCTTCAGATTTTCTGCTGCTGATGATAACCTGAAAATGTTGAGTAGAGGTATGAGCCTACTCGCTCAGTGAATAGCATTTCACTTAGCTATCATTAAACAACTCATCAGGTTTATAAACTGAAAATAAACATAAATGCAGAACTAAGCAAGGCAGTTCTAATAACATAACAAATATACAGATAATAACCACATTTCTAAGCATCAACAGGTATTTCAGGTAAATAAACAGTTATATAAATTTACTGTAAACCTACATGATTATTTATTCATTTTATTATTATGCCCTAAATATATGCAGTGTACTCTGCATATAAAGATCCGCAACAAGTCCATGCTACGGTCCCACCGTACAAGACTTAGCGACATACCCGGGAAATGCTAAGTCTGACGCCAGCCCTGCTCTGCCACAGGGTCACTGGCTCGCCGGCTAGAAACATAGGCTCTACGGCCTTCAAGCACTACTCTGAGTGCACCCGACTCCTCCTTTAACCTGAGTACACCGGCGGAGAGTCACAGGGTTACCTTCGTGACACAAGCACGAATGGTGTTAGATAACCATGTTTTCTTTTGTTTTTCCCAGTGCCATCGTGACACAAGCACGATTGTTGTTAGACACTGACTCTCTCTTTCCTCGTTTGTCCGTGACACAAGCACGGATGATGTTGCAACACGAGTTTCACCCCTAAGTTGCAGACACCTGTTAGGGGTTCTACGGTGTTAGGGCATCTAGGTCTATACTTGATTAACAAATAAACATTTAAACAGGAATATCACATTTCATGCATTTTGCACCATCTAAACATCACAAAAGCACATATATATATTTATCATAAATAAACATGATTCAGAATCATTCATCCAGTTTCAATGCTAAACATCTATATTTGAAATCAGTTAATACATTGCAACAATAATACAGGAAATTTCATCATTTCACTAAGCATATCAGGTATTTCAAGTTCCAATGAAACTAACATACTCTATTGTCTGCACTACACAGTTTAGAAGTTATACTAACTGATACAGAAACAATTTAACATTTAAATTGAGTTAAATAATGATTACTAAATGAACTACTACTCACCCACTTCGGTGTGTTCGTATACACCGAAAGACGTCCACAACCACGCCTAATTCTGCCCTTTACAGCAGAGTGCACGCCGTGCACCTGGGCTGCACGTCGTGCACTTGGGCAGAAACTCGTTCTGCTATCTGTAACTGTGCACGCCGTGCAACCTGTGCAGAAACAGAAAACTCATTGTAGAAGAACTCGATTAAAAACTGGGTCTTGGCTTAAGCTACAGATTCTAGTTCTAACCTCAAAACTGAGCCCCGTGCCAGTCTTACCTTGCTCTATTGTGTTTTAACCGAACCCCGATTCAGACCTGTTCGGATCTGCTGTCATTGAACCGTAACATGCACACACGTACAGGTAGAAGAGAAGCTTGCCAGAGGCTGTTGTATCTATTGACTATGAATTCGAGCAGGGATATCAAGGACAAAGCCAAGGACGTCAATTTCATACCGTTCCTTGTGCTCAACCGGTCCCCAGGCTGACGCTTCTTGCAGCCATGGTTGCTGCAAGGTAGGGTGCCACCCCTGCTGTTTTGGGCGTCCATAGAGCAAGCAAGAAGAAGAGGGATCGGGCGCTGCGGATTTGGACATGGGCCACCAGGACGGGGTCGAGGCAGTGGTTCGGAGGTGCTGGCCACACCAAGCCACCCTCTAGTTGGTGCCGCAGCTGCTGCTGGCCGACCTTGCTGCTAGGGGCGCCGCCCTAGCAGGTTGGGCGGGCTACGGTTGGGCAAGGAAGGTTAAGGGAAGGAGGAAGAAGAAGGGTGCGAGGCTGGGTGCGGCTGGTCGGAGCTGAAGGGCCGAGAAAATCGCCCAAAATCGCCCCTGTGTCGTGCCCTGTTCTATCGGGCGCCGCTTCATGCGGTTCTGATCCTGTAAGCGTCGGGTGAAGAAGGGATAAGGGAGAAGGATCGCGGAGGGGGCTGACTGCAAAATTCCCAAACGTTCCCAATATTTACAACTAGGTCCCTAAACACTCAAATGTCCATATCTTTTGACTCGAAAGTCGGTTTCGAGTGATTTTTCTTGCAACGGTTTAAGCACGGAATTCTCTATAACCTCAAAGTGCAAAACATGCTAAAAGGACTATTTTACTGGATTAAAGATCTAATTACAACTGTGATTACTTGATTCAACTTAATGTACTAAATAATCAATATTGATATCATTAATTGCCTCGGGTGATTCAAACTCAACTATTGATTCACATATTAACTTATTTGATTAACCATGATATTTAATTTGATATTCAACACTAATTGCATTAGTCAGCACTCAACTCAACTCAATTAAATCTTGACTATTGATTCACATGTTGTCTTATCTTGATTATTCATGATGTTTAACAAAAACTTAGCACTAATTGGGGTGTTTTACGTAATTCAAGGTATTTATTGACTAACCCTGATATGGGTCGTAACAATCTCCCTCCCTTATAAGAATTTCGTCCCGAAATTCCTAAAAGAGAAAAGGAAACTTGTCATTCATTCCTGACTCGTGTTTCCACGTGCCTTCCTCTAGGTTAAGATTTCTCCACAAAACCTTCTCTAAGGTATCTCACGATTCTTGAGTTTCTTGATCCACTGATCAACTATCGGTATTGGTCCCTCAACCTGGGACACATCTGATCTAATACCAGAACAAACCACAAAACATTGTCTTTCCAAAATTGTTATAGCAGTATCTTACTTTATGGTAATTACCAAGAAATTATTATACTGTTCATACAAACAAATTAAAATTCTTAAATAAACAAAATGCATGTCTATTTGGTACTAAAATTAAATCATGCAATTTAACTGTTAAACATCACTACATATCATACTGAGAATTGATATCAAAAATACTTGATTCATCGTACACCCTATCCTTAGGGTTTCATTTGTCTTGTTTATTCATCACATGCCAACACCCTACTCTTAGGGTTATCTCATTCAGTAATCACATGGCAACACCCTACTCTTAGGGTTTCCATTATCTCATCTGTTTGATTTCAATTCAAATCACAATACAGTATCATTCTACAACTGGCAGAACAGTATATTTCAAATCATTGTAATTACTGAGTAATGTTTATATCATGCATGCAGACAGATTAAAAATTCATAAATATTTCAAACTCAATCAATTTTGGCACATACATACTGAATTTCATGTAATTAAACCTCTCATTATACCAATAAGAGTAATTTACTTCACTTATAAGAAACCGTCTATAATGTTTATCAATTATCTGAAATTTCTCGAAGTACGTGCATATTAACCAAATTCCTGGTTTATGCACCACATAACTCAATTAAGAGTTATTTACGTATCATCACACACATATTTATTAGTACTTGATAATATCTTCAGAGATATGCGCCAATTCATACAAATGTCAAGTCATACACATTACCATAACAGGAAGCATGCAATTAGGTTTATTTACATATTTTTAATGTTGTCTTATTATCTTGAAATCATGCATCTAATGATTTACCAAATCTGTGCTTTCTGGGTTCATACTCAAACCGTACCATTATCAGCTGTGTGTTTCTAAACTCAATGTGATATGATTGAAACTGGATTACCAAGCAACCTAATTACTTTATCCATGTATCTTAGTCAAGTCTCGAGACATCACAGGTCGACTTAATATGAAGAAAGCGAGCAGACTAAATTAGTCCATCAACAATCATTCATATCAAATCACAACCTCTAGGTGTCCTGGGTAACCTTACCACAAATTCCATTGTGATAAATTCCCATTCTCATTCCAGCATAGAAAAAGATTACAAGGTAGCTATAGATCTCTAGGGTTCAGCTTTAACCTACTGGTACACACTACTTCTAACCACGTACTCAGTTACATCCTTCTGCATATCTGACCATCCATTTCAACTTCTTGGATTTCATATACATCTTAGTGTCTTCCTGAAAACATAGCATACATCAATACATACACTTCTATAAAAATTCTTTTCTTTCAGCTTTTCCCCTTAAAGAATTTTACACTATCTTGAGATACACACAACATGTCATGTTAATACAACACCTTATCATCATAAAAACTTAAACTGTAGTCTCTTTTCCTCCTATCATGTCATGCATAGTCTGGTTTAACTCACTATCACCCTATTGTAGTTTCTTGATCTGATCATAAGAGTTAAGCTTAACTTACATCTATACAATCAAATCACTCTGTGTTATTACCCTTAAGTCTAAGTTCAACTTCCACATTTCTACTAGCAGGTCTCTATTGAAACCTGTCATAGAGAATGCATTGGCTGTTGAACTTGACTTTCTGCTGGAAACATCATCCACCACATTCTCTTTACCAGGGTGATAATCTATTGTCACATCATAAAGATAGTGACGCCACATCTTAAACATGAACTACATCAGCTATCCGCAGATCATATATCGGGTAATACTCCGATTTCTATGCTACTTTCTTATTGTTACATTTTAGGTTTATGTCTTACTCATTCCTCTAAATCATTTCATGTTGTTCATGTACCGATCAGATTATCTACTTCAAAACCCTAGATTACTATCAAAGCCAGTTTACTTTTCATAGAACATATCTCAAGATCTTATTTTATAGAGATACTAGCATTCAAGGTTTAATCACTAATGAGATCCCTTATACTACTACAACTTTAATCATTCTAGGGTTTTGGTCTATATCAGTAACATAGCTTTACTGTGTATATGTGTGATCGATTATATAGATCAAATTGAGTTGCTTGGGTCAATAACATATTAACCCAACACTCAACTTAATCATATGGCTGAAAATTCAGTTTTCACAATAGTTTCTGTAATTCGTTTATTAAACAGCTAACAGAAGCTCCAAAAATTCTGAAAATTTTATATGTTGTGCCTAATAAAGTTTTAGACCTCCAGTAAAAATTTTAGGTCATTTCAAGTTACCAATAATTAATTAAAAATCGAACAGTGCACTACTATATTGCAGTCTGCAGCAGGTTCGGTCGAGTTGTAACTCGACCGACACCTTACTGTAGAGATCAAAAGTCATCCAAAAATTATACCAAATTAATAGGGTGTCTAAAATTTGTGATTTTCAAACATAGTTAAAATTTGAGATCAATTGGATATACCAATAAAAAGATAAAATTCAATTACCACACTGCTATATCATTCAGAAAATGTGATCGGTCGAGTTTGAAACTCAGCTGATGAACAGGTCAGAACATTCTTCAAAAATTCTGATATCTTCCAATGTTGTTCACATTTTATATATCCAAAACATATCCCAATTTTAGCCAAACCAGAGTTACACATAAAATACTAAAAATCATCTAGTGAGACATTCTATTTATCAAATTCTGTATTCATGTGTTATTTGAATCCTAATTTGGGCCAATTAGGGTCTATGCTTCTCAAACCCTAATTTTCAAGATAAAAGAACATTTAGACTTCTATTCATATTTTACTTGTTAATAGGAGTCATTAGATCCCAGTAACGCATCCTGCCAGCCGGACCAGGCCGAACCTGTAGTCCTGAAGCCAAGAGCTACTCGAGATTAATCAACCCCTATTAACCTTAAACATGTGGAAAGAATATCCACTTAGGGCAACTTACTTATACATGATTTTGGATCTACTTTAATACAAAGAAAACAAACATTAAACAATTCACTTAATGTCACAACAATATAAAAGAATCATGTTTACTTTGCAAACTGAAAATTTCATTTCATGCATATAAAAGCATTTCCAGTGATCTTTAAATCAAATAAACAATGATAGACAAGAGTTGAATCGCATCTTATATGTAATCTCTTGATTCCTTTGTTAATTTCTGATCTCTTAACCCTAAGATTTCTAGGGTTTTCTCTCTAGCCTATCCTTCCTCTGCATACCTGGCCAGGGCATCCAGAGAAGAACAGACAGAGTAGCTTGATACTGGTCAATCTAAGTATTCAGACACCTGGCCAGGGTATCTAAACACTCAGACCTTCCAGAGATAAAACACATCATTCATTATTCGCCTTATTTATAACTTTATCTTTTGACCCTAATGATTCTTAACAACTCATCTTAAGCTCATTACTTGATTCTCGTGACCACATCCTCTTCCTGCTATCTGCAATAGTATAACAGAACACTTCCTGTTAGAAAATTACAGATAGAAGAAAGACACCTAAACCTTAATCCTATTGGTCTCTTATCGTCCCCTGACCTTGAGTAACTATGTACTCAAACCAAAGCTCTGATACCAAAAGTTGTCACGCCCCAATCTCACATTAACCACAAACCACGAGATTTGGACGCGACAGGATGGGATTTACTCATAAGCCAACCACTCTTTACTTTTTAAAAACCTTTTGAAGACATTAATAAGGTAATCTGATTTATGCTGTAAAATGAAACTAAACAAACTGCGGAAGCATCTTTATTAAACTGATCAGCAATATAAACAGAGTCTATAGCATTTTACATTGTTGGACATAAATAAAGCATACAGTTAATTTACATCTTTATACACATTCACTCTCTCACTCACACCTTGTCCCACAGATCGAGGGGAAAGGACTAAGAGACCTCTAACTACTAACTACGAACTTTCTATTGACTAGGCGTTAGGATGAAACGATTTCTTCAGATTTTCTGCTGTTGATGATAACCTGAAAATGTTTTGAGTAGAGGTATGAGCCTACTCGCTCAGTGAATAGCATTTCACTTAGCTATCATTAAACAACTCATCAGGTTTATAAACTGAAAATAAACATAAATGCAGAACTAAGCAAGACAGTTCTAATAACATAACAAATATACAGATAATAACCACATTTCTAAGCATCAACAGGTATTTCAGGTAAATAAACAGTTATATAAATTTACTGTGAACCTACATGATTATTTATTCATTTTATTATTATGCCCTAAATATATGCAGTGTACTCTGCATATAAAGATCCGCAACAAGTCCATACTACGGTCCCACCGTACAAGACTTAGCGACACACCCGGGAAATGCTAAGTCTGACGCCAGCCCTGCTCTGCCACAGGGTCACTGGCTCGCCGGCTAGAAACATAGGCTCTACGGCCTTCAAGCACTACTTTGAGTGCACCCGACTCCTCCTTTAACCTGAGTACACCGGCGGAGAGTCACAGGGTTACCTTCGTGACACAAGCACGAATGGTGTTAGATAACCATGTTTTCTTTTGTTTTTCCCAGTGCCATCGTGACACAAGCACGATTGTTGTTAGATACTGCCTCTCTCTTTCCTCGTTTGTCCGTGACGCAAGCACAGATGATGTTGCAACACGAGTTTCACCCCTAAGTTGCAGACACCTGTTAGGGGTTCTACGGTGTTAGGGCATCTAGGTCTATACTTGATTAACAAATAAACATTTAAACAGGAATATCACATTTCATGCATTTTGCACCATCTAAACATCACAAAAGCACATATATATATATTTATCATAAATAAACATGATTCAGAATCATTCATCCAGATTCAATGCTAAACATCTATATTTGAAATCAGTTAATACATTGCAACAATAATACAGGAAATTTCATCATTTCACTAAGCATATAAGGTATTTCAAGTTCCAATGAAACTAACATACTCTATTGTCTGCACTACACAGTTTAGAAGTTATACTAACTGATACAGAAATAATTTAACATTTAAATTGAGTTAAATAATGATTACTAAATGAACTACTACTCACCCACTTCGGTGTGTTCGTATACACCGAAAGACGTCCACAACCACGCCTAATTCTGCCCTTTACAGCAGAGTGCACGCCGTGCACCTGGGCTGCACGTCGTGCACCTGGGCTGCACGTCGTGCACCTGGGCAGAAACTCGTTCTGCTATCTGTAACTGTGCACGCCGTGCAAATTGATTTGCACGCCGTGCAACCTGTGCAGAAACAGAAAACTCATTGTAGAAGAACTCGATTAAAAACTGGGTCTTGGCTTAAGCTACGGATTCTAGTTCTAACCTCAAAACTGAGCCCCGTGCCAGTCTTACCTTGCTCTATTGTGTTTTAACCGAACCCCGATTCAGACCTGTTCGGATCTGCTGTCATTGAACCGTAACCTGCACACACGTACATGTAGAAGAGAAGCTTGCCAGAGGCTGTTGTATCTATTGACTATGAATTCGAGCAGGGATATCAAGGACAAAGCCAAGGACGTCAATTTCATACCGTTCCTTGTGCTCAACCGGTCCCCAGGCTGACGCTTCTTGCAGCCATGGTTGCTGCAAGGTAGGGTGCCGCCCCTGCTGTTTTGGGCGTCCATAGAGCAAGCAAGAAGAAGAGGGATCGGGCGCTGCAGATTTGGACATGGGCCACCAGGACGGGGTCGAGGCAGTGGTTCGGAGGTGCTGGCCACGCCAAGCCACCCTCTAGTTGGCGCCGCAGCTGCAGCAGCTGCTGCTGGCCGACCTTGCTGCTAGGGGCGCCGCCCTAGCAGGTTGGGCGGGCTACGGTTGGGCAAGGAAGGTGAAGGGAAGGAGGAAGAAGAAGGGTGCGAGGCTGGGTGCGGCTGGTCGGAGCTGAAGGGCCGAGAAAATCGCCCAAAATCGCCCCTGTGTCGTGCCCTGTTCTATCGGGCGCCGCTTCATGCGGTTCTGATCCTGTAAGTGTCGGGTGAAGAAGGGATAAGGGAGAAGGATCGCGGAGGGGGCTGACTGCAAAATTCGCAAACGTTCCCAATATTTACAACTAGGTCCCTAAACACTCAAATGTCCATATCTTTTGACTCGAAAGTCGGTTTCGAGTGATTTTTCTTGCAACGGTTTAAGCACGGAATTCTCTATAACCTCAAAGTGCAAAACATGCTAAAAGGACTATTTTACTGGATTAAAGCTCTAATTACAACTGTGATTACTTGATTCAACTTAATGTACTAAATAATCAACATTGATATCATTAATTGCCTCGGGTGATTCAAACTCAACTATTGATTCACATATTAACTTATTTGATTAACCATGATATTTAATTTGATATTCAACACTAATTGCATTAGTCAGCACTCAACTCAACTCAATTAAATCTTGACTATTGATTCACATGTTGTCTTATCTTGATTATTCATGATGTTTAACAAAAACTTAGCACTAATTGGGGTGTTTTACGTAATTCAAGGTATTTATTGACTAACCCTGATATGGATCGTAACAGTCTCAATCCACACTCTGAAAATCCTTCTCATAATTCATCGATTACTACAAGGAGATCCATTTTATTTCCCTAGTGCGGTCCTCAGAGGAAACTCACGGTATTCAGGGAACCTAACTAGATGTTCCATCATTTCACTTATTATTAGTCTCTTTTACTCATCTTAAAAGAATTCAAAACATCATACATCATATTTGTGTATTCTCGCGTAACTAGAATAACATAAAATGGATCAAGTTTATCAATAAGGAAAATGATCAAAGGAAGAAGCACAATAAATATGTAGATTGCAACACATATGATTATTTCTATCTTCTACATCATATCACAACAATCATCAATAGTGGGCTTTCTACCCGAGACATAATCTTATCGTCCAACATTTACCCCATCAGGGCTTTATCATCATCAGTGGGCTTTCATCCCTAAACATAATATCATTATGCAACATTTACCCTTATCATGATTTCTCAATGTAAGGAGTGCATATTAAATTCAATTTCAACATAAATCTTATAAGTTCATTGTATATCATAGTTCTGAACAAATATTAGAAGAGGCATTAAAACTAGAAACAGTAAAAGCATATAGATATCATGTATCATTCCTCATACTCAGAATAGATTTATCATACAACATATGCCTTTTCCATCCAATCTGAATAGATGCCAATAATTTCATGCATATACATGCATAACAGACTTAGTTCTCTTCTTTTATTTCACATTCTTCATATGGGTTTACTAATCAACACATGTTGACTATCAATTGAAGTTTATACTATTAGTCCATTATCAGAGTACAATTCACAATTCAAGAACACATTCTTGTAAATCAATTCAAATACTTGACTATCATCTTTTAGTTGAATTCAACTACAATTATGTGCATCTCTTAATCCCCCATTTGAGATTGTCATTCACTAGCATCATCAAACTCATAATTTTAGGGTAAGAGTTACATTCTTAGAATCATCTATTAATTCCTATCTTTTTCCATCATTTTATAGTCAGTAGTCTCAACTTCTTTCATTTCATGTTCATTACATTATCTAGACCAATCTTTCTTGATTCACTTTACATACAATGCTTTTCTTCTGCATAACATTTATCAAAGTACAGTTCTTAGTATATTTCATTCAATTTGGGTTAAGCCACATGTAATTAAAATAAAAGATAAAATACTTCATCATACTATCTTCATTAGTTTCATCTTTATCTTACAATCACCATTAAGTATATCTTGTTCATATTGTCTCTTATATTCAGATAAGTGTACCTTATCATTGACTACTAATGTCATTCCCATAATCAAC
Organism: Alisma plantago-aquatica; assembly: GCA_963693085.1. NCBI lineage: Eukaryota > Viridiplantae > Streptophyta > Magnoliopsida > Alismatales > Alismataceae > Alisma > Alisma plantago-aquatica. The sequence goes on from OY856409.1 coordinate 1,182,296,129, forward strand.
AATTATCATTCTTTATTATACTAAAACAAATGCATTACACTTAGATGATATTAGTAAGACTCATCATATTCAATTGAAGTATTAATACCTTCAACTTCAACATTTGATCGCATTTACAACATCATATATAAGTTATAACTTTATCACTCATAATCATCTTAATAATAAACTTTTAGGGTTTTCAAGAAGTCATTCCTTAGTTCAACATATCATAATAATCATATCATTCAATAATCCAATCATGACTCAAGGGTTCATTAGGGTTATTCACAAACATGGAAGCTCTAGTTTCCATTTTCACACATTTCATTCATCAATCATAAGTATACATTGATTAATTGACTCATTTCATTCACTTCCTCAACACAAATCCTAATCAGGATATGTGGTCATTCAATTCCATTAACATTCAACAATACACTTGTATCATACAATCTAGTACAATTCAAATATGATTTTACACATGTCAATTCAATTACAAGCATATCGGCCATTGGGCTGATTTTTAGGAAAAATTCACATGAAATAGCATAGTCATCTACCCATAAAAAAACCCATGGATCCTCAATCAATATATTAGGAACTAATCAAGTTCCAATCAATGATAAATAATCAAAATCAGTAGAATTAGATCCCCAATATCTTTCCCAAATCAAATCCAATCACATACATATACTAACAAGGTTTCTGATTGTTTTAGATGGATAGAATTAAGCTTTCAACATGAATACAAATCTTAGGAGGGATAAAAACACTCACCTTAGGTACCAAGCACCTTAATTTCGTAGGTCAACCCCTGAATTTTTGGAAACCCAATCAAACTCTCGCAAAAGAATCCAATTCTTTCTCCTCTCAACTCGGAAACCCTAGAAATGGGGATTAGAAGAGAAAGAGTGAGAAAAGGGGGAGATTTGATGTGATTTCGAATCAAATTAGGGGAAGGACATAATCTTGACATGTGAGAGAAGATTCACCATGAAATGCTATGCAAAGAAGCTAAACTTACTTGATTTTATCATATCTTGGATAGAGAAACCCTAGGTCAACATCTCCACCAGTTTCTTTTCCCAAAACCCTAGCTCTCCTCTCTCTCAAGAATTTCATTTCTTTTATAGGAATGATAGTTATGAGAGATCCTTGTGTGTTAGGTTAGTGATATAAATGAAGTGAGGTCCTTAGAACATTTGCAAATAAGCCCCTCAATGTATTTTTATTTTGCTCAGACTGGTTGGTCGGCTGAGTTATAAACTCGACTGAAACCACACGTTTCAGAACTCAAACCTCATCAAAAAATTATGAAACTTTAACCCAATGTCTTAAATTGAGTTTTTAAGATACAATAAAAACTTAGATCATTTGGAGTTACCAATAAATAATTAAAAATAAAATACGACACTACTATATTGTAGTCAGCAGCATGGTCAGTCGAGTTTGTCCTTCACAGAACTCGACCGACACCCCTCTCTGTAGGGATAAAACATCATCCAAAAATTACACGAATTTAATAAGGTGTCTATAATGGAGTTAGTAAATTAAATTTAAAATTTGAGATTAATTGGATATACCAATAAAAACATAAAATTCAATTACCACACTACTATATCAATATGAAAATACGGTCGATCAAGTTTGAAACTCGATCGATAAACAGATCAAAACATTCTTCAAAAATTCTGATATTTTTCAATGTTTTTCAAATTTTATATATCCAAATCATATCCAAATTTAATTTAAATCAGAGTTACACATAAAATACTAAAAATCATTTAGTGAGACATTATACTTATCAAATTTTGTATTCATATGTCATCAAAATCCTAATTTGGGCCGATTAGGGTTTCCAAATCTTAACCTTAATTATGTGAATCAAAGTATGATTAAACCTTCTTGTTGTATTAAAAATATAAAAACTTAACTACCATCATTAATCAAGGTTTAAATAATGATCAACTTAATTAAGCATACAATCATCCAAGTAAACTCTAATTAGATGACAAATTTGAAAACAAGTCATTACAATAATCATCCCTTGTCAAAGTTGCAATATCTAGTGCACCCAACCAAGGATTGATCTTTGTCATGTCTTTTTGAAATCAATGGATTGTTGAAAATGCAGTTTAATTTAGTTACATTTTTTAATAGACGTTCATAAAACTCAAATTTAATTTTAAGTTATATATTTGAAATGACTTTCAAAGAAGATTATATTTTTTATATCGTCTTACTTTAAATATTTTTCTATTATAAATCAACGATTTTATTCATGCCGTAGTCGAGGCTTGTATTTGAGACCTCTTGGTAACAAATCAAGCATACCCATCATGGACTTACTTCGAAGAGTTGACAACTCTTTCTGAACGTCTATTGTATTTGGTTAATGTTCAATCATTAACTCATGGCAAGCACCCCAATATTATCTCGCAAATTTTGAAAGATATATTTGAATTCCAGAATGCGCCGTTCATAAGGTTGCACATATATTCTGCGTACAAATTTGCCCAGCACTACATTGTATAAAATATACCAAAGCGGAGTCCATATACACCAAATGCACGACTCACACAAAAAATATAAAAACAATAACTGATTCAGAAATACACCAGAAGTTATTATATCGAAAATGTACGGCACATTGAATTTAACGGTATTCAATACAATATCTAAAAGTGCACACAATATGATAAAGCTTAAAGTTGTATTCCGATTTACATATTATTGCTATTAAGAATTGTCAAAAATGATAAAGCTTAAAGTACAAAATTGTCAATTTTGCATCTCCACGTATTGTGATTACGGAAGAGTGCATTGCATGTCTTATTCAGTCATCATATAGTGGCTAAGATGGGGTAGTAGTCATGATGGGCTTTACATGTATGGCAAAGTTGGTGTTGGGGCACATGTATAGTCATGATACAGCGAAACCGCAGCCACAATGGAGGCGAGATCCTTGTGCGGTGCAACAACAATCATGTGGGTCGTGATGGGTTGACATTGTGGGGAACCGATTGGTAGTGTGCACCGTCGGTGTTGACGTTAAATTTTTCCGTCCGCTCAATGTGGTTGTCTAACAAGTAAAATCATGACAAGTGTTAAATGAGCAGATCAACAAAACAGATATAGATATGCGATCAAATTTAAAACTTTACACATGTTTAATAATAGACTATGGATATAATCACAATTATTCAAATCTGACCGAAAGGTACTGAAGGTCACCCGGGAATGACAGAAAGAAGAATGAAGATCTTGTTGGGAAAGGAAAAAGATTCCACCCATACATCATACATCCTAGTTGGATTCAGACGGATTTTTGAGTAGGAGTTGGTTTGTGCTATCAATTTTAATATGAGTCAAATCTATAAGGAAATAGGATGATCTCCTATGTGTAACATGAAGTTGGACTCGGAGTTGGACAAGGATTTCAAGTTGCATATACATGTTATGAATGCCTATAAATAGAGGCATCAGGGGATGCCATTGAGACATCCCACCGTTTGAGGTGTGATCCTTCCAGTTGCTTGTTGGTGCCTTCTGTGGTAGAAGAGCCGGAGAACAAGAATAATTGGAGGAGCTCTCTTGGTTGAATAAGAGAGGGTCATCGACTTTGCCTTGAAGTGAAGTAGCGGCTGACAATCGATGACACATTGGGTGTACTGATAGAGCTGCTCTCTTAGTTGATAAGAGAAGGCCAACGACTTTGCCTCGAAGTAAAGTAGCGATTGGCAGTTACAAACACAATGTTTTCATAGCGGCAACAGTCCGACCCAGTCAGCGGTCATAGCGGCATCAAACAGTCTCCAACAATGACAACGACTTTGTGAGGAGATGAAGTAAAGAGGGAGATATTGTACACACTGTGTGTGATCCTCTTCGTCCTCATCTTTGTTCTCGTATGAGGAGGGCTACCTAGATTTAGGGATAATTAATTCGGGGCAGTGTGAGTTGTAATTTTAATTACATAGTACTTGTTGGCCGGTAGGGAGAGTTTTTACATTAAATCTAGTATACCTTCTTTGGGTTTATATGCTTGTCGATAACACTTATGCAATAAGTTTTTGTCACATCTGGGACCGTATTGGTACAATATCCCGACAAGTGGTATCAGAGCACATGTTACTAATACTGGTCCAGATGGGGAAGGATGAAGATGGGACGATGATAAAGTTGACAGACATAAATTGACATATTTGAGAAACCAAGATGGAGGATATTTTCTATTGTAAAGATATGTACGATCCGATATAGGGAAAAAAGCTAGAGAGTACGTCTGATGTGGAGTGGAAGAAATTAAATAAGAAGACTGTTGTAATAGCTCAAAAGTGGCTTGACATTTCCATGTTCCATCACGTCTCAGAAATGACAAATACCAAAGATCTGTGGGAGAAGCTCAAGAAGTTATATGAAAGGAAGACTACCAAAAATAAATCTTTTTTGATTAGAAAGTTGGTGAACCTCAAGTATCGAGACAGTACAAGCATCGCCGAGCATATGAATGAATTCTAAAGCTTTGTAAATCAACTGGGGTCCATGAAGATGGTTCTTGATGATGAACTCCAGGCTTTACTTCTTCTGGGATTATTACCTAGACAGTTGGGAGGCGCTCATAGTGATAGTCAACAATTTTACATAGGAAGGAAAGTTGACACTTGACCAGATGAAGAACAGTCTACTGAGTGAAGAGACTCAGCGAAAAGCCTCAGACAACAGCGGATCAGACACGCATTTCACAGAGAGCAGAGGCGTTGATAGAGCAAGAAACCATGGCAGATCCAAGAGACGTGGTGAGCCCCAGAACCGTGAGAAGTCTCATGGTAGATCCAAGTAGAAGAGTAGTAGAGGGTGCTTCCATTGCGGCAAGCCATGTCATTTCAAAAGGGATTGCAAAGTTTGGAAAAAGAAACATGGGTCTGAAGCCAAAGACAAACAAGATGACGACAAGAATACTGTAGCGACAATCTCAGATGACAGGGACGATGACCACAATGTTGTCTTAACAGTCCAAGAGCAGTGTTTGCATCATGAGGATAATGATTCTGAGTGGGTGGATATTGTAGTTTCTTATCATGCTTCACTAAGTAAGGAATTCTTCATTTCATACAAGAGGGGAGACTTGGGAGGGTGAGTATGGGAAATTCCAGCTTCTTCAGAATTATCAGAATATGAGACATTTGTGTTCAAACATGTGTTGATTGCACGCTCACACTGAAGGATGTTTGTCATGTTCCAGATTTGTGGCCGAGTTTGATATATGGTTCATTCTTTGACAGAGAAGGTTGTCATCTAGATTTTGGTAGTGGGAAATGCAAGATCACCAAAGGGGCTTTGGTTATTGTACGGGGAAAATTGTGTCACACATTGTACATAACCAAACCTAAGGTGCTCAAAGGCGGCCATATATATGTAGTTGAGGATCACCAGACACATCTATGCCACAGATGGCTAAGACACATGAGTGAGAAAGGCTTGAAGCTTTTATCAAAGAAGAGATTGATTCCTTATGGCAAGGACACTGGTCTCACTTCATGTGATGCATGTCAGACATGCAAGCATTGATGTGTTTCTTTCAAGATAAGATCAAAAGATGAAGTTGCAACTTCTACAACTAGTTCATTCAGATGTCTACAGTCCGTTTGAGGCAGCTTCACTGGGTGGAAATCATTATTTTGTCACATTCATTGATGATGCATCTAGGAAGGTGTGGGCCTACTTGCTGAAGATCAAGGATCAAGTCTTTCAGTGTTTTTAGAATTTTCATGTCATGGTGGTGCATGAGACAGAGAAAAAGCTGAAGTGTCTCTGCACGGACAATGGAGGAGAGTACACCTCCGGGGAGTTCCAAGATTACTATGCACAACATGGAATACGACATGAAAGGACAGAGACCAAAACACCACAACACAATGGTACAACTGAGAGGATGAACCGTACCATAGTGGAGAAAGTTAGATGCATGTTGAAGACTACAAAGTTGCCAAAGGCATTCTGGGGTGAGGCAGTGAGTACTGGATGCTATCTGATTAATCGATCTCCATCAGTTCCTTTGGGATTTGATTTACCTGAGAAGGTATAGATAGGCAAGGATGCTGCTTATGATCATTTGTGAGTATTTCGGTGCAAGGCTTATGCATATGTTCCAAAGGAAAAGAGACAAAACTTGGATGATAAGGTGGTGCCATGTATCTTTCTTGGCTATGGAGATCAGTAGTTTGGCTACAAGTTATGGGATCCTATAAAAAGGACCATGAGAAGACGTAGAGATGTGACTTTCTGTGAGAGTTAGTCAGTTATGGAGCTTGAGAGTGATGATGTAGATGCTGTAGGATTAGGTGATAGTTCCTCTAATGATGAGTATGAAGATGCTTCAACTTCTTCACCGGTGCAATATTTAGAATATGAAGAAGAGCAGGAAGATCACCCTGAGCAGCAGAGTGATAGTACATCGAGTGTTCCAGTTCTAGATGTACATATGAGTGATTCAGACTCACAGTCAGAGACTTCTGGGTAGGGGGAGCAAGATCATCACTAGATAGAGTCCTTAGAGAAACAAATAAGGAGGTCTAACAGAGTTAGTCATTCTCCATCTAGGTATCTAACATCTCAGTATATTCTCTTTACAAATCAGGGGGAGCCAGAGACTTATCATGAGTCACAAACTCATAGAGATAAAGCACACTGACATCAGGCAATGCAGGAGGAGATGTCTTCTTTGTAGAAGAATGATACCTATGAGCTTGTGGAGATTCCCAAGGGTCGGAAAGCACTAAAGAACAAATGGGACTACAAGATCAAGAGAGATGGTAGCAGTAAGGATCAAGATTCCAATGAGGAGCTACATGGACATGGAGAGCATCATCAGAGGGTTTCTGAGCCTTGGTACAAAATGTCAGAAACAAGGTTTTCATCCAGGATGGATCAACATAATAGTCAGGGGGAGCCAACAAAGTTCCAGTTGTGTGTATCGAGAGAGAAGTGATACTTCCATGATACTTATTCTCAGTTGCTTGGGAATAAAGTGAAGTTAGGACGAGACTTCAAGAAGATGTATGAAAATGACAACATGATGGCATGCTTGAAGATAATGGATCCATCACATGTGGTGATGGGGTCCACAAGCTACTCCACATGATTGTTGAGGACAACGTCTCCCTCTTGGGCCATACGGGGGAGATTGTGGGGAAATGAAAAGGATTCCGACCCATGCATCCTAGTTGGATTTGGACTTGAGTAGGAGTTGACTTGTGCTACCAATCCTAATAGGAGTCAAATATAAAAGGGGAAAGATGATGGTTTCCTATGTGCAACATGGAGTTGGATTCAGAGTTGGACAAGGATTCCTAGTTGCATCCACATGCCATGGAGGCCTATAAATAGAGGCCCTGTGGGAGGCCATTGAGACATACCACCATTTGAGGTGTGATCCCTCCAGTTGCTTGTTAGTGCCTTATGTGGTAGAAGAGTTGGAGAACAAGAACAATTGGAGGAGCTCTTGGTTGAATAAGAGAGGGTTAACAACTTTGCCTTAAAGAAAAGTAGAGAGTGACAACCAGTGACACATTGGGTGCATAGATAGAGCAACTCTCTTGGTTGATAAGAGTGGGCCATCGACTTTGCCTTGGAGAAAAGTAGCAATTGGCAGTTATAGACCTAGTGTTTCCATAGCGGAAACAGTCCAACCTATTTAGCGGTCATAGTGGCATCTAGCGGTCCCCAACAATGACAATGACCTTGTTAGGAGATCAAGTAAAGAGGGAAGTTTTGTACACAATGTGTGTGATTCTCTTTGTCCTCATCTTTGTTCTTATGTGAGGAGGGCTATATGGATTTAGGGGTGATTAACTCGGGGTGTTTCTTTTTTGGTTTTATATGTTTTTCGATAACACTTCTACATTTTTTTTGTCACATCTAGGACCGCATCAGTACAACATCCCCGAAAATGGAATAATATCTTGAAGGATTCTAGACACCAAAAGACAATTCAAATGGAATAATCAACATTTCCCATTGACATGAGAATTCTGACTAGATCCTGATCATATATCAAAATTCGATTAAACGACCAATTCCATAAGAAAATCACTGATTGAATCAACAAAAAATCCTAAACCTCTTGTGATTAGATGTCATATTCATATGATTTGAATATGAAACTCATTTAATGAAAAGGCCATTGACCGTGTGAACTTCCAATTCATGAATCTCTCATTCTCAGACTACCTTACTTAATATTGTCACCATGATCCCAACCAGGACAGTCCCACGATGTGGTATCCCATATACACCAACACTTTACGGTCCAAACCCTAACTCAAGACAACACTAAGTCTATCCATTCATGACACAAACCAAACTCTAGAAAGGAGCGATGCAAATATGATGATGCCCCTCTCTGAGTCAGCATCATGGTCCATAGAGACACATGGAAATCAACACTTGGAATGACCAAAAAGGTGGGGTGCCTATCAGACACACACCTCCTTTCCCCATCCTCATGTGGTGATCAGTCAAACCCGCATCACGTGATTTACACACACCTCTCTTTTTGCGACATGTCCAACGATGTCCTCACATAATTTCCAAAGCATCTTGGAGCGGTCACCATGATGATGTGGCATTACAATTAATTGTGGGGTTGGAGTGTGAAAAAAGTGGAATATATAGGATATTGGGTCATTTTGAGTAACCAATAATGAGTTGATTTAAACAAACTGATGACAATATAAAAATGGATATTTTGGACCTATGATAACTATATAGAAGAGAAAACAATATATTTTCACAAAGTAAAATAATGAAAACAACATATAAACATCCGGAAAATGACAAAATATAAAATAAATGAGTAAATTGACACAATATTGAGCTAATGTAACCTTTTAATTTGTCTGCATCACTAGTACAGATACCACCTCTAACTTTGGTTAAAATATCCCTCTAACATTAGTTTTGTACCGACTCCTAAGTGGGCGACACTAAAGATAAGCACCTACAACATCGATTTTTTGTGAACTGTAAACTGACGCCTCAAACCCAGACTCGGTTGCTATGATTAAAGAAACCAACATATCTAAGTAATTGTGTCAACAATTTTGGTGTAGCAATAGACATATCATCACTAGACTAGGTCACTTTTTAACTGATAAAGGTTGTTGTGATGTCGTTTCATAAAAAAATCGACGTTGTGTACATCTGTGTCGTTGGTTTATGTGTCCAAATTAACAATACCAAACTGACAATACAGACAAATAGAGTCATCAATTTGGTAACTTAAATGACACTGCAAGTTAGTTGGTAGCACGATCGTGCAACATGACCATTTTAGAATAGCCCTATAATGTCAATTTTTGACTTAAAATGACGATAAGACCTACAATATCAATTTTGGTGTAACAACTGATGACACATTTATGTTTTTTAAATAGTAGGTTGCAGAGCTATTGTCTGGCTATTCAACGGGATGCCAAACCTAGAGTTCTATTGAACTACAAGTTCCATCTTGTGTTCAACTTAACAATAGGCCAACAAACCTACAAAATCTGCAATAAAAAACACATAATCCACTCACATACAAGATCCATCCTCCAATTCTTTCTCATGACATGTACATATACAATTATCATTGTGTTCATTCATCTTCACATTCATCCACATACATGTATATATACATCATTCACATATGCACCAATTCCATCCTCATAACACCTAAAAATGCAATTCTCATTCTATTCATTCATCTTCACATTCATTCACACACATGTATATATTTATCCTTCACATATGCACCAATAATTTACTTGCATCAAATTTAAAGTTGCAAGAAGTCATAAGCACCACATATATGTAGAAATAATGACATCAAAGTACACAAAACTCATATTTTATCCCAATAAAATTCAAAATTTACATCCTTAACAATGGCTTGTGCCCATTTTCTCATATCTAACCTAATCATCTGTCATATAGGGCTTTGTAGTGTCAAACATCTGCTAAGAAAATGACATAATTCAAGAGTTTGATTTGATATTTTCATATTATCAGATGAGGCTATTTACTTATGATGATCAAGACTATATATAGATTACATTTTGTATGCAATGGATGTCTAGTGCCCCCTATCTGATAATCATGTCCGTCTACCGCATCACGTAGTATGCACATGCCCAACCATTATTTTGTACAAGGAAGTATATTTTTACCATCATATAAAACATTAATAAATAAAAGTAAGCATAGTTGGCATAAATATGCATTGGAGTCAGAAAAACTACCTCAACATTCTTCCAACTTAATGATTTCTTTTTCTTATCCACCTTTCCTCCAACCTTTTTGAATTCTTTTATATCCCTATAAGTTAATGTAACACATTGAATTACATTAGTAAATACTCATGTATTAATATATGTTAATGGATATGAAAATTTACTTAGGTCAATAATGCCTTTTTTAGTTTGTCTTCTTGGTTACCCTTAGGATCTAGACAATACACAGTTAGCATCTCAGGGATAATAATCAACAACACCTAATGATTATTCCTAAGCAAAAATGAAGTAAAAAAAAAGAAAACTCAAAATCCATAATAAAATATAATTCTTGATTCAAACTTATAAGCAAAGAACTATAACTTAATCAACATTGAAAGGAGCTATATCACATTCTTTTTTGCATTACCAAAATATTTAAATGCGATAGAGGAGTTTTCAGTAACAGTTATATAGTCTTTGTGTACATGGTTAATCAATGATGTAACTAGAGATGCCACATGGGGTAATGTGAACTCTATACACACCCTATGTAAGAAGATGAAAAATGTATATCATGTATACTTTATTATATAAGAAAAAAAATCAAAATATATAAAATGAGGTATTTATCCATAAGATTCCACAATTTCCAAAGTTCTATCATAGATGTATCCAACTAAGATTAAGTAAATATCTCCACACCATCTTGCAAAAATATACTAGTATTATGAGATTGACCTACGACTTCCTCCTTAATATGGACCATCATAGGCAATCCTTCTTCAAAGTCACCTATCCATACTGCTAACCCCCTACAATTAGGACCTAGCAAGTTGGTTTTACTATTGCCAAACTGACGACCAAAGTACTTTGGTGGAAAAATGTATTAGCAGGAAGGGGTATGTCATCGGTTCTGGGGAAACTAACACTAATCTTAAATTTTTTGGATTAAAATTTTTTACCTAAAAATCTGTATTTTGTGGGTTATCCAAGAGTCAGTTTCTTTAAGAGATAACTGATGTCACAGGAAAAGTGATACCCATATTTGTTCTAAAGTGATGTTTGTTTTCTAGAATCAATACTGTAAATGTTATGGTGTCTATTTTTTGTGGAATTGTCGTTAAGAAGAGTGACATTAGAGGTAAAAAATGTACTAGTGCATGCATGTAACTCATGTGCAAGTCATTCATAAATCTAACACATAGAAGGTTAAACATAATGAATAGGAGATGTTAACTGTGTAATTGAAGCCTAAATTATCATAGTATAACTTGGTCACCATATCTATATAAGATTTTCCTCCTTTGGTTTCTCAAGAAACTATGATGAATTTTCCTTAATAATTGACAGACTATATTTCAATTTGTTGATTTCTCTTGGGACATAGATCTTTTTGGTACCAAACCCATCAACATTCATGGTTGAAGTGTTAAATGTGAAACTTCAGTGAAAAATACTAAATTATATCCTCTTTATAATTTTAATTGGGGTTCCTACAAGTTCATGCTCATTGTGTCCATATGCAACATCATTAGCTATTAAACCTTCTCACCCATCATTCTTGTGGAAATGACCCTTCATGTTTGCTAGATAATTCTTCACTATTCCTATCCAAGGTTACTCTTATTTCTATGGATAGACCAAGAAAAGAACTATGTTAGTGGGGATACAATGATGTTGTTAAAGATACAATGGTCATTAATGACCTACAACCCAAGTTAACCTTAAACACTATGTTATCCATCTTTCTTAGCCTAATTTATTCTCATTAGATTTATTCCAAAGCCCTAATATGATGATTGAATTGAAGTGAAAATACATAAACCTAGTTTGGTGCTTAAGATGATGTGGATGCACTAAGTAATTTTTTGGAAATGAACTAATAATTACATGTGACATGAATAGTAAACCCTAATTTTATTGTTGCAAGATATGGATAAGTGTATGATGCTTGAATATAAATAACTGTGAACCTAGTTCCTGATTGCATGCTTTAGACGTACAAAGTTAAGGGGAGGTAAAATAAGATCCATCAGAGCTGGTAGACCAATAACTAATACCAACCATGGTAATGTAATATTGCAAATTTATATATTTTTATTCGAAATAGGGTATACATGGTACCACTACATACATATTGAAGTGTGGATTCTTATAAAGGTATCCAATTTGATGACATTTATATGTTTAATAGCTACAATATGTAACAGAAGTAAATAATCATAATAATGATGTTTTTCATTAGGTTATAATATGAATATCTGGTTTTGATGCAATAAGTGATTCTGATCTTGTTTTGAGATATAAGATATAAATACAAAGTTTGATCCTAGTGATAAACAAAAAACATTTTTAGATATAAGGTATGATCACAGTGATTCTATGAAAATGATTTTTATGTTAATTATATCCATTAGAGGTACTCTGGTCCATTTGATGCATCAAAGATGTTATAAAGCTAATAAAATTATCTAACATTTGAGTTTAAGGCATGAATCACTAATATACTATTAGATTTGAGTTTATATGACATGTGATATATATTATGGGAGTTTATGTGAGAGAAGCTAGGTTATTCTGAATCAGGGATAACACCATTGATAATAGTTCATGGAGATGAGATATTTTGAGAATGCATGAGTATATCAAAGTTTACTAGAGGATGTGAAGATATTTATGACAACCATGAAACCAAAACATGAATAGGTTGACATATATAGTCTTCTAGATGTAGTTTTGAGTTATGCATCATTTTTTTAGGAAAGCGAAGGTTGACCAAGACTTAACATGTATAATAGAGATTTTCTCTAGATCAAGTAAGTGGACCATGTCAATTGATCAGTTAGTGAGGACTCTTCATGTTTTATGATGACATGATACTTAAATATGATGTACACACATACACATGTAGTGTGTTATGTTCATGTAAGATATTTAAATGCTTTACCTTCACCAAAATATGTTGATATATCTATAGATTATGAGTTAAAGGAAAACCTTATTAAGTCCAAGATTTAAGTTGTTTATTTGAATATCCATGATAATAATCAAATAATGGTAGATTTAGGTTAAAAATAAATTATTTTAATCTCCCATGAAATGATCAATTTAAAGTATTAGTGTTAATTGTTAAAACCAATCATTTAGTAAGTATTCATTTTTAAAATGATGATTAAGTTATATAATTTACAGATTTTTGAACATATACATTCGAGTGGGTCATGTGCACTTAGATGTAGTTATGGGCTAGTGCCAACATTGACTATAAATATAAAAAGGAGATACATAAAATCTGAGCTGTAAATTAGAAATGAGGTACAACAAACCAAGTGGGGATTCCTTGCATATTTTTTACCAATGCCATCATCATATAATAAATATGCTTTCAATTTTCCTCATCATGTTTATGTTGAGCATTAACCAACCTTTTGAGCTATGTGAGAAGATTATGTAAGCCTTAACCAATATTATGAGCACCATGAGTTCCATATGATAAGGAGGACAACTACTCAACTCAAGATAATCTGTGTTTGTTAATAAGGAACAAGTAAAGACTTTTATTTTCATGTTATTATAAAATTTTAGAAATTTATATCGTTCTATCTTATAATGTAAATATATCATAGAATTTCCCATTTTCACTTACGCTAGTATAAGTCCTATTATGCATGGTTGGGGATGAGAGGTTCACATAGATGGAGCATTAGGAGATAATAATTGTGACTTCAACAAAGGAGCTAAGAGGTTTTCTCTATTGAGGAGTTTTTATAAATTTAGGAAATGTTTATCTAAGTTCATGTTTATATATTCTTTTAAATCATGCCTATCTTTGAATAACTTTAGGAATTATGTTGAGAACGAATTTCCCTTAGTATGTAATAGTTTCTACTTTATTATTGTGATGATTTCTAGATCTTGTAACACTACCAATATGATTGTGCTCATGCTTATGTAAATATTGAATGAAAAATTGGCTACCAAACATGTTTTCACATTCTTATGTTAGATATGACAATGTCACAGAATTAGATTAGTAATCTTTATCACTTAAGGAATGATTCAAAATTGAATATATTAGGAAGTACATAATGAAATTTAATTTTCTCCATCGAAAGGAAAGCTAAGATATGTTTTAAAGCTAAGTGTTCAACTACTTTGTGTTCATATGTCAACTTCAGATCAAACTACAGCGTGACCTCTTCTTTTCCAAATGGTTTGTAACCCAAGAAATAGATCAAAATGGTGATTGAAAAGGCATATATAAATTGGTATCTAAAGAGGAAAGGTTATGAGCATCATAGACTTACTCTACATGAATTACTCCTATATTATTTGTGGTCTGAGACATATATGCTAGTAGGATGTGGATGAGTAACATGATAATATCTCATACCTCCTAGTTGTTCCTGACCAACACAAGTTTTAGATATGTCATCTAAAATAGTTTATATAGAGGGCTTTAGGTAGATGATCACCCAACCTAATTACATATTGAGTAGAAACCTAAAACACATATCAAGGTTATATAACTAGAATAATACGAAAAATAGTGAGAATCATATTTGAATATTAAGGTGAAGTGTAACGTCCCAGGATTTGAGGCCTCAAATAAAGTGATCTTAAAAATAATGATTGAACCACCCATATAACCAAAGAACTCCTCATTCTTAGGGAGCTCATCAGTAAAGAACTCTATGGTTAAGTGTTTGTAGCCCAAGGTAGTACTAGGATCAGTGGCCAGTTTGGAAGTTTGTCCTGGCTTGTGCGTGAGTCAGGGAAAAGTGTGCAATTAAGGATAATGGTGATCTGTGGGGCCGATTATCTTTCCTAAAACTCTACTAGAGACTTGGGCAGTGGGCTCATGTGTTACAAATGGTATCATTGCTAAAACCCTTCTAGTAGGTGGGGACCACATGGGCATGTGGCAAGCTAGTCTTGATTCGTATGGCCAAGGAATGTTGGGAAGGGCTGTTCATAATGATGTAGCCACCCTTGCACTGGTATTCCATGATTGAGAGCTGGGTGTCCATGGGCCATTGGTGGTCCACACTGAAATGGGTAAATATTATGATTCCTTATAGTTGAGCCTTGATGAGGATGCCAAGAGTCCAACATGTATATTTTAACATTCCAGGATTTGAGGACTTAGATAAAATGATCTTAAAAGGAATGATTCAACTACCCATATCACCTAGGGAGATCATCACCAAAAAACTTTGTGGTTAAGCGTGCTCAACCTAGAGTAGTACTAGGATGGGTGACCAGTCATGAAGTTTATCTTGTCTTGCAAGTGAGTGAGGACAAAGTGTGCATTCAAGGCTAGTGGTGATCTATGGAGCCAGTCATCATTCCCAATGTAGGAATATATCGCATCAAAAACAAAACTTTAACTTGCCATATTCCCCTTAAACAGTAGATCACATCAACAACTATGTAATGGGAAGGATGGTTGTAAGGTTATACTTGGTCCTAGAGAAAGTCCAGTGACAATCCCTTACTGTAGCATGCACCTTTCTTCAAGTTACACTTGGAAAGTGTTAGCAATGACATCCTGGTTGATCACCATAGACAAGAATTGATTTTGTCCACTGAGTGGCCTACAATAATCTCCTCACCTCTGTAGTAATCCACACAAATCAACAAGGACTCATATCATTCTAGATGAATGGACAAGAAGGAGTTTTCCTTTCTAGTCTGTGTGCTAGCACTGACTTTCTCTCCCAATCGTCTCTCCCTTTCTATCCCTTCCTTTGATGAGTAGGACTTATTTGGGCTCTCGATTACCACAACTAGAGAGGACAATAATTGTTAGAGCTTATAGTTATGTCTCTAGAAGGCCCCTAATACCCCTCTATTTATAGGATGGTCAGGGTAAGGGCTTCCAATTCATCTAGGAGTCAAAGAGATGGAATTTCATGAATTCCAAAATCTGCAAACATTGAACCAGTAGGTTCAACAATGGACTGGTGAATTCCCACATGAGACAATAAGTTTAACACTTGAATAGATCATTTCACCATGTTTCCTATTTGCAATTTTATTGGAAATTAATATTAGATTAATGTATAATATGATGTCAACATCAATATTTGATCAAATCAAATTGATCCACAAAATGGTTAGTTCACAACCTAAACTGGTCAGTTTAGAGACCTGAGCTGATAAGTCACTTGCTAAACCGGCCGTCTCATGGTCCTGATTACCAATGTTGGTTCAAATTAACCTAACACTTGAGTCAATCGGTTAAACAGTTCAACCATTCAGTTCATACTCCGATTAGTCAACTTTAAACCATTTTTTTAAAGTTGGGTACCTATACACTTCAGTAATCATGTTAAACATCGTTCATGAATAAACTGCTATTCCAAGTGTATCCTATGTGTGTGACCCTATAGGTTCTAAGTCATGTTGGCAGTGAATGTCCATAACTGATTTATAAAAACACAAGCAATGCGTGGTATCTAGCATGACATCATTCCTACCCAAGTAATTGGAAATTTGGATAACAACTTCAACCGACAATCTGTGATTGGTGTTACAATGATTGTATAGTTCCTTTGTCTCTGATATCTAGATTGAACTCTAGACATGTAATCATTAACCTATTAACGTTCAATACATGTTCCTTGAACTAGCAAAGACTGTATGAGATATATGGAAGCTCAATATCACATATTGATTGACATGAGCATGGCCATGCATTTCTAAGTGTCGCTTATCAAGGGGTTAGGATATCATACTTCCATATGAAGGACAAATCCTGTATTCATCACTCATGGTCATACCCATGTGTCACAATGCACCCTAACACCATCTTTATGACAACCCTTATTCAAGGTCACAATGGATGATGTCAAACAAATCAAACGACATGTGATGAGTGTATGCTTTTAGGTCAAAGAACTACAATCACCACCATCACTATGAGAGATGATTCTGACTATCAATCATAGTTTCCCTGTATCACTCTCAAGGTGGGTCTGTCCAATTCATTGTTCTCTAACAAGTATCTTGTTGACCTACATGTTATACATTGTCCATATTTTGATAATGACTTAACCATTCCATTCATATGTATCTAATATGTGTATTAAAGATTGATTTTAGATGTTAGGTACATGAAAAGGATAAAAAATCAAAAGCCCTAGATTGGCTCAAGTTCAAGTCAAAAGAGCTACAAGTGTGCAATTTTGGAAATCTATGTAAATGACCTTAGAACATTTTTGTAATCACTTGTAATGATGAATTGACGTGTAACTCAGTTGAGAAAATTTATTGGGACACTAAACACCAAGTTTTACTCACTTTAGATGCACTTTAGAAAATTGACCACAGGCAGTCAATCGGTCGAGTTGCAAACTCAATCGATCCTCTTGGATCAAGTTTTTAAAGATAGCATCAGTCGAGTTGTGGTTTCACAGAACTCGACCGATCGAGTACCTGACCAAATCAATCTTCATTGGTCAGTCGGGTTTTTCCAGGACAAACTCCATCGATGATTTGAATATCGACTTTGTCTTTTACTCTATCGGTCGAGTTACCTTTATTAAAACTCGACCGATTGCACTGTACGGAATTTGCAGAAAAAGTGATTATGATCGTTGGTGTGTGTTTTGAGTGAAAATAGAGTCATTTCTTTGAGAAAAAATGGATATATTTCATATCTAAGTGTCCCATAACTTAAAGGGGCACCCTCAACTATAAATAGGACCTCTTGGAGTTCATTCCAAGGTTGCTCATTCACTACATGCTTGGTCCTAGCCTAGTTGAGAGTGTTCTAACCCTTTGAGCCCCTTTCTCTCTCTACCTTCAAGTCAAATTTGTGAGTATGAGTGAGATAGGTTCCTTTGTAAGAGAGCTGCTCCATGTATTGATGTAAAGCTCTCCTCCACCATCTTCCTACCCTCTTTCCTATCAAAGAAAAGGTTGAAGATCTTCTCCGAGTGAAGGAGAAGAGGTTGCTGTTCTTCAAGGTTGAAGAAGGCAAGGTGTTCTAGATCTCTAAGTGAAGGAGATAATCAAGGCAAGAGCTCAAGAAATATAGGTAATCCCTTGAAGGCTGAAGACTTGAAGAAGGAGTGGGTAAGTCCATGTTGATGGATGAAGACTCCATGGTTCAAGTGGGTAAGCTCCTTTTATAGGTTGTAGATCTTTTCTTGAGGTACTAAGCCCTTGGATGTGTGGTTGTTGTATCTTGTAATCTTATGATGGAATACAAGAGTACCAAGATTGAAAATCCTAGGGATTAACCACCTCTAGGTAGTGGACTGACATTGCTCCTAGTTAGGACATGAAACCACTCTAAACCACCTGTCCAAGTGCTTGCTCTTCCTTGTCTCTCATCCTTGCTGTGATTGCTATCTAAGACATCAAATTTGCTATTTGTTTAAGTTTCTATACTTAATATAATTTGGTGGTCTAATCCTTTTTGTGAGAAGTGTGAAGCTCTATTCACCCCCCTCTAGAGCCCTTGATCCAACAAGTGGTATCAGAGCAGGTCTTCTCCAATATACTTCAACAAGTAGGAGAATATGGGTGATTTGTCTCTTGGATCCCTCAACCTAGAAGGGAGCTTCTCCATGATACCTCCGGACTTCGACGACACCAACTTCCTATATTGGAAGAGAAAAATGCAGTTCTACCTTCAAGGTGTGAGCTATAAGATGTGGAAGGTGGTGCACCTCAAGTATGAAGACCCAAAGGGGGAAATCTCCACATGGACTGAAGCACAAATGAAGCAGGCTCAACTCAATGCAAAGGCAGTGAGCATCATCTATGCAACCCTCACTCCATTTGAGTTCAATCAGATATCTTCTTGGGACACCACAAATGAAATTTGGAACAAGCAATGTGTCACCTATGAAGGTACAGAGCAAGTAAAGGAAGCCAAGATCTACATGCTTGGTGGGCTACTTAAGAACTTCAAGATGGGTAAGAATGAGAGAGTGGCTGATATGTACACTAGGCTCAATGTGATCATCAATGGATTGGCAGCCCTTGGGAGTGTGATGGACAAAGTCACTATCAACTCTAAGATCTTGAGATCTCTTCCTAAGAGATGGGAGCCCAAGGTTACCTCCATTGAAGAGGTGTATAAGCTAAGTGAGTTGTCAACCGAGGAGCTAGTTGGTAACCTTAAAGCCCATGAACCTAGGCTTGATAAGCAAGAAGAAGAAGAAAAGAGAGAAGAGGAGTCCAAGAAGATCAAGGACACAACCTTCAAAGCTCAAATTGAAGAGATGGTTTAACAACAACAACTTGCTCTCAAGTCCCCTACTCCTTCCTAAAGTGAAGATGAAGGCCCAAATGAGCATGAATCAAACTACTTCAAGGGAAAGCACTTCAAGGGGAAGCCTTCTTCATCAACTATGAGATGCTATGAGTGTGTCCAAAAAGGCCATTACAAGAGTGACTGCCCAAAGGCCAAGAAGATCCATCACAAGAGCAGCCACAAGAAAGATGAGGAGTACAAGAGAGAAGGCAAGTATAAGAGGAAAGAAAAGAAAGAAAGAAGATCCAAAGATACAGATCATGCCGCTTGGGAGGAGTCTTCCTCAAGCTCTTGAAGCTCTAAAGATGGAGAATGTCACCTTGCTCTCATGGCCTCTACAAGTAAAGATGTAGGTGAGCTAAGTGAGGTAAGCGGGGTAAGTGAAGTCAATTTGCATGAGTTATCTAAGGAAACTCTTATTGATATGATTAATGATTGCAGATCATATTTTACTAAATGCAAATCTAAAAGGAAAAGATTAGGCAAGATAGTAGATGATCTTTATGCTAAAATTAAGATTCTTGATAAAAATGAAAAACTGCTCCTTGATAGAATAGATTCTTTGCAAGGGCAATTTCTTGACCTTGAGCTTCAACATAATGGAGTAGAGATTGAGAATGGGGTATATCTTAAGACTATTGCAAATCTTAAGGAAGACAACCAAAGATGCCAATATGAGTTAGATATTCTTAAAACTGAAAATGTAGAACTAACTCTCATTGATGATTCTAGGAAGTAAGAGATTCATGTTTATCAAAAAGAAATTTTGTTGCTTAAATATGAAAATGTCAAGTTACTTGCTCAAGTTAATGATCTATCTTCTAGACCTATTTTGCAAAGTAATGAAGTTTCTAGCATAGCTTTAGAACATGATTCCTTTCATACTAAAGCCCTCTGTTTAGAGGCCGATCTATTGCATGCTAGAGATGATCTTGCTAGTTTATCTACTACTGTTATTAATCTTAGTGATGATAATGACAAGTTAAGATATTCTTTGCAAAAAATTCTTACGGAAAAGAAATCCCTCAATGATGTCCTAGAACACTCTACCAAACAAATTGATACTAGTGGTTTAGGATATGATGGGACTGATCCCAAAGGTAAGATCAAGAGCAAGAACAGGGTAAGAAGAAGAGTGTGGAACCTCCCATCTTCCATGGAGAGACTTCCAGCTCTAAGAACCCTATAGTATGTATTCATTGTAAATGTGATGATCACTACTCTACTTATTGTCCTTACAAGCCCAAGGGGAAAGATGAAATGGGTCCTTAAGCTAACCCCGGATCCCAAAGTTCGAGTTGGGTACCAACATCCTTATTTCTTGCATGATAAAAAGAGATAGATTGTTGATAGTGGCTACTCAAAACATATGACAGGTGAATTCATCCATTTCAACAAATTCATGAAATAGAAAGGAAGACCGGTGACCTTCAAGGACAACATGAAGGGTAAGGTCATAGGTGAGGGTGATGTAGGCAATGAGCTATGCATCGAGAATGTTTTTCTTATTGATGGCCTACATCACAATTTGATTAGTGTAAGCCAACTGTGTGATAATGGATATCTTGTGTTGTTTACATCTTTAGAATACTTACTTCTAGATTCCCTCACTTACAATGTCATATATAAGGGAGCTAGAAATGTTAATCTTTATGTTATTATTCTTGATTCTCTTAAGCCCGTACTTGATAGATGCTTGGTAGTGGATAAAAATGATATTTCTCTTTGGCATCGTCGTTTGGGTCATGTGAATATGCATCAAATGAAGCAGTTGCGCAAAAAGGATTTGGTTCGAGGACTTTCCAAATTGGATTTTGAAAAGGATGAGGAATGCCAAACTTGTACACAAGACAAACAAACCAAATCCTTGTTCAAATCCAAAGAAGCCATGAGTACTAAAAGTGCTCTTGAGCTTCTTCATATTAATCTATTCAGACCAATGAGAATGCAAACACTTTGTGGTTTCAAGTATTGTCTTGTTATTGTTGATGATTTCTCTCAATATACTTGGACCTTCTTCCTCATTTCAAAGAGTGATACTCTTGATGTTTTCTTGAGCTTTTGCAAACAGGTTGAAAATGAAGCTTCTTGCCAGATTGTTTCTATCCACAGTGACCATGGGGGAGAATTTGAAAATGATCTTTTTGAGCGTTTTTGTGAAAAATCTGGTTACTCACACAATTTCTCCTCCTTGTACGCCTCAACAAAATGGGGTAGTAGAGAGGAAGAATAGGTCGCTTCAAGAGATGGCAAGGACAATGCTTCTTGAATATGACATTCCTAAGAAGTTTTGGGCCGAAGCCGTTAGTACCGCCTATTTTGTGCAGAACCGAGTTTTTACACATCTTTCTTTGAAGAAAACCCCTTATGAGCTATGGCGTGGTAGAAAGTCATCCATTGATTTCTTCCATGTTTTCAGATGTCCTTGTTTTGTTTTAAACATGAAGGATTCTCTTAAAAAGTTTGATCCAAAATCTTACAAGGCTTTCTTCCTAGGCTATAGCACTACAAGCAGGGCTTATAGAGTTTTTAATATTGAATTGGCTAAAATTGAAGAATCTATTAATGTTAAGTTTATTGAAACTAACCCTGTTTAGGAAAGCATGTTGTTGATAATGATGTTGTAGATGATTTGATTCCTATCTTGAAAGACCTCAACATCGACAACAAAGGTAAGCAGGTGATAGAAGTAGAAGATGAAGAAAAGAAGGATCCCACTCCTCGCTTTGTAAAGAATCATCCTAAAGAGCTGATCATTGGCAGCCCATTTGAGAGAGTGAAGACACGCATTGCCTACAACAAAGAGCAAGCAGACATCACCTTCATCTCACAGCTGGAGCCAAAGAACATCAAAGAAGCTCTTGGTGATGACGAGTGGATCCTAGCCATGCAAGAAGAATGTTATAACCCCATTTTATAAAGCATGTAATGAGATTTGTAAATCTCTTTTTAAAAGATAAATGAAAACCATGGTTCATTTGATGGTTTGATTTGAATGAATTTCATGTATGATAGCCTTGTATGCTTTCTTGATGGGCCTTATTGGCCATTAAGCCCAATTGAAAGAAAAAGAAAAAGAAATGAAAAAGGAATTCAATGGGATAATGGAATACCTAAGAAAATGAATAAAAGATGATTAACAGGCTAAAAGATATTTTCCCAAAATAGGATTTCGAGTTATAAAGGTTCCTTGGGGTTCAAGGAACCCATGATAATAATATACTAGCAAAGGAAATAAAGAATATGTGGAAAATATGAATAAATAGGTGTTTTCTTGCAACTGAAGAAAAGAAACTGTTTCCTTGAGATAATGATCCCAATTTTTTCAGGATGAAAGATGAAAGCATAAAAGAGGTTCTGTTAAAATTTGAATTAAAAAGGAATTACGATTTGGGAGTTATTGCTTTTTCAAGTTATCCTCAAAATAGGATTTTATTTTGGAATTTAGGAAATCTTTCCCTTTTTGTTTGAGCGCGGATGATATTGGCCGTTGGATGTTGATCCAACCAACCTGACTCATCGTCTAGAGTCCCAGTGGGATGCAGACTGTGGACAAGTTATAGGGGAAACGTTTCCCTTTGATTCTGATCGTATCAGCGCATGTGCGCGCTTGGAAGGTGTCCTAATGACTTTGGCAGGAGGGTGCGAATCTTCTAGACCCTATTTTGATGAGCTTTCATCGTGTCTTCGAGAAACACCCAATTGGGCTGTGATCTGAGGTGGCAGAAGGGTTGGGAGAAC
The DNA here is from genome assembly GCA_963693085.1 of Alisma plantago-aquatica. Lineage (NCBI taxonomy): Eukaryota > Viridiplantae > Streptophyta > Magnoliopsida > Alismatales > Alismataceae > Alisma > Alisma plantago-aquatica. The sequence continues at coordinate 1,182,319,379 of OY856409.1, forward strand.
CCTAGAGAGGCCTCCACACCCTATAAATAGGGTCCCTCTTGTCTCCTCGCACCTTCACAATTCCGCACAACTACTCCATTAGCTCTAAAACCCTCTCTTGCGCTCGATTGCCCTTGCTTCGACAAAGGACCGCCGTGGCACCACCGTGAGTAGCAGATAAGAAGAAGAGGAGGATGATGAGTAGGAGTCATCAGATCGTGGAGTACGGTGGACCAGAGTGAGATCTAACGATCTCAGGAGAAGCGCACATCTTTAGCTCACTGAGTGGAGCGCGTCTACGCGAGTCATTAGATCAAGGGTCCATCGTGGACCCAGGAGCATCAGACTATCTACTGCCAATGGCCGCATGCGCTAGCAAGTGAGTGGAGCCGGTCTTTGCAGAGCATCATATCGATCAATGGACCGCGGTGCACCGATCCAACGATCTAGGAAATTCAGTAAATTCCCTCTCTAACCAAAATTACAGAATAGCTTTTTGCTTGCAAAATTAATAGAGATCGCTAGGAATCTCATATGAAGAAACTTTATACATGAAAGTTTTGTAGAAAAATACAAGGAACCTGATAAAAATAATTTGAGCACCTGGTTCTATTTCTTTTAACAAAAGTACCTTAATTTGGTGGAATTATGTATTAAAAAGTAATTAGAAACCCTAATTGTATATAAAGGTTGTATCTTTGAAGTTTAATAGGTTAAATTGATAAGTTTTAACCTGCTGATTAGTAATATAGAGTTCTCATCCATTTGGTATGCAATGTTTCCAAACTTAGGGTTTTAATCCATAAATGAAGAATATATATATATATATATATATATATATATATATATATATATATATATATATATATATATATATATATATATATATGGAAACCCTAATTGGGGTAAAGGAAGAGGAAAACCATGACATTTCAGATTAAGGAAGTAAATTACTAAATAATGATCCTAAGACTGTTAGGAATATTAAAATGAGAGAATTTAAAGGTTTTAAGTAGATTTGATGAATTATAGTTCTTAATAACTAAGAATGGAGGCAAAACCCTAATTTCCAAGGAAACCCTAATATTGGAATAGAAACCCTAAGGGATATGATGAAATTGGGTAAATATTAATAAAAGGAAACTTGTACTTTTATTTTAGGGTTTCTGTGCACTTTGCTTGCTTGTTTGGATTTTCTCTCCCTCTACATAGTTGATTCTATATCCAAATCTGCAAATACAGGTATGTGGTTACGCTTATGAATATCTCGAGCTAGTTTTCCAAGGTTTACTGAAGTTTTCATCGATGTCATGAATTAATTGTTCGATGATTTTAATTCATGCAAACTATAATGTGGATATGACTATCACATAAGATATGTGCCTACTAGCTCAGATCCTGGTCCCCTCTGTGGCTTTAGTTGACCTAGTACATGGCTACCTATGGGGTAGGTCCATCAGGTGATTGGATGACTTAGTACATGGCTACGAATGGGGTAGGACCATCAAGTCACTTTGAGTTAGATATTGGGCTACCTTTGGGTAGTGCCATGCGACTCTATTACCCTATGTATTGGTTACCTATAAGGTAGGACCATGGGGTTAAGGATAGAAAGTTGACCGGCCTAAATCGCGCGTTCTAAAATTGGAGGCGTATTTGAGGTAGTCGAGCCTTCACATTTATAACCCGAATCCTTCTAGGCCCCCGCAACTTTGTTTACGGGGTCGAAGTAGTCATACGGGGTCGAACACAGGGACAAGGTGGGTTGGGTTGACGACTCTGAATCGACACTCTACACTCCGGTGGATATAAAGAGATAATGAAGTTCCCCAAAGGGAACAACTAGATGTCACGATTAAATCAAGGAAAACTATCTCCAACTGGAGTTACGAGAAAGATTAAGATTTTGTCATTTAGCAATTTTTTTAGGAATTTTCATGCAACAGAAAATAGAAAGGTAAACTGCAGTTAAGGCGTAATGCAAGGGATAAGACTTTTATAAGGATAAGCGGTAGCAGTAACACCCTGCACCCATCCTCTCAGAGCGGGTGCCTCTAACCAAGCTTCAACACCCCTCTCGAGGTTGCTGGACTCAAGTTAGAGTGGAATGATACTAAAACAACTCTGTTCCGGGCACTCTCGTACTCCAGAATCAGACCGAACACTAGAGACACAACCCAACTCTCGAAGTAGTTGCGACGGGAAAGGCGATTCGGTAGCTAAGCGAAACGCGATCCAAAATATGCAAGCTAGAGTTCAGATATCCAACACAGTAGTTACCCAATCATAAGGCACTAAGCATTAAACAAAGAGCAATTTAGCATTTCTATTTCTATCAGCAATAAGGGTCTAATACAATGCATAAGCTAAGAATTTAAATAACAGAATTAAAGATAGATGTCGCCTTCTTGATGTAGAAGGGCGACAGACTACTACTACTCCCAGCCCGATACCGTCTAGGGACCTATCCCGGTACAGCCGTGTCGGGCGGCACGCCCTCTCGGACGGCACGCCTGACGGACGACTATATCGTTCGAAGACCCTGGCCGATACGCTCATATCGGGCGGCACACCCTCTCGAGCGGCACGACTGACGAGGAGAGCGTATCAGTTTCGGTATCGTGTCAGCCAAGGATTTACATATACTACTGTCGGGCATTGTTGTCAGGCACTCGTGTCGTGTATCTACGTCGGCCAATATCGGCCCTCAATATCGCCCGGTACGAGCACTGGGGCACGATACGGTTGCTCTCGCACTTCTCTCGCAGATCGCTCAAGTCCCCAACTATCCGAACGGGGAACTGGCTAGCCGTCCCGACCTATCCAAACTCCGACGTCTCCGACCTGTCTTTTCGGCTTCCTGTAGCTGCTATTTATACCGGCGGTTGAAGGAGTTATGGTGCTGGAAACGCCACGTAGCCCCCTTATACGCCGGTCGATGGATGTGGACGGCCGATACAGGTATGTCTTTGGCGCGAGGCGCTGGCTATTGGTCACGTGGCTGGCGGCACGCCTGCCGGTGGGTGGTCGTGTCGCTCGACGAGCTGGGTCGTCGGGCGGCTTCGGCTCCCTGTCGGGTAGAAGGTGTGTCGGCCAGTACGTCCCTTTCGCAAGGCGCCCTTCTCCGCCGATGATTCTTGTGTCGCCCAGCCCCTGTCGGGCAGGGTTGTATCGGGCGTCAGGAAGGTCGAGACGGGCTTAGACTTATTGTGGGCCGGAATCGGCCTTATTGCACAAAAATGAGGAAAACCCTGTAAAAGATAGGAAAAACTGGAATAAGAGCGTTGCTTGGCCAATTATTGCGAAAATGCTAATAAAATAGAGGAAAATAGCAGAAAAGGGTAGTTTTGATAACAGAATAAAGGGCAAAAATGTCATAAAATTTGGTGTTATCAACTCCCCCAAACTTAGCTTTTTGATTGTCCTCAATCAATATTTAAACTAAACTTTGTGTTGCTTCTTCTTGCACAACAAAACTTTAAGGCTAAAGGGTAGCACAATATTTGCGATGTCTTGGAGGTAATGCTGTCTTAAAGCGAGCAAAAGACCTTGCCCTACTTGCCTTATTATTTAAGTAAAATTTTTCTTCTCCACAGCTTCAGCGAGACTTTGGTGTATGATTCCGAAGTTAGCTTCCACACCAAACAACTTTATTTTAAGGGCAGAAAGTTGTGTATAGGGTAGGCTAAGGCTTTTTGGGTTTTTCTTCTTGTTTCCCATCAGTCCATCCAGGTAAGGGTCCGTTAACGGGCAAGTGGTCCCTGCAGTCCAAGCCAGTTGGCTTTAGAGCAGTGATTTCACATCCTACGTACCACTGCCCCAGATCTACCATGCCTAAAGGCGGGTACTTTTGGAAAACAAGTGTGTGTATATATATATATATATATATATATATATTTATTGGGCACAACTCTCATACTTTTATTCACGCTCATAAGGCTTCTTTCTCTTTTTGGGATTTTTGCTGGGTTAGGGAAAACAAGAGAGATATCTGCTGTTTGGGCAGCTTTTTCCTTCTCCATACTCGTCTCTCAGCTGTTTGCGAGATTATTATTTTTCGAAAATTTTTGGATGGCAAGGCACAATCTTTTGTTTGTTTGAGACAACATTATCAGAAAGATATGACAGAACTTGTAACTCGTTAAATATACAAAAAGTAAACTTTGCAAGAAGTCACAACAGGTTTTTATTATTATTACAACAACTTTGTACATATGCATAGGGGCAGGAAATTTGCAAAGGAAAGATTTTTGAAAATTTTTATATGGCATGCATGCGTACATCAGATATACAGGGAGCTATAAGAGCACATCAGGTAAAAGAGAATGAATATCGTAGAAAGCTCGAAGAGATAAAATTTTATATCTCCCTCACTGGCATACCCCCCCAAACTTACTTTCTACTCTGTCCCAGAGTAGAGAAGAAAGCAAAAGTAAGGTAAAGCTTAGCCAGTGAGGGTTAGCTTTCTGATGTGCTGCAAAATGCTCCTACGAAGTTGCAACATGCCATTGGGAGGTTGTCTAGTGGATTCGCTTTGGCGATGTAGCGGTTGAGCTGGAGCGAAACCCTCAAAATTCACTTCTGGCCCCCCTTTCTTCACATCTCCGCTGTGAGCATAAACAAAGGGACTGATTATCCGTCCCTAGTTTAGTTCCCAGGAGTGTGTAGTCAGGGTGGGCCCTCTCCCTTAAGAGTACGGAACCAGGGTGCCTCGAACTTGTTCGGAGGCCTTGGTTGCCGCACTCTTAGCTAGGTGACTCACTATTGGAGCTACCAAATCAAGAAAAATCTTCCTTTCCATTGTTGTTGCCGTTTCTGCCCGACAGTTGTTGCTGATCCCCGCGCTGTGCTTGCTGGCGCGGTAGGTGGTTTGCTCCATATGAGCCATACCTGTTATTTAAAATTTATTTATTCAACCGTTAGGCAAGAAAGATGAAAAGAAAGAAAACTTATTAAAACTGGGCGATAAGCGATTGGACGACACGATGTTGTCGCGCGATAAGGCTCGACACCCGACACAGGTGTATCAGGCGATACGAGGTCACATGAAACAAAAACATGACATCGCAGTGAGAAGCATGACGCCCGATACGAAACATCGGGAAAACGCTATCGACCGCCGTTACGCGCGAAAGCATGTCGGGCGATAGAAAATCTGTAGGTCATGTAAACCCGATAAGCGGCTCGGTAACAGATACTGGCGTCGGGCGACAGGGTTATCGGCCGATAAACGTGTCGGTCTACAAACCTATCGGGCGACAAGCCATGTCGTTCGGTAAGAAAACAACAAGCCGGCCGATACGCCTCGCACGATACAAAAATCTGTGCCGGGCGAGAGATAGCGTCTCGGGCGAAAGACGTGTCGGGCTATACCTTTGCTCTCAGGAGGCATTGCCCGATACTAGGGCGAAGGCAAGATGGCCGACACACGAGCAAAAAAGGGGGGATCAAAGCATGCGTTCCAGGTGGCAAAAAGGAGAAAATGATAGCCCGACACGAAGAAACCTCCACGCTATTTATAGAGAACCCAGCTGGGGGTGAAACGTGCAAAACATGGCGCGCGTCGGGCGTTTTAGTCACGCTATTCCCGAGACGCGAAGTCCCATTGGTCAGCCCAAGGGTCATCCGCTGCCCTTGCATCGCCCGGGGCGAGGCTGCCCGATACAAGTGGTTCTGCGCCCAGCTGGTCGACACGGTAGAAAAGCGGGCGATCAAAAGGCCAAAACTAAACCTGTGTGAAGTAAAAGGCCATTGCAGGGTAAAACATCATTGGTATAGAGAAGGATCTCTTACCTCAGATGGTATTACTCCTCAATGCTCCACAAAACACAGCGATGGCCCATAAAACAAAAAGAGTCAGCACACGTGCGCATGTACTGACTTGGGCCTTATTACAGTCCATAATGGTTGTTTTTACAAAGAAAACAAATGTATCCTAATCTATGACTCGGGCTGCCTCCCGAGGAGCACTGAAGTTTTCGTCGCCAGCTCGACCGGTGTAGGCTCTTCAGTTGTACCCACTTCTAGTAAGTCAATCTCTGCTTTCCTGACAAAAGCTTCGTCCTCATAAAACCTTTTCACTCTGTGCCCATTCACCTTGAAGATCTTAGTCGGGTCATCCTTGTCGTGGAGCTCCATCATTCCTGATGGGTATATCTTTGCCACAGAAAACGGCCCCGACCATCTTGTCTGTAATTTCCCAGGAAAAAGACGGATGGAGGACTTGAATAACAAGACCTTATCCCCTTCGCTCACATCCTTTCTCCTAAGGTGGGCATCATGCCACATTTTTGTTCTTTCCTTGTAGATCTTTGCATTCTCGTAGGCGTGAATCCTCAGCTCTTCGAGCTCTTGAAGCTATAAAAACCTTTTTTCTCCTGCCTTGTCTAGATCCATATTTAGGAACTTGATCGCCCAAAGGGCCTTGTGTTCTAGTTCCAAAGGTAGATGGCAGGATTTTCCGTATATAAGACGGTAGGGGGTGGTTCCAATGGGCGTCTTGTAAGCAGTACGGTAGGCCCATAATGCGTCGTCAAGTTTCATAGACCAGTCCTTCCGCGTGCGGCTGACAGTCTTTTCTAAGATCCACTTGATCTGTCTATTTGAGACCTCTACCTGCCCCGATGTCTGTGGGTGGTAGGGCGTAGCGATCTTATGTTTTACTCCATACTTGCGTAGGAGCACTTTGAACTGCCTTTCTCCGAAGTGTGACCCGCCGTCACTTATTACGGTGCGCGGTATACCGAAACGGGGAAAGATGGTCTTCTCAAAAAGCTTGATAACCGACTTGGCGTCGCATGTTTGGGTGGACACCGTCTCTACCCATTTTGACACATAGTCTACTGCCACTAGTATGTATTGATACCCCTGGGATGGGGGAAACGTCCCCATGTAATCAATCCCCCATACGTCAAATATTTCCACTTCGATCTAGCTTGCCATCGACATTTCATTCCTCCGCCCTATATTCCCCGTTGACTGGCACTCTTTGCAAACCTTTACAAATCGTGCAACATCTTTAAATAAGGAGGGCCAGTAGAAACCTGATTGTAGCACTTTTGCCGCTGTTCTTTCGCAACCCAGGTGTCCACCATAGGGGGAGGCGTGGCATCCCTTCAGGATATCGACAGTTTCTTCTTCCGGGATGCACCTCCTGTACAAGTTGTCTGCGCATCTTCTGAACAGGAGAGGATCATCCCAGTAATAATTCTTGGCATCCGCGAATAGCTTCTTCTTTTGATTGTAGGTGATATCAGGAGGTAGCTCTCCACAAGCGAGGAAATTGCAGATGTCTGCAAACCAGGGCAAACCTTCTTCTTGAGCTTCAGCCATCATGAGAGCTTCGTCGGCAAAGTTGTCGTCGATCTGTGGCCCTCTCTGTCTCTCAGCCACTATCCTTGATAGGTGGTCTGCGACCACATTTTCCGCGCCTTTCTTGTCGATAATCTCATGATCGAATTCTTGGAGTAACAAGGCCCATCTCAACAATCTGGGCTTTGCGTCTTTCTTTTGCATTAAGTATTTTATCGCCCCATGATCTGTGTATACTTTGACCTTTGATCCGACGAGATACGATCTGAACTTATCAAACGCGAAGACAACCGCGAGCATTTCCTTCTCGGTGGTTGTGTAGTTTACCTGTGCTTCGTCCAACGTGCGACTAGCATAGCAAATCACATGGTGCTTTTTATCTTTCTTTTGCCCCAGGACTGCTCCCACTGCGTAGTCGCTAGCGTCGCACATTAGCTCAAAGGGTAAACCCCAATCTGGCGCTTGAAGGATAGGTGGTGATACTAAAGCATTTTTCAGGGCCTGAAAAGCACTGAGACAATCGTTAGAGAAAACAAATTCAGCATCTTTTACCAGGAGATTGGACAATGGTTTGGAAATCTTTGAGAAGTCCTTGATGAATCTTCGGTAATATCCGGCGTGCCCGAGGAAGCTTCTTATCCCCGTGACAGAATTTGGTGGAGGAAGTTTAGATATAGCTTCGATTTTTCTGGTATCCACCTCGATCCCGCGCCTTGAGATCTTATGCCCTAGGACGATGCCCTCCCGTACCATGAAATGACATTTTTCCCAGTTCAGGACCAGGCTGTTTTCCTCGCACCTTTGAAGTACTAACGACACATTCTTCAGACAGCAATCGAAGTCCCTTCCATAGACGGAGAAGTCGTCCATGAAAACTTCCACGATGTCTTCTAGAAAATCTGAGAACATCGATATCATGCATCTTTGAAAGGTGGCGGGGGCGTTGCAGAGTCCGAAGGGCATCCTTCTAAAGGCATAGGTGCCGTAGAGGCAGGTGAACGTCGTTTTCTCCTGGTCGTCGGGTAAGATGGGTACCTGGTAAAATCCAGAAAAGCCATCAAGAAAACAAAAATAATCATGATGCGCTAATCTTTCAAGAACTTGGTCAATAAAAGGTAGCGGAAAATGATCCTTTTTTGTAGCCCGATTTAGCTTTCGGTAATCAATGCACATTCGCCAACCAGTGACGGTCCTTACCGCCACTTCGTCACCTTCTCACCCTTAACCACAGTCATCCCGCCTTTCTTGGGTACTACGTGGATCGGGCTTACCCAGTTGCTGTCGCTAATTGGGTAAATGATCCCCGCGTCCCTAAGCTTTATTACCTCTTTCTTGACGACCTCTTTGAGCATCTGATTCAGCTTCCTCTGGGGTTGGACCAGGGGCTTGGAAGACTCATCCAAGTTGATGCGATGCATGCAAAGGGCGGGGCTAAGGCCTTTGATATCATCTACGAAATATCCTATAGCCCCCCTGTGGAGTCTTAACTCCTCAAGGAGCCGGTCCAGCTGATTGCTTGAAAGACCGGCGTTTACGATGACTGGGTTCCTCTGTTCTTCATCTAAAAATTCGTACTTCAGTCCCTCAGGTAACGCTTTTAAATCCGGCTTTACTCTGGGTGTCTCCTCCTGAGGTTCTCCTTCAAGGGAGGCATACTTCGCAGAGTCCACCTCCTCCTCTTCTTCTTGCAAGTCTTTGTCAGAAAGGTTGAAAATGTCGAGATGCTTCACGACTTCGGGATTTTCGAAGTCGAGATCCTGACAGCTTATTACTCTCGCGAGGGGATCCACTGTCCGGATATCCTCCTCTATTTCCTCGCATAATTTATTGTAGCTATCCGCAAAACAGGCCGATTCAGACAGGGATGGACCTCTCATGATTTCCTTCATCTTGAAGTCCATGTGGCTGTTTCCAACCCTCAAGGTGATTATCCCTTCAGAGACATCAATCAGCGCCCTCCCTGTTTCCAAGAAAGGGCATCCGAAGATGATCGGACATCTGGGATCTTCAGCTGTGTCGATGACGACGATGTCGCAGGGAATAAAGAAATCACCGACCCTAATCGGCACATCTTCGACAATGCCTACATGTCTTTTGAAAGAGTGATCCGCCAGTTCAATCCGCATATTGGTTCGAACCATGTCGGTCAAACCCATCCTTTGCGTGAAACTTAAGGGCGTGAGGCTGATGCTTGCTCCCAAGTCCGCCATACCCTTCCGCTCGACATTGTCCCCGATGGCGAATGGGACCGTGAAAGCTCCGGGATCCTTTTTCTTAGTCGGAAAGCTGGGCTTTACGAAGGCAGAGGAAGTAGAGGCCATGTACACTGTCTCTATCCTTCCCCCCTTCTTTTCTTCATTATTAAATCTTTGAGAAACTTGGCGTATGTGGGCATCTCCTCCAAAGCGTCAAGGAAGGGGACTTCAAGATGCAGCTTCCTGATCGAATCCATGAACCTTTCGTGCCGCTTTTTCAGATTTGCCTTGATCATCTTGTACGGGAACGGTACCCTCGGAGCGTAAGGATTCCTCCCACCAGATGGCTCATCGGACGGCCTCAGCGCAGGCTCTTCGGCTTCTGCAGGCCTGCCTACATCTCCTGCTGGAACGGCATCCTTGGGCCCTTGCTCAGGTTCCGGTGGGGCTTCATCAGCGCGCTATACCGTCTTTCCTGATCTAAGCACTGCCATTACTGCAGTTTCAGGGTGAGGGAGCATTTTTCCTGCAGGGTTCTTCATCAGAGCAGCCATCTGAGACAGCCGTTGATCGACCTCCCATTGACACATCTGCAGACTCGCCGTCTGGTGTTGCATGGAATTCAGAGATCCAGGGCTAGTAAGCGTCCCCTGTACCAGCTGGTTGATGATGGTGTCCTGTCTTTTTATGTAGGCGGAAAGCTGACCAACCCAATTAGGCCGGGTCACTTTCTCGCTTTGGCTCTGACATTCGCCCTCAGAAAGAGGTTGCTCACAACGAGGCATGGTTGACAGTCTTGGTGTTCAGTAGATCAGAGTACCTGAAATCCGCATAAAAATCATATTTAGAAAATTATAATTGGGGTAAAGAATAATGCTTAAAGTAAAAGAAAAAGAAAAAGAAGTGTTGTCAAGCCTATTTCTAGGCTTGAGACACGGGAGTGTAGTTAGTGGATTCGGATTCGTCAACAGTGCCAATTGCCTTGTCCCCGGCAACGGCGCCAGAAAGTTGACCGGCCTAAATCGCGCGTCCTAAAATTGGAGGCATATTTGAGGTAGTCGAGCCTTCGCATTTATAACCCGAATCCTTCTAGGCCCCCGCAACTTTGTTTACGGGGTCGAAGTAGTCATACGGGGTCGAACACAGGGACAAGGTGGGTTGTGTTGACGACTCTGAATCGACACTCTACACTCCGGTGGATATAAAGAGATAATGAAGTTCCCCGAAGGGAACAACCAGATGTCATGATTAAATCAAGGAAAACTATCTCCAACTGGAGTTACGAGAAAGATTAAGATTTTGTCATTTAGCAATTTTTTTAAGAATTTTCATGCAACAGAAAATAGAAAGGTAAACTGCAGTTAAGGCGTAATGCAAGGGATAGGACTTTTAGAAAGATAAGCGGTAGCAGTAACACCCTGCACCCCTCCTCTCAGAGCGGGTGCCTCTAACCAAGCTTCAACACCCCTCTCGAGGTTGCTGGACTCAAGTTAGAGTGGAATGATACTAAAACAACTCCGTTCCGGGCACTCTCGTACTCCAGAATCGGACCGAACACTAGAGCCACAACCCAACTCTCGAAGTAGTTGCGACGGGAAAGACGATTCGGTAGCTAAGCGAAACGCGATCCAAAACATGCAAGCTAGAGTTCAGATATCCAACACAGTAGTTACCCAATCATAAGGCACTAAGCATTAAACAAAGAGCAATTTAGCATTTCTATTTCTATCAGCAATAAGGGTCTAATACAATGCATAAGCTAAGAATTTAAATAACAGAATTAAAGATAGATGTCGCCTTCTTGATGTAGAAGGGCAACAGACTACTACTACTCCCAGCCCGATACCGTCTAGGGACCTATCCCGGTACAGCCGTGTCGGGCGGCACACCCTCTCGGACGGCACGCCTGACGGACGACTATATCGTTCGAAGACCCTGGCCGATACGCTCATGTCGGGCGGCACACCCTCTCGAGCGGCACGACTGACGGGGAGAGCATATCGGTTTCGGTATTGTGTCGGCCAAGGATTTACATATACTACTGTCGGGCATTGTTGTCAGGCACTCGTGTCGCGTATCTATGTCGGCCGATATCGGCCCTCAGTATCGCCCGGTACGAGCACTGGGGCACGATACAGTTGCTCTCGCACTTCTCTCGCAGATCGCTCAAGTCCCCAACTGTCCGAACGGGGAACTGGCTAGCCGTCCCGACCTATCCAACCTCCGACGTCTCCGACCTGTCTTTTCGGCTTCCTGTAGCTGCTATTTATACCGGCGGTTAAAGGAGTTATGGTGCTGGAAACGCCACATAGCCCCCTTATACGCCGGTCGATGGATGTGGACGGCCGATACAGGTATGTCTTCGGCGCGAGGCGCTGGCTATTGGTCACGTGGCTGGCGGCACGCCTGCCGGTGGGTGGTCGTGTCGCTCGATGAGCTGGGTCGTTGGGCGGCTTCGGCTCCCTGTCGGGTAGAAGGTGTGTCGGCCGGTACGTCCCTTTCGCAAGGCGCCCTTCTCCGCCGATGATTCTTGTGTCGCCCAGCCCCTGTCGGGCAGGGTTGTATCGGGCGTCAGGAAGGTCGAGACGGGCTTAGACTTATTGTGGGCCGGAATCGGCCTTATTGCACAAAAACAAGGAAAACCCTGTAAAAGATAGGAAAAACTGGAATAAGAGCGTTGCTTGGCCAATTATTGCGAAAATGCTAATAAAACAGAGGAAAATAGCAGAAAAGGGTAGTTTTGATAACAGAATAAAGGGCAAAAACGTCATAAAATTTGGTGTTATCATCTACCTAAAGAGAGGTAGCATGCAAGTCCACTGCAGGGACAACACAGAGTTGGGGGATAGGTAAGGATTGAGTAGTATGACTTAAAACATAATCTTGGTTGTTAAATGAATAATTGAATGAATACATTGTTAACATAGTTGCACATTATTTGTTTCCCCCACATACCAGCTTCGGCTGACCGTCGTTTTGTTTGTTGGCGATTTAGGTACAAATCTTAAAAGTACAAACAGTAAAGTGACACATTGTGAATTCAATAATTAATGAACAAGGAGGAACTAGTTAGATTGATTCAGCTGAGGTTATAAGTTTAGTATTTTCCAAACTTTTCAAAGGTATGCAAGAATTTATTTATTACAACTTTTCAGTTTCGTTTGTTAAAATTTAATAATTGTTCTTGGTTATATGTCGAACCTTTGATCCAGGAATTATGGGTGCGGCCTTAACCTCTCAGTCTCCCTTAATTGGGGGTTACTGAAAGGTGGGGTCGTACAAATGGTATCAGAGCCATAACCCCTCCAGTAGGTGGGGCCCACATGGGCATGTGGCATTCCAGTCTTGAGTTGTGCGGTCCAGACATGTAGGAAAGGGCTGTCCATGGTTGACGTAGCCCCCCTTGCACTGGTATTACATGATCAAGAGCTGGGTGTCCATGGGCCATTGTGGGTCTACACTAAAATGGGGTCAGATCCTGTTTTTCATCATGCATTAGACCATTACATGCTTAACTTTAAAACATAAAAGAAAACTCTACGGGTTATTACCCTCGATCAACTGATTATCATTAAGAACAAATACCCTTTACCCCGGATAGATGACTTGTTTGACCAGTTGAAGTCAGCTCAAGTCTTTTCCAATATCGACTTAAGTTTGTGGTTATGCCTTTTGGGCTGTCCAATGCACCCAGTGTGTTCATGAACCTTATGAATAGTGTGTTTCAAGCTTTCCTTGACTCGTTTGTCATAGTATTCATAGATGACATACTGGTTTATTCAGATGACTTAGATCAACACCGAGACCACGTAAATAAAGTCCTTGATATCTTGAGAAAGTAGAAGTTCTATGGGAAATTCTCTAAATGTGAGTTTTGGATAGACCGAGTCATGTTCCTCGGACACATCATCTCAGGAGGAACGATCGCCGTAGATCCAGCTAAAGTGTCAGCAGTACGAGACTGGCCTGCACCGAAGAACCCCTCCGAGATCTAAAGCTTCTTGGGGTTAGCAGGATACTATCGGCGTTTCATTGCAGATTTCTCAAAGACTGCCTTGCCTTTGACCATGTTGACACAGAAAGAGGTGAAGTTTGTGTGGTCCGATGTTTGTGAGGCTCATTTTCAGGAGATGAAGGAGAAGCTGACCACTGCACCAGTTTTGACTCTACCATCAGGCAATGAGGGTTTCATGATTTTCATCGATGCATCAAAGATGGGACTTGGCTGTGTGTTGGAACAGTATCGGCATGTGGTTGCATATGCCTCCCGAAAACTCAAGCCCGATGGGGTGAATTACCCGACACATGACCTGGAGTTAGCTACTATCATCCATGACTTGAAGATTTGGCGGCATTACCTGTATGGTGCTACTTTTGAAATCCTCACTGACCGTAAGAGCCTGAAGTACCTTCTGACACAGAAAGACTTAAACCTATGACAAAGATGATGGATGGAGTACATAAAGGATTACGACTTCACCATCGCTTATCATCCAGGAAAGGCGAACGTCGTAGCCGATGCTTTGAGTCAGAAATAGCTCAGGTGTGCAACTGTTTTGTCCAGTCAGTGGAAGAGCTTAGAAGAGCTGGTAGAATGGTCTCCTCAACTTTTAGATGATCAAGTTCGATTGGCCAACATCCAAATACAGTCTGAATTGTTGAGTGAAATTGTAGCAGCACAGTTGGCCAGTGGGGAGCTTGATAAGATGAAGGACTTGATGAAGAAGCCTCAGACCCGTCTTTCTTTGGGAATAGATGGAGGAATCCGATTTGAGAATCGCATATGGGTTCCTAAAGATTCCCAGTTGAAGGAACGTATCCTACAAGAGGCTCATGGTTCTAAGTATACGGTACACCCGGGAACTACTAAGATGTTTAAGGACATGCAGATGTTTTTCTGGTGGCCAGGAATGAAGAGAGACATTGCAGCTTATGTGGCCAGTTGTCTTATGTGCCAAATGGTGAAGGCTGAACACCAACGAATCGGCGGACGTTTACAATCTATAGAGATCCTAGAGTGGAAATGGGTGCAGATCACCATGGATTTCATGGTGGGTCTACCCTGGACCAAGAGAGGTCATGATGCGATATGGGTTGTGGTAGATCACCATACCAAGTTAGCACACTTCCTTGCCCTGAAGACCAGTGCCAAGGTGTCAGATTTAGCTGAGCTGTATATCAGAGAGATAGTGCGTTTGCATGGTGTACCCGGTTCCATCATCTCCGATAGAGACCCAAAGTTTACTTCCAAGTTGTGGAAGTAGGTTCAAGAGGAAATAGGTACAAGGTTGAAGTTCAATACCGCTTATCACCCCCAGACAGATGGTGAGTCAGAAAGGACAATCCAGACCTTATAGGATCTGCTGAGAGCTTGTGTGATCGATTGGGGTGGATCATGGGAGCAATACCTACCTTTAGCTGAGTTTTCTTACAACAACAGTTACCAAGCCAGTATCGGGATGCTTCCATATGAAGCTCCTTATGGGAGATCGTGTCGGTCATGACTTCACTGGGATGATGTTGGTGAGAGGACCTTATTGAGGTCAGATGAACTCCAAGTGTATGCTGATAAAGTCGCTTTGATTAGGAAAAGGCTAAAGAGAGCCCAGGATTGATAGAAGTCATATGCTGATACGAAGAGGACTAATGTGCATTTCACTGTGGGAGAACATGTTTTTCTAAAAATCTGACCGCTCCGAGCTATAGCTAAGAATAGAGGCAAGTTGAGTCCTCGATACATGGGTCCATTTGAAGTGTTAGAATGGATTGGTGAAGCCGCATATCGTTTGGCGTTACCCCCTCAATATAGTATGATGCATGATGTGTTTAATGTGTCCAATCTGAAGCGATATGTGCAAGATCCAAGCCATGTGCTAAGCATTGAACCCATTGAGCTTCAAGGAAAGCTAACTTATCCTGAGTTGCCTTTGCGAATTCTAGATACCAAGTTAAAAGAGCTCAGAAATAAGAATATAGAGATGGTAAAGGTTCTTTGGAAGCACCATGGAGAGGATGAGGCCACATGGGAGCTGAAGACGGACATGGAAAAGGCATATCCCAATTTGTTTGTTTGATTGATGAATTTTGAGGGCAAAATTCCTATAAGGAGGGGAGGATGTTATAACCCCATTTTCTAAAGCATGTAATGAGATTTGTAAATCTCTTTTTAAAAGATAAATGAAAACCATGGTTGATTTGATGGGTCGATTTGAATGAATTTTGTGTATGATATCCTTGTATGCTTTCTTGATGGGCCTTATTGGCCATTAAGCCCGATTGAAAGAAAAAGAAAAAGAAATGAAAAAGGAATTCAATGGGATAATGGAATACCTAAGAAAATGAATAAAAGATGATTAAAAGGCTAAAAGATATTTTCCCAAAATAGGATTTCGAGTTATAAAGGTTCCTTGGGGTCCAAGGAACCCAAGATAATAATATACTAGCAAAGGAAATAAAGAATATGTGGAAAATATGAATAAATAGGTGTTTTCTTGCAACTGAAGAAAAGAAACTGTTTCCTTGAGATAATGATCCCAATTTTTGCAGGATGAAAGATAAAAGCATAAAAGAGGTTTTATTAAAATTTGAATTAAAAAGGAATTACGATTTGGGAGTTATTACTTTTTCAAGTTATCCTCAAAATAGGATTTTATTTTGGAATTTAGGAAATCTTTCCCTTTTTGTTTGAGGGCGGATGATATTGGCCGTTGGATCTTGATCCAACCAACCCAGCTCATCGTCTAGAGTCCCAATGGGATGCAGATTGTGGACAAGTTATAGGGGAAACTTTTCCCTATGATTCTGATCGTATCAGTGCACGTGAGCGCTTGGAAGGTGTCCCAATGACTTCGGCAGGAGGGTGCGAATCTTCCAGACCCTATTTTGATGAGCTTTTATCGTGTCTTCAAGAAATGCCCGATTGGGCTGTGATCTGAGGTGGCAGTAGGGTTGGGGGAAACCCTAGAGAGGCCTCACACCCTATAAATAGGGTCCCTCTTGGCTCCTCACACCTTCACGATTCCGCACGGCTACTCCATTAGCTCCAAAACCCTCTCTTGCGCTCGATTGCCCTTGCTCCAGCAAAGGACCGCCACGACGCCGCTGTGAGTTGCAGATAAGAAGAAGAGGAGGACGATGAGCAAGAATCATTGGATCGTGGAGTACGGTCGACCAGAGAGAGATCTAACGATCTTAGGAGAAGCGCACATCTTTAGCTCACTGAGTGGAACGCGTCGACGCGAGTCGTTGGATCAAGGGTCCATTGTGGACCCAGGAGCATCCGACGATCTACTGCCAATGGCCACGCACGCTAGCAAGTGAGTGGAACTGGTCTTTGCAGAGTATCAGATCGATCAGTGGACCGTGGCGCACCGATCCAACGATCTAGGAAATTCGGTAAATTCCCTCTCTGACCGAAATTACAGAATAGCTTTTTCCTTACAAAATTAATAGAGATCGCTAGGAATCTCATATGAAGAAACTTTATACATGAAAGTTTTGTAGAAAAATACAAGGATCCTAATAAAAATAATTTGAGGACATGGTTATATTTTGTTTTACAAATGTGCCTTAATTTGGTGGAATTACGTATTAAAAAGTAATTAGAAACCCTAATTGTATATAAAGGTTGTATCTTTGAAGTTTAATAGGTTAAATTGATAAGTTTTAACCTGCTGATTAGTAATATATAGTTCTCATCCGTTTGGTATGCAATGTTGCCAAACTTAGGGTTTTAATCCATAAATGAAGAATATATATATATATATATATATATATATATATATATATATATATATATATATATATATATATATATATATATATATATATGGAAACCCTAATTGGGGTAAAGAAAGAGGAAAACCATGATATTTCAGATTAAGGAAGTAAATTACTAAATAATGATCCTAAGACTATTAGGAATATTAAAATGAGAGAATTTAAAGGTTTTAAGTAGATTTGATGAATTAGGGTTCTTAATAACTAAGAATGGAGGCAAAACCCTAATTTCCAAGGAAGCCCTAATATTGGAATAGAAACCCTAAGGGATATGATGAAATTGGGTAAATATTAATAAAATGAAACTTGTACTTTTATTTTAGGGTTTCTATGCACTTTGCTTGCTTGTTTGGATTTTCTCTCCCTCTACATAGTTGATTTTGTATCCAAATTTACAAATACAGGTATGTGGTTATGCTTATGAATATCTCGAGCTAGTTTTCTGAGTTTTATGAAGTTTTCATCGATGTCATGAATTAATTGTTGGATGATTTTAATTCATGCAAACTATAATGTGGATATGACTATCACATAAGATATGTGCCTACTAGCTCAGATCCTGGTCCCCTCTGTGGCTTATTAGTTGACCTAGTACATGGCTACCTATGGGGTAGGTCCATCAGGTCATTGGATGACTTAGTACATGGCTACGAATGGGGTAGGACCATCAAGTCACTTTGAGTTAGATATTGGGCTACCTTTGGGTAGTGCCATGCGACTCTATTACCCTATGTATTGGCTACCTGTAAGGAAGGACCATGGGGGTAAGGATCTACCTAAAGAGAGGTAGCATGCAAGTCCACTGCAGGGACACCGTAGAGTTGGGGGATAGGTAAGGATTGAGTAGTATGGCTTAAAACGTAATCTTGGTTGTTAAATGAATAATTGAATGATTACATTGTTAACATAGTTGCACATTATTTGTTTCCCCCACATACCAGCTCCGGCTGACCGTCGTTTTGTTTGTCGGCGATTTAGGTACAAATCTTAAAAGTACAAATAGTAAAGCAACACATTGTGAATTCAAGAATTAATGAACAAGGAGGAACTAGTTAGATTGATTCAGCTGAGATTAGAATTTTAGTATTTTACAAACTTTTCAAAGGTATGCAAAAATTTATTTATTACAACTTTTTAGGTTAGTCTGTTAAAATTTAATAATTTTTCTTGGTTATATGTCGAACCTTTGATCTGGGAATTATGGACGGCCTCGACCTCTCGGTCTCCCTTAATTGGGGGTTACTGTAAGGTGGGGTCGTAACAAGGAATTAGAGCAATTCATGAAGAATTGTGTGTGGACTCTAGTGCCAAGACCAAGTGATAGAAAAATCATTAGCACCAAGTGGGTCTACCGCAACAAGCTTGATGAACAAGGCAAAGTGGTAAGGAATAAAGCAAGGTTAGTGGCACAAGGTTATAATTAACAGGAAGGTATTGACTTTGATGAAACTTATGCTCCTGTTGCTAGACTTGAATCTATTAGAATGCTACTTGCTTTTGCTAGTTACACAAATTTCTTGTTATATCAAATGGATGTTAAAAGTGCATTTTTGAATGGTACAATCGAGGAGGAAGTATTTGTTGCTCAACCTCCAGGCTTTGAAAATGACAAGTTACCCAATCATGTTTATTTGTTGCAAAAAGCTCTCTATGGACTCAAACAAGCACCTCAAGCTTGGTATGAGAAATTAAAGAACTTTTTGTTAGATAATGGGTATGTCATGGACAAATTTGACTCTACCTTATTTCAAAAACACACTTCTAGAAATTTTCTTATAATTTAGAATTATGTTGATGATATCATTTTTAGTGGGACTGATCTTGATCTTTGCAAGGAGTTTAGTTCTCTTATCCAGAGTGAGTTCAAGATGAGCATGATGGGTGAGTTGACTTTCTTCCTCGGCTTTCAAATCAAGCAAACAAAAGAAGGAAACTTCATCAACCAAAG
The DNA here is from genome assembly GCA_963693085.1 of Alisma plantago-aquatica. Lineage (NCBI taxonomy): Eukaryota > Viridiplantae > Streptophyta > Magnoliopsida > Alismatales > Alismataceae > Alisma > Alisma plantago-aquatica. The sequence goes on from OY856409.1 coordinate 1,182,338,591, forward strand.
CAAGTACACCAATGAACTACTCAAATGCTTTGGGATGGAGAACATGAAGCTGATGGATACACGCATGTCCAATACCGCCAAACTTGATAGAGATGAAGAAGGTGAGAAGGTAGATGAGAAGCTCTATAGAGGTATGATTGGAAGTTTACTTTATTTAACTACCTCTAGACATGATATTATGTTTAGTGTTGGCTTGTGTGCTCACTTTCAATCTAGCCCTAGGAAATCACATCTTATTGCCGTTAAGAGAATTTTGAGGTATTTAGCCAAAACTCAAAATTTTGAACTATGGTATCCTAAGTCAAGGGACTTTACTCTTGTGGCATATAGTGATGTGGGTTATGTGGGTTGTTTGGTTGATAGAAAGTGCACAAGTGGCACTTTCTTCCTTCTAGGACCATGCTTGGTGTCTTGGTTTTCCAAGAAATAGATCACCGTGGCATTATCAACTACCGAGGCTGAATACATTGCAGTCGGGAGTTGTTGTGCCCAAGTCCTATGGATGAAACAAATGCTCCAAGACTTTAACATACATTTTGATGCTTCTCCTATCTTTTGTGATAATACTAGTGTAATCAATCTCTCTTATGATCCTATATTACATAGTAGAGCTAAACATATAGAGGTTTTCCATCATTTTCTTCGTGATCACATTGCCAAGAAGGATATCTATATCATGCATGTGGACACAGAAAATAAGTTGGCAAACATTTTCACTAAACCTCTAGCTAGAGAGCAATTTAACCTTATTCGATCTAAACTTCTCATTATTGCTTTGGATGATATTGATATGTGATCTAGCTAGTTGTTTCTATCCTATATGTTGTGCTCATGCTTTCCTCACCTTGCTTGCCTATATATGCTTAAAATATGCTTAACTTGCTTGTTGACATGCTTAGATTCACTTGTTTTTGGGTTTTCGCTACTTTCTTGGTTTTATCGCAAAATAGTACCCAATGATGAGTGATATGTACCTAAGTATGTTCAATGTTAATAGACTCGAAAAATGCATATAATTAGCATGTATATGGCTAGAAATTAAGTTTGATGGTTTTAGGTCAGGTTGACCATCAGTCGAGTTTCCCCCAGGACAAACTCGACCGATCAGTGACTGTGAGTTGTTTTTCAGAGGACCAATTGATCGAGTTTCCAACTCTCAGAACTCGACCGATCTGCGGGCTGAAGCAAATTTAAGTTAGGTTCAGCCGACTATTCTCCCTCTCAACTAGATAATAGATGACCGAATCCTCTCCTTCTAGCCCTAAGCTCTCACCCCCAGCCCTAAACCTCCCTATCCTAGCCCTTTCTCGACCTAGACAGCTCAACCAAGACCTCCCCAGTAGCTCCCTAGTGGTGTTTGGATAGATTTTGAGGTTTGCATTGTGCGTTTGTTCATTTCTCTTTCTCTTTTTCACCTCTATGGCTTCCTAAAGGAGAAAATGACATGCCCCAAGCAATGTACCTTCATCCTCTTCGTCTAATCGCTTGATTCCTTTTGACGATACCTCTTTTGTCTCGATTGAGGCTGTTAATCGATATAAGGACCTTCTTCCTAGGAGTCCTTTCCAGTTTCACACCTTGTTTGAGCCCAGTCCTAGGCGTCAAGCGGTTATATATCAAGTTTCTAGGTTGCTTTCCGTTCACCATCTTTCCACCCTAGCCGTCGAACATGATTGCTTTAATAATTCCATGTCAAGCACTAAAGCAGTTCATGAGTTCTATGCTAATTTGTGTTGGAACTATGACTCCCTCATTCCCCTACCGAATACTCAAGTAATCCTCACATTGATGATCGCCGATAAGAAATTCCAAATCTTTGAGGATATATAAATGTATTCTTTTCTGGAGATTAGGAAAATGATACTTGGCGCAAGGATTATGGAGAGTATTTCGATCTTCTGGACCTAAAAGGTTTCTACAAGAAAAACAAATTGACTCTCCTTGATATTCATTGTTACTTGAAGAAACCTGACGTTTCCTATAAGAAGATGTCAACCCTACCTTCATCCTCCCTTGACCTTAGGAATCACATTCTGGCTTTAGTGGTCAACTGCAACATCCATCCGAAGAAAAATCAAACAGATATTGCAGAGAACACTGTTGTCATTATGTATTGCCTGTTAGAGAACATCAGTGTCAAGTGGGCCAGATACTTTCTACATCACATGACCTACTTTGGCACTGGAAAGAACACCAAAGGCACCCACCCTCCCTACCCGGCTCTGATTTGTAGTTTATTCCAGTTCGCCATTGAGAAATCCTTTTTTTGACTTCCATTACAAAGTAGCCAGAAAGGGTGTTTGTATCAGTGAGACAACAATTCAAAAGTCTATGCCTATGTTTGCCTCCTCTACCCCTGGTGCTTCTCCCTTTGCCTTAGCCTCTACAACCCTTGCCTCCTCAGTCCAAGCTCCACCTCCTCAGCCTCCTCCTAGACCTAGCCGTGCTTCGTTCCATGTATCAAATGAAACCCTTATGGGCTACATGATGCACCAACAAGCATATAACCAACAAGTTCATGACCACCTGTATTAGGATTTCTGTTCTATCATGTCGACCATGAACCTATCCTGTGCTTCACCCTACCCCACCTACTATCCATACCAAGGTAGTGAATATGCTTCATATGCATACAATCATTACTGCCCTAATCCTGAGCCTTTCACTGCTGCTCCTCCTCCTCCACCCTTTGCTTCTGGTAGCTCCGCCCCTGCCTACCTCTCGTTTCCTGCTGGCCCCCTGGACACCTTGCTTTCCAGCCTTGGTGACTCTTCTCCATCCTATCCACATGCCAATGAGCTCCACGCTCTTGGTATGTCGTGGGTTGAGAAGAATGCCCATTGGCTCGGTCCCGTGTTCGGTCCTCCTACTGATGATCGATAGGGGAGTTTTATAAGCGGTTCGATAGGCCCATAATGCGTCGTTGATTTTCACCGACCAATCTTTCCAATTGCGGCCTACTATCTTTTCCAAGATAGTCTTGAGTTGACGATTAGAAACCTCCACCTGTCCACTTGTCTGTGGATGGTAAGGTGAGGCTACCTTGTGAGTAACACCATACTTTCTTAGCAATGCTTCAAAGCTTCTTTCAAGAAAATGGGAACCTCCGTCGGATATCACCGTGCGTGGGACACCAAAATGGGGAAAAATAATATCCTTGAATAATTTGATGACTGGTTTGGAATCACTAGTGACTGTAGGAATGGCTTCAACCCATTTCGAGACATAATCAACAATGACTAGGATGTATGAAAATCCATTAGAAGATGGGAATGGACCCATGTCGTCCACCCCCCAAACATCAAATATCTCTACTTCCTGCCAAATATTCAGTGGCATCTCATCTCTCTTTGTTATATTGACAGATCTTTGACATTTGTCACATGATAGGACAAAGTCGTAAGAATCTTTGGATATGGTTGGCTAGAAGAATCCACATTGCAAAACTTTCAAGGCAGACTTTTTAGAGCTCATATGTCCTCCTACTGGTCCTAAGTGACATTGTTCCAAAATAAGTTGAGCTTCTTCTTCAACAATACATCGTCCATATAGACCATCAGCACATAGTTTGAAAAGGTACGGCTCATCCTAGTAGTACTATTTTACATCATGCATAAATTTCTTCAGTGCATTTCCGGTGCATTGAGGATGGATAACCCCAGCAGCAAGGTAGTTCACAAAATCTGAGTACCACGATATAGCTTTTGAAACCTTCATTAGTTGATCATCTGGAAGGGAATCATTAATTGGAATCTTCTCAATATCCAGAGTGTGGATGCAACTGAGGTGATCTGCTACCACATTTTCTGTACCCTTTTTATCTCTTATCTCCAAATAAAATTCTTGTAATAGGAGAATCCATATAATTAGCCTAGGTTTTGCATCTTTCTTTACCAGAAGGTAACGAATGACAGCATGATCTGTGTAGACAATGACCTTTGAAACAATTAGGTAGGATCTGAACTTGTTGAAGGCATACACGACTGCCAGAAGTTCTTTCTCAGTAGTAGCGTAATTCCTCTGAGCTTCATCGAGAGTCTTTGATGCATAATAGATCACATAATGTTTCTTTTCTATATATTGGCCCAAGACAACACCTACATCAAAATCTCTTGCATCACACATGATTTCAAAAGGGTGGTTCCAATCGGGAGCACTAATGATGGGTGTGGTTGTAAGGGCATGCTTCAGTGTGCTGAAGCTTTTAACGCATTCTTCGTCAAAATTGAATTCAACATCCTTCTCATTCGATCTTGAGTCCGGTTGCTGGGCAACAACAGTGACAAGGCTACTGGTATGAGGACAGCAACACGGTTAGAGCTACTGCAGGTCGAGTTAGGATACAACTAACGATGGTGATGGAAGGCGATGTTGCTGTAGCGAGCTAGGGTTTGCAGATGGGAACCAAGGACGAAGAAGAGGGGAAGCATGTGCCATTTCTGTCGAGATGCCCAAACAGTTTCGACTTCCCAACGTTAAACGGTCTTGAACATCAGTGTCACCAAATAGTTTTGGAGTAGAGGTCACCCATACGGTCTTGAGACTGAATGGATGAAACCGAATGGTGAGACCGTTTGGTGAGACCATTTGGTCAAACCGATTGGTTAGAACTAAGGTTGAGTGGAAGGTGGGTCCCAGCTGATTGTTCAACCTCACCAAGACCTTCATCAAAGCAACATAAATTCAGTTAAAAACATGATAATTGGACCAATTAAGAAATTTTGCACATTTTGATATTTAGTAATTGAAATTGGATGTATTGAGTTGACTTTGACCCGAGATGGTAATTGAAATTCCTGATGAATATGCATTCATCAGGTTCCTTTGTAAGAGAGCTACTCCATGTATTGATGTAAGGCTCTCGTCCACCATCTTCCTACCCTCTTTCCTATCAAAGAAAAGGTTGAAGATCTTCTCTGAGTGAAGGAGAAGAGGTTGTTGTTCTTCAAGGTTGAAGAAAGTAAGGTGTTCCAAATCTCTGAGTGAAGGAGATAGTCAAGGCAATTACTCAAGAAAGATAGGTAATCCCTTGAAGGCTGAAGACTTGAAGAAGGAGTGGGTAAGTCCATGTTGATGGCTAAAGACTCCATGGTTCAATTGGGTAAGCTCCTTCTATAGGTTGAAGATCTTTTCTTGAGGTACTAAGCCCTTGGATGTGTGGTTGTTGTGTCTTTTAATCTAATGATGGAAATAAGAGTACGAAGATTGCAAATCCTAGAGATTAACCACCTCTAGGTAGTGGACTGACATTGATCCTAGTTAGGATGTGGAACCACTCTAAACCACCTGTCCAAGTTCTTTCTCTTCCTTGTCTCTCATCCTTGCTGTGCTTGCTAGCTAAGACATCAAATTTGCTATTTGTTTAAGTTTCTGTACTTAATATAATTTGGTGGTCTAATCCTTTTTGTGAGGATTACGAAGCTCTATTCACCCCCCTCTAGATCCCTTGATCCAACATATCTATGTGTTTGGTTTGATATCACATATCATGACTAATGAGATTCTTCCGTCAACCAACACACACTCTAGTCTTATGTGTTATTGTTGTCTATCAACCTTCCACAACAACATCCGACTAGGGACATAACAAGAATGCATAAACTCTTAACATACCTATGATCTCATTGTTCAATTCCTAAACCTAAAGACATACATCATTGAGAAATATCATTCTTTAGACATTATTATGTTACATCATCATCTCATAATTGAACAAAACAAACTAAATTGGAAAATTGCCTTTATTATTAATCAAATCAATTACAAGATATGCCATTACAATCATCATATGATTGGCTCTCTGGGCATACATACCAACAAACTCCCACTTGCACTTAGATCCAATCACCCATGAACTTAATTCCAAGTGATCTAACATGACCTTCATACTTTTTCTTCAAAAATGCTTTTGTCAAGGGGTTAGTCACATTGCTTTTTAGTTGGTACTCTGCAAATCTTCACATCTCCTCACTGTATAAATTCACGTATGAGATGGAACCACCTTTCTGTATGATTGGAACAATGATGAGATTTGGGTTACTTAGATTTTGCAATAGGTCTATTGTTGTCACAATACAGCTCAATTGCATCACAGATGCTTGGGACCACCTCAAGTTCAGAAATGAACTTCTTGATCCAAACAATTTTCTTTGCTACATTAGATGTGGAAATTTACTCAGCCTCTATTGTAGAATTTACAACTGTCTCTTGATTGGAACTCCTCCATCTCATAGCTCTATTGTTGAGGCAAAACACAAATCTTGATCATGATCGATAGTCATCTTTGTCAGTTTGGAAGCTTGCATCGGTGTAGTCCTTTACCACCAACTCTTCCTTTCCACCGTAGACCAAGAATTGATCCTTAGTCATTCTCAAGTACTTGAGGATGTTCTTCACAGTTGTACAATGAGCATCACCTAGCTCTGACTGATATCTACTCTTCATGCTCAAGTTATACAAGACATATGGATGAGTACATAACATTGTGCACATGATATATCCAATTACATATGCACATGTAATCTTACTCATGTGCTCCCTTTATTTACGAGAACAAGGACATTGAGTTTTAAAGATGATGACACCATGAGACATGGGTATGTTCCTCTCTTTGAGTTATCCATGCTGAACCTCTTCAACACTTTGTAAATGTATGTGCTCTGACTTATCCCAAGAAGCCTTCTAGATCTATATTTATAGATCTTGATTCCTAAGATATAGGATGGTTCACCTAAGTCCTTCATATAAAATGTATTTCCTAGCAGGTCTTTACCATCTATAAAGTAGGAATGTCATTCCTCATCAATAGTATGTCATCTACACACAACATGAGGAATACAAATATGTTCCCACTAACCTTCTTGTACACACAAGGTTCATCTTCATTTTGACTAAAACCAAAATCTTTGACTACCTCATCAAAATGGAGATTCTAGCTCTGAGATGCTTGCTTAAATCCATAGATTGACCTTATATCTTACAAAATTTATTTGCATTATTTGGATTTATAAAACCCTCAGGTTGTATCATGCACACATCCTCAAGACGATTACCATTAAGGAATGCAATTTAATATCCATATGCCAAATCCCATAGTCATAATAAGTTGCAATGGAAATCATGATCTTGATGGAATTAACCATGGAAAGTGGAGAAAAAGTTTCATCATAGTCAACACCTTGAAATTGGTTTAAACCTTTTGCAACCAATATATCCTTATAGGTTTGTATATACCATCCATGTTGATCTTGTTCTTGAAGATCCACTTATAGCCTATGGGTTTTACCCCTTTAGGTGGATTTGCCAAGGTCCATACCTTATTGGTGTACATGGATCCATCTCAGATCTCATGAATTCAAGTTGTTTCTTAGATTCTAGCCCCTTTAGAAACTTCTAGGTAGGTAGTTGGATCATCAACAAGGACCAACTCATTGCCTTCTTGAGTCATAAGATAACCATACCGATCTGGTTCAAGGTGTGTCCTTATAGATCTGCAAGGTTCTTGCGTTACATGAGGAATTTGCGATTCCAAAACAATATGTGAGTCTCCTTGTTCCTCATGTACCTGTACAAGTTCAATACCTTCTTATTGGTCTCAAACCTCTCAAGTTCTACTCTCCTCCCACTAATTCCTTTGGAAACAAATTCCTTTTCTAGGAATACAACATCCCTGGAAACAAACACTTTGTTTTTAGATGGAGTACAAAAGTAGTATCCTTTGGTTTCCTTAGGATATCCAACAAAGTAACATTTATCCGATTTGGGTCCAAGCTTTTCAGAAAAAATATTCTTGACATAATTCTCACATCTGCAAATCTTCATAAAAGAAACATTGGGATGCTTCTCACATATCTCAAAGTCCTTAACTAGTTATGGGAGTATATCTCATTTAGATTGTCCTTCTCAAGGACCAATCATAATGAACATGTGTTTTCCATTTATATCTACAAGAGAAAATTTGCATTTTGTCAAACACTTTTGATTTGATTTGATAATATTGAAAATATTCATTAGACCTTTATTTAATTATCACTCCCACTATTTTATTCAAATTGATAGCCCTCACTACCAATTCAGAAGATTGCAACATACAATCTTCTAGTGAGCCAAGATTCAAAAAAATTAAGTTATTACTTAGCCAACACTGACGTCCATAACCAATTATTAAGGTAGGAAACATTTCCCAATTGCATCTCATGTAACTCATGGATAGATGGTGTGTACAAATCCTTGTCACAATCCATCTGTATGCTTCTAGGCACTGAATCTCATTAAGGTCACCTAATTAAGTCTGACCCACAAGCCAACACAATAGTAATGCACCCTGCTTGGCAGATCGACATGACTACCATCACACTTCTATGATATAGACAACACACAATGCTTGGCATGCCCACACTTGGCCTATTAAGATTTTCATGTGTTCTACTTATGGAAAGCATCTAAGACTTAATATTTATTGAGAGGTTTTATATATGAACACATATACATATATAATCACCACATACTTATAGTACATATCATATACATGCTATAACCACAAATGAGAAATATGCAAACACAAAACACAAGCGATGGTTATGGCCATTTTATTATAATTCCTTAGAGACATAAGGGATTACTAGCACCTAAGGTCTGCATCATATGGAGCAACCTATTGTTGATGAAGATCTATGCTAGAACCAATATGGATTGATCGATTTAACTCTTGAACTGATCGGCTCGCCTCCTATTCGATTGGTTGGGATCTTGAAACAATCGGCTGGTCTCAACCTTTAGAGACATTTGGACTCCTCCATTTGATTGGTTGGGACACCAATTGATCAGTTCATCCTCCTATCATTTTACCTCCTCAGTCCTCTAGTTGGTCGGTTTGGCTTCTGAGCTGATCGATTGGTCAGGTACTGAGTGCATTCTTTTTCATAAGAGGAATTAAAACAATTCAAATGCTATTAACATATGACATGGTGATAAGGAAACCTCAAGTTACCTTCGAGGGAGTGTAGGAAGGAAAGAATTAATACTTTTACATATGGAAGATAAGATAGAGGCTTGTAATCAAATTGAGATAAAATAGGAATTAAAAATCACAACCAAGCAGAAAGATCTATGGGTAATTGTCCATAACCATGCTAACATACACCATCAAAAAAAGAGTTTAGGGCAATACATATAAATTTCATATATATATACATATATATATATATACATATTAGTTGGGATCGTATGTGGTATTTGATTAGATATGAACATTAATCATTTTATTATTCACATCATATGTAATAAAAAAGCAATAAAACCAAAATCCTATCACACTGATTAAATCATAAAACATAGTAAAACTTGACATGGATATAATACCATTGTAGGGAAACGTGGCATTAGATAAGGCAGCGGAAACACAAATTTAACTGGCCATATGCCCATTAAACTATAGATTGCATCAACAACTATATAATGGGAAGGATGGTTGTAAGGTTATACCTCGTCCTCGAGCAAGTCAAATGATAATACCTTGCGGTAGGTGCACCTTTCTTCAAGTTGCACCTGGATAACATCAACAACGACCTCCTAGTTGATCACTGTGGATAATAGTTGACTTTGTCCTCCAAGCAGCCGGCAAAAACCTCTCACCTCTGTAGTAGTCCAGATAGACCATTGGGGACTCCTGTCATTCCAGATGGATGGACAAGAAGGAGTTGTCCCTTCTAATCATAGTACTAGCACTGACTTTCTCTCCCAATTGTCTCTCCCTTGCTCTCCCTCCCTTTGACAGGTAGAAATTGCTCGAGCTCTCTAGATTACCCAACTAGAGAGGACAACAATTGTCAGGGATTATTTTTGTGTCTTTGGAAGGCTCCTAATACCCCTATGTTTATAGGATGTTCAGGGCCATGGCTACTAGTTCATTTGGGAGTCAAAGAGACAAATCTTCATGAATTTTCTAGAAATTGTGACGTTGAACTGGTTGGTTCACACATGAGATGGTCAGTTCAACACTTAAAAAATTCATTTCACTATGTTTCCTATTCAAAATTTATTGCAAATTAATATTAAATTATTTTACAACTTGATGTCAACATTAATACTTGATCTAATTGAATTGATTCACCAACTAGTTGGTTCACAACCTGAACTGTTCGGTTCACAACATGAACAAGTGAATTCACATACCTGATCTGATCAATTCACTTGATAAACCAGTAATCTCATGGTCCTGATTGTCAATGTTGGTTCAAATTGACATGATACTAGAATCTATCATCTCAACACTTCAACCGGTTGGTTCACAGTCCATCCAGTCAACTTTCAACCATTGTTATTTAAATTGAATACATAAACACTTTAGTAATCAAGTTCAACATTATTCATGAATAAAATCCTATTCCAAGTCTATCCTATGTGTGTGACCCTATAGGTTCCAAGTCACATTGGAAATAAATGTCCATAACTGATTTATGACATCACAAGCAATGAGTGGTATCTAGAAGGACATCATTGCTACCCAAGTAATTGCAAAGTTGGAGAACAACTTTAACCTACAATATGCGATTGGTGTTACAGTGATTGTATAGTTTCTTTTCCTCTAATATCCATATTGAACTCGAGGCATGGAACCGTCAACTTGTTAACGTTCAATCCATGTTTCTAGAACTAGAGTAGACTATCTGAGATACATGTAAGCTCAATATCACATATTGACTCATATGAGCATGCCCATGCATTTCTCAGTCTCACTTATCAAGTTTCTAGGATGTCATACTCCTGTAGGAGGGACAAATCCCATCTTCATCCCCATGTGTCACAATTCACCCGGACACTACCTTTATGGAAACCCTTATTCAAGGTCACGGTGGATGATTCCAAAGCACATCAAATAACATGTGATGATTATAGTGATTTTAGGTCTAAGAACCACAATCACCATCATCACTACTAGAGATGATTCTAACTACCAATCATGGTTTCCATGTATCACTCTCAAGGTGGATCTGTCTGATACACTGTTCTCTAACAGATATCTATGTGTTTGGTTTGATATCACATATTATGAATAATGAGATTCAATCATCAAACAACACAGTCTAGTCTTATGTGATATAGATGTCTATCAACCTTACACAATAACATTCGACTTGGAACATAACAAGAACGTATATACTCTTAACATTCATACGATCTCATTGTTTTGGTCCTTAACCTGAAGACGTATGTCATTGCGAAATATCATTCTTTAGACATTTTTTATGCTACATCATTATCTCATAATTGAATAAAACAAAATAAATTTGAAGGCTGCCTTTATTGTTAATTAAATGTTTACAAGATAGGCCATTACAATCATCATATGATTGACTCTTTGGGGATACATGCCAACACCCAAAACTCTACTAAAGACCCGAGTAGTGGGCCCATGCATTACTTGAAGCGAGATCCCTAAGGTGGGTATCCTTCTATAGTTAGTCAAATTACAAGGACCAAAGTCCCAATAAGGTGGGTAGTATTGTCACACCCCAATCTTCAAAATCAAAACATGATAATGATCCTAGTATTGATGAAACCATTTTAAGAGATAAGTTACACATGTGATCCCCATAAAAATCATGTTTAAACCAATTTATTTCATGTGAATGATTAGTGAACCCAAAGGAAAAAGTTGTCACTAGATCATATTATGATTCTATAATGATTCCAATAGAACTTAGGGTCAATTGATATGTTGACAATGTCGTTCCATCCAATTTTGGTGGAATTTGGATGAATAAGGAAAATGATATCATATATGAGAGTATTTTGGGAATTTAATAAATTAGGTTCTTTAATAAGTAATAAATAAAATTTATGTGTGAGTTAGTTTATTAGGTAATGTACGAGTCATGTGTTAAATATGTTGAAGTTTGAACTAGAATTCACGATTTAGTTTTGATGATTTATATAGTTGGATCATATCATCATGTTTACTTAAGTTAAGCACAGTCTCTAAGTTTTACCAAAGCAAATGCAACATATTTGGTCTTGTGAAATTAAACAATAGTAGGTAAAGAAAAAATGAATATGTTCTCAAGATTTGGGCTTGATTTGCATATTTTTGTATCTTGTAGAAGTCTGGGAAGGAATAGTTCTAAATGGATGAGAAAGGTTTCCTCATTGACTTGAACTGACAAGTCATTAGTGGGCCAAAAATTCAATAGATTGGCTAGCGTTTTATGTTGATTATTAAAAAAAAGGTGAGGTGTGGTCTCCTCTCTTATAAAGGAGAATCACTGAACCAACTCTTGCCTTTCCCATTTCATAAGAAATTTTAGTAACATGGATTCCTCCATCGAGTGGGATTCCCCATCATGATCAGTCGATCTTTACAACCCTCTTTGTTTCCAGGGGAACAAGAACATAAATTTGAGACCCAACTTTAATTAGGAACATGAGGTCCACATCTGATCATGACTAGGATGACTATGGGGGGGTATTCAAAAGGCATTCATGCCTATGTATAAGATAGATATCTATAGTTAAAGTGATTGCACCCTATCCCATATAATAGGATGAGAGGACGAGCATGGTGTGGAGGTCAACTTTGTAGTAATGCTACATTGGTATGGCAATCCACTCATCCTTTTTGCATGGGAGGATGATCTCAGATGTCATCTAGGTTGTCCTACCAAATGCCCATATGGACCCACCTATTGGAGGGGTTATGGCTTTGATATCATTTGTAAAGGCCTTGTCTTACCTCCCAAGGCTCTAGTAGAGTTTGAAGAATGACAACTGGCCCTACAAACTACCACTGATCTTAATTACATGCTTTGTCCTCACTTACACATAAGTCAGGATTAACTTCCTAATTGATCACCCATCCTAGTACTACTCCAACCTGGGCATGCTTAACTATGATGTTCTTAGTGATTGTCTTCCTAAAAAGGAGGTGCACCTTGGTGATATTGGTAATCCAATCATTCCTTTGAAGATCATTTTATTTGAGGCCTCAAATCCTAGGACTTATTATATTTGATTTTCTAATGTTTAGCCTATTTTATCCCTCTTCCTCTCTTTGTATGATGATATCAATCGTGTGTGGCTAAGAACCATACTCCTTAGGAGCTAGGAGTAGCCCAACATCGGTTGATAATCTATTTTCTTTCATTATGGAATCTATGATCTTTTTTTATATGTTTGATCACCATAATCAAAGTAATAGAGCACTAATTGCTTCGAGAAAGGGATTACAGGTTGGACAAATCATGGATCCATGCAGTCTATATTTTGCATTAAGAGAGGGATTATGAATGTGAAAGAAAAACCTAGACATTTCCACCTAACTAATTCAAATTGCTGCATGAGTGGGATTTGTCTTAGTTCGGTAGTGTATTACATTGCATGAGAAGATAATACTTGTTACAAGTCTTTAGTCCAGAATTAAGATTAAATAATTATTAATGAAGTATAATTTGAATGTAATGAACATCGTGGTGAATCTATAATCCCTAGGAATCCATCCATTCTTGATCACAACTGTATAAATACATATTTAATTATTTTCTCATGGTCTAAAATAACCAATACCCTATTTTACTAGGCCTAGCTAATTAGGTCTCAATTAATAGTAGTCTTTGGTAAACGTTTCCATGAGTTTGATACTTGGGCCTCGTAGGTTTTTATTACATGATGCATGCACTTGTGTTTTGCATGCATAGGTTCAACATGTCACCTCCTATATAGAACCATGAGCTATAAAACATCTAATGATGGTATCTTGGATTAACATTTGGTCATAAATTAACAATGAGGACTGCTCTAGTTAGATGATCAATTTTAGTAACTTCAACAAGGTGTAGATGTGTTGGAATTTAGACACAATTTTTTGTCTAGTGGTGGTAGAGCTAGGTACAAGCATACCTAGTGATATAATACCATCCACAATGTTAGTCTCTAGAAAATGATTGATGTCTTGGATAAAAATGAGAAAACTAAGACATGCTAAAGCTTCCTCAAGACACATGACACAATAGGTAGGTCTAGAACTAGGTCCTTAGATGATGTTGTATTTCCATGTAAGAGTTGATTTGGGTAATGGTCGTGACAAACTTCAGAGAATATGGTGGTTTACATTGTTAATCATTGCAGTTCACAAAAGTAAAAGATGAAGGCATTTTCTAAAATAGTTGTTGTTCTTGATAATTATCTACGTGAATGGTTTTGATAATCACATTTGATTAGAGACACACACACAAATTTGAATGAATGGGTGGGAGAGAGTCATAGTTTGAAAAATGAATGAGAATACTAAAGTGGTTGGATTTTTATGTCTTATCAAAATAGTGGTGGTGCGTGAATCTGTTCGTGTTTCCAAATAGCATAAGTCATATGGGTGGTGTTGGATTAAAAATGATTCGTATCTAGTACATCTATGCTTCTAAAGATTAGGTTTTGCAGATTAATCATATAGAAGAATTTTGATCTTTTCTAGCCAATCATTTGTGACCTATAATGTTACATAATGAAAAAAATTGGTCCTATATTTTTTGAGTAATTTTTTTTTTTGAAACCAATCATCCATATTTCATAAAGATTAATTTTATGAAAAATTGCTATTTAATAAAAATAATGAGAGCCATCCATTTCATTAGGTGAACTATTCAAAGAATTTTGAGATGTTGATGTGAAATAAAAACATACTAGTGATTTATTTCCAAACCATATGTTATAGTGTTATCTATTTATATAGATGCAATATAGCATCAACACTCACATAAAAAGTATCATCAACCCTTGCTATTGTAGTGTTAGCGTAGTGGATGCTTCAAGATGACTTTACCTAGATCATATTGGTAAAACTCCATGTGATAAAAAGGAATTCCCCTCCAACTAATCATTTTTGTTTGTGCATTTCAACATGGATAATATATGGTATTTTGATTTTAAAATTTTAGAAACAAATAAGTAAATTATTATGGATTGAAAAAATATATATAATGAGGTAAATCACAAATATCAATGTTTGATGATGTTTAAAATCTTTTGGTATGCAATATAAATTTAAAAGTTTCTTGATGGATTTTTAGAATTATCCTTTTACGTGTCAACCTATAAATTTTTTGACTCAAACTTGGTCAATATCTAATAATTATTGTCATAATGGTTTGGTACATACCCTTTATTTTTGAAATTTGTCAAAGATGAGATTTAAAATAATTAAAAAGGAGAAAAACAAATCCTTATGTGTTTTAGTGGCTTTATTTGATAAAATGAAGAACATATAATAAATCAATATTGTGATGGGTAGTGATTATTAATTAGGAAAGTAATGAAAATTTGATACATTAGGAAATAATCCATTGATTTAGGAAGATTGGTCGAAGAGACAACTGGGAATTTTTGAGGACATATGGGTTGTTATTGTCTACTTTTCGTGATAATGGTTACTCTGTCAAAAATTCCCTTTTTAAAAGTGTCATTTTTATAATTTAGGTGCAACAATGATGACTTCCCTTGACTTAATTCATGAACCATATAACTTTTAGCAATAAAAGGTTGTTAGACAAAGAAATAGAAACATAAAGACTTAGATATGTTCAGTTTCCATGAAAAGGTCTTATGAATTGTTTGAAACAATTTTGTAAAGAATGTTGTCTATATATGTTTGCCTTGTCACATAAATTTTTTCAATAGTCAACAAGAATATATTATAGGCATCTATTGTTTCTTGATCAAAATTTAATCATAAAAAAATTAATGGTCAAAGTGCCATATCATGAACGAATGGTTTTGGTATATAAGAAATTTTAAATAAGGTGATCAATGCTTATGATTAATTTCATTAAAATTACTTAGGATGTTAAATAATGAGCATGAAAAATAAAATGTTAGATATAATTTAGATTTGCAACGCAATGGATGGTTCAAGAATAATAATAAATAATGACAATCTTTTTGGGATGTCGAATAGACATAAATCAATTTTGGAAAGAAGGTAATTTGTGACTTTTAAAGAGAATATATTTTACGTGAGTTCTTATAACAAGTAGTTATGTACTTGAATCTTCCTTAACTAATCAGAAACTAATGTAGCATGGAGTTAAAGTTAAATCTTGAGTTGCTTTTGTTTTTCCATTTCAAAGGGAAGAACATGAGATACATGTATTAGAAATGAATTTAATATGATTTTTTAGAGTATAATAACTACTTTTTTATATAATATATTATGCAATCAAGCATAGTTGATTTCTAATTTAGTTTCTTCAAAAGAGTGACTGACAAGAGCTTTCTTATTTTGGAATTATAAGTCACAAAAACATGGAAATCAAATAAAGGATTACAATAACATAAGGATTTGGAATTTAGTTTAATTCTTTTCCCTTTCCTATATACAAACTTTACCAAACAACTATGAGATAAATATAATAGAAAGTTGTCATTTATAGGAGGCATAGTTCGTAATTTTCAAAGATGAGAACCCTTCATAGAAGGATAACATATCTACCCTAATACTTCTTTTCGTCATATTTAATACAAAAAAATGAAGGATATGCCAAACAATTGACAATTTCCTTCAAGACCTATGTTATATATATCTTCCTTTCCCCTCTATAGATTGTGGAACTTGTAACCAAAACTATGGATGAGTGCACGTCCCCTCTACCTCCTCTCACTCTATATCACATATTGTAGCAATATCATATAGTATATTAGGGTCCTTCAATGAATAAAGCTCCATATGTCAGGATCCTAAGTAGGATCTACTCAAATCTCTGACATACTAGATCTATACTTTGACTCTCAAAGGTACACTTTCCTCTTATTTGACCTTAATATGATATTACCTAGACTATTTGATATATCTCCTAAGTTTGGAATTTGGCTGTTATATTTGTCTAATCTATAATGTTCCATATTGATTAATCTTTTTTATTTGATGTATATATGTTAATGGAACTTGAACATAATAAATGATAAGATCTTCCATCATTGTTGAGTGTCACACTTTTTTTGGAAGTGGCTAGTATCACACTTCTTGTAGAAGCGGCTAGGAACATGCTTAAGTGGCTATGTTTAATTGAAAATTTGGATCACATTTCATTTGAAAATGACTTTAGACTTATCTTGCACTTGGTGACTAAAATATAAGAAATTGTTATTAAATGCAAAGGTTTCTGATTACTTGATTTTTATGTAATTTTTTATATTCCTTCTATAAGTCTTGCCATGTACACTTTACCTTTGCATATTAACTATATTGGTTTCATCTTCATCGTACCATTGTGTTTGTAATGAGTGTCTCTCTAATTTTAATATTTTAGGTATAACAAGTGGACTACCAAGATCTTCCTGTAGAACTTAATCTTACTTCTCCGGTGATGATATCATGCACAAGTTCCACCACACGAGGGATAATCTTATGAAAAATATTTTGATTATTTATAAGTTTATGTGTTCTCTTGTATCTTTCTCCAATTTTACTTCGGGCCATCTTGTAAACCCTTGTTAAGTTCATTCAAATAATAAATATGAAATTTATTTAACTATAATGTACTTGTTTGTGTTATTTTTGGGCTTCTCAAATATCAATGGTTCAACTCCTTTAACATTGTCTATTGGGAGGCAGGATCAGGATTGGGGTAATAACACATCTGTGACACTCCATGTAGATTTATGCAGCTGTGATAATCCATGTTGGTGAAATGGATTGGTGACACTGTGTCAACTTCATCTACAACAAATAGAGAAGAGGAGGAAGTTGTGGGTTGTTTTCATCTAGATTATACTATGTTATTTCGTTCATGTGTAGGAAAGAGTTCTGTCATCATCTTGGAAGAATGATGAGATCGTGCATGAGCTATGTGAAGCCCCTAAAAGGAGCTAGGATCATTTTTTCCATTTGAAAGGAACAAGGAACATGCAAACTTTCCATAAGCTTTGACATATACCCAACATGTTTCTACGTCTAGTCTGCTACATCTCAAGAGGAAAGAGTGGATGTAACCCTAAAATTTGTGGTGGAGAACCTCACAAAAGAAACAAAGATTACCATGGTTCATGGTTTGAGAGGTTAGAACTTGCAATTTTAGTGTAATGTCAAATTTAAAAGATTACATAGACTGGAAATTGAGATGAAGATTGTAATACACTTAAACATGATGTTCTAGTCCTAGAAACCCTAATATCAAAGATTAGATGCATTTGGGATTCATTCTGAAATAAACCCCTAAATATGATGTAAGTTATATCCTAATAGACTTTAATAGGGGGATGACAAGAGTAGTTATTGGATGATAGTACCTATGGATAAATAATAATTGTACAGTTTGCATATGAAACCTTGACCCACTTGATCTAATATTTGTTTTACTTAAGTTATAAATGAACTGATAAAGTGTAATACATAAATCAGTAATACATGAATTAATAGATGACATGTCATAAAACCATTAGTTTCATATAATGAATATAACATGTAAATAATCACGCTAATATATTTATTTGAAATACTACATTTAATAAGTCTTAAAATATGATTACACATGTCCATATCAGTAACAATTATTGCTAATACATTAGTTTTCATGAAAACAAATAATGTATATTAGTTTACTATTATTTAATCTAAATTGAGGTAAAATAGCACTAAATGACTTTAAAGGAGACTTGAGTAAACCATTGATGATAATAGGTAATAGGGAAAGTGTTTAATTACTAGATAAAATAAAAACAAGACAAATCAAAGTTTGTATAGACATGAATTAATTATAAAAATATCTATAACAATGATATTATGAAATCTAAAGTTTAAATAACATGATGGATGAACTCAAAAAGAAGACAATAATATTATACTCAAAATCTACAAAGTTGTTACAATCACCATGAGAATTTACTCCAATTGGGCAACACTAATTATCCTAATTAAGATAAAGAAGGAAATAGTTAGTACATTTAAATTAAAGGCCAACTTCAATTTACTTGAAATATAAGTCTAAAGTTTCTCAGTTTCATAGAATTCCCAGATTTTAGTGAATATGGTTTATCATTGACAAGTATATCTTGGTTGTGCTGTCTAGGCTTTGTCCCTACCTTAGCCTACTTCCTATATGTTCATGCAATAGACATTTTTCTTCTTTTAATTTTCTTGAGAAATTGTCTCCCTCCTCTCTTAACCTTTCTTTGAGATACGTTCAACTTTTGCTTCTTCTCTCTCTCCCTAAGAGATTGATCCCTAATTTATGCATTTTTCATGGCCTCTATATCCCTAGTGAAACCGACCATACTTCATTCTTGTTTTTACCTAGGTTGATCACAACCCTACTCCAAAACCTTCTACTATAGGTATTGTACCTTCAAATCAAACCTTAAAATTTCAAAAACTATATGCAACCCTCACTTTGATCTCTCCTAACCATCACATACCTAACCAACCCCAACCACTAGTATGTGAAACTCAAGTTCAATAGATGCATCATATACATCACACACTAAAGAAGTAATTATGAGTTTTCCTAGGATCACTAAAGATTATTTATGTATCATCAATTCTGCAAACCAAGATGTATTCTTAATACTTTCTATCTTAGTGCATGATAGGTTTTGTTCCATGATGTCTCAATAACATCAAGCTCCCTATTTCATCTTCCCTATTTTTATGATGTACACCTTTACATGGACCTTTTAAAAATCTTAGTGTTTGTGTTTGAAGTTTTCTAGGTTCCTTTTTGGTTTCTCAAATTTCATTTCTTCCATGTTCTTAGAGGGAGTTGCCTAGGTACATTGAGACTACAATGACTTGATGAATATGATTCTTTGATTAATTTCCACCTCCTTCCTTGCTGTCAGACTTAGGATCTAAGTTTATTGAGCTTCAAAATCCATACTCATGGCAAAGGAGAAGAACATTATTTGCAGTGATTTCTAGTTATCAGCCCTGCATTAATTGACATGTCTCATGCTCGCCAAGCATACTTTTGTGATTTCATCATCTTTACTTCTTTCGTGACAGAACGTTTTAGATCCAAGAAAGGACATGAAATCCCTATCATGCAACTAAGACGTTAGAACGTGATAAAGGGGGAAGTATTGTCTTTTTCACCTAAATTTTCAATTATAATAATTGTAAATGAATTAAAATATAAATTTCATAGTAAATAATGGTATTTTGAAATAAAATAGGATGTGATTTTAAATCATAAAGTTATTCTTCATCTAATAAAGTGGGGTTTAGGTGCTAATTTTGACATTATATAAATGGTTCATTAACGACCTACAAATATAATATGAAATTAGCCATAAATTTCATATACTTGTTGATGGGTGGCTTGAGACCCTGATGTGAATCTAGGGAATGCCTTGGATATACTTGGATCAGGTAATTTTCATCCATATATGAGTTCTATTGGACAATAATTTATTTATTCTCACTCACTCTATGTCTAAACCCTCTAAGGCATTATAATATTGGAATTTCTCTTTTATGTCTATTGGCCTTTTAGGTATAATATTATGAAAGCCTTGTGGTATTCTCAAAATTAGGGAATTACAAATTGTTAGTTGAAACCCTAATTCCATCTAATAAGGCATAAAGCCCTAATTTGATTCCTATTTGCATCGCCTTTGAGATTTTTATTGAAATATTATGGTCTACTTATCTTTTCTAGAATATGGAAATGGTTGAACCATCATTTATGGGTCCTTTGACCCCTATTTTTATAACATGGATGTTGCTAATGCTACATGTAAAATGAATTTGCTTGCTCTTTTATAATGCATCATATGGTGACTTACAAGCATAATGTGATGTATGTGTTTTTTGTATGGATATGATATATTCTCAGACCATATAATTATACATAAGTGAAATTTTCTACAATAAACTTTAAAACAACAATTCTTATCCAGTCTTGCTCAGAGAAGATGTGTTTGTTTCTTGTCGAACCCATATTATAGAGAAAATGTGTACTTTTTCTTCTCACCCCATGTTTTATGGTAGGTGTGCTATTTCCTACCTGGATGTTTAACATTACTCTAGTTTGTCATGTTTATTGCATATACATTATTTTCTCATGTTTATCATGCAAGTATGTGGAAAATTAATCTGTTGAGTATCATCTTATTAAAATGTTTCCTATTTGGATGATTTTCCTTTTTCTATCATTTTATTTGGAGGCATTGATAAGTTAATTTTTGTCCCTTTTAGTTTTATATTTCTCAATTTTCATTTGCATGCATATATAAAGATCCTACTAATGACTTCATTATTTCTTATTTTGTGGATTATTATTCCAACCCCTTAGGTGAACTACTTGGAAGAATTGATAGTTGACCATGACTTATATAGTGAAATTGATCTGTGGGAGATAGACTACTAGTAGCCATGATACCCTCTACTTTTTTTATAGTTTTTTGTTCATGTAATCACCCATGTAGGTGTTCAATCATGTAGCCTTATAAAATTATAATAGACATTATATTGTATCTCACTGCCACATCATATGTACATATATATATATATATATGCATATTATACTTTGATATTATATGAAAGGATTTGATATAATAATCATATGTACCCAATCACCATATACTTTATTGTACATATCATATACTACAACAATTAACACAAGAGATAGAACGAGATAAAGACTAGTACAACATCTTGAGATAATAACATTTGTATAAAATAACCAAGAGATTCATATATAATGTAACCTAGACATGCCTTTACAAGATTTTGTTTTTGCAAGCCAGTCTCCTAATTAGATTCCCTGTTTGAGCATTTCTTCAGTTATTGGTGGAGTTGTCACTCTATCTTTATCACAAACCCTTCAAGGACGGCCTTTGTTGGTGCAAACTTCCCATCATGTCCCTCTCTCAACCATGGTCAACTAGTAATGTCAATACATCATATTAACATAATTGCAAGAATTGAATTTACATAGAAAATGTAGAGAGAGGATGTGGTAAGAAAGCCATGTACATGTTACATATTGACTATAATAATAAAACCACGAATTTATAGATTTCAAGTAATAAGAACCACAATGACCAAGTTGCTATATCTTTATCCTCCAAAAAATGATTTCAAAGAAATCTCATTAGTTTATGTACTATAGATATATCATGTCATCTATGACTGTTGGTGATTATAAAAGATACAAATAACAAAATTATCAATCCATTCACAATAGGTACATTCAAAATGCAAACTATAGTTAAAATCATAAGACGTCGACCCTGATACCACCCTGTAGGGTTTTGGGGGAAGGGGCATAGTAGAAATACAATATTTTCTGAACAAAACTCTTAGCCAATGGATCTTCTTTAGACATAAAATATTAGATATATCATGTCATCTATGACTGTTGGTGATTAACAAGGATACAAATAACAAAATTATCAATCCATTCACAATAGGTACATTCAAAATGCAAACTAGAGTTAAAAGTATATGATGTCAATCCTGATACCACCCTGTAGGGTTTTGGGGGATGGGGCATAGTAGAAATACAAAATTTTCCAAACAAAACTCTTAGCCAATGGATCTTCTTTAGGCATAAAATATTAGTATATTAAAGATGTAAAAGGGATATCAAATACTATTTATCTCACACTACTAGTTCAACAACTAGACACATATTATGCCCATGCACATCAAGAACTATCAGATTTAGATACAAACTTGTCTTTGTACTCCTTAATGATTGTTGCCTTCACAACACCACCTTGTTGTGTGGAACTTGTACTCCAAACCTCTGTACAAGTACCTAGACCTCTACATCATCCATGTAGAAGAATGAACTCTTAGTTCTCCACCATGATCACTAGGAGGAAGTAGAATCAGATTTGTTGGATGTACTAGTGTTGTCAACCATCTACTCTCTTCTTATCATGGGTTGTTATCCTTGGAGCAACATTCTCTGTCCAAGAGAAAAATCTTTTATGCAACTCATATTTATGGATTCTCAAGGTCTGTCTCACCCTCTGGATGTACTAAATTAAATATAGGAAAGTCATGGGGTTGGGATTCTCCAAATCCTTTCCCTTTCCTAAAAAACTTACAAATAAAATCATATTGGAAAATTTCCCAATCATTTGGTTTGTTATGAATCAAATGACTCGCTAATCAAGTTGGATGACTGGACTATCCATTCCTCTAAAGGGCTGAGTCAAGATGTATTGATTGGATTTTAATTGATCAATTTGTTTTCAAAACAATCAAGTCCTTCCAATTCCAATTCAACCATGATTTCTCCCAATCGTCCGATTCAACTATCCAGTCAGCCAATTGGTGTCTTAGACAATTGGCGATCAATATGTCGATCAACTGATTAGTTGACTTAAACCATCCAATCAACTATATGGCTCCCCTAGTTGACTGATTCTAAAAAAAATCATCATGTATATGATTTAAAACCATTCTAGTCATATGTGTCATTACATTCTCAATTCCTTTAAGCATCGTTATGTGTGTGACCCTATTTATTCCTAATTATATTGAAAGTTATGTTCAAAGTATCAGTGATAAAGATTGGTGTTTAGAAGCACATCATTTCTATCCATGTAATAGGAAAAAGTTGGGGAATAGATTCAATGAATAAATTGACTAATGTTACCATGATCATATAATCCCTTTGTTATAGATATCCATATTGAAACTGAGGCATGGAGTCCAAGTAATAGGAACAAATTGGAGAATAGCTTCAAGGAATAAAGATAGTAATGTTACCATGACCATATAATCCCTTTGTCACAAATATCCATATTAGAACTAAGGCATGAAGTTGTCATCCTCTTATCATTCAATCTATATTTTTTGAACTAGACTAGACTACTGCAATCATATGAAGTTAATATCATATGTTGACTCGCAATGAGTGTGGCCATGCATTTTGTAGTCTCGCTTATCAAGTGACCTATATATAAATACAATGGAGGGACAAATTCTAACTACATCAGGCATCATAATCTACAAGTGTCACACCGAATCACAACCTATATGGAAACCCTTATCCAGAGTCACATTGCGTACTATTAAAGTACACTGAACAACATCTAATCATTGTAGTGACTTTAGGTCAAAGGATCACCGACACTATTATCACACTGAGATATGACTTTGACTACCATAACATGGCTTTCGTGTGTCATACCCAAAGTTGGTTTTTAGACTACAACTTCTTCTCTAATAAGTATCCTTGTATCTTAATTATCATCCAATATCATGATCAAAGAGACATAGTCATTCAACATACACACTAGTCTTATGTATTATTCAAACCCATGAATTCTATAGCTATGCTTCCAAACCCATAGGTGAAGGATGGGGGAGACTTAACTCATTGATGAGGGCTTGTGTAGTAAAGTTGATCCTCAGGAGATAGACTAGAAGTAGCCATTATTACCCTATTCTTAGAAGTTATGTTTTTAGCATTGATGTAATCACCCATGTGTATGTTTAATCACATAATCTTGTAAAACTTTGGTAGTCATTATATTTTATTTCAATGCCACATCTTTTTCATTTTGAACATACTACATTTGATAGATTGAATTATCACCCTTCAAAAAAAAATATTGTGATGTTTAGTGTAATGGGATGTTTCAATTTATTTGTTGAGTATGTGAATGTTTTCACTATCAAGTCTCACTCCTTATAGATATATCTATATCTTGGGGTAGAGGGATAATATCTATGTGTTGTAGTTGTATCCTTTTTCTGCATTCTAATAAGCATAGATTATTTTCACTCGATGTTGAAAGGCATTGGGACTAAAGCTCTCTCAACATCACAGACAATGGAAGACAAGTAGGTCTTGGTGTTTATCAATAAAAGATGATACATTGTTTCTTATATTGATTACCATTTTTGTTTCATTGTGGTAGTAAATTTCTTGTCCTCATAGGATAAGGTGTAGGGCGGTGGAGGAAGCTTTTGTAAAGAGGAATGATGTGGCTACTAATCTATTGCAAAAAGGTGATAGCCATAGCACTAGATGGAGGCTAGGATTACTAGAAAGTATGAGTAAGAGACGTATTTATTCTAGACCATGGTTTCTTCTACCAAGACGTGTTGATCAAATGAAGCTAGGAGAAGGAGTTAGGAACTATGACAAGATGGTATCTACAATAACATAAATATTTTCACACCACTTGGTATTTCTTTTTCATCATTATAAGAACCCTCCTGAACTCGTTAGATATGTTTGTATTAATAGTTTATTGTTATTTTATTGTCACATGAGTTGCTTTGATCAAATAACAACCTCCTATGGCTACATGTGGCTATTGTGGAATTGAGCTAGGGTGGGATGAGTCCCACAAACAAATTGAAAAAATGCATACATTGACATTTTGATGTAATGAACACTCACATTAACGGAGAAATATTAATCATGACAAATTTTTAGAAATACTATATTCAAATGGAGTTTATGTTTTGGAAACACCACTAGAGTGGAAGTTTTCTTTTAAGGAAGGACCATACAAGTGAACTGTGATGTAAGTCCATGAAGTAGCTAATGAGTTTTTATTTATAAATGTTAATGTAGTATGTACATGATTATGGGTAAAAAATTCAATTCATTTTGAGAAACATTGTGTCTTGTTCCTAATGAGACATCCATCTATAAAGTAAAATAGAAAAATTTCCCATGTTTGATGAAAGAAAAGAAAATGAATAAGGTATTTTATGTATAAAGTAATGAGATTATGCTCTAGTAGTATAAACATTAACCAATATTATAACCTCATCCTCCACACCCATGTATGCATCAACAAATCTAAGAAGTGGATAATTTTTGTATTTATATTCTAGTCAAAAGCCATGTGAAAGAGAGAAAGAAAAAGAACAATTTTTTTTGGAGATGATTGTATATCCATTTCAAGCAACGATGTTTCATACTATCTCAAATCTTTTTAGAAAAAAGTATACATGTTCTTATAATGATCATTTAATTGTAGAAAAATTCTAGATTTCACTAGTACTAGAAGTGGTCTCTATATTTGCGTGTGTAGCTAGGGCTCCAAATCTTATGTATCTATCCTCTGTGCCCACCTCTATGTGCACAGAGGATGTGTACCCTGTAGTTGGGGACAAAATGTCCACATATGGAGTTTGAGGATGCTAAGATCTTTGACTTCAACCAAAGTTGAGAAGGTTTTCTTTAGTGGAGTGTTAGTGTACATTCCGATCATGTTTACTTATGTTGATGTAATAATTTAATAATTTTGTTAAAAACCGTGTGGGTGTTGATTTTGAGCTTTGGAAACAAGGTTGAGAATAAGTTTGTTTCGAAATGGTGTTTATATTTTGAAAACACCAGAATACTTCTTATATTTGAAAAACACCAATTTTGAAACAGAAGAGTGTTTATATTTTGAGAACAACATCGAGTACAAGTTGATCCAAATGGCATTTATATTTTGATCCAAATGCTCATATAAGGAGGGCCCATAAAAGTGAAGTGGGATGTACAATCCATGTAGTAGCAAACTAACCTTTATTTACAACAACTTGTATTGTGAATACATCATGTACAAAATCACTAGTAACAAATCCAATTCATTTAGAACATACATTACAACTTTGTCTCTTTGTTTTTCACATGGAGACATTAATCTGGAACGTAAAGAATACAACAAGAAAAAGGACAAGTTGTTTATGTCTATCTCAATGATATTAAGCTCTCATGGTATAAACAATAACAAACACTAGATTTGGTTCCTCTGCTGTCTGGCTTCATGGCACATACAAAGCTCTTCACTTTTCCTCGTGTGTGATCATATTTTTCAAAGGCTTGGCGAAAACTCAACGCCTTGACTGGCGATGATGGATTAGTAGTGTTGGTGATGTTATAAAGAAAATAACAATCCCCTAGAAAATAGATTCCAAATATGATGCCACCGTCAGCAATGAAAAAGTTATTGAAGGTGACAGGAGTGACCTCGTGCGCCCGGAGTCAAAGATTTTTGACCATCGACCGGGAGCCAGGAGTGCAGGATCAGACTCGGTTGCTGGACAAGTTTCTTCTGTTGGTATGTATGCCCATAGAGAAAGTCACGTGATGATTTTAATAGGATACTTTGTAAATGATTTGAATAATAATAAAGGCAATTTCCGATCTATATGTTTTATCTATTTCTGAGATGATAGTGTAACATGATAGATGTCTAAAGAATTGTTTTACTCGATGACGTATGCTTTTGGGTTGAGGACATAAATGATGAGATCATACAAATGTTAAGAGTATACTTTCTTGTTCAGTCCCTAGTCGGTTGTTATTATGGAAATAACCATAGACATCAATAACACTAAAGACTAGATTGTGTGTTGGTTGATGACAGAATCTCATTAGTGATGATATAGTGATATCAAACCAAGCACATAGGTACTTGTTAGAGAACAAGTGTACCAGACATACCCACTGTGAGAGTGACACATGGAACAATGATTTGGTAGTCACAGTCAACTCTCACAGTGATGGTGGTGAGTGTGATTCTTCGACCTAAAATCACTACACTCAACACATGTCATTGGGTACACTTTGACATCATCAAACGCAGTCCTGAAACATGGGTTGGTATAAAGGTGATGATTGGGTGACTTTGACACATGAGGATTTTGAGGGGTGAGTGATAGATATGGGATTTGTCCCTCCTAAGGGAGTTTGATGTCCATGTCCACTTGATGAGTAGGATTGAGAAAGGCATGCACATGCATGTGTGAATCAATATGTGATATTGATGTCACATACATCTCACCCAGTCTACTCTGAGATCAAGGAAATGGATGAAAGTTGAAAGGATGACTGTACCATGCCTTGAGTTCATTCAGGACATTAGTGACAAAGGAATTATACATTCACTGTAACACCATTCATAGATTGTAGGATTGAAAGTTGTTCTCCAACTTTCTATTTCACTTGGGTAGCACTGATGTGTGACTAGGCACCGCTCTTTGCTTGTGAAGTCATAAGTGTTATGGACATTCACTGATAATGTGAAATGGACATGTAGGGTCACACACACTAGGACATGTTCCTGGAAGAGGAGTTTCTCCATAAATCTTGTTTGGATTGATTACTAAAGGATTTTAGTAGTTCAATTAAACACCTAATAGATTGATAGCTCGAAATCATAGTGTTCAAGGTGTTGGATCAGATGATTAGAGTATCAGATTGATGAAAACTGTAATTGACTGATCTACTGCCCCAACCAATCGGCTCATAGAGATGAACTGGTCGGCTCAGGATGGTGAGCCGACCGACTCAGGTCAATGAACCGATCGGTTCACATTGTTGAGCTGGTCGGGTGACCAACCGAGCTCGTTTCACTTGTCAAATTTGATTTGGACAAGGACTAATATATGATTAGTTAGAAACAAACATGAAAGTCAATTCGAGTTGGACCAGGAGCATGAACTGATCAGCTCAAGCATGAACCGACCGACTCAGATGCCCCAAACGATCGGTTCAGGTGTGAATTGATCGGCTCAGGTCACCAACCGACCGTTTTGTGCTTGAAACGATTGGTTCAACTAGCGCAGTTTTTCAGATTTTGTGGAAAATCTCGAACCCTTCTACTCCTGCTTTAATCCCGCATTGCCCGGGGTAGAGAACCCTATCCCATGACCCTCCTATATATAGGCGTATTGGGGGCTTCTATGACAGTACAACTCAGAACACCAATTGCTCTGTAAAGTTGTCGTTCTCTCTAGTTGTGGTAACCAGGAGAGCCCGAGCAAGTGCTACCCAATAAGGGTGGCACAACAAGGGAAAGACAACTACAAAAAAGCGACTGGTGGTAGGAGAGTGTGTGAGTGACTAGTACACTGACAGGAGGGTACGACTCCTTTCGGTGCCTTGTATTACAAGGCGATCAGAGTTCCAGGTGGTCCGTGTGGACTACTACATAGGCGAGAGACTTCTACCGCTCAGAGGACAGTTGTCAACCCCGACAGTCCCGGTGAAACCAGGAGCTGCACATACACCGTCCAAGACCGGTGGTAAAGACCGCACAAATCGTGAGGTAACCTCGCCGAGCAAGCCTCAGGACAAGGTATGTCTCTACAAACCATCCTTCCTATTGTATAGACGTTGACACGATTCCTTATACTGGGTTTGGGGAGAATTTTTTTGTTTCCGCTACCTTCTCTGCCTCCCAATAAAACCCTACAGTGGTATCAAATCCACATCAACTGCTCTATACTTTAGGATTATCAATGTGATTGATTTTGGTTTGTCACCTTTATTTATTGCATACGATGCGAATAAAATTGGCCTTTTGCATGTCCAATCCTAAATCCACAAATCCCAAACTACATATATGATATGTAATATGAATGCACTTGATACACATCGCCCTTAAATGAATTTTGTGGTGGATGTATAAGTGTAGTTATGGCCAATAAACCCTATGTATGTGTGCTTGGTTGAATGTGGTTGCTTGCATCTCGGTCTGCACACTGATTCCTTACCTCCTTTTCTTAATTTAACTTGAGATAACTCGAGATTTCTTTCCTACCTTTTCTCCCCCCAAATGTAACTCAGGTTTCTCAATTCAAATGTAAAAAAGATAAAACTTGTATTTCTTGTTATGTCAAAGAACGGCGGACAACCTGACAACGTCTGAGATGACCGGTTCAAGGTGCAAACCGATCGGTTGGCATTCCAAATGACCAGTTCGAGGACCGAGACGAGTGAGTGGCGGCCATGAGGAGATGCACAATGATCAAGCGAACCGATCGGTTGGAGGAGCCAATCGACCGGCCTGATGGTGAGCCGATCAATCATGGATATGAGTTGATCAAACCCAAAATAAAAATGTGCATAGTTCATCTTATACATGTTGCATGTAATGTGGACCTAGATGACCGTGATTCCTCTTGGCTCGAGGAATCACATTAGGATGGACATAATCATTGCTTTTATCATTTCACATGTTTTATGTGGGATATAGCATGTATATGATACATACTATATATCGTGG
Organism: Alisma plantago-aquatica; assembly: GCA_963693085.1. Classification (NCBI taxonomy): domain Eukaryota; kingdom Viridiplantae; phylum Streptophyta; class Magnoliopsida; order Alismatales; family Alismataceae; genus Alisma; species Alisma plantago-aquatica. The sequence goes on from OY856409.1 coordinate 1,182,368,558, forward strand.
TGATTGAATATGTATATGTACAGATAAAACCAAATCCCTCATTAAATATTAAAATTTTAGATGCCTTCCAAATGCGACACACGTGTAAAGCTTGATTGGCCAAGTGTGGGCATGCCCTAGCGTGGTGCACCGCCTATCTCATGGAAGTGTGAAGGATGGATATGTGGGTTTGCCCTAGCATGGTGCATATTCATTGTGTTTGCTTTGGGTCGAACTTAACAAGGTGACATAGATAGGATCTAGCACCTTGAGGCATGGAGGTGATCATGGCAAGGAGTTGCATATGACATCTTTCAAGAGTTGCATATGATGCAATTGGCAAGAGTTGCCTACCTGGAAGATCTAAGTTGTGGGTGACAACCCTAATTGGTCCATGACTGAGAGGATTTCAGGATCTTGACCCACTAGAAGATTGTGCGCTGCAATCTTCTGAATTGATAGGCTATCAATTTGAATCAAAATTGTGGGAGCGACAAATAATTAAAGGCCTAATTAACTATCATCAAATTTTATTCAAATCAAATCAAATCAAATCAAATCAAAAGGAGTTTTGACAAATGCAATTTTCTCTTGTAGAATGGCAAAAGAATCATCTTTTAAAATGGGCAAATTAATTGAGAATAAATTCCATAACTGGTTAAGGATTGTAATAAGTGTTCTGCACAATCCAAATATATCGATAGCCTTTAAGTCCACTCTATGTACACTTAAGGCGTTGTTTGAGACAAATGAGAAGAAGGATAGTTCATTGATAGAGATCAATGGAATGAAGTCTAAGGACAAAGGTGAGGGAGAGAAGGGTTCTCTCGCCAAACCAAATTCTTCTACACTCAAAACATAGAGAGGATGGAAGGAACGATGGAAGAAGAAGCAAGAGATAGAGATCTCCACTTCTGGTGTATACGTGATAGAGATGAACTTTACTACTTCTTTGTCATGGGTACTTGATACTGGATGTGGATCTCACATTTGTTCAAATGTGAAGGATCTTAAGAGAAGTAGGCCTTTAGGGAAAGGCGAGATCAAACTACGTGTTTCCAATGGGGCAAGGGTTGCCGCCAGTGCCGTAGGAACCTATGAGTTAGCTCTACCTAGTGGGTTAATAATAGAGTTGAAGAACTGCTATTATATACCTTCCATAAATAGGAATATCATTTTTGTTTCTTGTTTAGACAAGGATGGTTTTGAATTTCTCATTAAGAATGGAAAATGTTCCATTTCAAAAGATGGGATCCTTTATGGCAGTGCCCCAATGTCTTATGGTCTATACTTGATAGATCTAGAGACAAGTGTATACAACGTAAACACCAAAAGGAAATAACTCAACAACTCAAGCAAAACATATCTTTGGCATTGTCATCTAGGGCACATAAATGAGAAGCGCATCTCTAGACTCCATAAAGATGGTTATCTAGACTCTTTTGATTGTGAATCAATAGAGACATATGAATCTTGTTTGTTGGGCAAGATGACAAAGACTCCCTTTTCAGGTAAAGGTGAGAGAGCTAGTGATCTGTTAGGACTCATACATACTGATGTGTGTGGGCCTTTTAGAACTAATGACAGAGGTGGGTATCAGTACTTCATTACCTTCACTGATGACTTCAGTAGGTATAGCTATGTGTACCTGATGAAACATAAGTCAGAAACCCTTGAAAGGTTCAAGGATTTCATGAATGAAGTACATAACCAACTTGGTAAAAGTATTAAAGCACTTCAATCCGATCGAGGTGGAGAATACTTAAGCCAAGAGTTTGAGGACCTTCTGTGAGCCCGTGGTATCGTATTACAATGGACTCCACCTGGAACACCACAACATAATGGTGTGTTTGAAAGAAGGAATCACACATTACTTAATATGGTGCGATCAATGATGAGTTTTGCTGATCTTCCAATTTCCTTCTGGGGTTATGCTCTTGAAACTGCCGCGTTTACACTTAACTGAGTACCATCTAAATCGGTTCAAAAGATGCCATATGAGATATGGCATGGGAAGCGTCCTGATTTGTATTTTATTAAGATTTGGGGTTGTGAGGCTTACGTCAGGAAAATGTTTCCTGATAAGCTTGGACCCAAGTACGATAAATGTTATTTTGTTGGATACCCTAAGGAAATGAGGGGATACTATTTATACCACCCTACTGACAACAAAGTGTTTGTTGCTAGGATAGTTGTATTCCTAGAAAAGGAATTTATTTCTAAAGGAAGCAGTGGGAGGAGAATAGAACTTGAAGAGGTTCAAGCCCAACAAGAAAACATTGAACTAGTAGATGTACAAGAGGAACATAGAGGTTCACAAAGTGTTGTGGAATCTCAGTCTCCTCAAGTAACACAAGGACCTTGTAAATCTAGTAGGACACACCTTGAACATGAGAGGTTTGGATACCTTGTGACTCAGGAAGGCGGTGAGTTGATCATAGATGATGATCCAACTACTTATCTAGAGGCTATGGAGGGACCAGATTTTGAGAAATGGCTTGAGGCCATGAAATCCGAGATGGAATCCATGTATTCCAACAAAGTATGGACTTTGGTGGAGCCACTCGAAGGGGTAAAACCCATAGGGTGCAAGTGGGTCTTCAAGAAGAAGACCGACATGGATGGCAATGTGCAAACTTATAAAGGCAGATTGGTTGTGAAGGGTTTCCAACAAGTTCAAGGTGTTGACTATGATGAAACTTTTTCTCCAGTTGCTATGATTAAGTCCATCAGGATCATGCTTGCTATTGCGGCTTACTATGACTATGAGATTTGGAAAATGGATGTTAAAACTGCATTCCTTAATGGGAATATAAATGAGGATGTGTACATGACACAACCTAAAGGTTTTGTAGATCCAAAGAATGCCAATAAAGTCTGTAAGCTACAAAGGTCAATCTATGGATTGAAGCAAGAATCTCAGAGTTGGAATATTTGATTTGATGAGGAAGTCAAATTGTTTGGCTTTATTCAAAATGAATATGAACCTTGTGTGTACAAGAAGGTTAGTGGGAGCACGACCACATTCCTTATATTGTATGTAGATGACATACTATTGATGGGGAATGATGTCTCAGCCTTAGAGAAGGTAAAGACTTGTCTTGGGAATACTTTCTCAATGAAGGACTTAGGAGAAGCATCCTACATTCTAGGTATTAAGATCTATAGAGATAGATCTAAAATGCTTCTCAAACTAACTCAGAGCACGTACATTGACAAAGTGCTGAAGCGGTTCAGCATGGAGAACTCAAAGAGAGGCAACATACCCATGCTACATGGAGTCACCATCTCTAGAGCTCAATGTCCCCAATCTTGTGAACAGAGGGAGCATATGAATGGGATCCCAAATGCATCAACCATCGGATCCATCATGTACGCTATGTTGTGCACACGCCCATATGTCTCGTATGCTCTCAACATGAGGAGCAGGTACCAGTCAGATCTCGGGGATGCTCACTGGACAGCTGAAAAGAATATCCTCAAGTACTTGCGAAGGACTAAGGATCAGTTCCTTGTATACGGCGGCGAGGAAGAACTGGTAGTAAGGGGTTACATCGATGCAAGCTTCCAAACCGACAAAGATGATTACAGGTCGTAATCAGGATTTGTATTTTGCCTAAACAATGGAGTTGTGAGCTGGAAGAGTTCCAAGCAAGAAACAGTTGCTGATTCTACTACAGAGGCCGAGTATATCGCTGCTTCACATGCAACAAAGGAAGCTGTGTGTATCAGGAAGTTCATCACTAAACTTGGTGTAGTTCCCAGTAGCTGGGATGCATTTGAGCTTTATTGTGACAATAATGGAGATATTGCTCAAGCTAAGGAGCCCAAATCACATCAGCGGTCCAAGCACATACTGCGGCGCTTCCATCTCATATGAGAGATCATACAATGAGGAGATGTGAAGATTTGCAAAGTACCAACTGAAGACAACATAGCTGATCCACTGACTAAGGCCCTTTCTCAGCAGAAGCATGATGGTCATGCTAGGTCACAAGGACTAAGGTTCCAAGGTGAGTGGCTCTAAGTGCAAGTGGGAGTCTGTTGGTATGTATACCCATAGAGAAAGTCATGTGATGATTGTAATGGGATACTTTGTAAATGATTTGAATAATAATAAAGGCAATTTCCGATCTAGTATATGTTTTAACTATTTCTGAGATGGTTGTGTAACATGATAGATGTCTAAAGAATTGTTTTACTCGATGACGTATGCTTTTGGGTTTAGGACCTAAATGATGAGATCATACAGATGTTAAGAGTATACTTTCTTATTCAGTGCCTAGTCAGTTGTTATTGTGGAAATAACCATAGACATCAATAACACTAAAGGCTAGATTGTATGTTGGTTGATGACAGAATCTCATTAGTCATGATATAGTGATATCAAATCAAGCACATAGGTACTTGTTAGTGAACAAGTGTACCAGACAGACCCACCATGAGAGTGACACATGGAACCATGATTTGGTAGTCACAGTCAGCTCTCACAGTGATGGTGGTGAGTGTGATTCTTTGACCTAAAATCACTACACTCAACACATGTTGTTGGGTACACTTTGACATCATCAAACGCTGTCCTGAAACATGGATTGTTATAAAGGTGATGATTGGGTGACTTTGACACATGGGACTTTTAAGGGGTGAGTGATAGATATGGGATTTGTCCCTCCTAAGGGAGTTTTATGTCCATGGCCACTTGATGAGTAGGATTGAGAAAGGCATGCGCATGCATGTGTGAATCGATATGTGATATTGATGTCACACACATCTCACCCAGTCTGCTCTGAGATAAAGGAAATGGATGAACGTTGAAAGGATGACTGTACCATGCCTTGAGTTCATTCAGGACATTAGTGACAAAGGAATTATACATTCACTGTAACACCATTCACGGATTGTAGTATTGAAAGTTGTTCTCCAACTTTCTATTTCACTTGGGTAGCACTGATGTGTGACTAGGCACCGCTCTTTGTTTGTGAAGTCATAAGTGTTATGGACTTTCACTGCCAATGTGAAATGGACCTATAGGGTCACACACACACTAGGACATGTTCTTGGAAGAGGAGTTTCTCCATAAATCTTATTTGGATTGATTACTAAAGGAGTTTAGTAGTTCAATTAAACACCCAATCTATTGATAGCTCAAAATCATAGTGTTCAAGGTGTTGGATCAGATTATTAGAGTATCAGATTGATTGAAACTACAATTGGCTGATCTGCTGCCCCAACCGACCGGCTCAAAGAGATGAACCGATCAGCTCAGGCTGGTGAGCCGACCGGCTCAAGTGAAAGAACCGATCGGTTCACATTGTTGAACTGGTCGAGTGACCAACCGAGCTCGTTTCACTTGTCAAATTTGATTTGGACAAGGACTAATATATGATTAGTTAGAAACGAACATGAAAGTCAATTCGAGTTGGACCAGGAGCATGAACCGATCGGCTCAAGCATGAACCGATCATCTCAGATGCCCCAAACGATCAGTTTAGGTGGGAACCGATCGGCTCAGGTCACCAACCTACTATTTCATGCTTGAAACGATCGGTTCAACTGGCGCAATTTGTCATATTTTGTGGAAAATCTCGAACCCTTCTACTCCTACTTTAATCCCGCATTGCCCGAGGTAGAGAACCCTGTCCTATGACCCTCCTATATATAGGGGTATTGGGGGCCTATCTGACAGTACAACTCAGAACACCAGTTGCTCTGTAAAGTTGTCATTCTCTCTAGTTGTGGTAACTAGGAGAGCCCGAACAAGTGCTACTCGATAAGGGAGGCATAGCAAGGGAAAGAAAACTGTAGAAAAGCGACTGGTGGCAGGAGAGTGTGTCGGTGACTAGTACGCTGACAGGTGGGTATGACTCCTTTCGGTGCCTTATACGACAAGGCAATCGGAGTTCCAGGTGGTCTGTGTGGACTACTACAGAGGCGGGAGACTTCTGCCGCTCAGAGGATAGCTGTCAACCCTGACAGTCCCAGTGAGACCAGGAGCTGCACAGACACTGTCCAAGACTGAAGGTAAAGACCACGCAAGCTGCGAGGTAACATCATCAATCAAGCCTCGGGACAAGGTATGTCTCTACAAACCATCCTTCCTATTGTATAGACGTTGACGCGATTCCTTATACTGGGTTTGGGGAGAAATTTTTTGTTTCCGCTGCCTTTTCTGCCTCCCAATAAATCCCTACATCTTCATCTTCCACCCACACCCATACTTGCATCACCAGATGTTTAAAGGGATTGCATACATATTTAGATACCACAAGGGCCAGTTGCCCATTGTCCAACTGGACGGCACAGAAAGTGTCATCACTGTGTTCCTTCTCCTCGAAGACAGATGGGGGAATTTTGATTGGTGAGATGTTCTCTCCCCGTTCCATGTCGATCCTCAACATGAGCACATTTTGTTGATTGACGCCGATAATGAATGAATGGCCAGCACAGGATGTCGTTCACAAGAGTTGGTCTCCATTTCGGGGGACCTTGAAACCTCATTTGGTTCCAAGGATCTGGAAGCAGTTTCATCTTTCTCCATCGGTAAGGGGAGATAAAAGTAGGAAAAAAACCCAAATAGCAAACTATTGTATAAATATTTACCAGTATAGCACCTTTCCCAACTTATTTCCCAAATTAGCACACTTTCAAACTAAGACACCACTTATGTTGGTGCTTTACTATTGTGATGATATAAAGCACCACATAGTGTGGCATTTTCAAGCTTTAAGACCTAAAAACGCCAATTAATCTGGCGTTTTCAAGCTTTAGGACCTAAAAGTGCCAACTAAATTGGCATTTTAGATGTAAAGCACCACTATATTGGCGTTTCTGTGCTGGAGGAACCAAAAGCACCAAATAAGTTGGCATTTTACGTGTAAAGTGCCACATTTTTTGGCGTTTTAAGACTTCGAGGCAGCGGTCATAGAAAAACGCCACATTACTTGGCATTTCTATTGAATACTCACACCAAACCTTCGTAAAGCGCCACATAGTTTGGCGTGTTAGATTTATTCACGGGCCGAAACATCTCATCTCCCTGATTCGCGCTACGGAGAGGCGTCTTTATGTAAAATGCCATAAAAGTTGGCACTTTTTTCTTCCTTGTACTCTGAAACGATCGCCCGCCCATCCTTTCTCTCTCTGAGCTTCTTCTGCTTTCTCTTAGGTTTTCTCTGCTCCGACCGCCCGCTCGCTTGATCTTCCAGAGTAGCCATGACCGGCGACCGGCCACTAGCGACGAGCATTGTCCGGGGACCAGTGACCAGTGATGGGCGGCCAACGACTAGCATCGACCGACGACCAGTGACCGACGACGGGCGGCCAGCGACGAGCTTTGACTGGTGACCGGTGACCACCGTCGATTGGTGACCGCCGCTGCAACCAGCGTCACCGATAAGTTCTTCCACATGCCTGCCCCACGTAAGGTAATGGTATGGCCAAGAAACGTAGTCCTGGTCTCCAGTCAGTGGGAGGAAGAAGACGATGGACGGGGGGAAATGCGGAGTGAGGCGGATGATGTATTTGGGATTCTAGTACTTTGTGTGATACAAATTCATCTAGCTATACATGTTGTGTTGTTGTTCCTATTGCTATTTGTGACCGGGACACCCACCATAATAGAGCAGGGGCACTCCCACTACTACTAGTTGCCCCTAGTTACTTGCTCCTTTGTCTTTACACTCCCCATCCCTTCCATTCCTTCCCTTTCTTTCTCGATTTGCAAACACAGAACCCGATTCCAACAGCTACTACGTTGTGTTAATCGACTGTCATCTACTATGTAGATTTGCGCGATTGTAAAAGTGGCCAGCCAAACCAGGCCTTAAGACCTAGTTACAACACTCAGTAACACGTCACGGTAACACTCAGTAACACGTCTTGTATATATTCTACCACCAATTGTTACAACACATGCAGGACGACCTAAGGTGAAGCGCATGATGACAAATATGGATATTGATCCTAATCACACTTCTTACAAATGTGGAAAATGTGGTGGTTTAGGTCATAATGAGAGAGCATGTAAGAAAAGCAATGGTTAGAAATCTCCAAATGTAATCTTAGTTTTCTACTTTGAAATCTCTACATGTAATCTTCATTTTCTAATTAGTAATCTCGATATGTAATCTTAGTTTTCTACTTTGAAGTCTCTAGTTGTAATCTTAGTTTGCTAACTCGCATGAGGAGGGTGGGATGAATAAAATTTCCTCCTGACTTTTGTAATATTACATGTAAGAAATTGTTAGATTCTATTTTGGAATGCATTTTGTTAACAAAGCTTTGTAATTTTATTGTATGCATTTAGTCATTTAACACATGTTGTGATATTTGTTCTTTCTTTGTATAGACATGGTGAAAGGAGATGGTACATTACGGATTACATGCCACTCCACTGAAATTTCTAGGTGGGAGTTAACAGATGCATATGTGTTAGGGTATGTTCGTACAGCGGGGTTCAGATCAGTCATTACCCTTTCTAGGGTTAACTTTGATTCATCATTGATAACATCACTTAGTAGAAGGTGACACTCAAATACAAATTCCTTCCAATTCCCTTTAGGTGAGATGACCATCACAGTTCAGGATGTTGAAGTCTTACTAGGTTTACATGTTGCTGGCGATGCTGTTGTAGCTCATCATCCTATAGGTCCTAATGAAGGTCAATTTAGTTCTTGGTCATCCATGTGCGACCATATCTTAGGTTCACATCCAGAAGGGCTTGATCATGGGTCTGTCCAGTTGAGTTGGTTGCGTTCTACATTTACAAGCATTGACTTGGAGAATGTCGATGATCAAGTCAAATGTTGATACACAAGTACATACTTGTTACACCTTTTAGGTTGCTTTCTATTACCATATGGTACTGGTAACGAGGTTCATCTTCGCTACTTGCCTTTTGTAGTGGATTTTGACCGTTGCGGTTTATAATCTTGGGGCAGTGCAATTTTAGCATACTTATATCGTCAGTTGTATAGGTGTCATCCAGGTTCTAGATAGAAATGAATATCTGGGTGTGTGCATCTATTGCAACTGTGGTCTTGGGAAAGATTACATGTTGGTAGACCTGGAAAGGTGGACATGCGAGATGATTTTTAGTGTCTTGAACATGCTCCACTAGGCTATAGGTAAGTCATAGGAATATATAAATACTCTATTTTAGAAAGTATAATCTCATAATATTCTTATCATTAGTAAATTATGTGAAACAGATGGAACCATCTGATGGAGCGTGTATGTGTACCATGAGGAACTGCGACGTTCTACCTTAATGAGATTGATACCCATCAGCCACGTTAGGTGAGAGTTTTAGTTCATTTCATTCTTAAATTTTACATAACTTTGTTTGTGAAATATTTATTCTAATGTTTTGTTATAAATATTTAAATTGTTATAAATATTTAAATTTGCAGTTAGTTTGGACACCTTACAGTGTTGAACTGTTGGCTAAGTTTCCGCCTATATGTCAACAAGGTAGAGACATTTGGATGGCACGTGTACCAATGATCTCTTCTACTGTAATGGAGTGGCATGCTCCTGATAGAGTACTACGACAATTTGGTGTTCACTATCAACCACAACCCCAAGACCTTCCTATATATCATAGGATTGATGGTAGAGGGCGTAGTAGCAATGACTGGTTGGTCTAGTATAGCACAAAGCTAAATGCATGGAATGACAGACATAATAGTATCGTTCAACTTCCTGATCCTTTGACTGTCGAGCAGCCCCTAGATGGTACAAACCTGAGTATCATGTTGAACGACCAGTTGATCCACCTACTTTGTATTATCCTCATGGATACATAGAGAGAGATTGTGTAAGTATACATATATATTTATATATCTATATATATATTTATTTATATAGATCTTAATATTGAAATGAAATAAATTTTAGTTAACATTCATTCTGATAGGTCCAAACTCATGTGCAAATCCAAGAGACACTACAATCATTCACACAAGAGACAGCTGTAACATATATAAAGTACAAAATATATGGTTTCAACAGATGCCTAGCCACATGCATCCAAATCAGAGTATGGCTCCTCCTATGACAACATCAGTTGATGCCACTCCTTTTGCAACTTCTACAACAACTAGGCACTTTACACCACAAGGGCATTCTACTGCACCAGGTTGTTCTACAACAACTGGACACTTTACACCACAAGGGCATTCTACTGGACCAGGTTGTTCTACAACAACAAGCGACTCATTGCCTGTAGGAGATTCTACATCTGTAAGATAGTTTCATGTTGGTACTCCTTTGTTTCCAGGTATGTTCTACTCTTATTCGTCGCCACCACCATCTGATCAGTTTGAAGTTCCTTCTACTTTATCATGGTCTCAACATGGTTTTAGTCTGTCCCGAGCCTTTGACCAACACGAGCCTTTTTATCCATTTTCATCACATGGATCACTACCTAGCTGGTCATAGGGCCTCCACACAACCATGTTTGGATCACCTCCACCATCTTGGAATATGCCTTTCACTCGACCTCTCACACCACTACTTCCTACGAGTAGGCCTACATGTGGAGCTCAAACTACACAGTTGAGCCCAATCCAAGATTCTCCAAACATAGAGCAACAATCCGGTGACCAAACCTAAGGTTTAGGTAGTAAAAAGTGACATGTATTAATTCTTTCAAATATTTTTATATTCTAAATAATATATTATATTGTTAAGTATAGTTTAATAATTTGGTCAAATATTTCTTTTATTTTGATTGCAGGATTGAACTTGTTTGTTGCAGCATCTGAAGATTGCTTGTCATTTCCAAATATTGTAGATTTCTTAGTTGAATCGTGTATCTTTCTTAAACACATTTAGACTGATGTTTGTTTTTTTATTGTTCTATGTTGGATCATTTTGTATTCACCATTTACCTTATTCCCTTTTGGACATATTTCTATCATATTGTAATCATAATCTAGCTTACTATGTGTTGGATATTTAGAAATTTTGAACATGCAACAAACACCATATGAATACGTGTTTGATATTTACATAATGCAGCAAACACCATATGAATACGTGTTTGATATTTACATAACACAGCAAATACCATATAAATATGTGCTGAATATTTACAAATTTAGAACATGCTTGAAAATTTAGAGCATACATTAAACGCCATATAAGTCGGCGTGTATTGTGATCAATTTTATTTGAGATAAACACGCCAATCAGTTTGGCGTTCAAGGCCCGCAACCATGAAAACGCCATGCTACTTGGCGTTTAAGTCTAAAATGCCACTTTATTTGGCGCTTTAGGGTCCTCTAGCATGAAAATGCCAGCCTGTCTGGCGCTTTAGGGTCCTCCAGCATGAAAACGCCAGCCTGTTTGGCGCTTTAGTCTAAAATGCCACTTTATTTGGCATTTTTGGGTCCTCCAACAAGTAAACGCCAGATTATTTGGCGCTTTTGACTCCTGAAGCTAGAAAACGCCACATTGTTTGGCGCTTTTAGGACCTCAAGCTTGAAAATGCCACATTTTATGGCGTTTTATAACCCGACAATAGTAAAACGCCAACTACAGTGGCACTTTAGGCTGAAAGTGTGCTATTTCGGGAAATAAGTTAAAGAAGGTGTTATACTAGTAAATATTTATATTTATACAGTAGTGTGCTGTTTTTTTTTTTTCCCATAAAAGTATCTAACCAACGTTTGAAACGGGAGGTATTGCGGTTGGCGCTGCGACGCCTGCAAATTGACGGTGTAGGCGTAGAAATCTACCCCACGCCCATGTCGACGGCCGGGGGAAACACACACGACGTCGATCACCCCATTGCTTGTACAAGAAAGAACGAACAAAGAGCTGTACGCAGGGGGCATGGCCGGACGAGGACCCCTTTCCCTGTGGCTAGATTGAGCACGACGATATCTTTAGATGAGTTAGGATTCGTTATGAGCCACAATCCGCGACACTCCTGCAGCTGGTGACACCAGGTGATCCGGAACGATAACCAGATTAATTCACGCGTGACTTTTTGCTTTCCAGCCGTAGCATCATCAGCTGAATCCCGGTGATCCCAAGCACTCTCCATAAGACAGAAAGTAGAAAGGTTTAACGTATGTTTATCATGTTGGAGGTAGGCTACAACCTGACGCCGCGAACGGGAGCGTTCATGATGGAGGTTTATGAAATCGGAGTCCTCCGTGATCAGACGTAACCAGTCTCGACAGACGCGTTTTAATCGCCTCAGGGTTTTCACGGCCGGGCAGACGGGATAATATATCGGCTATGATATCAATAGGTAACTTGCATGCATGCATGTTGCTTGAGTACTGATTCTTCTATAAACTAGTCCGCCGTCTTGAGTGCTTCCATAAGCTCCGTCGTCTTCAGTAGTTCCGTCGTTTAAAAGGGAATAGCGCCGACGGCCCCTTAACACCATCTCCGCAACTTGCTGTGCTGCCGTCGCGGCAATGAAGTAGCCATGCTGCTACTATGTTGATCTGGGGCTATGCGGTTGATTTGTAGACTTTATAGAGAGTCTTGGCCCTTACGTTTACTAATAGCTTACTGATTTGTTATCCTTTTCCGACTCGTATTCTTCGCCCTTTTCTTTTTTCTCGTTTCCTACTCCATTCCAAATCGTATATAGAGAGAGTGTACAGTAGTTTGACCTCATCATGTACGTCAACCATATTGTCGGTTTGTTTGGTACTTTGATATGAGCATAATCACTAGTCTTGGCTTTGGATTTTATAGAAAAAGCATGCGCAATGTACTTGGTCCCTAAATCTTATATCACCTGACCATGAACCTTGGCGTGTTGTCCCATATCCTTCTTATTACTCTACTTAAAGAATGTGCTCTTTCCTGCTTCTACATGCTACCATTTTCCCTACCCCTCTCACTATTGAATCATATTGTCTAATATATTTTTAGTAGAAGATTCACTAGTGTATACTCTTCTTCAATCCTTTTTTTCGTTTTTGCTTTGTTTCTCATCAGACATGTTCTTTTCTCCACCCACGGACACAAAACTACTCATCATTATACTCCAATGATACAATAACAATCTTCCTCGAGTTATGGTCTATGCTAACATTAATAAAGACACGCAAACAGTGCTAACAAATAAAGCTTTTCGCGGACGTGATGTTGATTTCTATGATTTTCCTTGCACTACAGACTAAATTTGTTTTTCACTGTGATTTGAGACTGGAATCACATAACCTTTTAGACAACTTATCTATTTATGTGATAACATTGTGCTTTATTGTTGTTGAGAATAAATGATTAATGTATGCGATGCAAATAGTTGCTTAGGCATCCACTTGTTTTCGGTGAATTTAGGATATGTTTAATAGTAGTGGATACCAATACATATACTATTGAAAACATATATGTTATTATATTTACGTAACTATGTTAATTCAGATGAAATATAAAAAACATCTTAATCAAAATGCTTAGGTCTTTGCACTCCCAAAAATCTTGAAGACCATTTCAAAGGAGGTAGGACAAACTTAATTTGATAAAACTCTAAAATGATTTGAATTATTGTTATTAAATCATTGCTTGTATATTAAAACTTTTCTTCAAAAAATCTTATATCCCTTAATATGAAGTCTGTAAGACCTCAATTTTCATATCACATGAGTGGAAGTTATTTTTCTCCTTCAACTTAGAGTGTTACAAATATCATACTCATAACAATAACAATAGAAAGAAACCAACACATAGTAGTGTATAAAATATTCTCATAAATTCTTAACAAAAGCGTTCTAATACATCATCATATACAAGAGAAACTTACTATCATGATACTACTTTGTACAAATCTCATCTCAAACCGGGGACCGTGTAGATGGAGCCCCACTAAGTAAACATCCTAAAACTATTGATATGTCTTCTCTCCTGAATGATCTTCCTAAAGATTAGTACTTGCGGACATCTCATCCCCAGCCATGCAGAAAAGAAAAACCTAGACTAGAGTAAGTGGTATTAAATTCTAGTAACATAAAAGAAACATTTGTACTACTAGAATTGGAATTCTACAACTAACATACACATGTTTTATTTACACATTTTATCTTTCTATGGCCACCATTATATAATAACTCATCTTCTGCGGTACTTGTTGACTCTAGGTCTAAATTGACAAAACCCTTGTTTTGATGATGACTAAACCATTCCAAATAATTGTGTATAACATCTCTACTTGAGTGATTTTAGATTAGGTATAGACACACTCCAAATACCCTAACTTGCACATCTCAACTTGGAGAAAAGACAAGTCAAAATCAATGTAAGTGCACTTCTGTGGAATATGATGTAAATCCATTATAATCCTGTTGTAAATCACTTGTAATGATTGTATGACATGTAATTAATCTTAAAAAATTAGGAGCACTTAAATTGAATATTTAAACACTTCAATGGAATTTTCTAAAATTCATTACAGACACTTTATCGGTGGTTACAATCTTGACCGATCCTTGATGGATTTTGAGAATGTTGTTGATCACTCGAGTTTCCTATACTCAAAGCTCTACTGTACTGGAACAAAACTGATTTAATTTGTCAGTCAAGTTTCTACCCGAACAGACTTGACCGATTGGTCAAATTAGCTTTGTCACATAGTGCATTCAGTCAAGTTACCTTTATAGAAACATGACCGATCACACTGTACAAAAAAGTGTAGAAAAGTGTTTCTAGCAATTAGAATGTTGCAAAACTCAAAAAAATATCCGTTGCAACATCCCAAATGGCCAGTATCCATCCTTAAGTGTTCCCAAAGGATTCTAGGCATCCCTAACTATAAATAGGACCCCTTGGTCTTCATTCCAAGGTTGAGCATTCAATGCAAAACTCTATATGAGGTCCCTATTCTATAGTTGACTGGTTCTACAGCCTCCTCTCTCTAAGCTTAATCACTTGCATCATCCATTAGAGTGAGTAGGAGATTTGTTGAAAGCTAGCCCTACATGTATATCTTGTGAGGCTCTCACTTCCACCACCTCCCAATCTATCATTTCAACCATGAAGATGAAGATTCTCTCTCTTTTCTAGGAGAGGTGAAGAAGAACAAGAGAAGGAGTCCCTTGGTGAAGAACAAGGCTGAAGACTTAGAGTAAGAGTGGGTAAGCCCTTGGTGAAGGCAAAAGACTCCTTTCTCTAGTGGGTAAGTTCATGGTGAATGCTTCTTCTTGGTGATGGTGAAGTCAAAGGACAAAGATCCAACAAGAGTGGGCAATTCCTCAAAGGCCGAAGACTTGTGCAAGAGTGGGTAAGTCCTTGGTGAAGACAAAATACTCCTTGCAAAGTGGGTAAGTCATTGGTGAGGTAGACGATTCTTGGTTGGATAGGTCAATCCTTTGGTAGGGTATCATTGTCCCAAAAAAGGAAGGTCATATATTGTAACTCTTATAAGTGAATATAAGGAGTATACATCTTAGAAATCCTAGAAGTTGACCTATCTAGGTAGTGGACTAACATACTTCTAGTTTTAAGTATGGAACCACTCTACATAGCTAGTCAATTGGTGCATGTTCAATCTCTCTCATCCTTTCTATGTATGTTTCAGTTGCACTCAAATTCCCATATTAGCAACCTTGTCTTGTGATTTATCTTGAAGGTCTAATGAATTTTTTTAAAATGCTTTTAGCTCTATTCACCCCCTCTAGAGCACACAATTACCCATCCTAGGATCCAATAGTACTGTGTTCCTATATGGTGAAACACACCCTCTATCAAAATGTGTCCTCAGTTGACATTGAAGTATCCTCTATGTTCCAGTGCACCCTATGTGGCATGAAATGCATTCTGATGACAATGAGGTGTCTTCTATGGAACAAAGTGCCTTCTGTGGTGCAACATACCTTCTATGTCATGAATGCCTTATGTATTATGTACTATAGTACTTCTATTCTATGAGAACTTATTATAACATATGTATTATGTTTTGGTGTCATTTTTTATTCTTTTTTTTCTATTTCTATTTCTAATTCTAGTTCTTTTGCTAATTCTGTTTCTATTTTTTGTTTCAATTTTTGCATTCCATTTCAATTTCTGATTATGTTTGTATTTCTATTCTATTCTATTTCTGATTCTATTTTTGGTATGATTCTATATATGAAGTAACTAGGATGCATTTTGAAGTATGTATTGTGTTCTAGCATTCTATATTTAAAATTCTATTTTGACACTGTATAAAGACATGAGTTATAGACTAATAAATAGAATCTGCAAAGCTATAGATAGTTTGATATTTTGATTCTAGTTTGTAATGGTTCTATTCTAAATTATGAGTCTCAATTAGTAGTTTGTGTAAATATGAATTCTAGATTCTAAGTCTGATTATGATATTCTAATAGAATTCTAAATTCTAAATGAAACAAGTAACTAACATTCATAAACTCTCATCATTACATTCTGAGTTCTAGTAAATTCATGTAACCTCTAAGAATTTATGCAAGAATAACAATTTGAAACTGATACCATCTAGACATTAACTATCTGAGGTGGTAATTTTACTATGTTATAAAGAAAATATACTACACATGAATATTAGACTACATGTCTAATGGATTATTCTAAATATGATAATTAGACTATCAGTGCAACACATATAATAAATATTCAAGGACATGACCCACTTGCTATGACACAGAGATTAAAATCTTAATCTTGAATTCCTCTATTCGGGTTTAAATCCTGAAAGGACATTTCCTTTTTGTAAAAATCCATCTGAATCAATTTCCTAAAATGAATCCTCGTTAGATGAATCAAACTTGATCTTGATTGCATTCATTTCTTTGTAAAATTGAGTTCCACCTAATTGGAAACTAGACGTGTGGTGTCATTGTTTAGCTAATTAAACAACCATTTAAGTGATTTCCTTGATCATGTTTCAAATATACAACTAATGAACATGTGATTGGTGAAAAATGGAACCTTTGAATGCATTAGATTTTTCTTGTAAAGAAGAAAGTATGGAAAAGTTCCCCTAACTTGGTGTTTGACCTCGTGACTCTACAACAATTACTAAATGATGACATGAGCGGTGCATTCAGGGACGTGACTGGATTGTGGATTCATTGGTTTATTTTATGTAAGACCCATGACCTTAGTTTTGGGGTAACCCTATTTGATTTGACTTGACCATGTTCTTAAAACCTTTCTCTAATCTTTTGAGATGTAATTAGGGCTTGTGGAAATCTTAACTTTCAACTTTGAGCTTGTTTGGATGATGTTTGTGCTTCATGTGCTAGTTTTGGTGCAAATTTGCAATTTACCCAGAGTAGGGGGTTCATGCACAATTTGTCACCTATAGGTTGTTCCCTCTCTTTATTAAATCATCCAGAGGAGATAGAAAGAGGTGGGAGTCTTGTTTGGACCTTGGTTGAGAGTTGGCACCCTTAGTGGTGATTAGGGTTTCTAGGTGATGAGGGTCTCGGCCTAGGTGTACATAGTGAGTTGTCTCGACCTAGGTAGTGACCTAGGGCGTGTTTTGGTGGGTGTCGTGGTCGAGACACCCTCTCTAGGTGTTGAAGTCATAACCAAAGTGGTTTTGGGTTGATATGGTTGCCTTCTTATAGGATGTCTCGACCTAGGGTTTACGGTGATCCCTTGTCTCGACCAAGTAGTAATGGATGGTGTGTGTGTGTGTCGTGACCATGGATGGTGAACCATGGCAGGGTCACGACCACGACCATGTGGGTTACCAAGGTGGTTGAGACCCAACCTAGAGTCTATCACCATGTCGTGAATGTTAGTCTAGGGTGGTTGCATGTGGGTGCATGTTGGTCTTGTGAGTGGACAAGTGTCCCTTTGATACCTTGGAGTGTTGACACATCATCCATTGCCTTCTCTCTCATCTTCCACCTATATAACCCCTTATCTCTTGATGTTTGTAACCCTTTCGGCCCTCTATCTTCTTCCTTATCTTTTGCTTCTTCTTGGATCTAGGTGGAGCAAGGATATCTGACCTTGGTGCTTGGTGACCCAACCACTTCTTGCATGTGGTGCTTGCGGTGACCATAACCCATCTTCAACCCTTAGTAAGTGTTCATGTTTTATGATGGCATTCTCCTACCTCCATATCCTTCTCTTTTCTCGACCCTAGACCATGGTTCCTCCATGGTGGTCATTTTGTAGGGAAACTCCTCGTCACGGTGGGTCATAGACCATGTTTTGACAAGGTAGACCCAAGTGTGAGGAGAGTTTCTTCTCTCTTTCTCCCTTTCTTTTTTTGGTCCAGCCTAGAGATATTTTCTCTCTTTTCTTGGGCTAGTTTTGACCTTGGTACCTTCTTGTTCTTGAGGTGCTCTTAATGATGAGAGTGGAGCCTTTGGTGGAGCTTCTTCAACCCTTAGACCGTGTGCTTAGAACTCTTGATCTTGGATCTTGGAATCCTTGATGGTGATCTTCTTAAGATGGGTGATATAACCCTTACTCTCTCTATTAATGCACATTAATTTACTTTCATGTTGATGTATCTCTCTCTATCATGTTACTAATGTACTAGTAAGTGGTTCCATGCATTAGAACTCATTTGATGGCAGTTATCTTGCTTGAATAGGTTGAAATAGAAATCCTAATTTCATATACCTGATTATGGTGAACATGTATTATAGTGATCTTCCTTTATCTTTTGACCTTGACCTCACTTTCATGCATGGTGTTTGTGTACCTAGATGTTGAGGGAAGTTTAGGTTCTATTTGGGTACCTTGATCATGGTTTTCTCTCCCTTGGATGAGATCCTTTCTTGGTGGTTTCATGACCCATGACCTAGGGTTTTTGGTGATCGTTTGCTTGGCCTTTTCCTTCATGATGATCATGTGTTCTCCTTAGTCTTTTTTCTATTTATAGACCAAGACACCATCCCTTAGGGTGGTACATACACCTACCCCATGTTGGTAACGACCATAGTTAATCTTGGTCGAGATGCTTCCCTTTTGACGTGTTGTTCCTAGTGTTGATGGAGGTAGCGAAATTCGGTGTTGATTGCTATGTTGATCCCTATTTTGGTTGGGTTGTTGTCGTAAGTTTTTGGAACTTGACCTTGCCTTAGTTTTGGTTGTGACATGCCTTGGAGGGAAGTCGTGACATGTAGATGTGGTTCATGACATGATGCCATGGATTGATATCCCCTAGTGTTGTGACATTAGTAATAGCCTTGAGTGACTATGCAACAGTGATGATGGTCTTATGAATGATAGTATTACTGGTGTTATGTGGTGATAGTGTGACAAGCTCATACCTTATACATTTTATATCTGTAAAAGTTGTATAATTCCCTTATCTTTGTAGTGCTTGTTATGGTTTTATACATCATAACCTTATTGATGTTTAAAGATACTTAATTGGCATAACTAACAAGTGAAACTTAAACACGCAGATGCCCTATGCCATATATCCTTTCTAGTGTCAGCCTTAATTGTTGGATTAGAGAAATGAGTTCTACTCGGAGTGCATATTTTTGAATATGTGGGTGTACAAGTCAGGATTCTCTTTGTATCCCTAATTACAGGTTGAGTGGGATGGTCATGCATGAGTCGATCTCATTGTGATATGGATGACCATGTGTGAGCCACTCCTTTTTATAATGGCCACACGTGAGCTTGTTCTTCTAGTTCTATTACCTGGACCAAGGTGGGCTAGGTGTTGTTATATGTGGATAGCCATGTGTGAGCCGATCCTTCTATTGACTATAAGTCACTTTTGTAGTTTACTAACATGTCTCTACATTGTTAATCTTGTGTACTAACCATGAGGTTTGGTGAGGTCGTGGATTCCAACTCTTCCATGGACCTTGTATGGCACCTATTTTGACTTAATAGTGGTTGGTTGGATTTGGGTGGTACGACTCAAATTCTAGAGCATAATAAAATACATAATCAGCCATGTAGAAAGCTTGCTTAGGATAAAATTCAAAAATATTGGATGAGGCCATTCTTTGCTTTTGTATAACTTGGTTGGAAGAAAATATACATGTTCTTCATATTCTTTATTAATTTATAAAATATACTACTACTAAGTTTTAGCTACCTAATCTGCATAGATGATAATAATTGCCCTGCTTATATAATTAGTAATTCAATCTACTTAACATCGTTGTAGATTTGCTTTTGTTCTTTAGTAACTTTATCTATGCTTTTAATTGTGTTGGAAGAGAGTTATATCTCCCGCTCAAATGTATGGTCACCTGTGGGTTCTCCACATCTTTTAGGTAGCTGTGCATGATGAGGTGGGGATCGTGCGGCTGAGGCATAGCAACATCCAGAGCAATAGCTATGAAGGTTGGAAGTGGTGCTAGTCTTTTGGTGTGGAGTCCTAGAGTCGTCCCTGTACATTCAGGTCTTGGGGGTGTTTTTGATGTGTTTGTAGTTAAGTTATCGTCATGAGGTTTTTGGCTTGAGTGCCTTTTGTTGTATACTTATGACAGATGTACATGTATAAATATGTATATATATGCAAACATGTTCTTCATGTAATAGGTTGATAACATGATATACAGGGGTCCTGTTAAAGACTTACATGTGAAATCTTCAAGCTTGTGTGCCTTAATGAATCAATTTTTAATTTTTAACATTTTTTTGGTAATCCTTGTGTTGTTAGTGTTAATTATTTTCTTGGTTTTGAGTAAGCTCACTTTTTGTGACAAAGGGTGTCACATTTGGTGGTATCAAATCTTTAGGTTCACTGAGTCTATAGGGACCTAGGACTATGGTTTGTGTTTGTTCTAGTGTCCTCCAGTTTGTCTTATGGTGACTTCTAGTTGTGTAGAAGAAGAAGAAGAGTTGAAAAGATGATTGGAGAACACAAAGAACATGTTGCTAAGAGTGGTGTTGCTAAACCAGGTAGAGGTGCAAGGAGGCAATATGTTGAGGAGAGGGCGAATGAGATGCCCTAGATCAAACCTGTAGTGGTGACCAATCCTACTTTTCAGTCCATGTTTGGATAGTTTATGGCCACAATCACACATATGGTGGCTAGAATGCCCATTCCTCAAGCGAGAGAAGCAGTTGCCAATGTGGAATCTTTGGTCTTGGGGAAGACGTTTGAGCGGTTGAGGCAAGTTGGAGTGATGGTATGCTGGTATGGCGGATCTAGAAGATGCATACCTTTAGTTGATGGAGCTAGAGAAAGCCTTCAAGATCCTTAATATTCCATAGGCTAATAAGGTGAATCACATAGTATACCTTTTGAAGGGGAGTGTTGGCTATTGGTGGGCCATAGAGGAGGATAAGCAACCTAAAATTTCCATTGGTTGGGAGGAATTCTGACGTGAGTTTGTAAATCGATACTTTCCTTGGACCTATCTAGACAAGAAGATTAGCCAGTTTGAGAGGATCTGGTAGGGATCCATGCAAATCAATGAGTATGAATCAAGGTTTATGGAGTTGTTGAGGTTCTATACTCACATGGCTGTTACCGATGAGGAGAAAATCCAACATTTTGAGAAAGGGTCAAACACTGAGTTGTCAGCACTAGTGGTTGCCTTAGAGAATAGAGAGTATTTTTCAATGTTTATGGAGTCAGTTCAGAGGATAGAGAAGTCTGTGGTTGAGAAGAGAGAGAAGAGTGCCAAGAAGAGGCATGCTGAGTACCAAGGATAGCCGTCAGGTGGCTTTAAGGAGCCTAGGTTTCCAACACCACCAACATAGCAGAGGTGTAGTGCACCAACTCAGTGGTCACCAAGTAAGAGCAGAAGCCGTAGTTTTCCTCCTACATGAGCATAGAGTGCGACCTCTGTGTCTATGATAGGGTATTCTAGGTCTAGGTATGAGAACAAGACGTGTTATAAGTGTGGACAGATTGGGCATACTAGACCATTTTTTCCTATGAAAGATGATGAGTGAATCAACAATCAAGGCATAGTCAGTAGAGTTTGCAGAGACAGTAGTAAAATAGTGGTGGAAGAGGTCATGGACATGCATCATAGGTTGACTACTTTGGACATGCCAGTTGGGGATGAGGATGACAACAGGTGACGACTCAACTTTACGCCTTGAGTTAGCCAGAAGCAGAAGTCAACCCTCAAGTTGAGACATGTAAGATGAAACCACTTTACTCTAATATGTTTGCATATTTTTATATCTATTTTGGGTTTACCTTAGTAGGATCTTGAGGTAGAGATGTGGAAGTGGTTTTCGTCTCTTTTCACTTTGGATTTCAGGGTGAAATCCTTGTTAGGGGTTCATGGCTTGTAAGACCCCTGACCTGAGTTTTGGGTAACCCTATTTGTTTTGTCTTGAAAATGTTCTTAGAACCTTTCTATAATCTTTTGAGATGTAATTATGGCTTTTGGAGAGCTTAAGTTTCAAGTTTGAGATTATTTGAATGATGTCTGTGCTTCATGTGATAATTTTGGTGCAAATTTATAATTCACCTAGAATAGGGGGTTGATTTGCAATTTGTCACCTCTAGGGTGTTCCCTTTCTTTCTTGACATCATCCAAAGAAGAGAGTAATACGTGTGTGCCTTGTTTGGACCTTGGTTGAGAGTTGTCACCCTTAGTGGTGATTAGGGTTTCTAGGTGATGAGTGTCACGACCTAGGTGTACCTAGTGAGTTGTCTCAACCTAAGTCGTGACCTAGGGTGTGCTTTGGTGGGTGTCACGGTCGAGACACCCCCTCTAGGTGTTGAGTTCATGACCAAAGTGGTCATGGGTTGATATGGTTTCCTTCTTATAGGATGTCTCGGCCTAGGGTTTGAGGAGATCCCTTGTCTCGACCAAGTGGTGGTGGATGGTGTGTGTGTCGCGACCATGGATGGTGAACCATGGGAGGGTCATGACCAAGACCATGTGGGTGACCAAGGTAGTTCAGACGCAACCTAGAGTGTATCACCATGTCTTACATGTTACTCTAGGGTGGTTGAATGTTAGTGCATGTTGGTCTTGTGAGTGGACAAGTGTCCCTTTGATACCTTGGAGTGTTGACACATCATCCCTTACATTCTCTCTCATCATCCACCTATATAACCCCTTATCTCTCCACATTTGTAACCCTTTCGAACCTACATCTTCTCCATTCTCTTTTGCTTGTCCTTGTAGCTTGGTGGAGAAAGGACATCTGACCTTAGATCTTGGTGACCCAACCTCTTCATGCATGTGGTGCTTGTGGTGACCATAGCCCATCTTCAACCCTTGGTAGTGTTTATGCTTTATGATGGTATTCTTTTTGATCTCCTACCTCCATCTCCTTCTCTTTTCTCAACCCTAGACCATGGTTCCTCCATGGTGACCATTTTGGAGGAAACTCCTCATCACAATGGGTCATAGATCATATTTTGACAAAGTAGACCCAAGTGTGAGGAGGGTTTCTTCTCACTTTCTCCATTTCTCTTTTTGGTTTGGCCTAGAGCTTTTTTTTCTCTTTTCTTTGGCTAGATTTGACCTTGGTATCTTCTTGTTCTTGAGGTGCTCTTTTGGCTGAGTGGAGCCTTTGGTGGAGCTCCTTTAACCCTTGGATTGTGTGCATGGAACTCTTGATCTTGGATCTTGGAATCCTTAGTGGTGATCTTCTTAAGGCAGGTGATATAACTCTTACCCTCTCTATTAATGCACATTCCTTTACTTGCATGTTGATGTATCTCTCTCTATCATGTTCCTAGTGTACTAGTAAGTAGTGCCATGCTTCAGAACTCATTTGATGGTGGTTATTTTGGTTGGATTGGTAGAAACCTGAAACCCTAATTTCATATACCTGATTTGGTGAATGTGTATTATAGTGATCTTCCTCTATCTTTTGACCTTGGCCTTGCTTTCATGTGTGGTGTTTGTGTACCTAGACATTGAGGTAATTTTAGGTTCTATTTGGATACCTTAATCATGGTTTTCTCTCCCTTTGACGAGATCCTTTCTTGGTGGTTTCATGACCCATGACGTAGGGCTCTTAGTGATTGTTTGCATGGGCTTTTCCTTCATGATGATCATGTTTCCCCCTTAGTCTTGTTTATGATTGAGACCAAGACATAATACCTTAGGGTGGTCGAGACACCTACTCAATGTTAGTCGTAGCCATAGTTAATCTTGGTCGAGATGCTTCCCTTTTTACATGTTGTTCCTAGTGTTGATGGAGGTAGCGACACTTGGTGGTGATGGCTATGTTGATCCCTATTTTGGTTGGGTTGTTTCCCTAAGTTTTTGGGACTTGACCTTGCCCTAGTATTGGTCATGACATGCCTTGGAGGGAGGTTGTGACATGTGGATGTGGGTCATGACATGATGCCATGGCTTGAGTTTGAGACAACCGTGTCTCTTCTTGAGGTCAAGACACCTATGATCCAATAGGTCATGATGAGTTCTATGCTTTTGGTGAATGGAACCCTAACCCTAGGTGTTGCGGTTGAGACACTCTAGGTCTCACGATCGAGACACTCTAGGTGTCACGATCGTGACATGGTATAGGTGGTGTGGTCGCGACCTAGTTATATGGAGTGGTCAAGACATGATGATGATAGGTGGTTGAGAGGTATGCTTAGACACATGATGATATCCTTGTATGAGTAATACATAAGCCATGTAACATGCTGTTAGGATAACATATAATCTACCCAATCATGTTATTTAACCCTAAGGATGCTCCAAGATGGTGGGAGATAGTGAACCTAGGATTAGTGGTTGAACTTAGCTTCAAAACCCTAATTGTCTATGGAGGGAAAACCCTAACCCTAATGATTGGTAATGTGACATGTTTTCTTTTCTTTCTTGGAATGACTATTATGATATGATGATTTCTCTCTCTGGTTGTGAACCTCTAACCTTGTAGGTTGAATGCATGGTATTACTTGGGAATTCTATAGTGATGGTTATGAATAACTGAGGCATGTGGAGATAATGATGTGACACATGGATTTGGGATGTTTCCCCTCGCTTGTTTATCAATTTCTAACCATGCAGGTGATATGAACTTGAATATCATAGCTAGTGCATGCTACAATGAGATGATGTGACACTGGTTGAATGACCTTTATGAGGCATGTTGCAATACTTGTGATATAGCAATGAGGTGAATGTGTCCTATGACCTAGTGGTGGCTCGATGCCTATTGTGTTGTGATACCTCTAGTGCTATGATTAAGGGATTGATATCCCCCAGTGATGTGACATTAATGATAGCCTTGAGTGGTTGTGCAGTAATGATGATGGACTTGTGAATGGCAGTGTTACAGGTGTTATGTGGTGATAGTGTGACAAGTTCATAACTTATATGTTTTATATCTGAAAAAGTTATATAATTCCCTTATCTTTGTAGTGCTTATTATGGTTTTGTACATCATAACCTGATTGATGTTTAAAGATACTTAATTGGCATAACTAAACAAGTGAAACTTAAACAAGTAGGTGCCCTATGCCATAGATTCTTTCCACTGTCATCCTTAATTGCTGGATTGGTGAAACGAGTTTTACTCGGAGTGCATATTTTCGAATATGTGGGGGTACAAGTCAAGATTCTCCTTGTATCCCTAATTACAAGTTGTATGAGATGGCCATACGTGAACCAATCTCATTATGATAATGGCCATGAGTGAGCCACTCCTTTTTAGAATGACCATGTGTGAGCCTATTCTTCTAGCACAGTTACCTGTACCAAGGTGGGCTAGGTGTTGTTATATGTGGATGGTCATGCGTGAGCTGATCAATCTGTTGACTATAAGTCACTTTTGTAGTTGACTAACATGTCTATGCATTGATACTCTCGTGTACTGACCACGAGGTTTGGTGAGGTCATGGATTCTGACTCTTCCATGGACCTTGTATGGCACCGATTTTGACTTAGTAGTGGTCGGTGGGATTTAGATGGTAGGACCCAAATCCTTGGGGCATAATAAAATACTTAATCATCCATGTAGCAAGCTTACTTAGGATAAAATACAAAAACATTGGATGAGGCCATGCTTTTCTTTTATATAACTTGGTTGGAAGAAAATATACATGTTCTTCATATTCTTTCTTAGTTTCTAAAATATACTACTGCTCTATTGTAGACACCTAATATGCATAGATGATATTGACTGCCTTGCTTATATAAGTAATTGAATCTAATTAACATCATTGTAGCTTTACTTCTGTTCTTTAGTTACTTTATGTGTGCTTTAATAGTGTTGGTAGAGAGTTATATCTCCCAGTGGGATGTTTGATCTCATCCCGTGGGATCATGACATCTTTTAGGTGGTTGTGCATGACAAGGTGGGGATCATGCAGCTGAGGCAGAGCAGTAGACAGAGCAGTAGCTAAGAAGGTTGGAAGTGTTTCTAGTCATTTGGTGTAGAGTCCTAGAGTCATCCTTGTACACTCAGGTCTTGGGAGGTATTTTTGATGTGTTTGTAGTTAAGTTATCATCACGAGGGTTTTGGCATGAGTGCCTTTTGCTGTATAGTTATGGCAGATGTACATGTATAGATATGTATATATATGAAAAAGGTTCTTCATGTAACAGGTTGATGACATGATATACAATGGTCCTACTAAGGACTTACATGTGAAATCTTCAAGCCTGTGTGCCTTTCTGGAATTAGTTTTTTATTTTCATCATTTTCACTAATTCTTTTGTTGTTAGTGTTAATTATGCACTTGGTTTTGAGTAATCTCACTTTTTGTGACAAAGTGTGTCACATTTTACATCATCATCAACATCTAAGAATTAATCTCAATCATGTTGATGTCAGCTAAAAGGATCCTTCTTCTTTAGTTGGCTTCGTTAAAAGTCATACTTTTATCAAAATGTAAATATAAGAAAATTTATCCTTATATGATCTTGCCAAGTTTCTTTAGAAGCACTTCTTCTTGTTTTAAACATGATTGACCCAACAAAATCTATTTGTTTATATGTGTTGTGCATATCCTGTAGCATCTCAGGAAACCCTCATTTTGCTCCATTGCTGGCTGCCCCCACTTTGTCCCTCACATAGTCAAATGTAAAGAGAATTTTCCTTTCCTTTCCACACATCCATCTCATTTGACATAGTTCATCTACATTCATCTTGTTGAGCCTTTCATTCTTCACCGCCCAACATTCTCTCCCACTTATCATGGTTGAACGTATAACTATCCTAAAAATCTGATATGGATCTTCTGATCACATGCTACTTCATTTTTCACACATTGTTTCAACCATCCTACTATGATCTTGATCTCGTGACAAAAATTTAAAATATTGTCATCCATTTAAATAATAAGATCCAAGTCTACTTCAACCAACTTCCCTTGCCATTTACAATTCATGATCGACTGAAATATATAGAACACATAACTTTTAAAATTAATGTTTTAATTTTCTATGAGGCGTCAAATATTTATTTACGAGTACACAAAAAGGACTTCTTGTATAATGAGCCAAAAAGATGTGATATTCGATCATCTAACCTATAGTACCACATGTAGATGGCTTTATCGGTTGAGCTACCAAATAAAGTTCAAAATGTTACAATGCATAAACTCCTTTTTGCATGTACTTTTTGTGAAACCCATTTAATCCAATCAAAAAATGGAGTTAAGAAAAGGAAAATTATTAACAGAACACCACTTTCACCAAACTCGGCACCCCCACATTAGGAATTAGCAAACTGACAAAAATCTTCACTATGCGATACTACTTCTGAGTTCCTGAATGCAAACCAGCACCTGCTATTCATACAACATATAATCACCATGCATCTGCTTGCATTGTTGTAGACCAAATATTCCCGACCAATCACAAACAAACTAGATAATTTCTGACCAATCACAAATGCCACATTTTATTTTTTTAAGCCTCACTAATTCTATGACTATTCAACTTCTGGTACTTCTTAGCTACAAAATACACAATGTCTACCATTTTCTTTTTCAAATTTCTTCTATCACTCCGTCCCCTCCATTTCTTTGTCCTATATATATATTTTGTTTCACCCCATTTGAATCTCCTACTGTCATTTTATCATCCTGTACCCACAAAGCTCAAACTATAGTTAATATCTTCTATCTCCATAGTAATAATAAATAGCATGTTACTGACTAGTGAAGGATGTTATCATCGATATTCTTCCATTTTCTGATATCTAGTTGTGTGCAAAATTTACACCAAAGTAGGGTGCCCAAGCATTATGTTCAAGGTTAGTCGTTCTTAAATCTTATTTTTTGAACGTGCTCTTCCTACCAATACCCAACTCTCACTCTATATTCATATGATCATATGATCTTCCTCAATTTTCAAATGATGATTCATTTTCTGCTATTATCATGTACTTATTTCTATTAAAATTCTATTTTTAAATTTTCCTTAACTATAGAATCGACAATTATCTTCAATTGTTCATATTCCACCATCCCTACCATTATATACTCATAACAATATCCTCTCTTACGTTTTCGATGTGACTTCCCAACCGCTTTTACTCATCCTCTGGGATACCCTCTCTTAGAGTTTAGTCCTCGCAAGGGACTTAAGGCTACCTTCTCTATCCTGAGCTTGGTACCTGCGGTTACCTCTCTCTGAGTGCCCAGTGGTCTTCCCTCTAGGGCTTGACCACTTTAGACCTTCCCTCCAAGGCTTGGTCTTACATCATACATCCAAAGATGGTATGTAGGTTCGAGACAATCACATATATACTTAATTCGTGATAATCATATTCACTTATAGATTGCAAAAATAAAAGCATACAAATAGTTTATTTCCATGCAATCGATAGAACATCAAGAAAATGTACAATGTGTACTCATAATTAACCACATACCTGATCAGGAGATCTCAAAGAAGCAATATATCCAAATTCAACTAGATGTCCAATCAAGCAAGCCAATCAATCAATCAAGAAAATATTGATCCTAAAAACATGTATAACACCTAGTTGTTACCATCACATCCCAAACAACTCTTTAATGACTTGGGATACCTTTCTAAGGTTTCTAAGTCTCATTAGGATTCATTAGGGTTTCTTAGATTAATTTCTCAAACTTTATCCTTTTTAGGTCAACAAACCCTAAAACAACTTTTCTACTCATAAAACCCCTAAATATTCAAATTATCCATATTAAGGATCCTTTAATCTCAAATTGACTTAGGATCAACATATCTCTATTTTATTCATGGATTTGCATAATTAAAACAATTAAAATACATGTTCACCTAAATTTGGGTTTCTAAGCCCATAATGCATATTCATGTACATGGAACCGTAAATCAAGCCATTATGCATAAAGCTCATATTTTAGATATAATTCTTCCTTTTATTAATAATAGGTTAATATTTTCTCAAAACATTCAAAGAGCATCATAATATCCAGCTATCATCAAATCTAAGGGTTTTTCTTATTCATAACCACATTAAAAGTAGCAACTTTATGTCCTTTTCAAACTACAAGCAATTTCATGCCTCAATTACATTTTTATTGGATTCTATGGGTTTTTCTGATCAATTTTTATATATTACATGTCCATATATGAGCTACCAATTTATTTCTAGGATTTTCACAAAATAGCATACCTTTCAGCCAATAGAAGATTATCGTGTGTACTTTTATTTCTTTTCTTTCTATCTCTCTTTTTGTTCTGGTTCGCAAATCTATCCCCGGGATCCAACTTCTCTGTAAAATCCCAGGATTTGAGGCCTTGGATAACATGATCTTAAAAGAATGATTGGACTACCCATATCACCAAGGTGCACCTCCTTTTCCGGGAGCCCATCACTAAAGAACTCCATAGTTAAGCGTGCTCAGCTTGGAGTAGTACTAGGATGGGTGACCAGTCGGGAAGTTGACCCCGACTTGCACGTGTATGAGGACAAAGCACACAGTTAAGGCTAGTGGTGGTCTGTTAGGCCAGTCGTCATTCCTAAAACTCTACTAGAGCCTTGGGCAGTGGCCCGGGCGTTACAAATGGTATCAGAGCCTAGGTTCTCCATCTAATCATCAATAATTATTAAATTTTACAAATTCCATAGAACCGAGGGAGTTATTAGAGGAGTGTCTGAAGGACAGAGGTGTCTAGAAAAGGATCACTTCCGGGGGTTGGCAAGATTTTCCTCCGCACCGCTAGTCGGAATACAAGGACTCCCGGATTGTGTGACTGCCTGGCCGATGTCTTAGGATATGACTCGAAATAAGATACCTTTAGGACTCTCTCATCTTACTCATCCCTCCTCAACTCAATTTTCTCTTAAGGATTGTAAGGGTTAGGATTTTCTGTCTCTTCCTCACCCTCATGTTGTATGGGTTAAGGTTGATAAGGTCTAAGGGATCCTCCACCAAATTAATAAAAGATATGTAAGTAAGATGTCATTTGCACAAGTATAATTAGTTTAAAGGAAAACTAAAAGTTTGTTTGTGTGCAGATGGCTCGTACCAAAGTTGTGGCTATTCCGTTTTCCACCGGTGAGGGTGGACCACCCCGTAAGGAGAACGGGTATTCCGAGAAGAGGAAGAGGAACCACGGTGGAGAGACCTCTAAGAAGAGAAAGAGGCCTAAATAGACTATACATGAGGGCCCCAACCCTGAACCGATGCCTGGTGCCAACCAAGAACAAGGGGGAGGACCGGATAATGAGGAATACCAGATGCATGAAGAGGAGGCCCACATGGAGGAGGACCAACCTGGTGGTTCAGAACCAACCATGGTGGTTCATACAACAGATGCAGTTTGGATGGAACAACAAAGGCAATTGACTGAAGCTATCCGTGCCCTGGCCCTTAGAGACATAGCTAGAGCCAAGAATGGTGAGCCACTTCCTGTTCATCCTCGACTTGGAGCCACCATCCTGGACTTTGTCAAGTTGAACGTCGAGAAATTCTGGGGAGAAGACAAGTCGGAAGTAGTCGACAAGGCTGAAGCTTGGTTGCTTGCTGTCGAGAATGGGTTCCGTATGCTTGAAGTGCAGCCGAATAAGAAGGTTCTGTTTGCTACTCACCTTTTGGAGGGTGCAGCCAAGATATGGTGGGAGAACCATATCACAGGAAGAGACCTAAGTGAAGAACTGATGGCATGGACTGACTTCAAGACCATCTTCACTGCCAGATTCCTCCCCGTCTTAGCAAGGAAAGAGAAAGAAAGAGAGTTCATGAGCATGACTCAAGGAAGTTCTTCAGTTGCGGACTTCGGTCGCAGGTTCTGTCTCCTGGAATGCTTCAGACATATGTTGGATGAAGAGAGGAGGGTGGACCACTTCATGGAACGTCTACAACACCACCTTTTGATGGCAAGTAAGCCAAAGACCTTTTGCTGAAGCCTACAACACCACCTTAGACATGGAAAGGACAGTGATGCCTGCACAGAACCAACCCAGAGGGTACTTGGGTTTCACTGAAGGAGCTCCAGGGCAGAGGAATGAACACAGGAAGGGATAAGGACGCAACCACACCAAGAACAAGAATGGGTGCAAAGGCAAGCCACATGGTCGTCTCCAGCAGTGTCGCACCTGTGGATGGGCACATCCTGGGAAGTGCCGCTTTGGGAAGAAGGTATGTTTTAGATGTCAACAAGAGGGAAACTTCATCGCCAACTGCCCTCAGCCTGACCCAAGGGGACCTTTGGGGTCACAACCTATAGCAACACAGCCAGTAGCTGCAGCACCCCCGGTAGGAGCACCAGCCGGAGCACCTCCAGCTGGAGAGAGGAGGCAAGCTAGAGTGTTTGCCATCGACAATGAAGAAGCTCAGGTGAATGCTAATAAGTTGATTGAGGGTAATAACCCATAGAGTTTTTCCTTTTAGTTCATTAGACCATGTAATAGCTTTCTGATATGGAATAACTTTGTAGGCTTGTTGGAAGTCATGGGACAAAATGTAAAAGCACTTTTTGATTCTGGTTCAACTAATACTTTTATTTCGAGAAACCTGGCAACTATGCTTGATTTGGATATCAGGAATTTGGGTTATGTTTTGGACGTCACAACCCCGAGGGGTCGTATTTATACCTCTCTTTTGAAAACCCCTGTCTTTCCAGTAAAGTATCTGAACCATGAACTTCCCACTGACTTTATCCTCCTCGATATGAATGATTTTGATGTAATCATCGATATGGATTGACTTTCCACCTATAGAGCCCAGATTGACTGTAGAGAGAAGAAGATCCTCATTAGGAAAAATGGCTATCCACACTTCACCATTCGAGGAAGGAAAGATGCGACGACCAGCCTTTATGTGTCTGCTTTGAAAGCTGAGCGGATGCTAACCAAGGGTTGTCGAGCCTACCTAGCCATAGTTACCGTACCCAAGGTTAAGGGGCAATCCTTATAGGACATAGAGGTAGTTCGGGAGTACCCAGATGTGTTTCCAGATGATCTACCAGGGATTCCCCCTGAGAGGGAGGTAGACTTCTCAATTGAGTTAGCTCCTGGGACTAACCCTATATCTAAGGCACCCTATAGAATGGCCCCTGCAGAGTTTCTTGAGTTGAAGACCCAGTTACAAGAGTTGTTGGATAAGGGATTCATCTGACCCAGTACCTCACCATGGGGAGCACCAGTCCTCTTTGTGAAAAAGAAGGATGGGTCGCTTCGAATGTGTATTTATTATCGGATGATCAATCAGGCAACCATTAAGAACAAGTATCCTTTGCCTAGGATAGATGACATGTTTGACCAACTCAAATCAGCTCGAGTCTTTTCCAAAATTGATTTGAGATCAGGATACCACCGGGTGAGAGTGAGAAGCGAGGATATACCCAAAACGGTTTTCAGAACCCACTATGGCCACTATGAGTTTGTGGTCATGCCGTTTGGATTATCCAATGCACCGAGTGTCTTCATGAACCTCATGAACAGTGTGTTCCAGCCTTTCCTTGACTCTTTTGTGATAGTGTTCATAGATGACATCTTAGTGTATTCGGATGACCTAGCTCAACACCGTGACCACCTGGGTAGAGTCCTTGATATCCTAAGAAAGCATAAGTTTTTCGGAAAGTTTTTGAAATGTGAGTTTTGGTTGGACCGAGTCATGTTTCTTGGACACATCATCTCAGGAGGAACGATCGCCGTAGATCCAGCCAAAGTATCGGCAGTTCGAGACTGGCCGGCACCGAAGAACCCCTCCGAGATTCGCAGCTTCTTGGGGTTGGCCGGATACTACCGTCGCTTCATTAAGGATTTCTCCAAGACTGCTCTACCGCTGACCATGTTGACCCGAAAGGATGTGAAGTTCGTGTGGTCCGAAGTATGTGAAGCTCGATTCTAGGAATTGAAGGAGAAGCTGACTACCGCACCTGTGTTGACTCTACCTTCTGGGAATGAGGGTTTCATGATATTCACCGATGCATCCAAGATGGGACTTGGCTGTGTGTTGGAACAAGATCGGCATGTGATTGCATATGCTTCCCGACAGCTCAAGCCAAATGAGGTGAATTACCCGACACATGACCTGGAGTTAGCTGCTATCATTCATGCCTTGAAGATATGGCGACACTACCTGTACGGTGCTACCTTTGAGATCGTCACCGACCACAAGAGCTTGAAGTATCTGTTGACACAGAAAGACCTGAACCTACGACAACGACGGTGGATGGAATACATGAAGGATTACGACTTCTCCATCGCCTACCATCCTGGTAAGGTGAATGTCATAGCTGATGCTCTGAGTCGGAAGCAGATTAAGTGTGCAACTATCCTGTCCAGTCAGTGGAAAAGTTTAGAGGAACTTGTGGAATGGACTCCACAACTGCTAGAGGACCGAGTTCGGTTGGCTAATATCCAGATTCAATCTGAGTTGTTGAGTGAGGTCATAGCAGCACAGTTGACCAGTGGAGAGCTTGATAAGATGAAAGGTTTAATGATGAAGCCACAGACTCGTCTATCCATGGGAGTAGACAGAGGAATCAGGTTTGAGAATCGCATTTGGGATCTTGCGGATTCACCAATAAAAGAGAGAATCCTACAAGAGGCACATGGATCCAAATACACGGTACACCCAGGAACTACTAAGATGTACAAGGACCTACAATGGTTTTTCTGGTGGCCAGGAATGAAGAAAGACATTGCGTCATGGGTGACCAGTTGTCTTACGTGCCAGATGGTGAAGGCTGAACACCAGCGACTCGGCGGACTTTTACAGTCAATAGAGATTCCAGAGTGGAAATGGGAACAGATCACCATGGATTTTGTGGTGGTTCTACCCCGGACCAAGAGAGGTCATGATGCGATATGGATCGTGGTAGATCGTCTTACCAAGTCAGCACACTTCCTTGCCTTGAAGACCACAGCTAAGGTGTCAGACCTAGCTGAGCTGTACATTCGAGAGATAGTGCGTTTGCATGGTGTACCAAGATCGATCATTTCCGATAGAGATCCCAAGTTTACTTCCAAGTTGTGGAAGCAAGTTCAAGAGGAACTTGGTACAAGGTTAAAGTTTAGTACCGCTTATCACCCCCAAACAGATGGACAGTCAGAAAGGACGATTCAGACCTTAGAAGATTTGTTGAGAGCTTGTGTGCTTGATTGGGGTGGCTCATGGGAGCAATACTTACCGTTAGCAGAGTTCGCCTACAACAACAGCTACCAAGCCAATATCAAGATGCCTCCGTATGAAGCTTTGTATGGGAGACTGTGTCGGTCACCACTTCACTGGGATGATGTGGGTGAGAGGACCTTGTTGAGGTCAGATGAGCTCCAAGTGTATGCTGATAAAGTGGCTTTGATCAAGCAAAGGCTAAAAAGAGCCCAGGATCGACAGAAGTCGTATGCTGATGCAAAGCAGACTGATGTGCATTTCACTGCGGGAGATCATGTGTTTTTGAAAATCCGACCGCTCCGAGCTATAGCCAAGAACAGAGGAAAGTTGAGTCCCCGATATATGGTTCCGTTTGAGGTGTTAGAACATATAGGTGAAGCTTCATACCGTTTGGCGTTACCCCCTCAGTATAGCATGATGCATGATGTGTTTCACGTGTCTAACTTGAAGCGTTATGTGCAAGATCCAGGCCATGTGCTGAGCATTGAACCTATTGAGCTTCAAGGGAAGCTGACATATCCTGAGTCACCTTTGCGGATTCTAGATACCAAGGTGAAAGAACTCAGATGCAAGAATATAGAGATGGTAAAGGTTCTTTGGAAGCACCATGGAGAGGATGAGGCCACATGGGAGCTGAAGGCAGACATGGAGAAAACATACCCTGAATTGTTTGTTTGATTGTTTGAATTTTGAGGGCAAAATTCCTATAAGGAGGGGAGGATGTTATAACCTCAAATTTCTGAAAATATAATGTAAAAGGCTTTTCTCTTTTAATGACTAAATGAGATCTTTTTCTTTGAATTGTGATGATTTTCGTGTGAGATGGCTTTGATTGTTTGATTGTGGGCCTTGGAGGCCATTAAGCCCAATTGAAAAGAAAAAGGAATTAACAAAGAAAATAAATTGTCTGAAAAAAGGGAAATATGAGAAACTGATAATTAAAAGAAGATAATGCTAAACTAATATTCCCCAATATGGGAATTCATGCCTTTGGGTTTCCTTGAGGTCCAAGGGACCCAAATTAATGAGATAAAGGAAAAAGAAATAAGAATATGAATTAATTGGGAGTATTTAATATGAAAACTTGGGAGAGAAGAAATCCTTTTTCATATATTACTTTTGCTTCCCAATTTTCGTAATAG
Source organism: Alisma plantago-aquatica (assembly GCA_963693085.1). Taxonomy (NCBI): domain Eukaryota; kingdom Viridiplantae; phylum Streptophyta; class Magnoliopsida; order Alismatales; family Alismataceae; genus Alisma; species Alisma plantago-aquatica. Next base: position 1,182,404,063 of record OY856409.1, read on the forward strand.
AGAATATTAAAAGGAACTTTCCTTTAAAATTTGAGACCAATCAGAGTTATGGATTGAGAGATATTAATTTTGCAAGATATAGCCAATTTGGGAATTTTCCTGAATTAAATAAAAAAGGATTTTGCTTTCCTTAGAACGCGAGCAATCCAGCCCGTTGGATCTTGATCCAACGTCGATCGCTCATCGTCTAAGTCCCGCTGGGACTGGGACTCTGGCTTTTACAGGTTGTTTTTGCAACCCTTTTTTTTCTCACGATCTGATGATCATGCCAGCTCGATGATGGTTCCAATGAACTCAGGAGATGGAATCGCGAAGATTCCATCCTAATATCTCTGGGTTTCATCGCTAAACGAGGAAACGCCCAACTGGACAGGTCCCTGCCTCGACCCTATATATAGGGGAGGGCGATTGAGGGCACCAGCATTCCTAAAAGCTAGACAAAGCTCTGCGGCAGAGTTCCAGGAACTTGCTCGTGGCTTCAATTGCACCAAAGGACTTGACCTTGACCCTCATCGGCATCGCAAGCCCTGCCGGAGTCCGGCGAGTTGGGGGCGACATCGGCACGTGATCAGCAAGGAATTGGACCTCTAGTTGACTTCGGCCGAGGGAGATGAAGCTCCCTGTGCAATTGGATCGCTCGCAGGCGGACTAGGGCTCGAAGTCAACCCTCGAGTTGACTGCGTGGATCCACTGCTCGTGTGAGGACGAGGAAGAAGACGAAGGGGTAAATTACTCAATTGCCCTCCGCGTCCCCTTAAACCGGTAAGGACACTCCTGTCCTTTTCCTATTTTGAGCGCTGTTTAGCGGAGCGCGCGATCATGGCCGCTGGATCTTGAGTGGACCACCAGACCATTGAACATGCGGTCCGCGTTTTTCCTAAATTAGTTAATAATTGGATAAAAACGATTTTTCTTAGAAAAATTATAACTGGAGCTAGGAAGCTCGGATGGAAAAACTCAATACATGAAAAATGATCAGAAAAATATGAGGGATTTAATAAAAATAGTTTGAGACCCTAAATCTGACTTGTTTTGTAAAAGTATATTTCTAGAATAAGAAAAAGAGTTAATTTGTGGATAAAAACCCTAATTGTTGATAAAAAGGGTAATTAGTCTTGCAATTAAGATAATTCGAAGATGGTTAACTTATTTTCTTTTTTAGATAATTATTAACCTGTTTTGATGATAGAATTACAAGTTTAGGGTTTTGTGACTCCATATGTGGATTAAAGGTTGGAAGCCCTAATTTAGAAAAAGAAATGATAAAGTAATTCGAAATTAGGGTTTAATGGACTAAGTCTGATCTTAGGAATCTTAATGGATGATTCAGCAAGAAAATTAGGGTTTGATGTATAATTTGATAAAAGTAAGGTAAAGGCAATAAAAAGGAATAAAACCCTAATTATGGTCAAAACCCTAAAAAGGGCAAATAACCTAGGAAACCCTTAGAATTATTGAATCATAGTGACATGATTAATAATAGAGGAATTAAATGCCTTTTTTAGGAGATTGTGTGTGTGCTTGCTTGATTTCCTGGTCGATTAAGTTAATTCTGCATTCAAGTCTTCATTAATAGGTATGTGGTTAATTATGAATAACCGCTTTAGTTTCCCGAGAGATTCCCGGATGTTTAATCGCATGGAATGCAACTAAAATGTTTGGATGTTCATATTGCAATTATAAAGTGACTATGACTATCACCATTTAATATAAATGTGTAAATCCTGCACCTACATGCCACCCTAATGGAAGATGCCATAAAGGTCAGGCCCAGGAGGGTAGACCAATGGGCCCCATGAGAGGTGACCCTAAACACCAAGCTCGGGAATGAGAAGGTGATTGATGAGGCAAGACTAAGGAGCACCATGAGAGGTGACTCCCAGGCACCAAGCTCGGGATTGAGAAGGTGGCCTTAAGTCAAATCCAGGGTTAGGGCAAAAGTGGTGGGGATTGTCACATGGAACATGTAAATTGACTTGTTAATTACCTTGATTGCAATACTTAAATTGTTAGACTTAATTGTGAAATTTTGGTTGCCCCCACATACCAGCAATTGCTGATCGATGTTTTGTTTGTCGGCGTTTTATGTAATATCCAGAAAATCACAAACAGTAAAGTGGCACATCATGAAATTAAGAAATAAAGTGCAAGGAGGATTAGATAGAATATTTCAAGCTGTGGATAGTTAGATTTCCCAGTTTTATAAAGGTAAGTAAAAGTTTTAATTTTTGTACCCAATTCCAGTTTAGTTAGTAGAATTAAATAATTATTGTTGATTATATGCTGAACCTTTGATCCTGTAAATTGGTTAATGGCTCTGACCTCTGGGTCTCCCTTAATTGGGGGTTACCGGGAGGCGGGGTCGTTTCAAATGGTATCAGAGCCATAACCCCTCCAGTAGGTGGGGCCCACATGGGCATGTGACATGCTAGTCTTGAGCCGTGTGGTCCAGGCAAGTTGGAAAGGGCTATCCGTAGAGACGAGATGGAGCCGCCCTTGCGCTGGTAGCCGTGGACGGGAGCTGGGTGTCCATGGGCCATTGTGGGCCTGCACTGAAATGGGGTCAGATTATGAGGCCATATAGTTGAGCCTTGACGATGACGTCAAGAGTCTAAGTGGGGGAGATTGTAAAATCCCAAGATTTAAGGCCTTGGATAACATGATCTTAAAAGAATGATTGGACTACCCATATCACCAAGGTGCACCTCCTTTTCCGGGAGCCCATCACTAAAGAACTCCATAGTTAAGCGTGCTCAGCTTGGAGTAGTACTAGGATGGGTGACCAGTCGGGAAGTTGACCCCGACTTGCACGTGTATGAGGAAAAAGCACGCAGTTAAGGCTAGTGGTGGTCTGTGGGGCCAGTCGTCATTCCTAAAACTCTACTAGAGCCTTGGGCAGTGGCCCGAGCGTTACATTCTCCCTGACTCGGTTGACCTAGCTTGCGACCCTATCTCTGCGCAGACACCCAGATGGATACTCTATTCAACAGGGGAAACAGAGCACCCCCCGCCGCCCACTGAACCATCGCCCTCCTCGGCCCAGAGCCTGCGCACGACCTCCATGCCACCATCTGGGGCCGTCCGTGCTTCCTCGGCACATAGGTGCCTCCCCAGGCCACCAGGTGCGACCTGGGTGCATGGCTTGTGAGAGCCATGGCGGTGGGGAGATCATCCTCCCACAGTCGCCTCCACCCTTGCAGATAGATTAGATGGGGAGCAAGAGCGCCAGTGTGCGTTCTTTGAATTCCCAACAACTATTCTCCTCTCACGAAGGGAGTTTACTAGGTCTTTTATAGGTAGGATCAAACTCCCAACTTTAATGGAGTCAGGACTCCATGGTGGTTTAGGGAAAACTCCCAAAACCGTACACAATAGGGACATCCATGGGTCATTAGGTATGATTTCCTCTCCCGAGATCAAATATATAGTTTTTAGGACTCCTTGTTGATCAGGGAGAGAGAATGTGCGAACTAATTTCCTTTATTTACTATTACTACTTCCCAAAATAGGTTATAGGTGGGAGACAAGCAGATCACCGTTGGATCTCAGATCCAATGGTCTACGTTGCACACACCAATTAAAAGGTTGATAAAAGGAATTCTAGTATGAATGTAAATTGTGACATTTACTGGTATTCCTCTCACTTTAGGAAAACTTCCAAAAATCATGTATCCCAAACCACATGTCCAATTAATACCAAATTTTAAGGGAAAGTCCATAAGGACTTAAAATACTTGTGTGTCAAGGTTGGGACTCAAACTCAAAAGTACGAGAGACTTTTCTTCACAAGAAAGTTATCTCTTAAAAAGGCATGTTTTATGCATATTTTCTCTCTCTTATTCTTTTATATTCCTTATTTGGATTCCTTTTCCCCATAGAAACCTTGTGGATTCGAAATCTCATCTATGATGAGTCAATCACACATCTTTCCACATATTTCCCATATTTTCATTATTATCTCAATTTCCTTTCTTATTTATGCATTATTTGATTTCCTTTAGTTTTCTTTCTCTTGTATTATCTTGGACTCATTATCATATTATGATCCAAAAAATCACATGCACCAAGGAAATATTGCAAAGGGAATCCATTCAATACACATAATTCATACAATTCCCATAATCATACATTTATTGGGGAAATTGCATTTCCAACCATATGAACCCAAAAATTGGGGTTGTAACATAACTAGATGTCTAAATATTGGTAAAAATGATGCAAAAGCCATCTAATAATATTTTGTCATGAAGCATACCAAAAATTTAAAAATTTTCTATATCGTGGACTAAAATGATGATGGTTTCTTCATACTCTGAGCTGATTCAAGATCCATCGATACTTACAAATACTTTGGTGATGTAATCATATTCAACACTACATATTTGACTAACCGTTATGAAATGTTGTTTGCTACATTTGTCAGTGTGAATCACCATTCTCAAAGAATTCTTCTTGGTTGTGGTCTTCTATGTGAAGAATCCACTGAAAACTATATATGACTTTTACAGACCTGGTGAAAATGTATGGGTAAGTTACATTTGAACGCATTAAACTTATATATATGCATTGTTATGTTATATATTTAGCATTGTTATTTATGATTGGATCAACTATGAAACATACAACCAGTTCCTCCCTTTGTAATACACAATCAATTTGGCTCTTGTCCAAAGTACTCTTTTATCCATCAAGACTTAATTTTAAATCATCATTATATGCCTTTAAATTTCCCATATCTTTCTCATATTTCAGTTTTAAATTTTTCATTCGAATCCCAATTACACCTTATCAGCCTCTAGATATTCTAGCTTCACCCTAGTTGAATCTAGAACATCATTGTCCTCAGTAACAACAATTTTTTTCTCAACTCACCAACCTTCCAATCATCATGGATATAAACCGCATTCAGGTCAACATTTTTTTTGTCATTCTTTGTCAAGTAGTTGCTGAATTTGTGGTCATACTTGTATTTGTTTATGTTAGGCATTCTATATGTATAATCTTCTAGAAACATTTTCTAGCATTTCCTAAGCCAAACCTTGAAAATAACAATACCAATATTTAAGTCTTGCAATAACATGTCACAAAATAAACAATAAAAAAATAAATAACAACAATACCAAACCATACCATTAACAGAATGATACAACCTTCCAAATATCCCTTTCTATTTATAGACATCTGTATCATAACTAAATGTAGGTAGTTGTGTATGGATTCAATCCAATTAAATCTGTGTATCTTTTGTAGACCATCAACCAAATCGAACAATACTTTTTGAATTCTAAAGTTACCATATGGAAACAAAAAAAAATGCTTAGTAGCACTAAAATACAGATTTTCACAAAGTCTTCTTTTCTCTTAGTGTCTTCTCTATCTACCAGTTACATTAGAATTTCTATAGCATCATTCACCATGGGGTCTCCCTTAAAATAATCACACCTTATTTTATTATTTGTATTCATCGATTTTACAGAATGTAAGAGAAACTTACATCCTAAAGAAATACATAATAAATTTTATAAATTCAACAACAAAAATTCACAATCAAAAGTATTTAGGTGTTCAAATGAGCTTATTTTTTGCAGGTAATCCAAACATTGTACACACATGTTGGGGGTTAAATGCTACCAATTTTGTACCAGTCTTGAAAGTCATTTTGTTTCCATATAGGTATAAATAAGATCCTCTATCAGAGTCTTGTCAAGAGAAGTAGGATACCTCATATCAATGAAGATGCCAAATACAATATCCTTGAACAATGACTTGTGTTCATCTTTAGCAATCCCAACTGCAAGCTTAAATTTACTTATCCACATCTACTCTCAAAATGTTCTGCTATTATTTATTCCTCAGTTGCCATGTTCAAAAGGGTAATACCTACAAAAAAACAGTTAAATAGTTTGCAGATGAAAAATAATAGTACCAGAAATATATAATAACAGTCTTCTGTATTCAAAACTATAAACTTGAAACACTATGCATATTCTAGATGTAAATGCCAACAAATTACAACAACAGTCCCCATATTCAAACTTTTTTTGTGGAGAAGTCAAGTGGCTATTTTATTCATCTTGCCCACCTCTTGCAAGCAAATTCAAATTGGAATTACAAATTTTGATGAATTGCAAAGAACTAAACATGGTAGTACTACTACCATTACAAATAGGTACTTGACTAGTGTCAAGAATAATTTTAGGAGGATTTACATATTGGGAGCTTCCGGTGCTATTTAGAAAATGGTATTTAGCAAGGGCATCGGCCAAGACGTTGCATTCCCTTTTGCAGAAGGAAATCGGTACAGACACTTATTTAACTTTCTGTGTATCCCTTAACAGATTAGCATACCGGGGGTGCTTCTTGTAGTCTTCCTAAAGCATCGTAGAAGCTTGTTGGCTATTGGTTTCGATAATAGCATCCCCAATGGAACACACTGTAATGATTTTGACTGCAAGTTCAATAGCCAACAATTCAGCTTCTAAGGGGCTTTCTGTGAGTATAGACTATCCTACTCCTCCCAACCAATCTCTATTGTGGTTTTTGATAACTACCACAATGGCTCCTTTCCCCCTTTTCTAGGATGCATCCATGTTGATTTTTATGAAGCCTAGTTCAGATCGCCGCCACTATCCTGAGGTATCATGGGAGGCAGCACGTGGGGTGGTGTTCCATGCATCCCTGGTCATAGAGACTTCCTTCTTTATGTATTAGACATGGTGTACAATATTGGTTTCCTTGCTTTCGAATATACAGAGATTCCTTTTCTTCCACAGGCTCCAACAAGCAATGAGTAAAGTGGTTCTATGCTCATCCGAAGATTTTAGTTTACTGCTTAACCATTGATCTAAATTGTTCGTAGACCAAAAATCTACATGTGTGTTGTTGAGTTGGAGGTTCTACCATACTGTGCTCACCCGTCTACAGTCACGTAGTGCATGCAATTTTGCTTCCTCATCCTCATTACATCTGTCGCAGGTCAAATCCACAACTATATGTCGGCGTGTTCTGTTCCAATTTGTGAGGAGTGCACCGTTGGCTGTTAGCCACATGAACATTTTGACCCGTGCGGCTACCGGGACTTCCCAGATCAGTCTCCATTGCCCCTGTCTTTTGATCTCGGTGTGTGCCCTCAAAGCATTGTAAGTTGTCCTGGCTGTGTAGCTACCACCCAAGTTAAGCTTCCAAACTCTGACATCTTCAGCCTCTCGGTCCGAAGAAGGAGTGATTATGTTTATTTCTTAGACAACATCTCTCAGGATCCAGTGTTCAAGAAACTCACAGTCCCAGTTACCCTTAAGATTGATTGGGCTGCTTACTTTCAGATCATCCAGAATTGTGGGAATAGGATGTAAGGTACGTTTGAGAACAATGCCACTAGGTAGCCATTTTTCATACCATATAAAAGTATTGCGACTCCCCACCATCACACAAACAGCGAGATGATACGCAAAAACGTGCAGAACCACATATTACTGAAAACACGGGTTAATTAAAACTGATTGAGGAAAACATGCATAAGAGAAATTTTGCATCCAGATCCTGTAGAAAAACATGTTTTAAGAATATTACAAGCTTTGATATATGTCCACAGCTTATCAGAACCAGCGGTACTGTCAGCACCAGAGTTCAACACCTGTTTATACATACATAATGAACCACGTACGGCCAGCAACATGATATACAAAATTACAACAGCTAATCGTCGTGAAACATTGTCAAACACCTCCTAGGACCTGAGAGTACAGGGATGACTCTAGGATGCTACTACAAAACCACTAAAACAACAACATGTCCATCTCTTGCCTTCTACTACTCTTCTTGCTGCTTGACCGCAACCTCACGACCACCACCGTGTCTAGAGCGATCACCTAAAAAGGGTATAAACCAACAGGGTGAGACACACAGTCCCAGCGAGAAACATAACTCCCCACCGAACTATAAAACCTCAAAAGGTTAGATAACAACAGATAACTTGATAAAGCGTATAACAAGAGCAGCATACTGAGCAAGGCTATTATTACCATCAATCTTACCAAGATATCCGGGAGGCAAATAACCGAGTATTTCGTTATGGAACATGATTGACAAGATAAGCTTTATAAGGTCTTATCACAAGATATACGGATCGTACACACATCTGCATAGTACAACTAGATCGGCTATATAAGCAAGGCCTCAATCAATGTTCCGTATTTTGCTCTAAGCAAGATATACTATTCGGCTGGATTACATTTTATTATGCCCTGAGGAAGTGAGCCTTCCCTGCTCAAATCCAACCATTAGCTGTGAAGCCCAATCCGGTGCCATACAAGGTCTAAGGAGATTCCGGACTCCATGACCTCACCTTCCCGTGGTCAGTACATGAATCATCAAGCAAGACTGCAGTCTTATGCTTATAGGGCCTCAGCCTCTGGGTCAGCTCCGCAAGCTACCCATATATACATCCGAGCCATGAACGCATCATGCTCATCATCACATATCCTGAGCCATGGGTCTGTTCACCATGTTCCATATATCTTGAGTCTGCAACCACAACTGCACTCAAATCCTCCTATTTTAGGCTAGGGGAAACCTCACATATTCAACAATATGTGCTCTAGGTAATCCTGTAGGATAAACCTGTTTCACCATCACCATGATACTAACGATGATGGATCTATGGCCAGGGAAAACTACATGATATATTCATTTATAATTAATTAGTATATTTTAAGCTAATTGTTGAGGCAACCAAAGTATAAACATAGCCATATAGGATTACATCATTATTGCCATCATCATACTGTCCTGGGACCTCAATCCCTCATTACATCAACCACTGCCTCTCAAGGCATCATAATCATGAATCAGCATTCTGGGAACGCATCCCTTATCGCATCATCAAAGGATAACACCTCAACCAGGCACTCAGCCTTATATCAGGTCCTCAAACCTATCAACTTGTTATCTCATTATCACATGGTGCTATTCAAGCACATACATCTCAAAAAATACGTGCATGGTTAGTATACACATCCATAGAGATAACTGAAGTCATCATGGATTAACATGATTATCATGCTATCAAGTATAAATCAACATCCGTGAGTATATTACACATAGGCTGTAGCAAGCATAGTTTTGTCATCAATCATAAGAATATATCAAGATCCATACATGTGATCATAATCATGAGCCACCTCGTCATGTGAAGCAACATCATATCCTTCCAAGCTTCCTGGTTCACAACCTATCATCTTAACTCATTATCATATATACAGGATTCAAGGTAATTACATCATATCACTTGTATTATCATTATTAACAGAGAACTTTAACTATATACATTCCGGGTTATCAGAACCCTCACCAAAGCTCCTGCAACCCTCACTATAGGTATGGTGAGCAACGCCAACCCTCACCAAAGGGTGCAACGGCTAGGGTTCCAACCCCTAGAGCACTTGTGCCTTCATATCGACCAACCACGCTTCAACCTATCGTGCAACCAGCACCCATGGTGTCGGGCAACCAAATCCAAGGATGAATCGTGCATCATCAGCAGGGGCTGTCGGCCAAAAGCCTCTCGTGCACACGAGCCAGGGTTAGGCTTAGGGTTCTATCAACCCATTCTCTCAACAAGAAACATATCAACCAAGATCACGGCGCCCGAGATGCCCGATCATCAACTATCACCCCATATCATCTAAAGGACCCTCATGACAGCCAAGGTACTCTATCGTCCAAGGCATACTATCATCTGAGAGCATGGTAACCACTAAGGCACCATATCGGCCAACTCACTTAGGGTATGACGGGCAAACACAAACCCCATGCTCGACACAAGGTTACCCATCTTACTCATACTACCCAAGGAAGGGGCCAGGGTGTCACCCACCTAACAAGCAACCCCACAAGAAGACCTATCATCCAACTAGGTAAAACATCTCATATCGGCCAAGGACTATCACAAGGTGTGTCATGCAGAGCACACATAAAGGTGTATCGTCCAAGCTCCCACTCCACAAAGGGTATCAGCCAACCTCAACTAGGCATATTGGTCAAAGGTACAACCCAAGACAAGGCTATCAAACAACACTACTATATGGTCAGATCGTGCAAGGCACAACCCAACATGGTCATCTTCAACCTCAAGCACAAGGGAACCAAACCCTAAATGATCAAGAAGATCGGCTCACCTCTCAACAACTAAGAGAGAGGGGTTTTGCACAACCTCTATCACAAATCGGGCAACCACAAGGACCAACCTCAAAATAGGTCATCACATATCCAAGAGATCACCTCTCAAATCCATGGTGAGAGGAGGGTGTTGCCCAAGCAACTAGAATATAGGCTCACCTCTCAACTTAAATGAGACAGGGGTATTGCCCACATCACTAGAGCTCAAACTCACTTCTCAAAAAGCAAGGAGAGAAAGGACAATTGCCCCAAAAGAAACCCTAAACTATGGTTCAGCCAACTAGATCCAAAGGTATATAAACCATCAACAACATCAACAACATCATGCTCACTATATCCATTAGATCAACAACATGTACTAGAGCAAGAACACATAACATGCAATGGCCGATCATCCACATATATGAATCATACAACATAGAGAACGTAGTATAGCTAGGGTTAGAAGTTATGTAACCCGCCTCAAGCAAACTCTTCAAGCTCCAAAGCTCCAGGCTTCTAGCTCCTAGCTCCAGGCACACCACTTTCGGCCACCAAAGAATAAGACCTACCTAGGGTTCGGCCACCAAGCTAGAGGAAGAAGAAGAGATCTCCACCAAGGGGAAAGGATCGTCCACCAAGCTCCCCAAGGAAGGTGCGTTGTGCACACAAGGAGGGAAGAGCAACAAAAGAGCTAAAGGGTTCCCAAAGAAAAGAAAGGCAAAGCATATATAGATGAGGGTCAAGGTTAAACCAAGGCAATGTGTCGCCCCTTTTAGGGACACATGTCCAACGTCTTGCCACCTTGCTAACCACATGCACATGCCATGCCACCACTCATCCAAGGTTCAACCACTTGTCCAAGCTGGGGTGACTCAACCAAGGCAAGGAGGTCAAACAAGGTCAAAGGCCAACACACTACTCCTCTAGGATGATACAAGGCATGGCCGACACACACCAAGGTCAACACAAGCTACCTTGCCCGATACAGGGCTCAATAAGGCAAAGCAAGGCCCGAACAAGAGAAAACAAGGCCCATAAGAGCTCAACCAAGCCCAAGGCAACACAAGGCACAAACCCAAGCCTTCCTCTCAACCCTATAGGAAGCAAAGAGAGAGAAAGACATCTCTCAATGTGACAAACTTGCTCTCCAACCTATCTTAGGTTATTTTGCAAGTAGCACCTCCAACTCTCAACAAAGCACAAGAAAACCCTAATCATCACTAAAGGTGATTAGCAAGCAACCAAACACAAGGTTTAGGAAAAACGAACAGGGTAAGCCCAAGATGAAGGTCAGGGTCCTTACAAGCCATAAACCTCTATAAAGGGATATCATCCCCAAAATCCGAAGAGAAAAGTGAAGGATACTTCCGCCTCATCTCTTCCTCAAGCTCCCATGTGGCTTCCTTAATGCCACGATGATGCCAAAGAACTTTCACAAGAACCATGTCTTTCCTCTTCATCTTCTTTACTCTTTTGTCAAGAATCGTCACTGGACCTTGCTCATAGGTCACATCTTCATCAAGATCAACCTTGACTGGTTGTATCACTGTTCTTGTGTCTGGATGACTTTTCTTCAACATGCTGACATGGAACATCGGATGTAACTTGTGCAACTCTGGCGGCAACTCTAACTTGTAAGCTACCTTGCCAATACGTGCTATTACCAGGTATGGCCCCATGTACCTGGGTGCCAGTTTGCCTTTCCGTCCAAACCTTAGCACGCCTTTCCAAGGTGAGACCTTGAGATACACTTTGTCTTCCACTAGGAACTCTAAAGGTCGTCGGTGATTGTTTGCATAAGACTTCTGTCTATCCTCTGCTGCCTTCAACTATTGTCGTATCACCTTGATCTTTTCTGTTGTCTGCTGCACTAACTCAGGACCCAGAAGCTGATACTCACCAGACTCATACCAGCATAACGGGGATCTGCACTTCCTTCCATATAGAGCCTCATAAGGAGCCACGTCAATGCTTTTCTGGTAACTATTATTGTAAGCGAACTCTATTAGACTGAGATGTACATCCCAACTGCCTAGGAACTACAAAACACATGCTCGGAGAAGATCCTCCAGAGTCTGAATAGTCCTTTCCGACTGTCCATCCGTCTGCGGGTGGAAGGCGATGCTGAATCTCAACTGTGTTCCCAATGCTTTGTGCAACTGTTCCAAGAAATGACTCATGAATTGAGGACCTCTATCGGAGACTATCGTTGCTGGTACACTGTGCAAACACACTATCTCATCTACATACACATGTGCAAGGTTCTCTGCTGTATATGTCGTATTTACCCGTATGAAACGAGCAGATTTTGTCAGCCTGTCCACTATTACCCAAATGGAATCATGATTCCTAGCTATCTTTGGTAGACCAAATAAGAAATCCATGGTTATATGATCCCATTTCCACTGTGGTATCGGCATGGGTTGCAACGTACCTGCTGGCTTCTGATGCTCAGCTTTAACTTGCTGACATACTATACACTTATCCACAAACTCGACTACATCCTTCTTCAAGCCAGACCGCCAATACAAGTCCTTCAGATTATGATACATCTTGGTGACTCCTGGATGAATAATATACATTGATGTTTGTGCTTCCTCGAGCACTAGCTTCCTTAGATTATCAACATCGGGGACCACCATCCTACTATGATAGCAAACTAGTCCATCCTCAGACTCATGGAACCCATCACACGTTTTGTTGCCGAGCTCTGACCTGATCAGCTACACTGTATCATCTGCCTGTTATGCATCTTTGATCTGCTCTCTCAACGTAGGCTTGACTTGCATCTGTGCCAATAGTCCTTCCAACAAGGAAACTTCCAACTGCATATTCATCTGCTACAAGGAGACAAACATATCTCACCTATGGCATACCAAGGAACTCAACTGTGCCCTCTTCGTGGAGAGAGAAGAAGACTTTTTGCTAAGCACATCAGCTACCATGTTTTCCTTACTAGGATGATACTCAATGGTGCAATCATAATCATTGATTAGCTCCATCCAACGATGTTGTCGCATATTCAGCTCACTCTGTGAAAAGATGTACTTCAAGTTCTTATGATTTGTAAAGATCTGACACACTTCCCCATAAAGACAGTGTCTCCAAATATTTAACGCATGGACCACCGCTTCCACCTCTAAATCATGTGTCGGGTAGTTCTCCTCATGTTTCTTAAGTTGTCACGAAGCAAAAAAAACTACATGATCTTCCTGCATCAACACACACCCTAAGCCTTTCTTGGAAGCATCGTAGAAAACAACATAGCCCTTCCCAGGCTCTGGCAGCACTAGCACTGGAGCACTAGTCAACTTTTCCTTCAAAATTTGGAAAGCTTGCTGACAATGATCATCCCAGACAAAAGGTACATCCTTCCTGGTCAACTTTGTCATCGGCAACGCGATCGCACTGAAATCCTTGATAAACCTCTGGTAATATCCTGCCAAACCCAAAAAACTACGAACTTCGGTTGACATCTTTGGTTGTTCCCAATATGCCACTGATTCCACCTTCTTGGGGTCCACTCTGACTCCTTCTGCAGATATCACATGACCCAAGAAAGTCACTTCTTCTAACCAAAACTCACACTTACTGAACTTGGCATATAACTGATGTTGGTGAAGAAGAGTCAAAGCTTGTCGAAGATGTCGTTCATGCTCCTGACTGTCCCGACTATAGATCAAGATGTCATCTATGAAGACTTCAACAAACTAATCTAGAAACAGGTGGAACACTCGGCTCATCAGATCCATGAAAGCAATAGGTGCATTGGTTAGCCCAAATGGAATAACCACAAACTCAAAATGACCATACCTCATCCTAAATGCTGACTTTGGTATGTCATCTGCCTTAATCCTCAACAGATGATATCCAGACCGTAGATCGATCTTTGAGAACATTGTAGTGCCACACAACTGATCAAACAGATCATCAATCCTCGGCAGCGGGTACTTATTCTTGATCGTGACTTTGTTCAACTGCTGGTAATCTATGCATAGCCGCATCAATATGTACTTCTTCTTAAAAAATAGAACTGGAGCACCCCAAGGTGACATGCTCGGTCGGATGAAACCTTTCTCCAACAACTCCTGTAACTGCTTCTTGAGTTCTGCCATCTCTGCTGGAGCCATCCTATACGGCGTCTGTGCAATTGGTTGTGTTCCTGGCACTAGATTGATCTCAAAATCAATCTCTCAAGGTGGGGGAACACCAGGGAACTCATCAGGAAACACATCTGCAAACTCTCAGACAACCGTTACATCATCAAGGCTAGGACCCTTCGCCTTGGTATCCACAACGTGAGCTAAGAATGCCTTACAACCTTTCTGCAACAACTTTTCTGCCACCAACGCTGACACTAGATATGTCAGAAGAATCTTCCTATCTCCTTGGAAGATCCACTTCTCTCCACCATCATCAAACACTGCCTACTTGGAAACACAGTCCAATATGACCTTATACTTCTCTGAGGTATCCATCCCAAGGATCACATCAAATCTATGCATATCAAGTGGTATAAGATCCACTTGTATACTGTGTCCCGAGAAAGATAAGGCACAAGACAGACACTTTTCTCGAAGTATCAAAGAACCATCGAGAGGGGTTTCTAACAACACACTATCTTTCTTACAACTAATAGGTAAAGGACAGCTAGCAAGCAGACTATGTGCGATAAAAGAGTGTATAGCACCCGGGTCAACCAAAATAGATATAAAGCGAGAAGAAGACAAATCAGAATGAAATAACTCCATCTGATCTATCACCACTCACGGGTTGACTATCACCTCCGGCTGACTCATAACATAGAATAGAGCCATTGCTTGTTGTCCATGTCCTCTGCTTCTTTGAGCAGACGATCCCACTTGTGACGCTTGACCGCATCCTCACCCTCTGCTACCACTGGGCTGCTGTCTGTATGACCCTTGTTGATTCTGTCTCGGCTGTTGTATTACTTCAACATCTCTTTTTGGGCAATTTGACTTTAAATGCCAAGTCTGTACACAGTGATAACATGACCTACCTTCTGTCTTCGGCCTAGATGGACCTGTTACTGCCACAGAAGCTGTACTATGCGCCTTCGACGGCAAAGAAACATAACCTCTTCCCTTAGTCAGAGACCACTGAGATGGTACACGATAACTCTGCATCACAGAAGGTGTCGAAAACCTTGGCTTCTTGAAGCCACCAGATCTCTGTCCTTGGAACTAAGCATGCCTTTTCCTGGTCATGGACTCCCTTTTCTCCCTGATAGACCGTTCAATCCTATAGACAGACTCCACGAATGTGGCAAACCACTCCCGATTCTCCAAAGCAGCAACAGGTGTTGACAACTCAACACTCAAACCTTTCTCAAACCGCCTGATCTTCTCATCATCTGTCGCCGCCATGTGAGGACAAAACTTCAACAAATCCATGAACTTGGCTTCATACTCGGTGATGCTCATCGGTCCTTGGTGTAGATGCTCAAACTGGTTGATCTTCTCATCTAGATACGTCTTCGGGAAGTATCTACTGACGGACTCTCACCGGAAGATCTCCCAACCGATCTCCTTATCGGGTCACTTCTCTTCCTCGATGGCCTACCAGTGGCCAACACTACCCTTTAGAAGGTAGACAACGTGCTTGACTTTGTCCGCTTTGGGGATGTCGAGGATCCAAAAGGCCTTCTCAAGACCTGTCAGCCATAGATCTGAATCTGCTGGATCAGTTGTTCCAGCATAATCTGAAGCTCTGACTCGGCGAAGCCGCTCAAAGGTCTTCCCAATACCTGATGTTTCATCATGGGGAGCCTATTCTCTTGGCTGAGGCACTGGCAACCTTTCCACCATGTGATTCATCGTAGCCATCAACTGCCCCATAAGCTGTTGGTAGGCAGGATTTTTGAGAATGACTGGGTCAAGTTGGGGGACCTCAGGCACCTGATCTTCATGCGCCTACCCTCTTGCTCCATCAACTGATGCAGCATCGCTGCTCTCGGCAACATGTTCTTCATGGTTTCTAGACATCTTTAAGCTTTATCTTCCGCCGAGGGAAGAAGATTTTTGTAAGAAAATTTGGAAAACTCACAAGAACAGACACAAACCTAGTCCTAGATCCCTCTAGACTCAGCGAACCTAGAGCTCTGATGCCAAACCAACTGTGACACCCCGCCATCACACAGACAGTGAGATGACACATGAAAACGTGTGGAACCACATATTACTGAAAACACAATTTAATTAAAACCGATTGCGGAAAGCATGCATAAGAGAACTTTTGCATCCAGATCCTGTAGAGAAACATGTTATAAGAATATTACAAGCTTTGATATATGTCCACAGCTTATCAGAAACCAGTGATACTGTCATCATTAGAGTTCAACACCTATTTATACATACATAACGAGTCACGTATTGCCAGTAGCAGGATATACAAAATTACAACAGCTAATCGTCATGAAACATCGTCAAACACCTCCTAGGACCTGACAATACAGGAATGACTCTAGGATGCTACTACAAAACCACCAAAACATCAACATGTCCATCTCTTGCCTTCTACTGCTCTTCTTGCTGCTCGGCCGCAACCTCACGACCACCACCGCGTCTAAAGCGATCACCTAAAAAGGGTATAAACCATCAGGGTGAGACACACAGTCCCAACGAGGAACATAACTACCCACCGAACTATAAAACCTCAAAAGTTTAGATAACAACAGATAACTTGATAAAGCATACAACAAGAGCAGCATACTGAGTAAGACTATTATTACCATCAATCTTACCAAGATATCTCGGAGGCATATAACCAAGTATTTCTTTATGGAACATGATTGACAAGATAAGCTATATAAGGTTTTATCACAAGATATAAGGATCGTACACACATATGCATAGTACAACTAGATCAGCTATATAAGCAAGGCCTCAATCAATGTTCTGTATTTTTCTCTAAGCAAGATATACTATTCGGCTGGATTACATTTTTTATGCCCTGAGGAAGTGAGCCTTCCCTGCTCAAATCCAACCATTGGCTGTGAAGCCCAATCCGGTGCCATACAAGGTCTAAGGAGATTCCAGACTCCATGACCTCACCTTCCCGTGGTCAGTACATGAATCATCAAGCAAGATCGCCGTCTTATGCTTATAGGGCCTCAGCCTCTGGGTTAGCTCCGCAAGCTACCTATATATACGTTCGAGCCATGAACGCATCATGCTCATAATCACATATCCTGAGCCATGGGTCTGTTCACCATGCTCCATATATCCTGAGTCTGCAACCACAACTACACTCAAATCCTCCTATTTTAGGCTAGGGGAAACCTCACATATTCAACAATATGTGCTCCAGGTAATCCCACAGGATAAACTTGTTTCACCATCACCATGATACTGACGATGATGGATCTATGGCTAGGGAAAACTACATGATATATTCATTTATAATTAATTAGTATATTTTAAGCCAATTGTTGAGGCAACCAAAGCATAAACATAGCCATATAGGATTACATCATTATTTCCATCATGATACTGTCCTAAGACCTCAATCCCTCATGATATCAACCACTGCCTCTCAAGGCATCATAATCATGCGTCAACATTCTGGGAACGCATCCCTTATCGCATCATCAGAGGATAACACCTCAACCAGGCACTCAGCCTTATATCAGGTCCTCAGACCTATCAACTTGTTATCTCATTATCACATGGTGCTATTCAAGCACATACATATCATAAAATACCTGCATGGTTTGTATACACATTCATAGAGATAACTAAAGTCATCATGGATTAACATGATTATCATGCTATCAAGTATAAAGCAACATCCATGAGTATATTACACATAGGTTGTAGCAAGCATAGTTTTGTCATCAATCATAAGAATATATCAAGCTCCATACATGTGATCATAATCATGAGCCACATCATCCTGTGAAGCAACATCATATCCTTCCAACCTTCCTGGTTCACAACCTATCATCTTAACTCATTATCATATATACATGATTCAAGGTAATTACATCATATCACTTGTATTATCATTATTAATAGAGAACTATAAACTATATACATTCTGGGTTATCATAACCTTCACCAAAGCTCCTGCAACCCTCACTATAGGTATGGCGAGTAACACAAACCCTCACTAAAGGATGTAACGGCTAGGGTTCCAACCCCTAGAGCACTTGTGCCTTCATATCGACCAACCACGCTTCAACCTATCGTGCAACCAGCACACATGGTGTCGGGCAACCAGATCCAAGGATGAATTGTGCATCATCAGCAGGGGTTGTCAGCCAAAAGCCTCTCGTGCACACGATCTAGGGTAAGGGTTTGGGTTCTATCAGCCCATTCTCTCAACATGAAACATGTCAACCAAGATCATGGTGCCCAAGACACCCTATCATCATCCATCAACCCATATCAGCCAAAGGACCCTCATGACAGCCAAGGTACTCTATCGTCCAAGGCATCCTATCATCCGAGAGCATGGTAACCACTAAGGCACCATATCAGCCAACTCACTTAGGGTATGAGGGGCAAACACAAACCCCATGCTCGACACAAGGTTACCCATCTTACTCATACCGCCCAAGGAAGGGGCCATGGTGTCGCCCACCTAACAAGCAACCCCACAAGAAGATCTATCGTCCAACTAGGTAAAACATCTCATATCGGCCAAGGACTATCACAAGGTGTGTTGTACAGAGTACACATCAAGGTGTATCATCCAAGCTCCCACTCCACAAAGGGTATCAGCCAACCTCAACTAGGCATATTGGTCAAAGGTACAACCCAAGACAAGGCTATCAGACAACACTACTCTAAGGTCAGATCGTGCAAGGCACAACCCAACATGATCATCTTCAACCTCAAGCACAAGGGCACCAAACCCTAAATGATCAAGAAGATCGGCTCACCTCTCAACAACCAAGAGAGAGGGGTTTTGCAAAACCTCTATCACAAATCGGGCAACGATAAGGACCAACCTCAACATAGGTCATCACATATCCAAGAGCTCACCTCTCAAATCCATGGTGAGAGGAGGGTGTTGCCCAAGCAACTAGAATATAGGCTCACCTCTCAACTTAAATGCGAGAGGAGTATTGCCCACATCACTAGAGGTCAAACTCACTTCTCAAAAACCAAGTAGAGAAAGGGGTATTGCCCCAAAAGAAACCCTAAACTATGGTTCAACCAACTAGATCCAAAGGTATATAAACCATCAACAACATCAACAACATCATGCTCACTATATCCATAAGATCCACGACATGTACTAGAGCAAGAACACATAACATGCAATGACCGATCATCCACATATATGAATCATACAACATAGAGAACGTAGTATAGCTAGGGTTAGAAGTTATGTAACCCACCTCAAGCAAACTCTTCAAGCTTCAAAGCTCCGGGCTTCTAGCTCCTAGCTCCAGGCACACCACTTTCGGCCACCAAAGAACAAGACCTACCTAGGGTTCGGCCACCAAGCTAGAGGAAGAAGAAGAGATCTCCACCAAGGGGAAAGGATCATCCACCAAGCTCCCCAAGGAAGGTGTGTCGTGCACACAAGGAGGGAAGAGCAACAAAAGATCTAAATGGTTCCCAAAGAAAAGAAAGGCAAAGCATATATAGATGAGGGTCAAGGTTAAACCAAGGCAAGGTGTGACCCCTCTTAGGGACACATGTCCAACATCTTGCCACCTTGCAAACCAGATGCACATGCCATGCCACCACTCATCCAAGGTTTGACCATATGTCCAAGCTGGGGTGACACAACCAAGGAAAGGAGGTCAAACAAGGTCAAAGGCTGACACACTACTCCTCTAGGTCGATACAAGGCATGGCTGAGACACACCAAGGTCGACACAAGCTACCTTGCCTGATACAGGGCTCAACCAAGCAAAGCAGGGCCCAAACAAGGGAAAACAAGGCTTAGAAGAGGTCAACCAAGCCCAAGGCAACACAAGGCACGAACCCAAGCCTTCCTCTCAACCCTAGACGAAGCAAAGAGAGGGAAAGACATCTCTCAAGGTGACAAACTTGCTCTCCAACCCTATCTTAGGTTATTTTCAAGTAGCACCTCAAACTCTCAACAAAGCACAAGCAAATCCTAATCATCACTAAAGGTGATTAGCAAGCAACCAAACACAAGGTTTAGGCAAAATGAACAGGGTAATCCCAAGACAAAGGTTAGGGTCCTTACAAGTATGGTCTCCGCTCACTAGACTCGAGTAGGTATTATCTTCCATGAATTGTTTGGTTTGGAGGACAGTTTTAGCCAGCTTGGAAAGATTGGATTCAGACACCGATGTGCTGTTCAACATCTTTCTTGCCATAGCTTCGGTCCAAATCGTCTTGCGTCTGTTGTATATATCCCAATTGTGTTTCATCAGTAAGGCCTGGTTCCAATCCCTCATGGACTTGAGGCAAAGGCCTCCATGTATTTTCTTGCTCATGATTCTGTCCCATGCTAAGAGATGGACACCTCTTTTGCTGCGACCCACATTCCATATGAATCTTCTAATCTCACTGTTAATTCTATAACATAGTTGAAGAGAAATTTTAGCAGTTTGCATTATGTAAGTGGGGATGGTATTCAAAGTACTTTTTGCCAGGCACACTCTTCCTGCCATAGATAGGCTTCTCACTGCCCATGAATTGATTCTACTAGACACCTTCTCCAACACTTCGTTATATGTGTTCTTAGTTACCCTTGAGTGGATAATTGGGACTCCCAAGTATTTGTCAAGATCATTGGTTTTCTGCAAGCCGCTTATACTGCAAATTCTTTCTATCTCCTTGAAAAAAAACACCTTTGTTTTCTCTACAGAAATAGCTTGTCCCGATGCCAATTTGAACTCTTTGAAACAGCTCATGATGGTTCGAATGTTGGGTACATTAGATTTTGCAAAGAGGATAATATCATCCACGAAGCAAAGGTGTACTATACGTGGTCCGTTTCTATTTAGTTGTATAGGGATCCATTTCTTCACCTTCACCAGGTCCTCAATAGATTGGTTGAGTGGCTCAATACACAGAACAAAGATATAAGGGCTCAGGGGATCACCCTGCCTATGCCCCCTTACAGGTCTAGAGCTAGCTATTACTTTCCCGTTCTAGGCTATACATGCATGAACTGCCTTTAGTAATATAATTCATGATATATGTCTACAGATTATTTGGTATGTCGGTCTTCTTGAGGGTTTCGTCTATGAATCTCGAAGCCATTTTGTCATAAGCTTTTATAGATCTCCTTTTATGGCCATCATCTTGTCCGATGACTTCCTAGTCATTTTATGGATTAGCTCGTGGATGACAGTGATATTGTCGGTGATTTTCCATCTCGACATGAAGGCACTTTGTGCTGTACTTATCCACTATGGCATCTAGTGTTTTAGACGTTCGACTACAACCTTCGAGCAGATTTTTAGAACTGTGTTGTTTAAGGAAATAGGGCAGAAATGAATCCTTTGCTCTGATTTCGACCCCTTGGTAATGAGGACGATAGTGGCATTGCACAGTTGTTCATCTAGACTTGGTGTGTCTATAGCCTCTTGGACAGTCTTCGTGACAGAGTCCTGCAAGATAGACAAGTTAGAAAGAATAAAATGAGTTGTGGTTTCGCCTGGACTTGCTGCTTTGTAGGGGTCCATCGCCTTGAAGATGTTGATAATATTTGTTATTGTCGTTCATTCAACAGTGACAGGTGCAACACAATTAACAGTTCAGGCAGATCCATAATAAGAAGCAAAGAACAAACAAAGCAGGAGAACAGAAAACAGGAGTTAGATTCGCAAACCAGATCGTTCGTTGAGAAACGAACGTGTTACTTAAAGAAATCAGTGCCCGACAATCCTCGTGGATAGGAACCGTTCTCCCAGTCGCGATCCGGCACGAACCTGGAACTTGAACGTGTTCCCTTGATATACCTCAGAACTCTGTCAAGAGCTTCTCAATGGGTCTTATCGGGACAACTGGTGTATCTACTTAACTTGTTCACGGAAAACGCAATGTCTGGACGTGTACAGTTCATAAGATACATGAAACTTGCGATAATCTGAGAGTATCGTAATTGAGACACTGGAACCCCAGTCTCATTCTTGGACAAGGGCTTGGATGAATCATATGGAGTCTTAACAGGTTTACGTGATGTGTACTCAAACCTCTCCAGTATCTTCTCAACATAGTGAGACTGTGAGAGAGTTATACCATCAGTAGACCTTATGATTTTAAGCCCTAAAATCACATCAGTGAAACCCATATCCTTCATCTCAAACTTGCTATACACGAATGACTTTGTCTCTTTTACTACTTTCATATCGGAACCAAAAAGTAGGATATCATCGACGTATAAGCATAACAAAATGAATCCATTATCGAAAATCTTGCAGTAGAGACACTTATCAAATTCATTAGAAATAAAGCCAAATGATGATATCTCAGAATCAAACTTCTCATGCCATTGTTTAGGGGCTTGTTTCCAGCCATATAATGACTTAACAAGTTTACACACTTTGGACTCATTCCCATGACCCACAAATCCCTCAGGTCTCTTCTTGAAGATCACCGTGTAAGAACGCGGTCTTCACAACCATCTGATGGATATAGAGATTATAAATAGAAGCCAATGCTAAAAGCACTCAGATTGTGGTCATACGGGAAACAGGTGAATAGGTATCAAAATAATCTATTCCTTCCCTTTGTGTGTAACCCTTAGCAACTAACCTCCCTTTATACTTATTGATTGTCCCGTCTGCATTAAGTTTCTTCTTAAAAATCCATTTGCAACCAACTACAAAACAACCAGGAGGCAAATCCACCAATTCCCAAGTTCCATTTGAGAGAATTGATTAGATTTCATCATTAACGACTTCTTTTGAGAGAATTGATTGGATTTCATCATTCGAGAAAATTGATTGGATTTCATCATTAACGGCACCCCCACACTCAAAGATATTTAAGACTCATTTTCCTTCCTCTCCACAACTCAAACAGACTACTCTCTGAATGTTTATGGGGAACTCTATTCAGAATATGGCAAGCCGTATTCAAAGCTTCCCCCCACATAAAGTTGGGTAATCCAGATGTTTGAAGTAAGGTATTTACCATATCTATTAAGGTTCAGTTTTTACGTTCAGCTATCCCATTTGATTGTGGTGAATAAGGAGCAGTTACCTCATGAACTATACCATGCAATTGGTAAAATTCCAAAAACAAGTTCGAGGTATACTCTCCTCCCCTATCAGACCTTAATCGCTTAAGTACTTTACCGGTTTGAGTTTCAGCTTCTTTCTTATAAATTTGAAATTTATCTAATGCCTCATCTTTACTTCTAAGTAAAAAGACATAACAGTATCTACTCGCATCGTCAATAAAAGTTATAAAATAACGCTTTTGATCCCTTGTAGCAACACCATTAAATTCACAGATATCTGTATGCACTAAATCCAAAATTTCTGAATTCCTATTCACAGAATGAAAAGGCTTCCTAGGCAATTTAGCTTGTACACAGATTTCACATTTATTGTTTTTAATTTCAGATTTAGGGATCAAATCTAGATTCATCATACGCTTCATTGAGGCAACATTAACATGTCCCAAACGTGAATACCATACATCGAATGAAACAAGATTCATGCAAACAGAACTATAATCATTCAAATTTAAAATGGAATTTGAAACAGGTTCAACATGAATCTTAAACAAGTTCTCCACATCACATAAGTACCCCTTGCCAAAAAACAAAGAATCACGAAGGCGTGTAATAATAGCCTTATTACATTTACAATTTACTCTATAACCTTCTCTAACTAATATGATTCCACTAAGGATATTGCGTCGAATGGTTGGAACATGTCTGACCCTGTTAAGAGTCAAAACCTTCCCCGAAGGGAACTTCAAGTCCACCCGTCCTTCACTTTGACTTCTGCAGAGATGGAATCGCCCAAAGTCACATACCGACCTCGAGAGGCCTGATAAGACAAAAACAGGGATTTATCAGGACACATGTACATTAGCCCCAATGTCAATTATCCAATAAAGTGGTTCAAAAATAGAAAGAATTTCAGGTTTAATAGACACGTACCCATCATTGAGGTTCAAGGATGTAGTCATCATGTTGACCACAGCCTCCTCAGTTGTAGATGCGGTATCTTTCTTTGCCTTCTTAGTAGGACAATACTTGTTCCAGTGGCCAACCTGTCCACAAGTCCAACAAGGTTTGTTCTTCGGTTTCTTTTGGATCTTTGCCTTGGGTTTATGTGCATTCTTAGATTTCTTATCTTTGGTGTTTTTCATAGAAGTAAGATTAACAGTTGGATTTGCATCAGTAGACACCTTGACCCCTTTCTCCTTTAAGTGTTCTTCTTGTATATTAATATCCATCATTAATTCATCCATGGTGTGTGTCCCTTTGCGATGCTTCAGAGACATACCAAATGATTCCCAAGACTTAGGAAATTTTTCTATGATAGACATAACAATGAACTTCTCAAGCAATACCATCTTGGCATCTGAGAGTTCATGAACTAGGAGTTGTAGGTCATGTGTTTGATCAGAAACTGACTTACTCTCAATCATCTTAAACTTAAGAAATTTAGACACGCAGTATTTTTCAACATCTTGATTTTCAGTGCTAAAATTATTAATTAAAAATTCCCATAAAACCTTGGACGTAGTGACTGGAGGCTTTGAGTAAGAATCATACAGTTTGTTATTTAAACCAAATAGAATCAAACTGCGGGATGTTTTATCACCCTTCTTTCAACTAGCAATAATGTTTGCATTATCAGGAATTGTTTCATCAGATACAGGTTCAGTTTCAATTAAATACTGATCATAACCTGCAATATTCAGCCACATTTCCATGTGACTCTACCAACGGGCAAAGTTCGTACCAGTAAACTTTTCAGGCATATTGTTTGAATCAATTTTACATCCCAAACCACCCTGACCGGCCATTGTTAATTAATGACAAAAACTGATTTCTTTAAGACTGTTGATAATATTTGTTATTGTCGTTCATGCAACAGTGACAGGTGCAACGTAATTAACAGTCCAGACAGATCCGTAATAAGAAGCGAAGTACAAACAAAGTAGGAGAACAGAAAATAAGAGTTAGATTCACAAACCAGATCGTTCGTTGAGAAATGAATGTGTTACTTAAAGAAATCAGTGCCCAGCAATCCTCGCGGATAGGCACCATTCTCCCAGTCACGATCCAGCACGAACATGGAACTTGCACATCTCGCTCGTGCTCGACGAAGTCACGTTGCACTGCTACCAGTGCAACACAGCAACTGCAGGAACCACCGCCTGACAGCTGCGTCTCGGAGACAGGAAGTATGAGTCGTGCTTCGCACAGGAGGACAACTCCGCAAAGCGACTCTGAGGATGACAACTCTTGCGCTCGGGATTATGATTCTCAAAACACACGACGACAGAAGATTGTTTTCGGTGTGTTTAACCCTAATGACCGAAGGCATATATATAGCCACGCACGTCCCTAATCCTATTCCCAGTGAGACGCAACACTCGGTTGCTCTTGTACACAATACGGAATAAACTGCAAAAGAGAAACACTTTCTAATTAGGATTAAGAAATCAGAATAAGAACGCAACAATTAATTACATGAGTAATTAATTACTTTGTCGTATTCTAGTGCAAAAAGAAGACGGAAGACGGAAGACATTCTCCACAATCTACAATCCACAAGCCACAAGCCCAAGCTCGATCCCGGCCCGGCCAGGCGAGGCGAGGCGAGGCGTGGCGTGGTGCGTGCGCGTGCGTGCGTGCATTGTGATGTGGCAATCCCACCCACCAAGGAGGTGAACATACCTCCCTCCTAGGACTCCTTTGGACACTAGTGCCCCATGTGATCCTACATATGAGGACCACAAAAGTTCTAGGAGTGAGCAATATGGGATAAAACTTCTTTGCCATTTGTATTAGAGACAACATTACATTCTCACATAAACTTGGTGCACTACATTGGGCTTAACCCATGCTAAATAAATGATTACTATAGTAAATGCACTACAGTAACAAGATGCTACAGTAATTAGCAGCTACAGTAATTAGCAGCTACGTAATCATATATCTAACAATCCCCCATAAAGTCCAATGTGTAGTGTGCTCTACCATTCATTCCTCCATACTGTGCTTTCAGCAGATACCTTTCGGTTTGAATCTACCTGAGTTATCCAACTGTGACTCCTGTAGGAACTAGGTGAACAAAAGTCTTGAACCTGAACCTTGGGTACAAGAGTATAGGTTGGTAACAACACAATAAAGACATGGTAGAAAAGAAAAACAATGCATTAAGGCCATGCATACAAAATTTTATATCATGATTGATAACAGAGAACAACCCAATTCTCCTGTTGCGGCCTACACAACATCAATCACTTAGCTGGAGTCTCCAAGGATGTACTACTAACATCCTATCCTAAGACTTGACACCATTAAGAGACTACTCTCTTACTAACTTGAAGTCATGACACTAACATGTTTCTAGGGAATAGACACACAGATGCAAGAAGCATCAAACAAGAATACATAGTGTCATCTGATTTACCCGACAGCTTGTTATTACCACATTGAAGCCAATTTGTGGGATCTCCACTCTTTTGGGTTGGGTTGCTGCTGCCTGCAAATCTATAGGGGTTTCAGTCCCATCCCCAACCTGGATTTTTCCACTAAAGCCAAGGTAAGACCTTTAGTGAAAGGATCAACTGTATTTTCTTTGGTACCGACGTAGTCCACAGCCACGACCCCATTAGACACTAACTCCCTTACATATTTTAATCTGACTTGGATGTGTCTACACTGTTTTTTATTGTACTTGGAACTCTTTATCTTAGCAATAGTTGTAGTGCTATCACAGTGAACTAAAATTGCAGGAAGCGGCTTCATTACCATAGGTAAACTAGACATAAGTCCATGTAGCCATTCAACTTCCAATCCAGTTTCATCTAAAGCACACAACTCTGCCTCAAAAGTGGACCGAGACAAAATGGTCTGTTTCTTAGACCTCCAGGAAACAACTCCTCCTCCCAACAGGAATACATATCCTGAGACACCATTACTCCCAGAATTCACAGCAATCCAGCTTGCATCACTATATCCTTCGACTACGGAAGGATGTTTACCATAATGCAGCCCAAGGGAACGTGTTCCCTTGATATACCTCAGAACTCTGTCAAGAGCTTCCCAATGGGTCTTGTCGGGACAACTGGTGTATCTACTTAACTTGTTCACGGCAAACACAATGTCTGGACGTGTACAATTCAAAAGATACATCAAACTTCTGATAATCTGAGAGTATCGTAATTGAGACACTGGAACCCCAGTCTCATTCTTGAACAAGGGCTTGGATGAATCATATGGAGTCTTAATAGGTTTACGTGATGTGTACTCAAACCTCTCCAGTATCTTCTCAACATAGTGAGACTGTGAGAAAGATATACCATCAGTAGACCTTATGATTTTAAGCCCTTAAATCACATCAGCAACACCCATATCCTTCATCTCAAACTTGCTACACAAGAATGACTTTATCTCTTTTACTACTTTCATATCAGAACCAAAAAGCAGGATATCATCGACGTATAAGCATAACAAAATGAATCCATTATCGAAAATCTTGCAGTAGAGACACTTATCAAATTCATTAGAAATAAAGCCAAATGATGATATCACAGAATTAAACTTCTCATGCCATTGTTTAGGGGCTTGTTTCAAGCCATATAATGACTTAACAAGTTTACACACTTTGGACTCATTCCCACGACCCACAAATCCCTCAAGTTGTTCCATATATATCTCTTCTTGAATATCACCGTGTAAGAACACAGTCTTCAATTCCATCTGATGGATATAGAAATTATAAATGGAAGCCAATGCTAAAAGCACTCAGATTGTGGTCATACGGGAAACAGGTGAATAGGTATCAAAATAATCTATTCCTTCCCTTTTTGTGTAACCCTTAGCAACTAACCTCGCTTTATACTTATTGATTGTCCCGTCTGTATTAAGTTTCTTCTTAAAAATCCATTTGCAACCAACTGCAGAACAACCAGGAGGATAATCTACCAATTCCCAAGTTCCATTCGAGAGAATTGATTGGATTTCATCATTAACGGATTCTTTCGAAAACTTAGCTTCTGGAGATTCCATAGCTTGTTTGAAAGTAACAGGACCATCCTCAACATTGTATGTGAGAAACTCACTTCCAAAGTCCTTTGATGTCCTAGGTTGTTTACTTCTCCGTGGTTCAACTATTTCTTCAGAATCATCAGATTCAGAAATAGCTTGTTCTGAGTCACCCCCCACATTTATCATCCTTTCCACTTGCTCGGGAATGGAACCTGTGGTAAATGAATCTTCTTGAGAAACTTCATTGGGCACACCAGTTTTCATAGGAAACACATCCTCAAAGAATGTTGCATCATGTAATTCCACAATTGTATTGACCTCAATGCCTGAGATATCTGATTTTACAATCAGGAATTTGTACGCATAACTTGTCTCTACATAACCCAAGAATATGGCATCAACCGTTTTCGGTCCTAATTTCTTCCTGTTGTGTTCAGGGACAAGTACCTTAGCAAGGAACCCCCACACTCGAAGATATTTAAGACTCAGTTTCCTTCCTCTCCACAACTCAAACAAACTACTCTCTGAATGTTTATGGGGAACTCTATTCAGAATATGGCAAGCCGTATTCAAAGCTTCCCCCCACATAAAGTTTGGTAATCTAGATGGTTGAAGTAAGGTATTTACCATATCTATTAAGGTTCGGTTTTTACGTTCAGCAATCCCATTTGATTGTGGTGAATAAGGAGCAGTTACCTCATGAACTATACCATGCAATTGGAAAAAATCCAAAAACAAGTTCGAGGTATACTCTCCTCCCCTATCAGACCTTAATCGCTTAAGTACTTTACCAGTTTGAGTTTTGGCTTCTTTCTTATAAATTTGAAATTTATCTAATGCCTCATCTTTACTTCTAAGTAAAAAGAAATAACAATATCTACTCGCATCGTCAATAAAAGTTATAAAATAACGCTTTTGATCCCTCGTAGCAACACCATTAAATTCACAGATATCTGTATGCACTAAATCCAAAATTTCTGAATTCCTATTCACAGAATGAAAAGTCTTCCTAGGCAATTTAGCTTGTACACAGATTTCACATTTATTGTTGCTAATTTTAGATTTAGGGATCAAATCTAGATTCATCATATGCTTCATTGAGGCAACATTAACATGTCCCAAACGTGAATGCCATACATCGAATGAAACAAGATTCATGCAAACAGAAATATAATCATTCAAATTTAAAATGGAATTTGAAACAAGTTCAACATGAATCTTAAACAAGTTCTCCACATCACATAAGTACCCCTTGCCAAAAAACAAAGAATCACAAAGGCGTGTAATAATAGCCTTATTACATTTACAGTCTACTCTATAACCTTCTCTAACTAATATGACGCCACTAAGGATATTGCGTCGAATGGTTGGAACATGTCTGACCCTGTTAAGAGTCAAAACCTTCCCCAAAGGGAACTTCAAGTCCACCCGTCCTTCGCCTTTGACTTCTGCAGAGCTGGAATCTCCCAAAGTCACAGACCGACCTCGAGAGGTCTGATAAGACACAAATAGGGATTTATCAGCAGACACATGTACATTATCCCCAGTGTCATTTATCCAATAAAGTGGTTCAAAAATAGAAAGAATTTCAGGTTTAATAGACACGTACCCATCATTGAGGTTCACAGATGTAGTCATGATATTGACCATAGCCTCCTCAGTTGCAGATGCGGTAGCTTTCTTTGCCTTCTTAGTAGGACAATCCTTGTTCCAGTGTCCAACCTGTCCACAAGTCCAACAAGGTCTGTTCTTCGGTTTCTTTTGGATCTTTGCCTTGGGTTTATGTGCATTCTTTGATTTCTTATCTATGGTATTTTTCGTAGAAGTAAGATTAACAGTTGGATTTGCATCAGTAGGCACCTTGACCCATTTCTCCTTTAAGTGTTCTTCTTGTATATTAATATCCATCATTAATTCATCCATGGTGTGTGTCCCTTTGCGATGCTTTAGAGACATACCAAACGATTCCCAAGACTTAGGAAATTTTTCTATGATAGACATAACAACGAACTTCTCAGGCAATACCATCTTGGCATCTGAGAGTTCATGAACTAGGAGTTGTAGGTCATGTGGTTGATCAGAAACTGACTTACCCTCAACCATTTGAAACTTAAGAAATTTAGACACGCATTATTTTTCAACACCTTGATTATTAGTGCTAAAATTATTAATTAACAATTCCCATAAAACCTTGGACGTAGTGACTGGTGGATTTGAGTAAGAATCATACAGTTTGTTATTTTAACCAAACAGAATCAAACCGCGACACGTTTTATCACCCTTCTTTCAATTAGCAATAATGTTTGCATTATCAGGAATTGTTTCATCAGATACATGTTCAGTTTCAATTAAATACTGATCATAACCTGCAATATTCAACCAAATTTCCATACGTCTCTACCAATGGGCAAAGTTCGTACCAGTAAACTTTTTAGGCATATTGGTTGTATCAATTTTACATCCCGAACCACCCTGATCGGCCATTATTAATTAACGATAGAAACTGATTTCTTTAAGACTGTTGATAATATTTGTTATTGTCGTTCATGTAACAGCGACAGGTGCAACGTAATTAACAGTCCATCAAGATCCGTAATAAGAAGCGAAGAACAAACAAAGCAGGAGAACAGAAAACAGGAGTTAGATTCGCAAACCAGATTGTTCGTTGAGAAACAAACGTGTTACTTAAAGAAATCAGTGCCCGACAATCCTCGCGGATAGGCACCGTTCTCCCAGTCACGATCCGGCACGAACCTGGAACTTGTACGTCTCGCTCGTGCTCGATAAAGTCACGTTGCACTTCTACCAGTGCAGCACAACAACTGCAGGAACCACCACCTGACAGCTGCGTCTCAGAGACAGGAAGTATGAGTCGTGCTTCGTACAGGAGCACAACTCCGCAAAGCGACTCCGGGGACGACAACTCTTGCGCTCAGGATTAGGGCTCTAAAAACACACGGCGGCAGAAGATTGTTTTCGGTGTGTTCAACCCTAATGACCGAAGGCATATATATAGCCACGCACGTCCCTAATCCTATTCTCAGTGAGACACAACACTCGGTTTCTCTTGTACACAATACGAAATAAACCACAAAAGAGAAACACTTTCTAATTAGGATTAAGAAATCCGAATAAGAAAGCAACAATTAATTACATGAATAACTAATTACTTAGTCATATTCTAGTGCAAAAGGAAGACGGAAGACATTCTCCACAATCCACAAGCCACAAGCCCAAGCCCGAGCCCGGCCCGGCCAGGCGAGGCGAGGCGAGGCGAGGCATGGCGTGGTGAGCGCGTACGCGTGCGTGCGTGCGTTGTGATGTGGCAATCCCACCCACTAAGGAGGTGAGCATACCTCCATCCTAGGAATCCTTTGGACACTAGTGCCCCATGTGATCCTACATATGAGGACCACAAAAGTTCTAGGAGTGAACAATATGGGATAAAACTTCTTTGCCATTTGTACTAGAGACAACTCTACATTCTCACATGTACTTGCTGCACTACATTGGGCTTAACCCATGATAAATAAATGATTACTACAGTAAATGCACTACAGTAACAAGATGCTATAGTAATTAGCAGCTACAGTAATTAGCAGCTACGTAATCATATATCTAACAATCCCCCACAAAGTGCAATGTGTAGTGTGCTCTACCATTCAGTCCTCCATACTGTGCTTTCAGCAGATACCTTTCGGTTTGAATCTACCTGAGTTATCCAACTGTGACTCATGTAGGAACTAGGTGAACAAAAGTCTTGAACCTGAACCTTGGTTACAAGAGTATAGGTTGGTAACAACACAATAAAGACATGGTAGAAAATAAAAACAATGCATTAAGGCCATGCATACAAAATTTTATATCATGATTGATAACAGAGAACAACACAATTCTCCTATTGCGGCCTACACAACATCACTCACTTAGCTGGAGTCTCCAAGGATGTACTGCTAACATCCTGTCCTAAGACTTGACACCATTAAGAGACTACTCTCTTACTAACTTGAAGTCATGACACTAACAGGTTTCTAGGGAATAGACACACAGATGCAAGAAGCATCAAACAAGAATACATAGTGTCATCCGATTTACCCGACAACTTGTTATTACCACATTGAACCCAATTTGTGGGATCTCCACTCTTTTGGGTTGGGTTGCTACTGCCTGTAAATCTTTAGGGGTTTCAGTCCCATCCCCAACCTGGATTTTTCCACTAAAGACAAGGTAAGACCTTTAGTGAAAGGATCAGCTGTATTTTCTTTAGTACCGACGTAGTCCACAGCCACGACCCCATTAGACACTAACTCCCTTACATATTTTAATCAGACTTGGATGTGTCTATGCTGTTTTTTATTGTACTTGGAACTCTTTATCTTAGCAATAGTTGTAGTGCTATCACAGTGAACTGAAATTGCAGGAAGCGGCTTCATTACCATAGGTAAACTAGACATAAGTCCATGTAGCCATTCAGCTTCCAATCCAGTTTCATCTAAAGCACACAACCCTGCCTCAAAAGTGGATCGAGACAAAATGGTCTGTTTCTTAGACCTCCAGGAAACAACTCCTCCTCCCAATAGGAATACATATCCTGAGACACCATTACTCCCAGAATTCATGGCAATCTAGCTTGCATCACTATATCCTTCGACTACAAAAGGATGTTTACCATAATGCAGCCCAAGGGAACGTGTTCCCTTGATATACCTCAGAACTCTGTCAAGAGCTTCCCAATGGGTCTTGTCGGGACAACTGGTGTATCTACTTAACTTATTCACGGCAAACGCAATGTCTGGACGTGTACAGTTCATAAGATACATCAAACTTCCAATAATCTGAGAGTATCGTAATTGAGACACTGGAACCCCAGTCTCATTCTTGAATAAGGGCTTGGATGAATCATATGGAGTCTTAACAGGTTTACGTGATATGTACTCAAACCTCTCTAGTATCTTCTCAACATAGTGAGTCTGTGAGAGAGTTATACCATCAGTAGACCTTATGATTTTAAGCCCTAAAATCACATCAGTGACACACATATCCTTCATCTCAAACTTGCTATACAAGAATGACTTTGTCTCTTTTACTACTTTCAGATCGGAACCAAAAAGCAGGATATCATCGACGTATAAGCATAAAAAAATGAATCCATTATCTACAATCTTGCAGTAGAGACACTTATCAAATTCATTAGAAATAAAGCCAAACGATGATATCACAGAATCAAACTTCTCATGCCATTGTTTAGGGGATTGTTTCAAGCCATATAATGACTTAACAAGTTTACACACTTTGGACTCATTCCCACGACCCACAAATCCCTCAGGTTGTTCCATATATATCTCTTCTTGAAGATCACCGTGTAAGAACACGGTCTTCACATCCATCTGATGGATATAGAGATTATAAATGGAAGCTAATGCTAAAAGCACTCAGATTGTGGTCATACGGGAAACAGGCGAATAGGTATCAAAATAATCTATTCCTTCCCTTTGTGTGTAACCCTTAGCAACTAACCTCGCTTTATACTTATTGATTGTCCCGCTTGCATTAAGTTTCTTCTTAAAAATCCATTTGCAACCAACTGCAAAACAACCTGGAGGCAAATCCACCAATTCCCAAGTTCCATTCATGAGAATTGATTGGATTTCATCATTAACGACTTCTTTCCAAAACTTAGCTTCTGGAGATTCCATAGCTTGTTTAAAAGTAAGAGGATCATCCTCAACATTGTAAGTGAGAAACTCACTTCCAAAGTCCTTTGATGTCCTAGGCCGTTTACTTCTCCGTGGTTCAACTACTTCTTCAGAATCATCAGATTCAGAAATAGCTTGTTCTGAGTCACCCCCCACATTTGTCATCCTTTCCACGTGCTCGGGAATGGAACCTGTGGTAAATGAATCTTCTTGAGAAACTTCATTGGGCACACCAGTTTTCATAGGAAACACATCCTCAAAGAATGTTGCATCACGCAATTCCACAATTGCATTGACCTCAATGCCAGAGATATCTGATTTTACAATTAGGAATCTGTACGCATAGCTTGTCTCTACATAACCCAAGAATATGGCATCAACCGTTTTCGGTCCTAATTTCTTCCTTTTGTGTTCAGGGACAAGTACCTTAGCAAGGCACCCCCACACTCGAAGATATTTAAGACTCAGTTTGCTTCCTCTCAACAACTCCAATAGACTACTCTCTGAATGTTTATGGGGAACTCTATTCAGAATATGGCAAGCCGTATTCAAAGCTTCCCCCCCCCACATAAAGTTGGGTAATCTAGATGTTTGAAGTAAGGTATTTACCATATCTATTAAGGTTCGGTTTTTACGTTCAGCTATCCCATTTGATTGTGGTGAATAAGGAGAAGTTACCTCATGAACTATACCATGCAATTGGCAAAATTCCAAAAACAAGTTCGAGGTATACTCTCCTCCCCTATCAGACCTTAATCGCTTAAGTACTTTACCGGTTTG
This sequence comes from Alisma plantago-aquatica, assembly GCA_963693085.1. Taxonomy (NCBI): domain Eukaryota; kingdom Viridiplantae; phylum Streptophyta; class Magnoliopsida; order Alismatales; family Alismataceae; genus Alisma; species Alisma plantago-aquatica. Next base: position 1,182,438,841 of record OY856409.1, read on the forward strand.
AGTTTCAGCTTCTTTCTTATAAATTTGAAATTTATCTAGTACCTCATCATTACTTCTAAGTAAAAAGACATAACAGTTTCTACTCTCATCGTTAATAAAAGTTATAAAATAATGCTTTTGATCCCTCGTAGCAACACCATTAAATTCACAGATATCTGTATGCACTAAATCCAAAATTTATGAATTCCAAAAAGACATAACAGCTTCCTAGGCAATTTAGCTTGTACACAGATTTCACATTTATTGTTGCTAATTTCAGATTTAGGGATCAAATCTAGATTCATCATTCACTTCATTGAGGCAACATTAACATGTCCCAAACGTGAATTCCATACATCGAATGAAACAAGATTCATGCAAACAGAACTATAATCATTTAAATTTAAAACAGAATTTGAAACAGGTTCAACATGAATCTTAAACAAGTTCTCTACATCACATAAGTACCCCTTTCCAAAAAACAAAGAATCACAAAGGCGTGTAATAATAGCCTTATTACATTTACAGTTTACTGTATAACCTTCTCTATGTAATATGACGCCACTAAGGATATTGTGTCGAATGGTTGGAACATGTCTGACCCTGTTAAGAGTCAAAACCTTCCCCGAAGGGAACTTCAAGTCCACTCGTCCTTCGCCTTTGACTTCTGTAGAGCTGGAATCGCCCAAAGTCACGAACCGACCTCGAGAGGACTGATAAGACACAAACAAGGATTTATCAGCACACAAATGTACATTAGCCCCAGTGTCAATTATCCAATAAAGTGGTTCAAAAATAGAAAGAATTTCAGGTTTAATAGACACGTACCCATCATTGAGGTTCAAGGATGTAGTCATCATGTTGACCACAACCTCCTCAGTTGCAGATGCGGTAGCTCTGTTTGCCTTCTTATTAGGACAATCCTTGTTCCAGTGGCCAACCTGTCCACAAGTCCAACAAGGTTTGTTCTTCGGTTTCTTTTGGATCTTTGCCTTGGGTTTATGTGCATTCTTAGATTTCTTATCTTTGGTGTTTTTCGTAGAAGTAAGATTAATAGTTGGATTTGCATCAGTAGGCACCTTGACCCCTTTCTCCTTTAAGTGTTCTTCTTGTATATTAATATCCATCATTAATTCATCCATGGTGTGTGTCCCTTTGCGATGCTTCAAAGACATACCAAATGATTCCCAAGACTTAGGAAATTTTTCTATGATAGACATAACAACGAACTTCTTAGGCAATATCATCTTGGCATCTGAGAGTTCATGAACTAGAAGTTGTAGGTCATGTGTTTGATCAGAAACTGACTTACCCTCAACCATCTGAAACTTAAGAAATTTAGACACACAATATTTTTCAACACCTTGATTTTCAATGCTAAAATTCTTAATTAACAATTCTCATAAAACCTTGGACGTAGTGACTGGCGGCTTTGAGTAAGAATCATACAGTTTGTTATTTAAACCAAACAGAATCAAACCGCGGCACTTTTTATCACCCTTCTTCCAATTAGAAATAATGTTTGCATTATTAGGAATTATTTCATTAGATACAGGTTTAGTTTCAATTAAATATTGATCATAACCCGCAATATTCAGCCAAATTTCCATACAAATCTGCTAACGGGCAATGTTCGTACCAGTAAACTTTTCAGGCATATTGGTTGTATCAATTTTACTTCCTAAACCACCCTGATCGGCCATTGTTAATTAACGACAGAAACTGATTTCTTTAAGACTATTGATAATATTTATTATTGTCGTTCATGCAACAGTGACAGGTGCAACATAATTAACAGTCCAGGCAAATCCGTAATAAGAAGCGAAGAACAAACAAAGCAGGAGAACAGAAAACAGGAGTTAGATTTGCAAACCAGATCGTTCATTGAGAAACGAACGTGTTACTTAAAGAAATCAATGCCCGACAATCCTCGCGGATAGAAACCGTTCTCCCAGTCGCGATCCCGCACGAACCTAGAACTTGCACGTCTCGCTCGCGCTCGACGAAGTCACGTTGCACTGCTACCAGTGCAGCACAGCAACTGCAGGAACCACCAACTGACAGCTGCGTCTCGGGGACAGGAAGTATGAGTCGTGCTTCGCACAGGAGGACAACTCCGCAAAGCGACTCCGGGGATGACAACTCTTGCGCTCAGGATTAGGGCTCTCAAAACACACAGCGGCAGAAGATTGTTTTCGGTGTGTTTAAGCCCGAGCCCGGCAAGGCGAAGCGTGGCGTGCGTTGTGATGTGGCAATCCCACCCACCAAGGAGGTGAGCATACCTCCCTCCTAGGACTCCTTTGGACACTTGTGCCCCATGTGATCCTACATATGAGGACCACAAAAGTTCTAGGAGTGAGCAATATGGGATAAAACTTCTTTTCCATTTGCACTAGAGACAACACTACATTCTCACATGTACTTGCTGCACTACATTGGGCTTAACCCATGCTAAATAAATGATTACTACAGTAAATGCACTACAGTAACAAGATGCTACAGTAATTAGCAGCTACGTAATCACATATCTAACAATCCCCCACAAAGTCCAATGTGTAGTGTGCTCTACCATTCAGTCCTTCATACTGTGCTTTCAGCAGATACCTTTCGGTTTGAATCTACCTGAGTTATCCAACTGTGACTCCTGTAGGAACTAGGTGAAAAAAAGTCTTGAACCCGAACCTTGGGTACAAGAGTATAGGTTGGTAACAACACAATAAAGACATGGTATAAAAGAAAAACAATGCATTAAGGCCATGCATACAAAATTTTATATCATGATTGATAACAGAGAACAACCCAATTCTCCTGTTGTGGCCTACACAACATCAATCACTTAGCTGGAGTCTCCAAGGATGTACTGCTAACATCCTGTCCTAAGACTTGAAACCATTAAGAGACTACTCTCTTACTAACTTGAAGTCATGACACTAACAGGTTTCCAGGGAATAGACACACAGATGGAAGAAGCATCAAACAAGAATACATAGTGTCATCTGATTTACCTGACAGCTTGTTATTACCACATTGAACCCAATTTGTGGGATCTCCACTCTTTTGGGTTGGGTTGCTACTGCCTGCAAATCTATAGGGGTTTCAGTCCCATCCCCAACCTGGATTTTTCCACTAAAGCCAAGGTAAGACCTTTAATGAAAGGATCAGCTATATTTTCTTTGGTACTGACGTAGTCCATAGCCACGACCCCATTAGACACAAACTCCCTTACAGATTTTAATATGACTTGGATGTGTCTACGCTGTTTTTGATTGTACTTGGAACTCTTTATCTTAGCAATAGTTGTAGTGCTATCACAGTGAACTAAAATTGCAGGAAGCGGCTTCATTACCATAGGTAAACTAGACATAAGTCCATGTAGCCATTCAGCTTCCAATCCAGTTTCATCTAAAGCACACAACTCTGCCTCAAAAGTGGACCGAGACAAAATGGTTTGTTTCTTAGACCTCCAGGAAACAGCTCCTCCTCCCAACAAGAATACATATCCTGAGACACCATTACTCCCAGAATTCATGGCAATCCAGCTTGCATCACTATATCCTTCGACTACGGAAGGATGTTTACCATAATGCAGCCCAAGGGAACGTGTTCCCTTGATATACCTCAGAACTCTGTCAAGAGCTTCCCAATTGGTCTTGTCGGGACAACTGGTGTATCTACTTAACTTGTTCACGGCAAACACAATGTCTGGACGTGTACAGTTCATAAGATACATTAAACTTGCGATAATCTGAGAGTATCGTAATTGAGACACTGGAACCCCAGTCTCATTCTTGAACAAGGTCTTGGATGAATCATAAGGAGTCTTAACAGGTTTATGTGATGTGTACTCAAACCTCTCCAGTATTTTCTCAACATAGTGAGACTGTGAGAGAGTTATACCATCAATAGACCTTGTGATTTTAAGGCCTAAAATCACATCAGCGACACCCATATCCTTCATCTCAAACTTGCTACACAAGAATGACTTTGTCTCTTTTACTACTTTCATATCGGAACCAAAAAGTAGGATATAATCGACGTATAAGCATAACAAAATGAATCCATTATCGACAATCTTGCAGTAGAGACACTTATCAAATTCATTAGAAATAAAGCCAAACGATGATATCACAGAATCAAACTTCTCATGCCATTGTTTAGGGGCTTGTTTCAAGCCATATAATGAGTTAACAAGTTTACACACTTTGGACTCATTCCCACGACCCACAAAACCCTCAGGTTGTTCCATATATATCTCTTCTTGAAGATCACCATGTAAGAACGTGCTCTTCACATCCATGTGATGGATATAGAGATTATAAATGGAAGCCAATGCTAAAAGAACTCGGATTGTGGTCATACGGGAAACAGATGAATAGGTATCAAAATAATCTATTCCTTCCCTTTGTGTGTAACCCTTAGCAACTAACCTCGCTTTATACTTATTGATTATCCCATCTGCATTAAGTTTCTTCTTAAAAGTCCATTTGCAACCAACTGCAGAACAACCAAGAGGCAAATCCACCAATTCCCAAGTTCCATTCGAGAGAATTGATTGGATTTCATCATTAACGGCTTATTTCCAAAACTTAGCTTCTGGAGATTCCATAGCTTATTTGAAAGTAACAGGATCATCCTCAACATTGTAAGTGAGAAACTCACTTCCAAAGTCCTTTGATGTCCTAGGCCATTTACTTCTCCGTGGTTCAACTATTTCTTCAGAATCATCAGATTACAAAATAGCTTGTTCTGAGTCACCCCCACATTTGTCATCCTTTCCACGTGCTCGGGAATGGAACCTGTGGTAAATGAATCTTCTTGAGAAACTTCATTGGGCACACCAGTTTTCATAGGAAACACATCCTCAAAGAATGTTGCATCACGTAATTCCTCAATTGTATTGACCTCAATGCCAGAGATATCTGATTTTACAATCAGGAATCTGTATGCATAGCTTGTCTCTACATAACCCAAGAATATGGCATCAACCGTTTTCGGTCCTAATTTCTTCCTTTTGTGTTCAGGGACAAGTACCTTAGCGAGACACCCCCACACTCGAAGATATTTAAGACTCGATTTCCTTCCTCTCCACAACTCAAACAGACTACTCTCTAAATGTTTATGGGGAACTCTATTCAGAATATGGCAAGTCGTATTCAAAGCTTCCCCCCACATAAAGTTGGGTAATCCAGATGTTTGAAGTAAGGTATTTACCATATCTATTAAGGTTCGGTTTTTACGTTCAGCTATCCCATTTGATTGTGGTGAATAAGGAGCAGTTACCTCATGAACTATACCATGCAATTGGCAAAATTCCAAAAACAAGTTCGAGGTATACTCTCCTCCCCTATCAGACCTTAATCGCTTAAGTACTTTACCGGTTTGAGTTTTGGCTTCTTTCTTATAAATTTGAAATTTATCTAATGCCTCATCTTTACTTCTAAGTAAAAAGACATAACAGCATCTACTCGCATCGTCAATAAAAGTTATAAAATAACACTTTTGATCCCTCATAGCAACACCATTAAATTCACAGATATCTGTATGCACTAAATCCAAAATTTCTGAATTCCTATTCACAGAATGAAAAGGCTTCCTAGGCAATTTAGCTTGTACACAGATTTCACATTTATTGTTGCTAATTCCAGATTTAGGGATCAAATCTAGATTCATCATACGCTTAATTGAGGCAACATTAACATGTCCCAAACATGAATGCCATACATCGAATGAAACAAGATTCATGCAAACAAAACTATAATCATTCAAATTTAAAACGGAATTTGATACAGGTTCAACATGAATCTTAAACAAGTTCTCCACATCACATAAGTACCCCTTGCCAAAAAACAAAGAATCACGAAGGCGTGTAATAATAGCCTTATTACATTTACAGTCTACTCTATAACCTTCTCTAACTAATATGACGCCACTAAGGATATTGTGTCGAATGGTTGGAACATGTCTGACCCTGTTAAGAGTCAAAACCTTCCCCAAAGGGAACTTCAAGTCCACCCGTCCTTCGCCTTTGACTTCTGTAGAGCTGGAATCACCCAAAGTCACGGACCGACCTCAAGAGGCATGATAAGACACAAATAGGGATTTATCAGCACACACATGTACATTAGCCCCAGTGTCAATTATCCAATGAAGTGGTTCAAAAATAGAAAGAATTTCAGGTTTAATAGACACATACCCATCATTGAGGTTCAAGGATGTAGTCATCATGTTGACCACAACCTCCTCAGTTGCAGATGTGGTAGCTTTCTGTAAAGAAGTGAAACCACTTCCTTACTAAAAATTTGAATAACAAAACATCCAATCCAAACACACTCAAAAGGTATGTTGGAGTGGGTGTAAAATTTTCAAATCTTTGTATAATGGTAACAAAAGACCAAAGTATAGCAGTGGAAGAAAATCATTGACTATTCAATTATAAAACAAAGGGTTGCAACTAAAATTTACATCACAAGGATCCATGTAGAGGAAATATAAACCACCTCAAGATTGTCTCCAAGCTTTAACTTCATATTCTAAGTCAAGGTCATCAAACCTTGTCATCCAAGCCTTCCACCTAGAGTTGGAAGCATACCCCAACAAAAGAGAAACAAAAGAAGACATCAGCAAAGGTTGGTATGTGCATACTAAAAAGCAAATTGAGCAATATAAGGAAATAAAGGACATCAAAGGTAAAGGCTTCCCATGTAAGAGATAAGGACTACCCACACGAGCATAAAAGATAATATTCATAACAAAAGAGATACTTGCCATATGTAAACAATAAATAAATGCCACATGCATATATCATGACCAATATCCTGCATACATGTGAGATAAGCATAACACTAGAATATTATAAAACACAAAGGCGGTCAAGAATCACACATCTTGAACCTGGTGAGACATGGGCCAAGAATCACACATCTTGCCCTGGCATGGGGAATCACACATCCACCATCATATACATATAATATGGGCCAGGAATCACACATCCTTCCTGGGAATGGGGAATCACACATCCACCATCCAAAATATCACAATATTGCCACAAATTATAATGAGACAAAACCAATGCAATTATACTACTCTAGGGTTACTGAATCACATAGCAGGAAAATGTAGAGGCAAGTAGGAAAGTTTAGTCCAACATCAAATAAGATTTTCCACAATGGTCAACATATGAAACATCAATAAACTTCCACATAACAATGGTAGATACCATCAACAATATCATCATGTTTCCATATATCAACAAAAGATTCCAAGAAATTATTCAAGATCACAATAACCAGGATAGTTCACATGAACTATGATAACAAAAGAATAGACATGTGTGTAGGCAAAAGTCAAAAGAAAGATAAGATAGGTGAATTGCTCAATATGGATGAATAGGGGATACAACATACATAAGAGAAAAGAATTGCTCATTATGAATAATCAGAGATGCAACATACATCAAGAGAGATGAATAAGAAATTGCTCAATACATAATTAATGTGGGATGCAATCATACCTCAACATAAGATTCAAACGATCCACAGTCCAACTAGGTCCAAGCCTAGGCCTCCAAAGAACCTATTAGCATATATATGGAATTAGGGTTAGGTTTCATATTGATTTCATAAACCCTAAAAATCGCCTTTTTATTATTATGTGAATTAGGTTTCCAAAACCATGCCATATTTTAGTATATTAAATTTGGAGTTCAAAACATATTTTATTATATTTTTATGACTTATAAATTATTAGTTATGAATTTTAGAAGTTATTATCTTATTTAATTAGATCCATTATATCATCCTTTTAAAACATCTGATTCAGGTGACAAAAACAATACCATTAGAAAGCTTGCATTTTTCTGAATCCAACGAATATTTATTTATATTTTTCTGACCAGCCATTAATTAGTTATTAATTTTTATATCTCGGCCAATCAAGAAATTACATGTCAGTAATTTAAAGGAGAGAAAGCAGGAGAGAGGGCAGACCGTAAAAGAAGCAAACTCCAAGAGAAATTACCAAAATGCCCCTGGTCAAGAAACACAACGAAAGCAGTAAAGCAGGAGGGTAAAGATGTAAAATGGCTATGTGTCATCTTCTTCGCAAGAACAAAGGCAAACAGAACTCTACAGGTTCGATTCAAAGTCCGATTCTCACCACCAAAGCAGGTCCTACAAAACGAAACCCTCACTCGATCTCCTGAGATCAAACCGAACTCAATCACCCCAGACTCGAGCTGGGTGGTGGCCGGAGGCGGGAAAACAACACTGCGATCATGAATCCACAGATACCAAACTGAAAAGGGGGAAAATGAGATATACCTTGAATCCAACTGATACAGGAAGGCAAGCGACCTCGCGAGACTCCCAGGAGTCGGTCGGAGCTCTAGAGCTCAGAGGCGACCCCGCGGTGGTCACCAGCAACCGGCGGAGTAGGGGAGCTATAGCCGGAGCCCAAAGTAGCCAAACCAACCTGTGCGGATCGTATCTGAGACCTCGACGGAGGTTTTGGGACCTCTGGGTGATGGTCCGATGAAGCTGAGAGGCGAGGAGAGGAGAAAGGAAAGAAAAACAGAGGAAAGGATGGGAGAACAGGGGAAGAAGGTGGTGCCCAGCCACTAGTGGAAAGGGGAAACCACAGCCCTACCTTTATAGGGTCATTGGGTTCGGGAAGCAGAAGGAAAGGCGAAGGAGAAGAAAACGGAGGGAAAGAAAGAAAGGAAAGGAAGAGAGACCTGAGCGGAGATCGCAGTCGGTACCCTGCACAGAACGGGTTGCGCTGGACTCCTACCCAAGGTGGGAGATGAGCCGAGTGTCGTCGATCAAAAATCGGAGGGTCCAGGTTAAAGCCCGAAAATTAAAGGAAATCGAATAGCGTGACAAGGAAATCGAGAAAATACTATGCACTTAAATAATGTTTGATTAACTTTCTTTACTAAGTAAATTGAGGGTCCAAACATTAACTAAATTTAGTAAAATTTTGCACAGAGATCAAGTAATGCATGTAGATTCCGATTATGCACTTAGTTTTGCCTTTTGGAAACTTTTAATGTGTTAAATAAATTAATTACTATTTTCTATTTCTTCCTTCATTAGTGATATTAGGATTATCCAAAAATAATAAAACTTGACCCACAAGTCATGATTAACATGTTTAATACGAATTTGCCATAAATTTTTGATGTTGAAGTTATTTTTATAATTATTTAATATTTTGAATGTTCTTCATACTTTCTCTCTCCTAATATCATCTTTTAATTAAACTTTCTCTAAATTGAGTGAGAATTCACCCAAAGGCCTATTTTATTATGTAGATTACGAATCTAAAATTATTTTCTTCTTTTGGAGTCATTTATTATATTTATTTATTAATTACACCTTTTAGGCAATTTCTCTCTCTTAACTTACCATATTATTCCAAGGTTGTCCAAATTAAATGAAAATTGACATGTAAGCTTATTTTACGAATTTGAAGTCTATTATTTAATTTGAGGCTTTCTTATATGAATTATGTCACATGGCCCACTAATGGCGCAATAACTATATTACTCTTTTTCAATTAAGTTCTTTATCATCTTATTAAATTATATGACATATTAGATTACATTTTTCATGCATTAGATTATTAGGTTCACTCTAACCTCAACCTTGTTTGGTCAAACCCAAAAGGTCACAATTCTAGGGTAGGGTTCTAGATATGGTATGTTACAACACTCCACCCCTTAAAAAGGATTTCGTCCTCGAAATCTAAAGATCCAATCATCGACTATCAACTATTCTCCACCCCTTAAAGGGTTCAACCTATCAAGTCAAACTAAATAACTTTTAGAGCTACCCACATCTCTTAGTTATGAAAGTTTTTAGAGATTAAAATTTCTCATGTATCCAACTAATGTCACCATCTAGGGTTGAGATTTTAGGTCCTCGTGTCTCTAACCTATCAACCCTACATGAACATCCAAAAAGTCATAGGGTAGGTCAACTACACCATTATATCATTCCTAGTCATAAAACTAGGGTTAGATTCTAATCAACTAATTCTAGGGTTTCTCTTGATTGTGACTTAGTTCAAGAAAACATTGATAAATCCGAGATTTTTTTGTACATATAGTAATATAATTGAAAATATATTTTCTATCGAAGAATCATACGATATGAAACAATGGTGAGCACAAAATCAAAGCGAAAACCAAGTCACAATATTTCCATATGAATACTTCCTCATAACCTATTCTTGTCCTCAAACAAAACCTTATTGCATAAAAGATAATCATATATCAGATCTAGGGTCAACATCTCACTTAAAGGTAACTAACTAAGTCAAGGGTTCTAAAGGGAGACAAAATTGAAATAGTCGATTCCGACTACCATGGGCTCTGATACCATGTTGTAAAGAAGTGAAACCACTTCCTTACTAAAAATTTGAATAACAAAACATCCAATCCAAACACACTCAGAAGGTATGTTGGAGTGGGTGTAAAATTTTCAAATCTTTGTATAACGGTAACAAAAGACCAAAGTATAGCAGTGGAAGAAAATATTTGACTATTCAATTATAAAACAAAGGGTTGCAACTAAAACTTACATCACAAGGATCCATGTAGAGGAAATCTAAACCACCTCAAGATTGTCTCCAAGATTTAACTTCATATTCTAAGTCAAGGTCATCAAACCTTGTCATCCAAGCCTTCCACCTAGAGTTGGAAGCATACCCCAGCAAAAGAGAAACAAAAGGAGACATCAGCAAAGGTTGGTAAGTGCATACTAAAAAGCAAATTGAGCAATATAAGGAAATAAAGGACATCAAAGGTAAAGGCTTCCCATGCAAGAGATAAGGACTATCCACACGGGCATAAAAGATAATATTCATAACAAAAGAGATACTTGCCATATGTAAACAATAAAGAAATGCCACATGCATATATCATGACCAATATCCTGCATACATGTGAGATAAGCATAACACTAGAATATTATAAAACACAAAGGCGGTCAAGAATCACACATCTTGCCCTGGCATGGGGAATCACACATCCACCATCATATACATATAATATGGGCCAGGAATCACACATCCTGCCTGGGAATGGGGAATCACACATCCACCATCCAAAATATCACAATATTGCCACAAATTATAATGAGACAAAACCAATGCAATTATACTACTCTAGGGTTACTGAATCACATAGCAAGAAAATGTAGAGGCAAGTAGGAAAGTTTAGTCCAACATCAAAGAAGATTTTCCACAATGGTCAACATATGAAACATCAATAAACTTCCACATAACAATGGTAGATACCATCAACAATATCATCATGTTTCCATATATCAACAAAAGATTCCAAGAAATTATTCAAGATCACAATAACCAGGATAGTTCACATGAACTATGATAACAAAAGAATAGACATGTGTGTAGGCAAAAGTCAAAAGAAAGATAAGATAGGTGAATTGCTCAATATGGATGAATAGGGCATACAACATACATAAGAGAAAAGAATTGCTCATTATGAATAATCAGAGATGCAACATACATCAAGAGAGATGAATAAGAAATTGCTCAATACATAATTAATGTGGGATGCAATCATACCTCAACATAAGATTCAAACGATCCACAGTCCAACTAGGTCCAAGCCTAGGCCTCCAAAGAACCTATTAGCATATATATGGAATTAGGGTTAGGTTTTATATTTATTTCATAAACCCTAAAAATCGCCTTTTTATTATTATGTGAATTAGGTTTCCAAAACCATGCCATATTTTAGTATATTAAATTAGGAGTTCAAAACATATTTTATTATATTTTTCTGACTTATAAATTATTAGTTATGAATTTTAGAAGTTATTATCTTATTTAATTAGATACATTATATCATCCTTTTAAAACATCTGATTCAGGTGACAAAAACAATACCATTAGAAAGCTTGCATTTTTCTGAATCCAACGAATATTTATTTATATTTTTCTGACCAGCCATTAATTAGTTATTAATTTTTATATCTCGGCCAATCAAGAAATTACATGTCAGTAATTTAAAGGCGAGAAAACAGGAGAGAGGGCAGACCGTAAAAGAAGCAAACTCCAAGAGAAATTACCAAAATGCCCCTGGTCAAGAAACACAACGAAAGCAGTAAAGTAGGAGGGTAAAGATGTAAAATGGCTATGTGTCATCTTCTTCGCAAGAACAAAGGCAAACAGAACTCTACAGGTTCGATTCAAAGTCCGATTCTCACCACCAAAGCAGGTCCTGAAAAACGAAACCCTCACTCGATCTCCTGAGATCAAACCGAACTCAATCGCCCCAGACTCGAGCTGGGTGGTGGCCGGAGGCGGGAAAACAACACTGCGATCATGAATCCACAGATACCAAACTGAAAAGGGGGAAAACGAGATATACCTTGAATGCAACTGATACAGGAAGGCAAGCGACCTCGCGAGACTCCCAGGAGTCGGTCGGAGCTCTCAGAGAGTCTCACGGAGCTCTAGAGCTCAGAGGCGACCCCGCGGCGGTCACCAGCAACCAGCGGAGTAGGGGAGCTATAGCCGGAGCCCAAAGTAGCCAAACCAACCTGTGCGGATCGTATCTGAGACCTCGACGGAGGTTTTGGGACCTCTGGGTGATGGTCTGATGATGCTGAGAGGCGAGGAGAGGAGAAAGGAAAGAAAAACAGAGGAAAGGATGGGAGAACAGGGGAAGAAGGTGGTGCCCAGCCACTAGTGGAAAGGGGAAACCATAGCCCTACCTTTATAGGGTCATTGGGTTCGGGAAGCAGAAGGAAAGGCGAAGGAGAAGAAAACGGAGGGAAAGAAAGAAAGGAAAGGAAGAGAGACCTGAGCGGAGATCGCAGTCGGTACCCTGCACAGAACGGGTTGCGCTGGACTCCTACCCAAGGTGGGAGATGAGCCGAGCGTCATCAATAAAAAATCGGAGGGTCCAGGTTAAAGCCCAAAAATTAAAGGAAATCGAATAGCGTGACAAGGAAATCGAGAAAATATTATGCACTTAAATAATGTTTGATTAACTTTCTTTACTAAGTAAATTGAGGGTCCAAACATTAACTAAATTTAGTAAAATTTTGCACAGAGATCAAGTAATGCATGTAGATTCCGATTATGCACTTAGTTTTGCCTTTTGGAAACTTTTAATGTGTTAAATAAATTAATTACTATTTTCTATTTCTTCCTTCATTAGTGATGTTAGGATTATCCAAAAATAATAAAACTTGACCCACAAGTCATGATTAACATGTTTAATACGAATTTGCCATAAATTTTAGATGTTGAAGTTATTTTAATAATTATTTAATATTTTGAATGTTCTTCATACTTTCTCTCTCCTAATATCATCTTTTAATTAAACTTTCTCTAAATTGAGTGAGAATTCACCCAAAGGCCTATTTGATTATGTAGATTACGAATCTAAAATTATTTTCTTCTTTTGGAGTCATTTATTATATTTATTTATTAATTACACCTTTTAGGCACTTTCTCTCTCTTAACTTACCATATTATTCCAAGGTTGTCCAAATTAAATGAAAATTGACATGTAAGCTTATTTTACAAATTTGAAGTCTATTATTTAATTTGAGGCTTTCTTATATGAATTATGTCACATGGCCCACTAATGGCGCAATAACTATATTACTCTTTTTCAATTAAGTTCTTTATCATCTTATTAAATTATATGACATATTAGATTACATTTTTCATGCATTAGATTATTAGGTTCACTCTAACCTCAACCTTGTTTGGTCAAACCCAAAAGGTCACAATTCTAGGGTAGGGTTCTAGATATGGTATGTTACAACACTCCACCCCTTAAAAAGGATTTCGTCCTCGAAATCTAAAGATCCAATCCTCGACTATCAACTATTCTCCACCCCTTAAAGGGTTCAACCTATCAAGTCAAACTAAATAACTTTTAGAGCTACCCACATCTCTTAGTTATGAAAGTTTTTAGAGATTAAAATTTCTCATGTATCCAACTAATGTCACCATCTAGGGTTGAGATTTTAGGTCCTCGTGTCTCTAACCTATCAACCCTACATGAACATCCAAAAAGTCATAGGGTAGGTCAACTACACCATTATATTATTCCTAGTCATAAAACTAGGGTTAGATTCTAATCAACTAATTCTAGGGTTTCTCTTGATTGTGACTTAGTTCAAGAAAACATCGATAAATCCGAGATTTTTTTTGTACATATAGTAATATAATTGAAAATATATTTTCTATCGAAGAATCATACGATATGAAACAATGGTGAGCTCAAAATCAAAGCGAAAACCAAGTCACAATATTTCCATATGAATACTTCCTCATAACCTATTCTTGTCCTCAAACAAAACCTTATTGCATAAAAGATAATCATATATCAGATCTAGGGTCAACATCTCACTTAAAGGTAACTAACTAAGTCAAGGGTTCTAAAGGGAGACAAAATTGAAATAGTCGATTCCGACTACCATGGGCTATGATACCATGTTGTAAAGAAGTGAAACCACTTCCTTACTAAAAATTTGAATAACAAAACATCCAATCCAAACACACTCAGAAGGTATGTTGGAGTGGGTGTAAAATTTTCAAATCTTTGTATAACGGTAACAAAAGACCAAAGTATAGCAGTGGAAGAAAATATTTGACTATTCAATTATAAAACAAGGGGTTGCAACTAAAACTTACATCACAAGGATCCATGTAGAGGAAATCTAAACCACCTCAAGATTGTCTCCAAGCTTTAACTTCATATTCTAAGTCAAGGTCATCAAACCTTGTCATCCAAGCCTTCAACCTAGAGTTGGAAGCATACCCCAGCAAAAGAAAAACAAAAGGAGACATCAGCAAAGGTTGGTATGTGCATACTAAAAAGCAAATTGAGCAATATAAGGAAATAAAGGACATCAAAGGTAAAGGCTTCCCATGCAAGAGATAAGGACTACCCACACGGGAATAAAAGATAATATTCATAACAAAAGAGATACTTGCCATATGTAAACAATAAAGAAATGCCACATGCATATATCATGACCAATATCCTGCATACATGTGAGATAAGCATAACACTAGAATATTATAAAACACAAAGGCGGTCAAGAATCACACATCTTGCCCTGGCATGAGGAATCACACATCCACCATCATATACATATAATATGGGCCAGGAATCACACATCCTGCCTGGGAATGGGGAATCATACATCCACCATCCAAAATATCACAATATTGCCACAAATTATAATGAGACAAAACCAATGCAATTATACTACTCTAGGGTTACTGAATCACATAGCAGGAAAATGTAGAGGCAAGTAGGAAAGTTTAGTCCAACATCAAATAAGATTTTCCACAATGGTCAACATATGAAACATCAATAAACTTCCACATAACAATGGTAGATACCATCAACAATATCATCATGTTTCCATATATCAACAAAAGATTCCAAGAAATTATTCAAGATCACAATAACCAGGATAGTTCACATGAACTATGATAACAAAAGAATAGACATGTGTGTAGGCAAAAGTCAAAAGAAAGATAAGATAGGTGAATTGCTCAATATGGATGAATAGGGGATACAACATACATAAGAGAAAAGAATTGCTCATTATGAATAATCAGAGATGCAACATACATCAAGAGAGATGAATAAGAAATTGCTCAATACATAATTAATGTGGGATGCAATCATACCTCAACATCAGATTCAAACGATCCACAGTCCAACTAGGTCCAAGCCTAGGCCTCCAAAGAACCTATTAGCATATATATGGAATTAGGGTTAGGTTTTATATTGATTTCATAAACCCTAAAAATTGCCTTTTTATTATTATGTGAATTAGGTTTCCAAAACCATGCCATATTTTAGTATATTAAATTAGGAGTTCAAAACATATTTTATTATATTTTTCTGACTTATAAATTATTAGTTATGAATTTTAGAAGTTATTATCTTATTTAATTAGATCCATTATATCATCCTTTTAAAACATCTGATTCAGGTGACAAAAACAATACCATTAGAAAGCTTGCATTTTTCTGAATCCAACGAATATTTATTTATATTTTTCTGACCAGCCATTAATTAGTTATTAATTTTTATATCTCGGCCAATCAAGAAATTACATGTCAGTAATTTAAAGGCGAGAAAGCAGGAGAGAGGGCAGACCGTAAAAGAAGCAAACTCCAAGAGAAATTACCAAAATGCCCCTGGTCAAGAAACACAACGAAAGAAGTAAAGCAGGAGGGTAAAGATGTAAAATGGCTATGAGGTAAAGATGTAAAATGGCTATGTGTCATCTTCTTCACAAGAACAAAGGCAAACAGAACTCTACATGTTCGATTCAAAGTCCGATTCTCACCACCAAAGCAGGTCCTGCAAAACGAAACCCTCACTCGATCTCCTGAGATCAAACCAAACTCAATCACCCCAGACTCGAGCTGGGTGGTGGCCAGAGGCGGGAAAACAACACTGCGATCATGAATCCACAGATACCAAACTGAAAAGGGGGAAAACGAGATATACCTTGAATCCAACTGATACAGGAAGGCAAGCGACCTCGCGAGACTCCCAGGAGTCAGTCGGAGCTATCAGAGAGTCTCAAGGAGCTCTAGAGCTCAGAGGCGACCCCGCGGCGGTCACCAGCAACCGACGGAGTAGGGGAGCTATAGCCAGAGCCCAAAGTAGCCAAACCAACCTGTGCGGATCGTATCTGAGACCTCGACGGAGGTTTTCGAACCTCTGGGTGATGGTCCGATGAAGCTGAGAGGCGAGGAGAGGAGAAAGGAAAGAAAAATAGAGGAAAGGATGGGAGAATAGGGGAAGAAGGCGGTGCCCAGTCACTAGTGGAAAGGGGAAACCACAGCCCTACCTTTATAGGGTCATTGGGTTCGGGAAGCAGAAGGAAAGGCGAAGGAGAAGAAAACGGAGGGAAAGAAAGAAAGGAAAGGAAGAGAGACCCGAGCGGAGATCGCAGTCGGTACCCTGCACAGAACGGGTTACGCTGGACTCCTACCCAAGGTGGGAGATGAGCCGAGCGTCTTTGATCAAAAATCGGAGGGTCCAGGTTAAAGCCTGAAAATTAAAGGAAATCGAATAGCGTGACAAGGAAATCGAGAAAATACTATGCACTTAAATAATGTTTGATTAACTTTCTTTACTAAGTAAATTGAGGGTCCAAACATTAACTAAATTTAGTAAAAATTTTCACAGAGATCAAGTAATGCATGTAGATTCCGATTATGCACTTAGTTTTGCCTTTTGGAAACTTTTAATGTGTTAAATAAATTAATTACTATTTTCTATTTCTTCCTTCATTAGTGATGTTAGGATTATCCAAAAATAATAAAACTTGACCCACAAGTCATGATTAACATGTTTAATACGAATTTGCCATAAATTTTAGATGTTGAAGTTATTTTTATAATTATTTAATATTTTGAATGTTCTTCATACTTTCTCTCTCCTAATATCATCTTTTAATTAAACTTTCTCTAAATTGAGTGAGAATTCACCCAAAGGCCTATTTTATTATGTAGATTATGAATCTAAAATTATTTTCCTCTTTTGGAGTCATTTATTATATTTATTTATTAATTACACCTTTTAGGCAGTTTCTCTCTCTTAACTTACCATATTATTCCAAGGTTGTCCAAATTAAATAAAAATTGACATGTAAGCTTATTTTACGAATTTTAAGTCTATTATTTAATTTGAGGCTTTCTTATATGAATTATGTCACATGGCCCACTAATGGCACAATAACTATATTACTCTTTTTCAATTAAGTTCTTTATCATCTTATTAAATTATATGACATATTAGATTACATTTTTCATGCATTAGATTATTAGGTTCACTCTAACCTCAACCTTGTTTGGTCAAACCCAAAAGGTCACAATTCTAGTGTAGGGTTCTAGATATGGTATGTTACACTTTCTTTGCCTTCTTAGTAGGACAATCCTTGTTCCAGTGGCCAACCTATCCACAAGTCCAACAAGGTTTGTTCTTCGATTTTTTTTGGATCTTTGCCTTGGGTTTATGTGCATTCTTAGATTTCTTATCTTTGGTGTTTTTCGTAGAAGTAAGATTAACAGTTGGATTTGCATCAGTAGGCACCTTGACCCCTTTCTCCTTTAAGTGTTCTTCTTGTAAATTAATATCCATCATTAAATCATCCATGGTGTGTGTCCCTTTGCGATGCTTCAGAGACATACCAAACGATTCCCAAGACTTAGGAAATTTTTCTATGATAGACATAACAACGAACTTCTCAGGTAATACCATCTTGGCATCTGAGAGTTCATGAACTAGGAGTTGTAGGTCATGTGTTTGATCAGAAACTGACATACCCTCAACCATCTGAAACTTAAGAAATTTAGACACGCAATATTTTTCTACACCTTGATTTTCAGTGATAAAATTCTTAATTAACAATTCCCATAAAACCTTAGACGTAGTGACTGGCGGCTTTGAGTAAGAATCATACAGTTTGTTATTTAAACCAAACGGAATCAAACCGCGACACATTTTATCACCCTTCTTCCAATTAGCAATAATGTTTGCATTATCAGGAATTGTTTAATCAGATACAGGTTCAGTTTCAATTAAATACTGATCATAACCCGCAATATTCAGCCAAATTTCCATACGACTCTGCCAACGGGAAAAGTTCGTACCAGTAAACTTTTCAGGCATATCGGTTGTATCAATTTTACATCCCGAACCACCCTGACCGGCCATTGTTAATTAACGACAGAAATTGATTTCTTTAAGACTGTTGATAATATTTGTTATTGTCGTTCATGCAACAGTGACAGGTGCAACATAATTAACAGTCCAGACAGATCCGTAATAAGAAGCGAAGAACAAACAAAGTAGGAGAACAGAAAATAGGAGTTAGATTTGCAAACCAGATCGTTCATTGAGAAACGAACGTGTTACTTAAAGAAATCAGTGCCCGACAATCCTCGCGGATAGGCATTGTTCTCCCAGTCGCGATCCGGCACGAACCTGGAACTTGCACGTCTCGCTCGCGCTCGACGAAGTCACGTTGCACTGCTACCAGTACATCACAGCATCTGCAGGAACCACCACCTGACAGCTGCGTCTTGGAGACAGGAAGTATGAGTCGTGCTTCGCACAGGAGGATAACTCCGCAAAGCAACTCCGGGGACGACAACTCTTGCGCTCGGGATTAGGGCTCTCAAAACACACGGCGGAAGAAGATTGTTTTCGGTGTGTTCAACCCTAATGACCGAAGGCATATATATAGCCATGCACGTCCCTAATCCTATTCCCAGTGAGACGCAACACTCGGTTGCTCTTGTACACAATACGGAATAAACCGCAAAAGAGAAACACATTCTAATTAGGATTAAGAAATCCGAATAAGAAAGCAACAATTAATTACATGAGTAATTAATTACTTACTCGTATTCTAGTGCAAAAGGAAGACGGAATACATTCTCCACAATCCACAAGCCACAAGCTCAAGCCTGAGCCCGGCCAGGCCAGGCAAGGTGTGGCGTGGCACGCGTGCGTGCGTTGTGATGTGGCAATCCCACCCACTAAGGAGGTGAGCATACCTCCCTCCTAGGACTCCTTTGGACACTAGTGCCCCATGTGATCCTACATATGAGGACCACAAAAGTTCTAGGAGTGAACAATATGGGATAAAACTTCTTTGCCATTTGCACTAGAGACAACACTACATTCTCACATGTACTTGCTGCACTACATTGGGCTTAACCCATGCTAAATAAATGATTACTACAGTAAATGCACTACAGTAACAAGCTCCTACAGTAATTAGCAGCTACATAATCATATATCTAACAATCCCCCACAAAGTCCAATGTGTATTGTGCTCTACCATTCAGTCCTCCATACTGTGCTTTCAGCAGATACCTTTCGGTTTGAATCTACCTGAGTTATCCAACTGTGACTCCTGTAGGAACTAGGTGAATAAAAGTCTTGAACCTGAACCTTGGATACAAGAGTATAGGTTGGTAACAACACAATAAAGACATGGTAGAAAAGAAAAAAAATGCATTAAGGCCATGCATACAAAATTTTATATCATGATTGATAACAGACAACAACCCAATTCTCCTGTTGCGGCCTACACAACATCAATCACTTAGTTGGAGTCTCCAAAGATGTACTGCTAACATCCTGTCCTAAGACTTGACACCATTAAGAGAGTACTCTCTTACTAACTTGAAGTCATGACACTAACAGGTTATCAGGGAATAGACACACAGATGCAAGAAGCATCAAACAAGAATACATAGTGTCATCGGATTTACCCGACAGCTTGTTATTACCACATTGAACCCAATTTGTGGGATCTCCACTCTTTTGGGTTGGGTTGCTACTACCTGCAAATCTATAGGGGTTCCAGTCCCATCCCCAACCTGGATTTTTCCACTAAAGCCAAGGTAAGACCTTTAGTGAAAGGATCAGTTGTATTTTCTTTGGTACCGACGTAGTCCACAACCACGACCCCATTAGACACTAACTCCCTTACAGATTTTAATCTGACTTGGATGTGTCTACGCTGTTTTTGATTGTACTTGGAACTCTTTATCTTAGCAATAGTTGTAGTGCTATCACAGTGAACTAAAATTACAGGAAGCGACTTCATTACCATAGGTAAACTAGACATAAGTCCATGTAGCCATTCAGCTTCCAATCCAGTTTCATCTAAAGCACACAACTCTGCCTCAAAAGTGGACCGAGACAAAATGGTCTGTTTCTTAGACCTCCAGGAAATAGCTCCTCCTCCCAACAGGAATACATATCCTGAGACACCATTACTCCCAGAATTCATGACAATCCAGCTTGCATCACTATATCCTTCGACTATAGAAGGATGTTTACTATAATGCAACCCAAGGGAACGTGTTCCCTTGATATACCTCAGAACTCTATCAAGAGCTTCCCAATGGGTCTTGTCGGGACAACTGGTGTATCTACTTAACTTGTTCATGGCAAACGCAATGTCTGGATGTGTACAGTTCATAAGATACATCAAACTTCCAATAATCTGAGAGTATCGTACTTGAGACACTGGAACCCCAGTCTCATTCTTGAACAAGGGCTTGGATGAATCATATGGAGTCTTAACAAGATTACGTGATGTGTACTCAAACCTATCCAGTATCTTCTCAACATAGTGAGACTGTGAGAGAGTTATACCATTAGTAGACCTTATGATTTTAAGCCCTAAAATCACATCAGCGACACCCATATCCTTCATCTCAAACTTGCTACACAAGAATGACTTTGTCTCTTTTACTACTTTAATATCGGAACCAAAAAGCAGGATATCATCGACGTATAAGCATAACAAAATGAATCCATTATTGACAATCTTGCAGTAGAGACACTTATCAAATTCATTAGAAATAAAGCCAAACGATGATATCACAGAATCAAACTTCTCATGCCATTGTTTAGGGGCTTGTTTCAAGCCATATAATGACTTAACAAGTTTACACACTTTGGACTCATTCCCACGACCCACAAATCCCTCAGGTTGTTCCATATATATCTCTTTTTGAAGATCAACGTGTAAGAATGCGGTCTTCACATCCATCTGATGGATATAGAGATTATAAATGGAAGCCAATGCTAAAAGCACTCGGATTGTGGTCATACGGGAAACAGGTGAATAGGTATCAAAATAATCTATTCCTTCCCTTTGTGTGTAACCCTTAGCAACTAACCTCACTTTATACTTATTGATTGTCCCGTCTGCATTAAGTTTCTTCATAAAAATCCATTTGCAACCAACTACAGAACTACCAGGAGGCAAATACACCTATTCCCAAGTTCCATTCAAGAGAATTGATTTGATTTCATCATTAACGGCTTCTTTCCAAAACTCAGCTTCTGGAGATTCCATAGCTTGTTTGAAAGTAACAGGATCATCCTCAACATTGTAAGTGAGAAACTCACTTGCAAAGTCCTTTGATGTTCTAGATTGTTTACTTCTCCGTGGTTCAACTATTTCTTCAGAATCATCAGATTCAGAAATAGCTTGTTCTGAGTCACCCCCCACATTTGTCATCCTTTCCACGTGCTCGGGAATAGAACCCGTGGAAATGAATCTTCTTGAGAAACGTCATTGGGCACACTAGTTTTCATAGGAAACACATCCTCAAAGAATGTTGCATCACGTAATTCCACAATTGTATTGACCTCAATGCCAGAGATATCTGATTTTACAATCAGGAATATGTACGCATAGCTTGTCTCTACATAACCCAGGAATATGGCATCAACCGTTTTCGGTCCTAATTTCTTCCTTTTGTGTTCAGGGACAAGTACCTTAGAAAGGCACCCCCACACTCGAAGATATTTAAGACTCAGTTTCCTTCCTCTCCACAACTCAAACACACTATTCTCTGAATGTTTATGGGGAACTCTATTCAGAATATGGCAAGCCGTATTCAAAGCTTCCTCCCACATAAAGTTGGGTAATCCAGATGTTTGAAGTAAGGTATTTACCATATCTATTAAGGTTCAGTTTTTACGTTCAGCTATCCCATTTAATTGTGGTGAATAAGGAGAAGTTACCTCATGAACTATACCATGCAATTGGTAAAATTCCAAAAACAAGTTCGAGGTATACTCTCCTCCCCTATCAGACCTTAATCGCTTAAGTACTTTACCGGTTTGAGTTTAAGCTTCTTTCTTATAAATTTGAAATTTATCTAATGCCTCATCTTTACTTCTAAGTAAAAAGACATTACAATATCTACTCGCATCGTCAATAAAAGTTATAAAATAACGCTTTTGATCCCTCGTAGAAACACCATTAAATTCACAGATATCTGTATGCACTAAATCCAAAATTTCCGAATTCCTATTCACAGAATGAAAAGGCTTCCTAGGCAATTTAGCTTGTACACAGATTTCACATTTATTGTTGCTAATTTCAGATTTAGGGATCAAATCTAGATTCATCATACATTTCATTGAGGCAACATTAACATGTCCCAAACGTGAATGCCATACATCGAATGAAACAAGATTCATGCAAACAGAACTATAATCATTCAAATTTAAAATGGAATTTGAAACAGGTGCAACATGAATCTTAAACAAGTTCTCCACATCACATAAGTACCCCTTGCCAAAAAAAAATAATCACGAAGGTGTGTAATAATAGCCTTATTACATTTACAGTCTACTGTATAACCTTCTCTAACTAATATGACGCCACTAAGGATATTGCGTCGAATGGTTGGAACATGTCTGACCCTGTTAAGAGTCAAAACCTTCCCCGAAGGGAACTTCAAGTCCACCCGTCCTTCGCCTTTGACTTCTGCAGAGCTGGAATCACCCAAAGTCACAGACCGACCTCGAGAGGCCTGATAAGACACAAATATGGATTTATCAGCACACACATGTACATTAGCCCCAGTGCCAATAATCCAGAAAAGTGGTTCAAAAATAGAAAGAATTTCAGGTTTAATAGACACGTAGCCATCATTGAGGTTCAAGGATGTAGTCATCATGTTGACCACAACCTCCTCAATTGCAGATGCGGTAGCTTTCTTTGCCTTCTTAGTAGGACAATCCTTGTTCCAGTGGCCAACTTGTCCACAAGTCCAACAAGGTTTATTCTTCGGTTTCTTTTGAATATTTGCCTTGGGTTTATGTGCATTCTTAGATTTCTTATCTTTGGTGTTTTTCGTAGAAGTAAGATTAAAAGTTGGATTTGCATCAGTAGGCACCTTGACCCCTTTCTCCTTTAAGTGTTCTTCTTGTATATTAATATCCATCATTAATTCATCCATGGTGTGTGTCCCTTTGCGATGCTTCAGAGACATACCAAACGATTCCCAAGACTTAGGCAATTTTTCTATGATAGACATAACAACAAACTTCTCAGGCAATACCATCTTGGCATCTGAGAGTTCATGAACTAGGAGTTGTAGGTCATGTATTTGATCAGAAACTGACTTACCCTCAACCATCTGAAACTTAAGAAATTTAGACACGCAGTATTTTTCAACACCTTGATTTTCAGTGCTGAAATTCTTAATTAACAATTCCCATAAAACCTTGGACGTAGTGACTGGCGGCTTTGAGTAAGAATCATACAGTTTGTTATTTAAACCAAACAAAATCAAACCGCGACACATTTTATCACCCTTCTTCCAATTAGCAATAATGTTTGCATTATCATGAATTGTTTCATCAGATAGAGGTTTAGTTTCAATTAAATACTGATCATAACCTACAATATTCAACCAAATTTTCATACGACTCTGCCAACGGGCAAAGTTCGTACAAGTAAATTTTTCAGGCATATTGGTTGTATCAATTTTACATCCCGAACCACCCTGACCGGCCATTGTTAATTAACGACAGAAACTGATTTCTTTAAGACTGTTGATAATATTTGTTATTGTCGTTCATGCAACAGCGACAGGTGCAACGTAATTAACAGTCCAAGCAGATCCGTAATAAGAAGCGAAGAACAAACAAAGCAGGAGAACAGAAAACAGGAGTTAGATTTGCAAACCAGATCGTTCGTTAAGAAACGAACGTGTTACTTAAAGAAATCAGTGCCCGACAATCCTCGCCGATAGGCACCGTTCTCCCAGTCGTGATCCGACACGAACTTGGAACTTGCACGTCTCGCTCGCGCTCGACGAAGTCACGTTGCACTGCTACCAATGCAGCACAACAACTGCAGGAACCACCGCCTGACAGCTGCGTCTCGGAGACAAGAAGTATGAGTCGTGCTTCGCACAGGAGGACAACTCCGCAAAGCGACTCCGGGGACGACAACTCTTGCGCTCGGGATTAGGGCTCTCAAAACACACGGCGGCAGAAGATTATTTTCGGTGTGTTTAAGCCCGAGCCCGAGCCCGGCGAGGCGTGGCGTGCGTTGTGATGTGGCAATCCCACCCACCAAGGAGGTGAGCATACCTCCCTCCTACGACTCCTTTGGACACTAGTGCCCCATGTGATCCTACATATGAGGACCACAAAAGTTCTAGGAATGAGCAATATGGGATAAAACTTCTTTGCCATTTGCACTAGAAACAACACTACATTCTCACATGTACTTGCTGCACTACATTGGGCTTAACCCATGCTAAATAAATGATTACTACAGTAAATGCACTACACTAACAAGCAGCTACAGTAATTAGTAGCTACGTAATCATATATCTAACAGAAGATACTTTCTATCTCCTGTGGTTGGACAGCCCTGGCTAAGTGTTGGCATTGCAAATCTGGAATGGGGGTGAAACGTGCAGGTATTTTCCTGATGGCTTCCTGGTTCACATGGCTAGGTGTAGTGAGCAGATCAATGAAAAATCCTGTAACTAGGTTGAACACGTCAATGACATTTATCTCCCATTCACCATCTGATCTCTTGATAGTAGTGATACTATTGGTTCGCTTCCTCTGGTTGACATAGGCGTGATAGAAGCAAGAATTAGTACCCCCCTCCTTCAACTAACTAATATGGATTTTTCATTTCCAATCCTCTTCATCTTTTGTTAACAGGAGGGTGAGTTCTGCTTGCATGTTTGAGGCACATCTGGTCTGAAATCTCATCATACCTGATCGCTATGTTGCGTTGCAGGATGTCAATGTTGTAGAGCAGTTAGTCCTTCTGGGCTTTGCTTTGTTTGTGCTTCTCAGCATCCCATGCACTGAGATGAGGTCTAGTTCGTTCAAGAGCTTGCTGAAAATTGCATTCTCTGTCCCAACATTTCTCGAGGCAAGGAGCAAAGGAAGCGTCCGTACTCCAGGAAGCCTTAGTGTTGAATCTCCTGGGCAGACCAGTATGCTTATCTAGTAAAAGCAGAAGGGGACAATGGTCAGACTCAATTCTTGCTAGATGTGTCACTGACACGTCTGGGAACCTGAGCAAGAAATTAGTATTGGCCAGGCCTCGATCTAACCGGCCTTAATTGCTTCAAACCATGTCGGAAGGTGAACCTCTAGCCAGAGAAACCAAGATCAGATAGGCCTGCTTCAAGCATTGTAGAAGCAAAGAGTTGAGCTTCACGATGGTTGTAGGTGTTGTAACCTATTTTCTCCGTTGGTGTGGTAGTGGTGTTGAAGTCTCCAGCTAAGACCCAAGGTGCAGAGAATTTTTTCCCATCTCGCAAATATGCTTCCAAATTAAGCTACGAAGACTGGCGTAAACGAAGGTAGAGTAGAAAGAGTTGTCAATTTTGCATGTCTCAAACTGTGTGTTGACAATATCCACGTTACAGTTAGATGAGTTCCAGCAGACCCAGACCCCTCCCCGGAACAACCACATGCTTCAGATCTGTGTGAATTGGAGAAGCCCAAGCGCTTGATGGTGTCCACAGCCCTGGTGGCGCTGATTCTCGGCTCATAAATAGCAGTAACACGGGTTTGTGAATAGCAATGTACTCCTTTAGAACTGTGCAAGTGTCTGCGTTGCCTATTCCACACACATTCCAGCATAAAATCTTGGCCATCAATATGAGAATAAGTGTGAAAGAAGAGACGATGAGATGGCATACCCTATGCGTGGGGGGCAATGTTCTCCTTATTACAACTGCATTCAATGAGTCTAAAATCACCTCTATGGTGTGTGCACCTCTCAGTCGAGGACTTCTCCTTCTCCCTTCTGCGATTGGCTTGGCTTTACCAGTTCGCTTCATCCATGTGCCGCTGCCTTTGAAGATTTTGCCACTGGTTGAGTATTTGGGGGTGGGAGTGTGCGAACTCAGACTGTTCTTATATTGTTCTTCTTTATCTTCAGGTGTTCCCGTGGCATTGGTATCAATGACAATTGGCTCCTCTTGGTCAACAATGCCTTCGATAACTTCATCAACATCCAGAATCACCATTGTGTGAGCCTCCTTACTCGTTCCGTGGCTAGTAGACAATGAATTGTTCTTTTGTGTATTGTTCGTATTGGAGATGCATGTCTCTAAGAGCTTCCTTCTTCTGCTCGGCAGTCTCAGTGTTGATAGGAGTCTTCTTTTTCTTCCATACCTTTGTTGTCTTTTGAGTATCATGTTGACCCGCTAGCTGCTGGTCCTACTTCCCTTCATCTTCAATGCTGTCTTCGTAGGTATTATCATCTTGTAGGTGCTCAAATCGGTTCTTGTTGTAACCCGGCCTGTCCGAAGGTTTATCGCGTCTTTGTTCCTTGCCTTGACGGTTGCGCCTGCTCTTTTGAGTCTTCCATGGGGCCTCACCTGTCATAGGCGGTGGTGTGCTTTGGGAGTTAGCCTGTTCAATTTTGTCTGCTTCCTTGTCCTTGTGGTCTGCACACTGCAACAGAACACCTAAACTGTGATGGGTATAACCGTAACACAAAAAGGATGCATGATAATGAAACCCGTCACAGGTTAGGGGCCCGTCATGCCAAACGCATCACGCAAAAGAGGGTCGTGCAATCCAACTGTGATGGTCATGAGCATCACAGATTGGTGTTGATGCTTTCAAGGACCAACTCAATCTGTAACGGTTATAACCATTACAGTGCTGCTGCTATGGACTTATAATATAACCAAGTATTATGAAATGCAATATAAATGATCATTTTATAGAAAAATCAATACAGATTTTTAGTACCGTTAAAAGTATATGATTTTTTCATGACCATTCAACACCGAATATGAATGATAACAAAATGTTTTCATAAAACATGTAACAAGAAATTTCCAAACATGTAGTTCCAAATAAACATTTCTTCTCCATTCATATCATGTATTCGTCTCTTCACAAAATGTTACAAACATCATATAGGCTTGTGCTTACAGAAACAAGCTGTATCATTCAAGCATTTCCACAAAATGTTACTAGTTGACTTGTGTGACTCTTAATATTTATATAAGAGAGAAACAATGGCATCCATATGGACACAAAATATCTAAAACAGCCATATATCATCGTTTTGTATACAAAAAGTATCCATGACAAAACATCCTCTAATCTGGAGTGCCCACTGGAGTGCGCCATGCATGAGAATCCATCCCATTGTTACTATCCATGTGTTGAGTGTGAGACTCGGATCCCACATTACTATTTGAGTGTTGACCTTGAGAAGAAACAAATCCATCCTGTTCATATGAAAATGAAAGATTTCAATATAAAATAAGTCAATAACACAGTCCAATACCAGCCATGAACATGATAAGAATAATGATCCATTTGAGATTCACTTAATGTGGGATATGTCTACTAGAAGCAAGGAGAAAGAGAAAGTTGATAAGAAAGAAAAGAACATATATAACTAGGTGGTTCTATGTTTTCATTTCTTGGATATCATTGAATGTTGGCAAAAAGTAACTATGATTCATAGTATCCTTGGTAACCAACAATCTAAATAAAAATTAAATTATTTTAGCTGCAATTTTCAGCAAAATAGTGCACTTGATTTCTTTCATAACCTACACTAGAATGCTCAAATTAAACTTTAAGATGAACTCAATGGAGAATATTAGTGAAGTATCTAACCTGACCCATCATTTGTGCTATCTTCATATTAGCATCAGCAAGTTTTTGAGCATAAAATGCAGCTTCTTTTTCAAGATCTTCACAAGCTTTGTTAGCAATGGTCATATTGGGGCCCTCCTTCAGCAACTGTCTTGTCACTCCATTACCAAAACCTCTTTGGTAGCCTCCATGATGATTACCATAGACATGATCATATACAGGTAGTACATCAAGTGGGTCATGACTATATTGTACATTCCGACGTTCTGCTTCAGCTTGGACCTCCTCCTATTAAGACAATAGATATCATTGAAAAAAGGTGTAAAACACATATGATGGATGTATATTTTTTTTAATAAGTAGACTTATATCTATTATATATAACTTACCATCCTTTGCCTAGTGTATTCATTAGGAGACATCCCATCTTCATACATGTGGCATGCAAAATAGGTAGATAGTTGAGTAGGGTTTTTTCCTTCTTGAATCTAACAAAGAGAAATATTAGAAGAAATATGACATTATAAGATAATGGCATAGCAATCATCGACTAAAACATAGACCATTAATGCTATAATCATCAATTAAAATATAGAATATTACCATCTCAAATTTTTTCCGTATGATGGATTTACTCCCTAATGTATATGTAGGTCGTGTCATTGAACGATTAGTTGCATTTTGTTTTGCTTCAGTCTACACATAATGATAATAGTATAACAATTCAAATGACCATGCAAAAATAATTCTTTTTGAGACATATAAGAAGATCATATTACCTTTGCCTCCTCCTTATTCCAATAAATTAATAGTAGTTCCCACTGCTCTTGACTAACCCTTGATTCTGGAGATTGAAGAACCTTTTCTGGTGGTAATGAATCAAACTGCGACTTCAGGCGATGTCGATGTGTTCTAACACAGTTCTTCACCTTTCTAGTACACCAGTTCCTAACCAAATACATAACTGGAAGCAAGTGTGTTTCATGGCTTCTGAATTTGAACAATTTCTAACAAAAAATATAGTAAGATAGAGTGTTAATTAAGAGTATCATACATAAATAGAATTTTGATATAACTTTCAAAAAGGAATACCTGAACTTCTTCCCATACACCATTAAAGATTTTCCTTTGCAAAACCCCCCATTTCAAATGTAATGGAAAAGCATCAGTATCTCTAGCTTTCAAGCCTAATAAGCTCACCAAAGTTCCTCCTTGTTTACCGACCGGTTGATTGTCGAGTGTCCAACACTCATGGTGAGTTTGCCCAAGTGGTGGTTTCATGGTAGCATAGCCAGTCCATCCACGTCCTTTTCTTTCCACAATGTCGTCAAAGCATGCATCTACATATTATAACAATTGTAAGAAACAAATAACATATTTATGAATTGTTTATTTGATATAATGATACATACTTGTGGTGTTAGGTTCGACATTGTTACCACCTTTAGCTTTACGTTTAGATCTCCTCATCCGATGAGTTTGCTTATTCATAGTAGGAACACCAGACCTCTCCCTCTCTATTTCCATGAAAAAAGCATATGAGGAAACACTTAATAAAAAATATGGATCTAACATATAGTAACTCACCAACTTCAAGATTTGTAACAAAAAAAGCATCTTGATCAAGAACATCAAAGGGATTGGGTGCTTGGAAACTAGGTCCATGTATGTTATCTCCACCGGCTTCTTCCATCCCTACAAAAGAACAATCATGTAACCACCAAAAAAGGTAGATGTGTAATATCCAAAAAAATAGCAATGGCTGCAAAAGTAGAGTCTCTCACCAACATTATGATTTCCCTCAAAGGAAGTTGCTTGACTTTGAAACTCAATAGGGTTGGGAATATGAGAACTAGATCTATGAATGTTATCTACAAAAGCACAATCATGTCACAACCAAGAAAAAGTATTCCCACAATGTTTGAACTTACTTAACATGGTACCAACCAATGCTTCGATGTTCAACCACTCTAACACCTCCACTTTTACTTGTTGAATTGTGAAAATCTAAAATTATATGTATATACAAAGAATTCAGCCACAATTTAGATTCATCACATAATCAAAATATTTATTCACCTGCTTGAGGTACTACATTGTTAGATTTGGTGGTTTTTGCATTTCCTCAAGTCGTTCCCACAAAGGAAGTTGCTTGACTTTGAACCTCAACAGGGTTGGGAATATGGGAACTAGATCCATGAATGTTATCAACACCAACTTTAGCCATCCCTACAAAAGCACAATCATGTCACAACCAAGAAAAAGTATTCCCACAATGTTTGAACTTACTTAACATGGTACCAATCAATGCTTCGATGTTCAACCACTCTAACACCTCCATTTTTACTTGTTGAATTGTGAAAATCTGAAATTATATGTATATACAAAGAATTCAGCCACAGTTTAGATTCATCACATAATCAAAATATGTATTCACCTGCTTGAGGTACTGCATGGTTAGATTTGGTGGTTTTTGCATTTCCTCGAGCCATTCCCACAAAGGAAGTTGCTTGACTTTGAACCTCAACAGGGTTGGGAATATGGAAACTAGATCCATGAATGTTATCAACACCAAATTTAGCCATCCCTACAAAAGCACAATCATGTCACAACCAAGAAAAAGTATTCCCACAATGTTTGAACTTACTTAACATGGTACCAACCAATGCTTCGATGTTCAACCACTCTAACACCTCCATTTTTACTTGTTGAATTGTGAAAATCTGAAATTATATGTATATACAAAGAATTCAGCCACAATTTAGATTCATCACATAATCAAAATATGTATTCACCTGCTTGAGGTACTACATGGTTAGATTTGGTGGTTTTTGCATTTCCTCGAGCCATTCCCACAAAGGAAGTTGCTTGACTTTGAACCTCAACAGGGTTGGGAATATGGAAACTAGATCCATGAATGTTATCAACACCAACTTTAGCCATCCCTACAAAAGCACAATCATGTCACAACCAAGAAAAAGTATTCCCACAATGTTTGAACTTACTTAACATGGTACCAACCAATGCTTCGATGTTCAACCACTCTAACACCTCCATTTTTACTTGTTGAATTGTGAAAATCTGAAATTATATGTATATACAAAGAATTCAGCCACAATTTAGATTCATCACATAATCAAAATATGTATTCACCTGCTTGAGGTACTACATGGTTAGATTTGGTGGTTTTTGCATTTCCTCGAGCCGTTCCCACAAAGGAAGTTGCTTGACTTTGAACCTCAACAGGGTTGGGAATATGGGAACTAGATCCATGAATGTTATCAACACCAACTTTAGCCGTCCCTACAAAAGCACAATCATGTCACAACCAAGAAAAAGTATTCCCACAATGTTTGAACTTACTTAACATGGTACCAACCAATGCTTCGATGTTCAACCACTCTAACACCTCCATTTTTACTTGTTGAATTGTGAAAATCTGAAATTATATGTATATACAAAGAATTCAGCCACAATTTAGATTCATCACATAATCAAAATATGTATTCACCTGCTTGAGGTACTACATGGTTAGATTTGGTGGTTTTTGCATTTCCTCGAGCCGTTCCCACAAAGGAAGTTTCTTGACTTTGAACCTCAATAGGGTTGGGAATATGGGAACTAGATCCATGAATGTTATCAACACCAACTTTAGCCATCCCTACAAAAGCACAATCATGTCACAACCCAGAAAAAGTATTCCCACAATGTTTGAACTTACTTAACATGGTACCAACCAATGATTTGATGTTCAACCACTCTAACACCTCCATTTTTACTTGTTGAATTGTGAAAATATGAAATTATATGTATATACAAAGAATTCAGCCACAATTTAGATTCATCACATAATCAAAATATGTATTCACCTGCTTGAGGTACTACATGGTTAGATTTGGTGGTTTTTGCATTTCCTCGAGCCGTTCCCACAAAGGAAGTTGCTTGACTTTGAACCTCAACAGGGTTGGGAATATGAGAACTAGATCCATGAATGTTATATACACCAACTTCAGCCATCCCTACAAAAGAAAAACCATGTCACAACCAAGGAAAAGGCACCCCACAATGTTTGAACTTATTTAACATGGTACTGACCAATGCTTCGATGCTCAACCACTCTAACACCTCCACTTTTACTTGCCAAATTGTGAAAATCTGAAATTATATATATATACAAAGAATTCAGCCACAATTTGGATTCATCATATAATCAAACTATGTAATCACCTGCTTGAGGTACGAAATGGTTAGATTTGGTAGTTTTTGCATTTCCTCCAGCCATGCCTACAATATGCAAAACAAGTTGTTGTAGATAATATTTTTGGAATAAGGAATCCATAAATAAGTATATATATGTAATATCTACATCAAGAACAATAGCTTCAAAATTTGAGTGGCTCACCAAATTTATAATTTCCCACAAAGGAAGTTGCTTGACTTTGAACCTCAATAGGGTAGGGAATATGGGAACTAGATCCATGAATGTTATCAACACCAACTTTAGCCATCCCTACAAAATCATAATCATGTCACAACCAAGAAAAAGTATTCCCACAATGTTTGAACTTACTTAACATGGTACCTACCAATGCTTCGATGCTCAACCACTCTAACACCTCCACTTTTACTTTCAGAATTGTGAAAATCTAAAATTATATATATAAAGGATTCAACAACAATTTGGATTCATTATATAATCAAACTATGTATTCACCTGCTTGAGGTCCTACATGGTTCAATTTGGTGGTTTTTGTCTTTCCTCGAGCCATGCCTACAATATGCAAAACAAGTGGTTGTAGATACCATTTTTGGATTAAGGTATTCACAACCAAGAGATTATATATTGTTTGGATTCAAAATGTAATCAAATAATATATTATTTCAAAATAGAAGATTACTTTACCTTCTTGAGGAGTCAAAGAATTTACTTTAATCATTTTTGCCTTTTCCCGAGCCTTTCCTACAAGATGAAGATTTTTTTTCTATATGAAATATTTAAAAATGGATGTTAGTCACAAGATAATTTAGACCACTTACTTTCTATAGAAGATAACAATTGATCATGAGTTGTTGAGGAAGTATCTTTAGAAGGCGTGGAATTATGAGAGAGGGTGGTGAGCTGGTCCTTCATAGACACATGTGCACAACTTTGATTCTTTTCTTCTAGAACATCATTTATTGACCTTAACTTTTTCTTTGGAGGCATACTTTCAAGTCAATTATGTACTCTACAAGAAAACATATAGGTAAGAATGGAAGAACAAACAAACAATATCTTAAAACATATAATCATGAATATAAGTGATACTCCTTTATAAAAGAACTACCTTGTCACACAAATAAATTTTGATCAACATGTATAGGCATATCTATATCAGAACGAACCCATGTCATTTCATGCTCTTCCCCTATACCATCATCTACTTGGTTGATGTTCTCTATGTCATTCTCCTCACCATCTTGATCAATAGGTATGGCATCAATAGGTAAATCATAAGTGTCACGTGGTCTCCAATGACAAGCAACAGACCAATTTTTTTCTTCTACATCAACTGAATAGAAGACTTGATTTGCTTGATCAGGATAAATGAAGGGTTCATCATCAAAACTTGTTCTTGAAGTGTCTACTAATGTGAAACCAAATTCATCAACATAAGAACCTATGCAATCATCCATATCATACCATTTACACTTGAAAAGATACATTGGGGGAATAGAATCATATTGAAGCTCCAGTATGTCAATTAAGACCCCATAAAATATAGTGTCTTGAGTGCCTTTTGTTGAGATTCCACAATTTTGAGTGACACGACTACTATCTACTACTTCAACTTCAAATTTATAGCCATTCACAAAGTATCCTTTATAGGAACGTACTCCAAGAATAGGCCCCCTAGAAAGGCGTCTCACAACATCAGGAATAATTGTTTCTTGTGATAAAGAACGTACCTGATCAAAATATATATGTTATATTATATACCAAAATGTTATAACTATGTTCTTTGAAAATGTTTACTTACATAATTTGAGAACCACATAACAAACTTATTATGTTGTTCCCTTTGTATTTCTGTCTCATTCCAAGATGGATTTTGAAGCCTTATCTCATTACCATGCATCCTAAAAATATTTTTAAGTAGTAAGAATGACAAACAATTATGAAAGAAGAGATTTAATTTATAGAAAAAAGTATATGTGAAGTACTTACAATATGTATGGCTCAATTTCTGATGTATTAAATAATATGAATCTACGAGCTTGATTTAGTTCCTCATATGAGAGAGTAACAAACAAACCAGCACCAATAGGCCCATCAACATACCTTAATGGCTTATTTAAGTTAGATTCCACACTTTCCAAATAATTTTGGCAAAAAATAGTTGCTTCTTGTAAAAGATATCCCTCTGCAATAGATCCCTCTGGTCTACTCCTATTGCGTACAAATTGTTTCAAGGAATAAAGAAATCTCTCAACTGGATACATCCATCTATACTCTACAGAACCTGCAACTCTAGCCTCATATGTAAGATGGACAGTTAGATGGATCATAACGTCAAAAAATGCTGGTGGAAAAATTCTTTCAAGCTTGCAAAGAAAAATTGCCATTGACTTTTCAAGTTTTTCCATCTTTTGACATGTGTTTTTTTTTGCACATAAGGATTTGAAAAATTGACAATATTCTATTAGCACTTTTGCAACTGGTTTTGAAATAGTTCTCCTCAAACATAATGGTAAGAGATGTTGGATCAAGATGTGGTGATCATGGCTTTTCAAACCAACCATCTTTTTTGCTTCAACTTGTACTTTATTTGATATATTTGAAGAGAATCCTTCAGGCAACTTTAAGTCTTTTAGAACTGACAAGAAGACTTCCTTTTCTTTACTTGTCATACTATATGATGAATGGGGCAGTGAAAATTGATTGTTTTGTTTTCTTTTTTTGGGCCATAATGCTTTTCTTATATTCAACTTTTGCATGTCCAAGCATGCATTAATGTTCTCTTTGCTACGACCATCTTTGTGTAACAACCAACTAAGGATGTTTTCACTTACATTCTTCTCAATGTGCATTACATCCAAGTTGTGCCGAATTAATAAAGTAGACCAGTAAGGAAGTTCAAAGAAAACACTCTTCTTTTTCCAACCATCGGGTAATTCAGAACTAGGATTATCATAGAACTCCCACATTTTGAGTATATCTGAACCTGAAAAATGTTGTGGTGCACCTTCATTTTCCTCCATTCCATTGAAATTATTTTTATCTACACGCCATGGATGATCTACATCTAGAAACCGACGATGTCTCATGTAGACACATTTTCGGCTATGTGGAAGATAAATAGAACCATGATTAGCAGCGCAATATGGACATGCCTTGTATCCTTTTGTGCTCCAACCTGACAACATACCATATGCAGGAAAATCATTGATTGTCCATAAGAGTGCTACTCTCATATTAAAAAATTCTCCTCTATTTGCATCATATGTCAACACACCATCTAACCATAATGTTTTCAACTCATCAATTAGTGGTTGCAAATATGTATCAATTTTATTTCCAGGAGATTTCGGACCTTCAATAAGAAGAGACAACATAAATAGTGACTGTTTCATCACTAACCAAGGTGGAAGGTTGTAACAAATTAAAATGACAGGCCAAGTACTCCAACTACTTCCCACTGTCATATTGAAAGGACTAAACCCATCACTTGCAAGAGCAAGCCTTATGTTACGAGGATCCAAACTAAATGAGGGATTCTTTAAATCAAAATCTTTCCATGCTAATGAATCTCTTGGATGATTCATCTCATCATTTTCACTATTTGAGAAAGTGTGGTGGCCAATCATAAGTGGGGCTAACTTTTTTGACATAAAAAGCCTCTTCAATCGTGGTGTTAAAGGAAAGTAACGAAGTAATTTTACAGGTACTTTCTGCAATCTCCACACCCTATTCTTTCTTCTACATTTTTTCCATCTAGATAGACCACAAATGGGGCATGCATTCAATTTTGCATGCTCACCACGAAATAGGACACAATCATTTCGACAAGCATGAATTCTTTCATAGTCCAACCCTAAAGAAGACATTATCTTTTGGCATTCATACCAACTACTTGGTAAAGTGTTATCTTTCAGAAGAAAGTCATTTAGCATCATAAAAAGGGTTGATAGTGCAATATTGGTCAACTTGTGTCTACATTTGTATTCAAACACCCGAATAATGCAAGACAATTTTGTATATTTCAAGCATCCATGATATAGAGGTTGGCTAGCATCATCTATAAGTTTTTGAAATTGATGTATGTCTTCATCAAGATTTTCATTCGAAGTATTTTGTGCATGATCAGAATCTACATACTCAGATTGTCCCATTGCATCAAATATGAGCCCATCCATATCATCTCTATTTTCAGTTTGTTGAGCACTTCTACATTTAGTTATCTCTCCATGTCTTGTCCAAGTTGTATAATCTTGTAGAAATCCATTCATTATGATATGACTTTTTATGGTATATTTGTCCCCGAAACATTTGTTCTCACACTTTTTACATGGACATCTGACTTCTTTTTTAAAGTCTTTTTCAAATGCAAATTTTAGAAAATCATTCACCCCTTCCTGAAATATATGATCTCGACATCTATCATAACCAGTCTTTCCACGAGAAATCCAACTTTTATCATTTATGAATTCCTCCATCTGAAAATTCCTAATAAAAAGACAACAACAATGTGACTTAAATTCAAAATTTAAGTTGTATAATGTAATATTTTTACTTATTTATACATCACTAATACTATTAGTCAACCTGTCAACTTATTTTGATCATTCTGATTGTATGCTACTCTTTGTTATTGTATTACGTAGCCGACTAAAATAATTAATCATCAAACATTAGGAATTCATTTGATCAATTTCATAAACAATGATACACATAATATAATTAAAGAGAGACTCACAAGTGATAAAATCAAGAAGCATAAAAAAGCTACAGCAGTAAAGTTCTTTTAGGAGCCGTTTGGCTGCCAACAATGCAAATCTTGGTATTTATATGCAAAATATAAGTTGATCTAGATGGTTAGTATTTGTTGTAACAAATAGACAAACTATAGAAGCACACCATGCGTGGAGTTGCTGTGGGTGTAGGATTATCTATTTTTGCACTATCAGTTACTACACGAACAACTCAATTTCTCTGCTCAAGCCTCACTAGTTTGAAAAAGTAAACGTTGTTACTGTGTAAAAATACTAGTATTTCAAGCGCTACTAGTTGAATTGTCTAGGGGTGAGTAAAGAATGGTCCAGACCGCAAAACCGGACCGGACTACTCAATTTGGTCCGGTCCGGTCCGGTCCATTTTGAGTTTGGTCTGGTCCGCGGTCCGGGAATTTTGATAAGTTCAGTCTTCGGTCCAGCTGGTCCGGTTCGGACCGCAGAGTGACTTTTATATAAAATTCATATATATTTGAAGGTGTATTCTATAATAATTATAAATAACGTACATATATAAGCACTACTAGTATAAATATTTGATACTAAAGTAAAATAATTGTTAGAAATGACTAAGATTATCAACTTTGTACAATTAAATAAGTTGTAAAACATGTAAAAAAGGCTGATTATGGTCCAAACGGTCCGGTCCGGTCTTAGTACAAAACGGACCGGTCCCGGTCTGGTCTTACCTCGAAACGGTCCGATCTGCGGTCCATATATTGTTGAAATTCGGTCCGCGGTCTGATCCGGTTCGGTCCGATTTTGGACCGATGCGCATCCCTAGAATTGTCCCTTATAGTAATCAAATTGGACCTTACAAGCATTGCAAATGTTGTTCTGGATGAGATTTTAACAGGAAAAACGTATTGTTAATGTTAACAAGACGTGAAAATCATTTTATTTCAAGAATCGAAAGACATTTAACAACAAAGTTGCTCTTTTTATTAAAGAAAACGAACAGCTGCATTTTTACATTTTGATTGAGCTTGGAAATCACATTATAAATACTGGAGAATGGGGACACGAGAACAGTAGATAAATACAAATCATCTGATAAGCTTTAAGATTGGACAAATCTCTTACCTGTGAGCTCGTGCGATTGATGGTTGCAAACAATGGTACAATGTTCTTTGTTGCAACCTACAACGTTCTTTGCTGCAACTTACTGGAGGCTTCTCCTTCGTCTGTCTCCTAGCTAGCAGCAACCACCGTTAAACCTCCACGGCGGCGAACAACCTTTAGGAATGATGTACACCTTGTTGATGAGAGGTCTGAGGAGGAGTCGGGAGTAGTAGTCGTAGGACCTCCACGACAGGAAAATAAATCCGCAGGTTTCACGACGACCTAGTGCACATGCTGTCGGTTGCAATACATAGCGGAAAGAAATCGGCATTTGCGGCGGCCATGAGTCGATTAAATGAGAGAGGGGTTCTAGGTATTAACCCGGAAGGACTTTTACCCCTTCTAAAATATAACCACAACCGTTGATTTTACAGGAGAATCCAGAGCCGTTGATTCTCTTTTTCATGGGGCCCATAGCTGGTTGCGGGATGTAATTTTTGTCATTTGGCGTCTATGACATCCTTCTGTGATGCGCAGTATCGTAACGAAGTATGTGCCACGGCCATGACCGTAAGACTTTACCGGCACCAGCCCGTCACGGAAAATTGACTTTCTAGTAGTGGCAGTAGGATGACATTGCTGCAAAGTGTGACCTTCCTCGCCGCATTTAGTACATGCGAAAGGAAATCCTTCATACTCGATTTTGTATTCAAGCCCATTGATCAACATACAAGAAATTAGATCTTCAGACGTGTCAATTTCTATTGCTAGTCTCGCAAACTTGCTCCGTGTGCTCTGGACAATGTGTTCGTCAATTTTGACCAGCCTGTCCAGCGCCTGTCTGATGCACTCAAACATGGTGTGGACGTATAGATGAAGAAGGAGATTGAGAACACGTACCCAACACACTATTTTACGCGGGAGTTCGAGCAATGGGACAAAAGATGGGTACCAATCCCATACAACTGGCCCCCCAGTCATAGCCATCTCATAGTCTCGTCTGTCGGAAAGATGTATGACAAAGTGATTCAGGTCCAGTTCGTATATATGGTATTTGCCAATCAAACTCCACATAGCTCTCAACCGATCCCACAATGTCATGTAACCGATTTGAGTGCCCATAGCTTTCACAATGACTGCATATTGCCAAGGTGCAAATGAGGAAAGCTTCCTCCATGGGATCTACGATAATTTCAGGCTTTTCTCCATCTGTGCTTAGGCTAACTGCCTCCGGGTTTAAGTTATCCTCGAACAGTTTGTTAAGAAACATATCTGTGGAACTCTTATCAGCAACCCGATTTAGGGATCTCATGTTACCGGTACTCTGTCAGCTACAACTCCGGCAAGGTGCTGTTACTCTACCGACGTGCGCTCATGCTCCAATTAATGATTGGAATTATCTAAAGCAAATAGAATTATCTAATGTAAATAATCCTAACAGCAACTAATTATCCAACATACTCCAAACATTGTGCGTGGAGTGCTCCTCCGTCTCCTGTGTTTTCCGGTTTTGGCCGTGTATGAGTGGGAATTGTTCCTGAAAGAACGTGCCGTTCCCGTTGTTGGATGTTTCATCGTGGCAGCCGGTTTCGTTCTCTGCAGTTTATCCTAACTCCTTGTCTGCTCCGATGGACAAGCCTCGCATCCCAGCAATTGAAGTTTGATTCCTACCTGTGGGATATAGATCTTCTTAATTCCCGAATCCGCACTGGCCTTCTCCCTTCGTGCACTACTGGAAAAGGGGGCACTTTGGACGGGTCAATGGACTTATATCGGACGGCTGGACAAGCTTAACGGACAGGTCCGTATATTAAGCACCTCCCCCAGTCCGCCTATTCCTATCTCCGCTCTCCCCTTAATTCGCTCTGCCCAAATATATATATATATATATATATATATATATATATATATATATATATATATATATATATATATATATATATATATATATATATATATATATATATATATATATCTCACGTGTCCCCACCCCGCACTCCCTTTTTCCGTTCCCATCTAACCCGAAATCCCTATTCCTAGCCGCGACCCCCGCCTCCCTTCTCCAATGTCGAGAAATTTTTGACTGTTCGTGTTTCTGGCGTGAAAAATTGGCGCTCCTCACCCCCCTTCCTCTGTTCCAATCCTAGACGGTTCTAATTCTCTTTCAATCCGACTCTCCCCTTGCTCATAGCCCGAGCAGGTGCGACGCTTACACTAAGTGCATGGCTGATCTTTACCCCTACCGTATACAGCTCCCTGGAATCGTTGCTACAACACCATCTCAGCAGCAGCTCCGGCGGAGAACATCTACGGCGGAGGCTTAATCAACCCCTTCATATGGTCGGCTCACCTCCACCTCGTTCATCTACGCCTGGTTGATGGACAACTCCGACGGAAACTCGATCAACCCCTTCATATGGCCGGCTCACCTCCACCTCATTCATGATGGGAAGGCACCGAAGTGTAGTACTCCCAGGTAGTGCCTGTGTGATTTCTACACAATATGCCAATTTTTACTGAATGAGGAATAAGGTACCTGTTTATCTCTTAGTTGCTACATATACAATATGTCTGATCTATTTGAAGTTATGCCTTCCAACTGTCCTAATTTTTTTTCTTCTTCCAAAGACTAGCTAATCAGTTCCATGCTTCTTGGGTTTATCTAATTGTCTCTTGTTATCCTTTTAATTTTTTGCCTTCTTTGCCATAGAAGAACATTGCATATTTCTTCTCGCAAGTTTCTTGGATCATTCAAACATTTGGTTTTCCTTTGTTTTCTTTATAAAATCCATTGGTGGCTCGAAGAAGCTATGAATAGACATACATTCAAGCCATCATATCTTCAGTTGGTGCTCGTACTACTATTGCTTGGTATCCAGATTGCACTCATGTGATTGTTGAAGAATCGTTTACAATTATAAATGATTTAGTCTATGCAATTGCAGTAGAGAAAGTGATTATTATTTCAATTCGGTTCACAATATGTATTATATATTCCTGTGGATCTAAAGAGGAAGTTAACCCACATTTTAATATTACACGAGTCAGTTCTATGTATATGTCTAATCAAAATATTAGATTACATATGTAACTGATATTAGCATGTGAATTTGCCTACTCCTCACTAGGAAATTGCCACTAGCCTATCCTTAAGTGAACTAGCCCATGCCACCACTTTCTCCCTCACAAAATTGACTTAGTGTTTTCTCATAGACATCCTATCTCCTATCTCTAATATGTGAAGTAGGATAACTGGAATAAGTGGTTCATTCCTGGAATGTGCTTATACATTGCAAAAAAATCTTAGGGCTGAACTAGCTTGAATAAGATATCTATGATGATATTTGATTGTGGTATCTTTTTTACTAGACTAAATTTGTAAACTTCAAATGAATAGGTAATATGCATTTGACATTACATTTTCATCATGTCTAGTTGTTCAAACTAAAGCCTTCATGAATTTCACACTATTTTAAGTTAAACATTGTTTGTATATTTGTGCTACCCTCAAAACATGTGATTGTTCATGCTTTTCTTTTCCACCTCGATGATTCTAATGTTTTTTTACATAAAGTTTAAAACCACATCCAAAGAAATAGGCAGAATTATGCTAATTTTGATTTGAGAAGAATGGTTATGTAAGGAGTGAGACCCGAAAGGGGGATCCACTCAAATGATATAATAAAAGAGCCATGTAATAACAAAGCAGTGGAAACAAAACTATTACAAAGTTACAATGGGTATCATTATACAATTTCTCATCACCATAAAAGGCGATGCTACAAAGACTTGAACTAACTACAAATGAGCCCAGCAGCAGAGAGTAACCTAGCTATTCCAAGCTATCCTTAAGTTCATGTCGTGTTAGTGATCTTTTTGAGCTCTTGTCTTCCAATGTACCTAAACATGGGTGGAAGGGAACATCACCCAGAACATAGGAAACAACAAAGAGATCAGCAAAGGCTGAGTATGTACATATATAAAATATTTTGGGCATTATTTAGGGTTAAAAGTGCAAAAAGAAAGATGTTCCCACAAGAAAAGGGGGCTAATTGCAATTAGGTATATTCAAGAGGAAAGTAACAAAAGAAATGAAGCAAAAGAAATTAGGCATATTAAATTCAGATTACAAGCATGATAATAAAAGAGTGTCTTGCCATAACAATCATCCACAGATTCACATTAAAACAATAAATATTTGCATGCATAACAATGTAGACTAAATATACCTAAAACAGGGCCATAACACCATAGGATCATGGCCTAAAAATAAACAAGGGTGGAAACGCACACCCCGGGCGGAATACGCACGCCCTATATAAATATGGTTGTACATAAGTACCGCTATTCTAGATATTCTAGTCAAACATGTAGCATGCATAAAATAGAGTGGCAAGACTATCATTTTAGTCAATTTCAAATAAAAGACAACAAGGCAGGAGGGGTCCAAAGACCCATATGAGCATAGCAATATAAATATCACAGAAACAAAAGGAATTCGTATTAGGAGCAATAAATGTCCAAGTATTTGGATTTTAAAAGGATTTACAATTCAAGAGATGCCTCATTGATATATGGATTTCAGTCATTTAATGCCCAAAATAAAAATAGAGAGTGTACATACCTGATCACCATAGTTAATGGTTAATTCCAACAATATACTTGGTCCATAAGGTCAAGATTTCATCCTAGAAACACATTTGGTGTGTTAGTCAGTTAAAGTGAGCATGTTTATACATTTCTATTATATATTTCCATATTATTCTCATCCTAGTCCAGATTACTTAGTGGCATATTAAGTTTGTTAATATTATTAAGTAGATACATGATTCGATATCAATTTTTGTTCTGATATCCATCTTGAGGTACATAATTCTAGGCATGTCAAAGTTATAAATATGTTTTGACACTTTGTTCCTCAAAATAAGGTCTTGGAATGTTACTCCCCCTATGATTCATTATTATGCCTTGTATCATATTTAACCAAATATTAGTGTGTATAAACATTGTATTATTTAATTCTTGAATGGGTCCTAAATACAAGTATATATAACAAATCATTATCATTCAGTACCACTAATACGTTATCATATATACCCTATCAAGATACCAATATATCTAATAGATTGTCTAACATGATTCATGTATTTGAACATGTTGTACATCATACATTGTATTTATCAATTAATTCCATACCACATATATAATGTTACAATCTAGTTAGGATGATAATTAATAACTGAAATTCAAGAAGGGAACAACCAACTTACTGAAGTCACATTTGAGTGGGCCTTCGATGGCTTCAAACGATGTCCAGACCACAAAGCATGAGTTGTATCCGTTCTTTGATTACATGGAGTTTTAGAAGGTGTCCATGCATCGAGTTGGG
Organism: Alisma plantago-aquatica; assembly: GCA_963693085.1. Classification (NCBI taxonomy): domain Eukaryota; kingdom Viridiplantae; phylum Streptophyta; class Magnoliopsida; order Alismatales; family Alismataceae; genus Alisma; species Alisma plantago-aquatica. The sequence goes on from OY856409.1 coordinate 1,182,482,727, forward strand.
TTGTCATGCCTCGATATGAAGTCAAATCCACATAAGTGAGGGATCCGTAGCTATCTCCTTGGATGTAATAGACTTTGACATAGACAACAAGTCTGCACGAGCAAGTTTTGATATCACTTGGGCCCCTATGAACATGGGTGGTAATGGATACAATGGTGGAGTGGTATAGGTAGGAACCAATGACTGACCTACACAGTAACTTGATCATTTGGAGGAGTCAAGCTGTGAGTGTGGTGAATTTGGAGGCGCTGGGTATGGGGCAATGCCAGGATGCACGAAGGCAGACATAGGAAATTCAATTGCAGGTTTTGTCGGCGGCGGCCTGAGTTGGGGATGACGAGATGGTGAGTCTACAATCTCTGTTGGCCGCAGAAGTGTGGATGGCAGCGTGTACGTCGACGACAGAGGGGGCTACTGATGGCGACGGTCCAGGAGCGGGAGGCCGCAGGCTGCTGTGGATGCGGGCATGAGGATGACTTGCAGGTGGCGTGGTGTTGTAGGTTTATAATGCAGCTACAGATCAAGCTTGAGGCATCGTTGCTCGTGGAGGCAACACTAGATCCTTGCGAAGGTAGGTGGCAACGACTGGAATTGGAGGAGAAGGGGTAAAGAAGAGAAGGCAGTGATGTTGCCTGGTGAATCCGTGCTCTGCCTGGCGCTGCATTTCCATCAAGAGCTGGGCAAAGATGAAGATGTGGTGGCTAGGCATCCGTCCGCTTCCAGAAGAGAGAGGAAGAAGAGGAGGATAAGAAAGGGAGCTAGTCAGAGGTATGGAGATGCTCAACAATGCCTGATGGTGCTCAACGCTGCCCGACGTTGCTTGATGTCGTCGGTGCAGGTGGAGGAGGCAGTGGTGTCTAACACACACCGGATCAGTCATCAGTACCGTCAATAGGCAACCATGCCCCTTGCAGTGATGATGGCGGGTGAAGGAAGAAGGGAGTGGGTGACGGGGCCTAGGGTGGTGACGGTGGAAGATGGATGGGAAAGGGCAGAGAAAGTGAGGCACACTGAGGAGCTCGGTGTCGTCTGTGAGGCAACTGGAAAGACCTGGGCATTGGGTGGACTGTAGCAACATGATGAAGACAATGTGTAGAGGATGGTCACTGGATCTGCAGGTCTTCTGCCTAGTTTGTAGGGCGTCGGGAAGACAGGGTGGTTGAGGAGGCTGGGTGACGAAGAGTGGTGTTATTCTGTGGTACTTCCTAGCAGAGGCGGTAGTGGCCGCAATTGGTCTGCCCAACCGCAGGGTGGCTAGGGCGCGCAACAAAGCTCTAGGTATGGAGGATGTGAACTGCCATATCCATGGGTAGCGGCACACAGAGGGATGAGGAAAAGAATGAGAGGAGGGAACAACGTCGTTGGTTGCAAAGAGGGGTCATGAGTTGAGGAAGAGAAGAGAGAAGATGGATCCGTTGTTTGCGGCGTCCGTTGTGAAGAGGAAGGGGTCGCGGAGGACTAAGCCGTGTGACCAGGTTTTTGGGGGAGAAGAAGAAGTGGCGGCGGGGAAGAACCCTGGCCACAGAAGTTGCGATCCGCAGGGCCTAGGTGCATTGACCGCATCAAAAGGGGGGTGCGGGTCTCATAGACAAAGAAGGATGGTGGCCTATTAATGTAATTATATGAATACAAGGGTGTATACTAAGTTAGAATTTCAAACTAGTAAATGGTTGGGCAATTGAAGTCCAATTGATACCAAAATTGATAAGTAGACAAAATAACATTTGAGAAATCCAATGGTGCCATCAATTTCACATTTTGAAGATGTTTAATCCAAAGAATATATTACTCGTATACCATACATACATTTAATGTATTTACTCAATTTAACACTTATTACACTTTAATTTGATTCATTTCATCTTATACCCCTAAGAATATTTTAGGATGTCAAATTAGAGTAAATCATGGTATTTGGTATATGTGTTCCTTAAGTTTTGTTATTGAATGTATTATGATTATTACCTTGCATACCAATTACTAAGGGTATTTTTATATTCATGACACTAATTATTCTTAATGTGCTTTGTATGTGGGAAATATATGGTATGATAACATAATGGAATAGGTCCTTAGAAGAAGGGAGATTTGATATATATGTTTGGATTCGAGTATGTTACAACACTCTACCCCTTAAAAGGGATTTCGTCCCCGAAATCGATCCACTTGTGGTAAGGTGAACTGAGTTATAAACTTAACCAAGCTATAAATTTCTAGTATACAAAATGTAGGGGTTCATATCACACTATTCATGTCACACTTATGTTCTATTCTTAAGGTGAAGCCATATGACTCCCTGTATCATGCATCCATAAATCTTCTTATGCTATATGTGGGTCTATAAAAGTTACAACAAGACATGGGATTATGTCAACCAATTTCTATCCATCATGGCTTCCTGCAATGTTATCATTTTTTTTATCATGGTCGTCATAATAATAATAATAATAATAATCATCATCATCATCATCGTCATCATCATCATCATCATCTAGAGGGGCAAAAAGGATGAACTGTGGTCTTATGTATCCAAGGCTTCTTCGTACTCTCTACACAACACTTAGTCCTAGGGTTTCATGTCCATCATTCCAGTCAAGTACTTCTTCATTCAAAGGGTTACTCTACAAATCAAACTTCCTGGTGGCAAAGACTTGGTTCTAAAACCTTCGATAAAATAAGAATACTTTACCTTTATACATATAAATTAATAATGAAAATAAGTTTGATGGAAAGAAAAAGAAAAAAAAAATCTTACGATGAAAACTCCAAAATTGGCGCCAAAATCAATTCGAGAACCACCACTTATCCACCAGATTATACCTATGGTATTGTTCTATCATCATTGCATTCTACAAAAAAGGGGTCTACTCCTTCTATCACCTAAATTGGAATATGTCTAAATCTCTAATTCGAAGGCATACGAGGGTTACAACTTCTTATTACACACAATCAACATCTATCAAATCCTAATAAGGAACAATAACTACCACTCCCCTTATCACCCTTAATCACAATTCACATTGCACCAACTCAAGACAAGATTATTCAACATTATAGGGAGAGATTTAGGGGTTGCATATCACTATCTGGTTTACATCCATAATTCTTCACATATAAAGGTACCCTACATACTCAAGCTACTCATATTAATCACCACATTGAACAAGTATACTACTGAAGATGTGAAGGGTAAATACTATGGATATCTACCAAAACTAATAGCTTTCCACAACTAGTTCTCATGTATGAGGCATAACAAGCTCAATGAGATGGTATTCAACTCTTAGATGAATTTAGGTAGAGTTATGTGGACATACTCCACGTGAAGGTAAGGCATGCCTAACTATAATATAGATAACTAATTCAATCACCTAGCATCAAGGGAATCATCACCATTCATCAACTTATTTCAAAGTTCTATGTTTATCCTCCATACGTGGTCAGCCCTCCTTGTAGTCATATATGAGGCATCATAGAGAAACAACAAAGGAAAGGGCCCAAATGGTAATTAGGTTGATCTTAAGAGTGTTCAAGACAACCTATATTTTAGTTGTAAACTATCCTCCCATAAGGTTGGGAAAAAGAATCTAATGACCACATTTATAACCCCTTCGTAGGGTAATTATGCACTCCATAAAGGATGTAGGACTAACTAGGTTCCCCAAAAATTGAGTCTCGACCACACATGGTTTGGGGAATGGAAATCACTAAATTAGATAGTGATTGAAGCCCTTTTTGGTATTCCACTACTTAAGATTAGGTATGTGAACTATATATAAAGGGTCACCTACGTACCTAATGAAGGAACAATATAGGATAACTTGAAATAGTCAAGTTACCGACTGCTTTGGCTCTGATACCATTTTGTAAGGAGTGAGACCCGAAAGGGGGATCCACTCAAATGATATAATACAAGAGCCATGTAATAACAAAGCAGCGGAAACAAACTATTACAAAGTTACAATGGGTATCATTATACAATTTCTCATCACCATAAAAGGCGATGTTACAAAGACTTGAACTAACTACAAATGAGCCCAGCAGCAGAGAGTAACCTAGCTATTCCAAGCTATCCTTAAGTTCATGTCGTGTTAGTGATCTTTTTGAGCTCTTGTCTTCCAATGTACCTAAACCTGGGTGGAAGGGAACATCACCCAGAACATAGGAAACAACAAAGAGATCAGCAAAGGCTGAGTATGTACATATATAAAACACTTTATGCATTATTTAGGGTTAAAAGTGCAAAAAGAAAGATGTTCCCACAAGAAAAGGGGGCTAATTGCAATTAGGTATATTCAAGAGGAAAGTAACAAAAGAAATGAAGCAAAAGAAATGAGGCATATTAAATTCAGATTACAAGCATGATAATAAAAGAGTGTCTTGCCATAACAATCATCCACAGATTCACATTAAAACAATAAATATTTGCATGCATAACAATGTAGACTAAATATACCTAAAACAGGGCCATAACACCATAGTATCATGGCCTAAAAATAAACAAGGGTGGAAACGCACACCCCGGGCGGAATACGCACGCCCTATATAAATATGGTTGTACATAAGTACCGCTATTCTAGATATTCTAGTCAAACATGTAGCATGCATAAAATAGAGTGGCAAGACTATCATTTTAGTCAATTTCAAATAAAAGACAACAAGGCAGGAGGGGTCCAAAGACCCATATGAGCATAGCAATATAAATATCACAGAAACAAAAGGAATTCGTATTAGGAGCAATAAATGTCCAAGTATTTGGATTTTAAAAGGATTTACAATTCAAGAGATGCCTCATTAAAAGATATATGGATTTCAGTCATTTAATGCCCAAAATAAAAATAGAGAGTGTACATACCTGATCACCATAGTTAATGGTTAATTCCAACAATATACTTGGTCCATAAGGTCAAGATTTCATCCTAGAAACACATTTGGTGTGTTAGTCAGTTAAAGTGAGCATGTTTATACATTTCTATTATATATTTCCATATTATTCTCATCCTAGTCCAGATTACTTAGTGGCATATTAAGTTTGTTAATATTATTAAGTAGATACATGATTCGATATCAATTTTTGTTCTGATATCCATCTTGAGGTACATAATTCTAGGCATGTCAAAGTTATAAATATGTTTTGACACTTTGTTCCTCAAAATAAGGTCTTGGAATGTTACTCCCCCTATGATTCATTATTATGCCTTGTATCATATTTAACCAAATATTAGTGTGTATAAACATTGTAATATTTAATTCTTGAATGGGTCCTAAATACAAGTATATATAACAAATCATTATCATTCAGTACCACTAATACGTTATCATATATACCCTATCAAGATACCAATATATCTAATAGATTGTCTAACATGATTCATGTATTTGAACATGTTGTACATCATACATTGTAGTTATCAATTAATTCCATACCACATATATAATGTTACAATCTAGTTAGGATGATAATTAATAACTGAAATTCAAGAAGGGAACAACCAACTTACTGAAGTCACATTTGAGTGGGCCTTCGATGGCTTCAAACGATGTCCAGACCACAAAGCATGAGTTGTATCCGTTCTTTGATTACATGGAGTTTTAGAAGGTGTCCATGCATCGAGTTGGGTTGTCATGCCTCGATATGAAGTCAAATCCACATAAGTGAGGGATCCGTAGCTATCTCCTTGGCTGTAATAGACTTTGACATAGACAACAAGTCTGCACGAGCAAGTTTTGATATCACTTGGGCCCCTGTGAACATGGGTGGTAATGGATACAATGGTGGAGTGGTATAGGTAGGAACCAATGACTGACCTACACAGTAACTTGATCATTTGGAGGAGTCAAGATGTGAGTGTGGTGAATTTGGAGGCGCTGGGTATGGGGCAATGCCAGGATGCACGAAGGCAGACATAGGAAATTCATTTGCAGGTTTTGTCGGCAGCGGCCTGAGTTGGGGATGACGAGATGGTGAGTCTACAGTCTCTGTTGGCCGCAGAAGTGTGGATGGCAGCGTGTACGTCGACGACAGAGGGGGCTACTGATGGCGACGGTCCAGGCGCGGGAGGCCACAGGCTGCTGTGGATGCGGGCATGAGGATGACTTGCAGGTGGCGTGGTGTTGTAGGTTTATAATGCAGCTGCAGATCAAGCTTGAGGCATCGTTGCTCGTGGAGGCAACACTAGATCCTTGCGAAGGTAGGTGGCAACGACTGGAATTGGAGGAGAAGGGGTAAAGAAGAGAAGGCGGTGATGTTGCCTGGTGAATCCGTGCTGTGTCTGGCGCTGCATTTCCATCAAGAGCTGGGCAAAGATGAAGATGTGGTGGCTAGGCATCCGTCCGCTTCCAGAAGAGAGAGGAAGAAGAGGAGGATAAGAAAGGGAGCTAGTCAGAGGTATGGAGATGCTCAACAATGCCTGATGGTGCTCAACGCTGCCCGCCGTTGCTTGATGTCGTCGGCGCAGGTGGAGGAGGCAGTGGTGTCTAACACACACCGGATAAGTCATCAGTACCGTCAATAGGCAACCACGCCCCTTGCAGTGATGATGGCGGGTGAAGGAAGAAGGGAGTGGGTGACGGGGCCTAGGGTGGTGACGGTGGAAGATGGATGGGAAAGGGTAGAGAAAGTGAGGCACACTGAGGAGCTCGGTGTCGTCTATGAGGCAATTGGAAAGACCTGGGCATTGGGTGGACTGTAGCAACATGATGAAGACAATGTGTAGAGGATGGTCACTGGATCTGTAGGTCTTCTGCCTAGTTTGTAGGGTGTCGGGAAGAGGGATGACAGGGTGGTTGAGGAGGCTGGGTGACGAAGAGTGGTGTTATTCCGTGATACTTCCTAGCAGAGGTGGCAGTGGCCGCAATTGGTCTGCCCAACCGCAGGGTGGCTAAGGCGCGCAACAAAGCTCTAGGTATGGAGGATGTGAACTGCCATATCCATGGGTAGCGGCACACAGAGGGATGAGGAAAAGAATGAGAGGAGGGAACAACGTCGTTGGTTGCAAAGAGGGGTCATGAGTTGAGGAAGAGAAGAGAGAAGATGGATCCGCTGTTTGCGGCATCTGTTGTGAAGAGGAAGGGGTCGCGGAGGACTAAGCCGTGTGACCAGGTTTTTGGGGGAGAAGAAGAAGTGGCGGCGGGGAAGAACCCTGGCCACAGAAGTTGCGATCCGCAGGGCCTAGGTGCATTGACCGCATCAAAAGGGGGGTGCGGGTCTCATAGACAAAGAAGGACGGTGGCCTATTAATGTAATTATATGAATACAAGGGTGTATACTAAGTTAGAATTTCAAACTAGTAAATGGTTGGGCAATTGAAGTCCAATTGATACCAAAATTGATAAGTAGACCAAATAACATTTGAGAAATCCAATGGTGCCATCAATTTCACATTTTGAAGATGTTTAATCCAAAGATTTCATTACTCGTATACCATACATAAATTTAATGTATTTACTCAGTTTAACACTTATTACACTTTAATTTGATTCATTTCATCTTATACCCCTAAGAATATTTTAGGATGTCAAATTAGAGTAAATCATGGTATTTGGTATATGTGTTCCTTAAGTTTTGTTATTGAATGTATTATGATTATTTTACCTTGCATACCAATTACTAAGGGTATTTTTATATTCATGACATTAATTATTCTTAATGTGCTTTGTATGTGGGAAATATATGGTATGATAACATAATGGAATAGGTCCTTAGAAGAAGGGATATTTGATATATATGTTTGGATTCGAGTATGTTACAGGTTATAACTCCGTGTGTGCTGCAGACAATTTCAACATTTGTAGTTTTAGATAGAGCTTTATTTTCCATCATATTCATCTCCCCCTTCCATATCATTTTCCTCTCCTTTCCCCCACTCTCCATTATAGAATTCAACATGTAGGTAGTTACTTATTGTAGGAAACACAAAAAATCATTTTCGATTCATGAACTGTCTTTTTGACTGATACATTTGAAAACCATCACTAAACATAGAGAAGAAAAACCCAGTAAGAGGAAATATATATGGATAGGTTTCTTGTTATTGATAAAAAATATGTACTTCAAGTTAGTTATGCTCTTACCCAAGCAAAAATGGCTATAGGTTTGTTGCCGACATGTTAATATGCTAATATTTAGGCTAGATTTTGTAAAGTATATTTATTTTGATTTTTTTTCGTTCAAGTATTTAGTTTTCTTGTTATTGTAGCAATATAACCCTTGCCACTATGTTGGTAGTCCATTTTTCTTTCTATCTTTCAGTTAGCATACAAAAATTAATTATAGTAAATAATAAGCCATCTTCTCTTTTATTTCCCTAAATTGTCTCAAGACTTAATTTTTAATTATTATGACTTGTAGCTTGCTTGTGCTATATGGACACTTAATCCCAATGACCTTTTCCACCATGTAAATTATGCTATGACCATCCTAACAATCTTGGTTTTTACATTCTTTACATCAAAATTAGTTTTCAATTTCTCAATGGCCTCTCCTAGCAAAGGAAAAGGTCATGTCATTATCTTTTTCAGTGAGCTCATGCGACAATGTCTAGCATTCTTATGCCAACATTCCAGTCCTACAATAGATACGCCTATGAGCATATATGGCAATGTCTAGCATCTTATTGAGAATGAGAAGTGAGTGTCTTCACATCAAGGAGTCTATGCCTCATCATTCTTCCTAGTTCTCTTCCTGGATCTTGTCCCCATGTTTGTGTTAGAGGGCTATTGCCTCCACGGTCAAGAAGAGGATCCACCACCATCCCTCTCTTTTCTCTCTCTTCCCCTCTTCATGCTGCCATTGTTGGTCAAGGGTGCTATCATCAATGCATGTCTTGTGTCGTTAGCCCAAGAGAGAAGAACCGTCATCACCACTACAAGTACTTGTGACCACATAGCACCATAGGGGCCCTTCTTCATTACGCACTAGGGCAAAGCCTCAATTGTCCTTTCCCTAGTCATCTTTGTCTTCCTCCTTTTGTCTAGTTGTAAAAGTGGTGGATGTGACTGTAACACCCCACTTGTATTGTTATTCACATCAGAGTGTGGAATCATAAATCACATTACTTTCCAAGGGGGGTATCACAAGCATGATATTCATTTGCAAAATAGATTTTAAATAAACCATCACAAGGAAACATTTACAATTCTCATTCTCAAATCCTTAACAAGGTTCATATATACATAATTCTAAAAAAAGGAAAAAGGATCTATAACTATAGTTGGCACCCACTGATTTTTTTCTCCTTGATGGTCCTTGAACTAGGTTTTTCTCCTTAGATGGCCTTCTAGCTCCCGAGCTTGCTCCTACCTACGGGCATCACACCCCCAGCCATGCATCAAACAAATGGTAAGTGGATTGAACATGTTATAATATTAAGAAAACTTGAAAACTAAAAATAGGCATTTAACATTGAACATTGAAAAGACATGAAATTTCTTTTCAGTCAGATTCTTTTATCTTACCCTATATAGTGTCCTCGGGTTGCAAAAATGTGTCTCTTCTCTTATGCATCGAAGTGCCTCTTAGGTTACACCGAGGTGTCTCTTCTCTTATGCACTGAAGTGCCTCTTCTCTTATGAAACTTATATAAGTTTTACTTTAACATTTTCTTTCTCTTGAAGATCTTAACTTTACATTAGCCTTTATTTGTAACTTTATCATTAAAATTCATGAAAGTAATACCATACATAACCTACAATTCTATACATCATAGTTTTACTAACTCTAGCAATTGGGAATGATAAATAACATAAACATGACATTCATTGCAAATTCATATATGCATACATAGATCAAACAATTTAACTATGTTCAATTGCATGGACCACTTATCCTTTTCACCAAGAGAGTATCTTCTCTATCTATTAGGTTGAATAAACCCTAACAACTTCATGGGTCAGAAAATCCCCAATAGTCCTCTTCACAAGATATTTCACATCATCAATATATATTATTCATAATATCAAACCCTAGATATATTTCTATAAAACCAAGGTTTGGTGATTTCAAATCAGACACTCAAAACAAGATACTTGGATTCCTCTCAAAAACCATTTCCAAAACATATTTTTTCTCATTTTTCTGAGCACCGAGCGATTTACTATGAGTTTATGAAAATCAACCAATAATAAATTAGAGAAAAGCCACATGGGCGGCCTTTTTATCCATTGGGATTCTGGGCCCAACTGATGTGGGCCAATGAGAGTCAGCCATCTAGGCACGAGACTTGCTCAGGCAGATTAGTGGTCAACCAATCAGCAGACTCGTGAAAACCCCAAAATAGCCATGAGATATTAATTGATTTATTAAAGCTGCGAGGACACTCAAGTCAATCATTGATCAATTTTGTTTTCTAGAGCCATGGCGCTCGAGAGAGCAGATTGGGGATCTAGATGTCGATCAGGATGGATGGTACGTTGATGATTATGAGTTGGAGCCTCCTACAAAATCCCTACACAATGTTGAGGACAAAGAGTCATTGCTCGAATCCAGGGGTGCTGGGACACCAAGCAGCATATGTGCTTCCACAGTCGAGGCCGTTAGAAGCTGAGACCCCTCCAAATAAGTAGAAATAAGGGAAGTGATACACTGATCTTGTGTGTGCGACCAAGACAGAGTCAAGTGAGTTGAAGGCGGAAGATAAAGTCGTGCAACCCAAGCATTCATCGGAGAACCGGAGAAAATAGGGGAAGGGGACCGAAAACCCAAAAAAATTGCTACTATTGGAGAGGTGAGGAACCAGGTCTAGAAAACCATTCCATAGAATCTCCCAAACTCGAACGGTGAAGAACCTAGGCCACAGAGGCCGTGAAGGCCAATGGCGACAAGCGCCAGTGAGGGAGGGAGTCAGCCCTACAGGGTACAATGATCAAGGGCACAACGAGCCAAAACAACGATACAATAAGGATGGAGGTCGAGGGTGCTCACCGTGCTCTTGATTGAGCCGAGGTGGACAGAGGAGGCCATACGAAACTGAAGTTGCCATGGATAACGCTATTCATGGGTGCAGTTGGTTGGTGTGTACCATGGTACACCATGATGGTGCTCCACAAATAGTACATGTTCTTCTAGGCAATCAATGACACAGCTCGAGGTGTTCCACACGCACATCGTAGCAGGCCTAGCCAGCTCCAAGATTGAATCCCCAACCAAGGTCTGGTGCTGGCTCAACTAGCTTTTTGTTTGTGCTCCTCATTGCACTTGACGTGTTTATTTTTTTGTCTAGTGGAACTATGAGTTGTAAGTAACGTAAGAATTGTGTGGATTTATAATGTTCTAATTAAATAATAGCATAGTGATTGGACGTTAGATTGTTAATATTGACTACTTGGATCGTGGGATTAGTTGGCATGACTCTGAGTGTTATTGTTTACAACCCAGATAACCCAGATATATGTTAGACATGTAAATTGGTTTAATGCACTATATTCTTTACTTTGGTTGTTTGCAGATTGGGTTGAACTCTTAGCCCCTATTTGGTCCACGGGATTAGGCGTTGTCATTTTGTGCCACGTCAGCTTAATCTAGTTGGGGTTAGGTTGATTTGGTGTTTGGTTGACAATGGGATAATGACCTCTGTTGTGGGTTCTGTAATCCCAAAACCTGGACTAAGTCAGTCATGCTTTGAGCGGGATTCACAATCTCAGTTTGGTTTACGGTTGTCTTTGTCCTCTCTCTCCTCCTGTGACCCCAGGGCCCTCGTTTGAGAAACCCAACTCTCCTCTTCACCTCTCTCCTCCATTGAAGGAGACGATGGAGTTTCCCAAGCAAATACATCAGAATCAACCCGATCCTCGTCACCATCCTCATGGACGACACACACCAACAGAAATTCGACATTGTCATGCCACTCTACAACTCCTGAAATTCCTGGGGAACCTCACCGCCATCCTACTCCTACAACCCGTAGTGCCCATCGTCTCACTCCTCAGGCAGTGTTCTGAGTCCTCAAAACTAGTCGAGAAGTGCAACGTGCTGTTAGGGGCACTTCTGTGGTTCAATGGAGGGAGAGCGACACTCACGACAGAGATAGGAAGGGTGTTGGCCATTGGTCTGGGTGCTGCTATAGCTATTGAGGGTCACCCTATAGGAGATTCCAGATGTAGACAAAGATACTGGTGAATATTGGTTGCGTAATGGGCGCAAATCTAGGTATCAGTGATCCCAACGTCGATGTGGGGAGTGGAAGCATTGTCGAGAGAAGAGGCAGCTTCCTCCACATGATTGCAATCTACGACGACATCCCTTTCTCCCTGTTTTAGACTGTCGCCGCGATTGTTACTGGTGCGTCTGGGCTTCAGTTTGGGCTCCTTCTCCACGATGCGACCATCAATGCCAGGAGCATAGAGTGGATTTGTGCGTAGCTCTCCAAAGGAAACTCTCCTATTCTTTGGAGGGGGAGTAACCAGGATTTTCACCAATGTCTATTGATCTTCCATCTCGGTAGCAACCCTCTTCCTCACCGCTGCCGACCGAGTCAATCGGTCTAGGCAATTCTCCTTCTGATTCCCCATTGCCTAGTCCCAGAAGCAAGAAGTCATGTAAGGCGTAAGCAGGAGGAGAATCAGGGCGCTTGCCGAGAAAGGAGAAGCGATGATAATAGCAGTTGGGGCTGTTAGCAGTGGTGGCACCGGCGCATCTGCAGGTAGGAAGGGTGGCTCTTATGAAACACCATGTTCTAACTAGCACCCTCATCCGCCTTTCCCTCTTTATTCACTCCTTGTGCTCTAGTTTCCCAATTTGAGGATGTGTGGCGGCTCATACTCTATCTCGGAGCAATCATTCTCTATTCAGCTACTTCTTCAGGCTTGCTGGTCTCGATTATTCCACTTACTTTGCATTTATACATGGAAATTGAAAGTTTCAAAGATGTTAATTTGGTACTATTGCTTGTGTATACTTTGGATTGCAGGCAGCACACCTACTCATCAACATTGATGTTACTAACAAGTTCTCGAAGCCATATGCAGTAGCCACAAACTCAAAACCCCATTTTCTCATACATAGTCTAGTTGTTGATAAGAAGATAACTGCTTAGAATTTCGGCCTATATTTCAATTATTTTATTAGTTACCATTTACTGGATAGAAAATGCACAACTATATACATACATACAACATGAACATGCCAAGCAATACAATTGTAAAGTTTAATTTATTTAAAATAAACATATAAAATGAGCATACTCATCTAATTTTCATTTCACTAAACAACAAATAATATCACCCACATTATGCATGCAATTAAATATTTTTTATAAATTTTAAACTTGCATTGTAGTGACATCACAACTTCACATATTTTGTAATTGTTAAAATAGTTCTATAAGAAAAGGACAGAATAAGCAGATCCTGACTAGGTTTCCAAACAAAATCAGACTAAATCCAGACTGGTATCCAAATTGAATCAGACTGAAACCTGACTCAATCTAGACCAGCAGATCCTGACTAGGTTGCCAAACAAAATCAGACTGAATCCAGACTGGTAGCCAAATAGAATCAGACTAAAACCTGACTCAATCTAGACCAGCTGACTAGAATCAGACTGGGTTGCAAAACAGAATCAGACTGGATCCAGACAACACCAATCCAGATCTATTGACTAACCATGACTAACCCAATCCAGACTACAGAATCCCAATCTCAAACCAAACAGGGGCTTACGGATCGGGTCGGAATTTTGTGGGTCAGATCAATGCGAGTTTATGTTAGTTGTGGATTTTCAAGTTCAGATCATTTGCGACAGCGGTTTGCAGCAATGGCTTATATCGCTGCTCCTTTTGTGGTAGATGATGTTGTTCCAATCCCTCATAGGGGCTAGTACTACTTTTTCTCTCTTGGTAACAGTGATCTCCTGGGAAGCACAAACACTTCCTGAGAGGAGTTGCGGCCGTCCTCGGTACGCATCAGACACGGACACACGGTGGACACGACGTGGAAGTGTCCAATTTTTTTCTCTATTTTTTTTAACGTGGACATGGTTGGGACACAGGCCAGACATGCCTTCCAACCCATTCAACACATTTAAAAAAATATTTACAACAATGCACACACACTACACACCTCCCCCCTCCCCGGCTAAACCCACCTTCCCGATACTCCAAAACCCCCCTCTCCTAGTCTACTACTCTGAGGGTCTGTTTGGTATGTGGTGAATGGAGGGGAGGGGGAGGGAAAAGTATTTTGACTATTTGGTCCACTAAAAACTTCTTGTGGTTGTACCATGCTACGTAAATGCCTTAACAGAAGCACATGCAAAATTAGGTATTATTTAAATAAGAAATAGAGGAAATTTATAATAAAATAAAATACAAGGTAACTAAAATAAATTTATGTGCACAAAAAACTTAGATAAATTTAGATTTCTATGAGGAATTTGAAAATTTTGATATTATTATACAAACATAAAAAGTAAAAAAGTCAATAATTAGTATAATGTAGTGGACTATAACAAGTACTTAGATTTGTAGATGGAATTTTTTTACAAATATGAAGCAAAAACGTCTATAACTATAATGAATATACAAAATAAGGGTAGTCTCATTAGAATATCATGAACATTCTACATCACTAGAAAATATATGATATCTACATTGTTGTTCATGCTCTACTTCCCTTGCTGAAGTAGGCCACTTTTAAATAGGAATTCAGGGTCAAAAGCAGCTGTGGGAGGAGACGAGAAGCTAGCATAAGAAGCAGTTGTACCACACTCATTCTATTGGTGCAATATCTGAAACAAACTCTTCTTTAAAGATAAGGTGCATGGCTGCTCTCCATGTCTACAGTTCATTTCAATGTTAAATGAGCATAAATTATCACTCTTTGAATCTCAACATAGAGTTACAATTGTTGATCTTCTATATATAATTTTTCATAATGCTCAAGTTTATATTGAATTGAACAAGTAGCTCATATGTTAATGTAGATAACATCAATATGCTACATTAGCAAATAGATACCCAGATCTATAGCTGCTGGATCTTATGTTAGTTGCCTATCACCCAAAGTTAATAGTAAAATAAAGATGTTGCATAGTCTACTCCAGCTTCATTTATGCATCTTTTTATATGATTTCTTATTGGTTAAATTGATAACAAAAAGATAATTAAGACCTTCTAGCGTAAATGGTTAGATCTAAGAATCATTTTCCTAGTTGAATTCTATCAAATAATAAGATAGAGCAGCTGTTGTCCATTCTGAAGTAGAAAGATAGGGCCCTTGATATTATAAAGGAGGTAAAGGTACAAGCATATGAATCTCAAATCTCTAATATGAATTCACTTACGTTTTCCACCTAAGATAGTTTCTTATTTTCCTCTCATGTTAAATTAGTGTAGTTGGGTCTTAGTTGATAAGAATACATGGCTATCTTTCTCAGTCTTGAACTTTTGCATTATAAAGGCCCTCTTCATCATCGATACCATTGCAAACACTCTTTGGGATGAATGTACATGATTTCTAGTGACCCTCAGGTGTCATTCTTTCCCATGTAGGCAAGCCTTTGTTCATATTCTGAAGTCCTTTTAGAAGATTTATTTTTCTTCTCAAACTCTACTTCTCTTAGGATTCTCCATGCACTTTTTCCAAAAATATATTTGTTGGCACAAACAATATTAATGAGAAGATTGATCTACATCTACATTGTGGTTAAAAGAAAAGATAATGATATTTTTGTACAACATGTATGATTACAAGGTAACATTAAATATACACTATTGTTGTTTAAAAGATGGTGTTATTTGGCTAAATTAGTGCAACTTAAGCTAGTCTAGGAAAATCCAAATCTATTTTTGAACCAAATTAGGTCCAATTCAGATCTAGATATTGTCGAAACCGTGATGATGGGTTGGGTACTTCGGTTGTATATATCTTTTTGAGTGTGGCTAGAATCTCCTTCACCATGGGTGTAGGACCACACAAAATGGTATGGAGCTTTGGAATACTAGAAGAACATGATAAAATTCATATTGTTTCCTCAAGCCTAGTTAAGGGTTGAATTGTCGTCTTTGAGTAATGGCCTCACGTCTATGTGGTATGAATGAATTGTAGGAAGTACCTTGACTAGGGCTGTTGTGCATATCTCTATCCACTAACGGTAAGTTATTGCCTTGTCAACCCGTTCTTGTGAAATCTTTATTTTGAAGCATGATCTGGTTGGAAGGCTACTTCTTTTCTTGTTCAAGTGATTGGATCATTTGTCTCAAGCAATAAAGGTCTATCATAAAGATGTAAGGGTAAAGGTGGTCTCTCCTTCTTACACCTTTAGTGGCTTGTAAACATTCTCACTTCTTGATGTTCCACATAATCTATACTGTTGGAGCAGTGTCGATGGGCAGGGTACCTTGGTTGTGTAAATATTTTCCAATGTAGCCAGAATCTCAATGATAATGAACATGGACGATAATAGGGGATTCCCCTATTTCACTCTCCTCGACATAGGAAAGAATCCTTCATTATACTCATTCAAAACCACCAATGTCGAGGCTCCAGAAAAGAAAGTTTTCATCAAGTAAGTCACATTCTACATGTAGTGAAATCACTTCAAGATTGCTTCAAAGAATTCCCACTCAATCTTCGTTTGTTGGTTGGGTTTTAGGTGTTGTTTATAGGTTGTGGTAGTGGAACTATCTAGCCTCATAAGATTTTTTTGAAGACGAATCCCCAAGGAAAATTGGTGGGGTGATGTGTCCCATATATCCTAGGCTCTAGATTACAATCCACCTTGGTCTAGAACACATGAGAGGGGTGGTTGAAATAGGAGAATTTCCACTATGACTGAAATCTTACTTTGTTGTTCAATTACAGCTGCTTCCGGCAGCTTAATAAGGTCCCTTTACCTGCTTAAAAATGTGATAATAAGTACAGACTCGGTGCTATTGCTTACCTAGATAAAAATAGTGTTTGAGAGTTCTATACTAATTAATGCAGTAATTCAATAGTCCCTTGATAGATGGTGTCTTTGGTTATCCTCTAGGAAATCATCCTCATGTTCAAATTTATCCAATATGTCTAGGTTGGTATCAACTATTTATTAACCTCTAAGTAATTCTTATTGTATATTCAACACCACAATCCACTGATTGAATTTTTATTTCGATTATTCATTCAGTTGCTTCCAACAGCTTAACAGGGTCCCTTTACATGCTTAGAAATATGATAAACAGCAGGAAGTGGGTATTCATCATGCATGGGAAGAAAGGTACGTGGTTGCAGTAACCCTTACATGCTTGTAAACATGATAACCAACAATATGATGTTCATTTTCAGCTGCTTCAGTATGTTAATAGGATTTCAGGAACTATTGCTGGGAATGCTAACTCATCAGTATTGGTAAGAAAGGTATGTCGTTTTCTGCAGTTTAGGATCTTTATTTGAATTTTGGATATATATTGTTAAATGGTTTGAATTTAAGTGAAGTCAATACTCATGAGATATAAAAGTTTTTCTCTCATCTGTCATAATTCAATGACCCTGTATCGATATATCAGTTGGTGTTATTATTAGTAAATTCTAATATAAGATAAATATGTGATTTTGTTAGGACAGCTAAAATGAGTGGATGCCTTCTGCTGAAGAACCTTATACTGGTGAGCTATGATGCACATGAACAACTACGACAGACATGCACAACAACGATACTGAAACAAAATCATTTTCTACTGTGCAGTTCTACGAAAGCTTTGGTTGTTATCTGGAATTTCTTAGAAATATGCTATTGTGGTACAATTATGACAAGCAAGCTACGTTAGTTGTGTTGTGTACACTAGATACACATAGTGAGCATCTTTATCGTACTTGTTACGATGTTTTCCAGTTGTATTAGAATGCATCAGCTTGATTCTCAATCTGATTACAAAATGTTGACATTTAACTTACATGAGTGCTTATTTAAATTATTGTATGTATTCAAGTTTATGCGCTAAACTCTGTTCATATGATACGTAATAGGTGGTGTTTTATTTTTTTAATAAACTTGATACCAGAAGGGACGGTTCCTATCAGTGAACCTGTACTTGAATATTGTATTTTAATTGGTAGAAATGTGCCAGAACGAACGGTGGCTGCCGTTCAGCCTGATGGGACCGTTTATGCCGATTCCAACCTTAACGGAGACAGGGAGGACGACTCTGAATCGTCGGTTGAAACAAATTCAATGGATATGACTGTTCATTGTGGCCCAGAATCAACGACAACAACTTTTGAAGCTGGCATGCTTTCCAGTAGTGGTGCCTTTTCTCCTAGTTCGAGACCGTTGGTTACTGGGCTTCTGGATCTCCTCCTATTCTCTTCCTCACGATGATGGCCTCTTGTCCCTCTAAATCGATCTCCCTGGTCGCGTTATACCTCGACCGATCGTCCGCCTCCTGACTCCCCTTGATCACCCGCCGCCGCCGCAAACCCCTTGCCCGATCGTCCACCTCCTGAATCCCCTTGATCGCCCTCCGCCACCCCAAACCCCTCGTCCGCGTCCATTCTCGGTCGGGGCAGATTTTTTGTTCTACAACAATGTCTTTCTAACGTTTTATTTTTCATACAACTTTGTTCACAATCATAAATTTTAGTCACAAATCGACTACCAAAATAACCTCTACATATTTGATGCTTTGTTATACTTAGTTGAAAAATATTTATAATTTTTGTAAAATGATACTTATATTTACAAAACAAATACCAAAAACCATATAATAGTTGTCTGCATCATCATGATCTTTTTTAAAAATAGAGTTTGCATCGATCATTGTTGCTCAATTGTACTTATCCGAACAACATTTAGATTGTGTAAAAATAGTAGTTATATCTATAGAAAAACATACCAGATATATTTACCAATATTTTGCATTATCATGATTTTATAGCACTATGTCTATATTCATAATTATGTTTTTAGAGAGCTCTGTTCACAATGACTAAATATAGTCACAAATCAAATATCAAAATGAGTTGTACTTAGTTGTTGCTTACATTTTGAAGCATGTCATTGATTTGTAAAAAAAAAATGAATATATAAATGTCAAACAATAATGTGAACAATGCTTATAATTCTTTTTGAACTAGTGATGATTTGTACCAAATCAAATACACATAAATTCCAAACACATTAACCAAATAGATTCCACTACACACCAAACCAAATGAACTCCGAAACAGTGCTAACAACTTATACTTCTGTACCAATCCATACAAATTACAATTCTAAAAAATCACTAAATTCCATTTAAAGAGAAGTTAAATTTCCCACTTGATAATACTTCATATGAAATTATAAAAAATATACCAAAAACCATATAACAATTGTCTATATTATCTTGATCTTTTTTTTAAAACAGAGTTTGCATTGATCATTGTTGCTCAGTTGCTCTTATCCGAATAAAATTTATATTTTTTTTAAATAGTGATTCTATTTATAAAAAAGCATACCACATAAATTCGTCAACATTCTACATTATCATGATTTTATAGCACTGTGCCTATATTAATAATTATCTTTTTAGATAGTTATGTTCACAATGACAAAATGTAGTAACAAATCAAATATGAAAATGAGTTGTATTATTTTTGCTTACATTTTTAAGAACGTTATTGATATGAAAAATAATATCAAATATATAAACATCAAATCGTAATGTGAACAATGCTTATAATTTTTTTTGAACCAGTGATGATTTGTACCAAACCTAATAAATATAAATTCCAAACAATATAACTAAACAAATTTCACTACACACCAAACCAAATAAACTCCGAAAAGGTACTAATATGTTATACTTCTGTACCAATCTATAGAAAATTACAATTCTAACAAATCACTAAATTCCATTTAAAGAACAGCTAAATTTCTGACTTGATAATACTTCATATGAACTCCAAAACGGTGCTAATAGTTTATACTTTTGTACCAATATATACAAAATTACAATTCTAACAAATCACTAAATTCAATTTGAACAACAACTAAATTTCCAACTTGTTAATACTTCATATACCTTTTCCGTGGTGCTACACAACACCAAGAACAAATAGTAACATTTTAAAAACTGTATTCCCCCCAAAAAAATTTATTTTTTACAACTAGCAACCATTCTATCACTATTTTCATACCAAATTGTTCAAGAATGACTTTTCTAAACCTTTGTATCCTCTATTTTTTAACCAAAAATTACACTTTTTGTATCTAGATTTACTATGTCAGTACATGCAACTCGAAAGAAGAATCCTGTCAGTTGAGCTATTTTGATTTCACCTGGTAAATCAAACATGCAACCCAAAAAATGTGAAAGTATTCAAAACAAACTATATTTGATTCAATAATTACATATTGTAGATACGTTAGCATTGTCTCTCTTCATCTCCGACAAAGCTTTTGACTTAGTTCCACTCCAGACCTCTAACGAAGCTTCCACTTCTACCGCTCCCGCCTTCCGTTTTAGTAGATAGGTCAGCTTGCTGTTGCCTTAACCTCTAACAAAGAAATTGAGCACCGCACAGTGAGGCTTCAAGCTCTGAGAAGAGAAGCTGATCGCCTTTAAGCTTCGACAAGAGAAGCTCTAACTCAGGGAATGATCGCTAGAGAGGGAGATGAGTGAAGAAGAGAGAGAAATAAGAGAGAGAGAGAGGACGAGAGTCCAAATGAAACCGCACAAAAAAGGCGTGAGTCCACTTTTTCCTTAGTAGGTCACATATTTTTGGCTCGGGAGAATTCTTGTACGGTTCAATTACTAAATCTGCATAGTGCAGACAGATCATCGGGACCATATGAAATCCAAAAGCCACATGTACGCGGGATCTAAATTGCGGGTTTCTGAGGCTGACGTGTAGATATCGGTGTAACTGGTGTGTTCTATATCAGTACTCTTAAGAAAAATATTAAAGATGAGAATGTATGAATATATTACTAAAATTTGACCTTGATTTGTATGAGTGGTTGGAATTTTATTCTCACTCTATTCTTCTCTTATTATTTTAAATCTAAAATAGTAAAATCAATTTCTTCAATATTTCCAGAAGGAGTGTTACAAAACACTCTTTGCACATCTACTTTTACACCAAACATTGTACACAAACTGAAAGTACAAAATAAAAATGGGAGGGGTGCAAACCCCATTGTTGTAATTGAGCCATTATCTCACGATCATTAAACTGCAAAATGTTTTTCAAAGTACGCAGGAAAGAAAATACACAAAATATTAATTGGAAAAATAGAACACAAAACATTCATAAAAGTACACAAATTTATTTACCGACTAAATATGTTGTTAGTTGCATGACCGTTGAATTTTGTGTATCTTATTCTGTTCATAATATGCACATAAGATACAAAAATAAGTACACATAGTACATAAAATCAGAATAAAAAGTACTATAGAATACATACAAAA
This sequence comes from Alisma plantago-aquatica, assembly GCA_963693085.1. Classification (NCBI taxonomy): domain Eukaryota; kingdom Viridiplantae; phylum Streptophyta; class Magnoliopsida; order Alismatales; family Alismataceae; genus Alisma; species Alisma plantago-aquatica. Next base: position 1,182,504,095 of record OY856409.1, read on the forward strand.
TATGAACCCTTAGGCCGTGTTTGGTGTGTGGTGATGAAATTGATGGTGATGAGGATGGGGACGGTGATGGGGAAGGAAACGGTGATGGTGATGGGAAAATTGTTAAAATGTGTTGTTTGGTAACATGTGGATGATGATATGGATAGTAATAGTGAAAAATTAAAAATGTTGTTTGTTATATGGTTATAGTGACGAGAAGATGAATTTTTTATATAAAAAAAACCATACACAAGTAAAAATCATAATTATTAGAACTTTTTTACAAATTTGTCTAAATAAATAGTGGAGTCTTGAAAGAAATTTCTTTCACTGTGATACACCTTGTTTTTTCATGGGAACAAAAACAGATCAAAATTCACCATGGAGTCATTGTGGATGCACCATAATTTCCGATCACCATGACAAACAAACAACAATTGTGTTCACCATCATTCCCTATCACCGTCGTTCACCACAACAGACGCAGCCTTACTTGCCACTAGCGGATTGTAGTTAGACCGTTTTGGTAGACAGTTAATCAGGTTTGCTTCATGTATACTTGGCAGTGCGTATATCACCGCTCTTTTTAGAAATATTCGCTGACATAGATATACTTCATGTTGTCTTTGACCGAGACCGTGATCCGCCTAGATGTAGAGCCATTATTAATAAAGAGAAGAATCTTTACAGAAAAAACGATACAACATAAAACAACTGCAGATGCGTTGTGAGTCCGAAATCACGATTTTATAATTGCACACCACAACCGGCGACTAGTCACGAGCAAGAGAATTTGGGACGATACAGCGACAGCTCTGATAGCGAAACATGCAAGAAAAGGGAGTGGATATCTACAACCCTATAGTCAAAGGAATCGCACCTCTCTTTCCGATCGACCTTTTGCTTTCCAACAGCCCAAGGAAAGGTGGACTAGGAGGATATAGGATGGAGGCGGGGCAATAAAGAGGCAAGGACATGGCTTCGCTTCTTTTTGTCTTATATGTACTTAGCACACCACTGCCCACATGCTACCTTGTCTCCTTTTTGTTTGTTTTACCGAGGGTATGGTGAATGTTACAGTTTGTGTAGGGTTTGCTTGGACGTATGCGAACAACGTCTGTTGGCCCGCCCGATCCTAGATAACATGTTAGCTAGCGTGCTATGCATGATCAGCTGCTGCATCCAGCAACAGCGAATAGCACGATTGTGCAGAAGGGGTTCTGGAATCTAATTGACCAAGCCGTTCCACAGGCATTGCCAGTGAGTGGCACAGCACAAGCAGCAGCAGAGTCAAGAATCTTACTGCTGGCCAGCAGCTTGGCCGTAGTGCAAAGTGACTGTCAGGGAAAACATAAGAAACCAAGATTGGAATAGATTCCATTCTCCGAACAATCCGTGGAATTCCACCTGGGTATCCGATCAGTGTTGTTCGCGAGCCCTGGCTTCACAATCGCTGTATTTGTTACATTCATCTTTTGGATAGAACAGTTTGCAAGTTCCATGAATGTTCATGACAGATCTTACACTCACTTTCTGATAATGTCACGTTCGGATTCATTTTTTGCACCGAATCAAAGGTTTAATTGTTTCAAAGTATGCTTAAAAGCTTGTCATCATGACCTCCCCGATTCCTTAACGAGATAAATTAACTTATAAAAAGGAAAAATTGTTACAAATTTCTTGTATTTCTTATATAAATGTCTAACGACGTTTGACGAGTTTATCAAACAGCGACAGGTTACAACCGGCTTACCTATAAAAATTTATGCGAGTTCTACAGAAATGTGCTGTGGTTCTATATCGTATTTTCAATTAGGTGGAGGTTTGTCCCAATTAAATTAGTATTGACAGGTGTTAGAAGGTAATTAGGGAACAGCAGATTTACAGAGAGGTGACGTTAATTACATCAACCTTTTTTGGTCATTACAGAGATCGACCTTTGATCACCACATGGAAGCATGCACCCGTATCAAATGACATTATATTAAGAACCTAAAGCCTAGCGTACAAGCACACTCGAGCTTGCAAACACTCTCTTTTCTTTTCTTCAAGTCAACTAAAGCTACCACACCCTTGTAACAAGAATTTGTATATAGTACAGCCTAAATAGGTATTTGGTACAAGAATCTAAAATCGGTCTAAGAATGGTAAATATAATTATATTGAGATGTCTTACATCTGATTACAAGTCACTCCTGTATTCAACAATATGTGACTAAACACATATAACCAGTACATACTCTAATACTCCCCTTCAAGTTGTAGCATGGATGAAGCACATGTACATCTTAAAAATAAAGACACAAACATGACATGCAAACTCAGATTATAAAAAAAGAAGATATACGTAATCCCTATAAAAATCACTCCCCTTGAAGCACATGTAGTAGAACAATTAGTATGAGAAAACTTAAACTAAAATGGAGAAATCTTGGTGTCGGTGTTGGAGAAAAATTATTGTTAGTGAAGAACTCACTTTAGCACTGAAGAGAGCATGTTGCTAGCACCGATTGGTCTGGAGGTTGGAGCTCTCACTGGCACAAGAAAGAAGAAATATAGGTTGCTTGCCCCTGCTTTATCATTTGATTTAAGAAAAGCAGCTACACCGCTAGAAAGAAGAGAGGTTATGTGTAGAGATGACGACATGAAATGGCCATTCAAGAGAAATGAAGTTGGAGTTGTTGTATCCAAGCGTCAGTAGTTGGATCTTCTTGTTGGAGGATGAGAAGTCTCAGAATCTTCTTGTTGGAGGTGATGTGGATGTTGAGAAGGAAGAAAAATAAGAATTGTTGATCTTGATCATGACTTGCATCTAAGCTTCCTATTTTGTCCCAAAACATGAGGATCTAGTAGACGAGGAGTAGGAAGTGGTTGACGGTCATGATCATTGTCATGCAGGGCATGACATTGTATGTCTTGTTATGTTGCTCGATGGAGATATAGGTGCAGTGCCTAAGATAGGACAAGAGGAAGTCAGAGGTAAAGGTGATCCCATCAGAGATGAAGAGGGACGGAATGAAGAGAAGGAGATGGCATTTGTGCCCGAAAGGTGAGGAGGCTAGGAGGAGGGTGAAGGGAACATGGAGATGAGGAGTTTGGGGAAGACGAATCTCTGTCGGTCAGGATGCCCGCTAAGATGGCCTAGAAAGGTAGGGGGGAGATAGAGAAGTTTTGGGTTCTTAATGGAAAAAGAGGAAAAGGAGATGGATGACTGAAAAAAAACACAAATTCAATTAGATGACAAAATAGAAATTCAAAGATTAAAGAGGGGATTTTTCTTGGAGAAGAAGGCAGACAACTTGTTTGGGGAAGAAAAGGCATGCAGATGACTTGGGAAGAAGGTGGATAATTGACTTGGATAAGAAGCATGTGTGAAAATGTTGTGTAGATGGGGAAGAGGGACGATGTAACCAATGTGTGTGCTTTGACTAGAAGCAAGAAAAGGGAAAGAGCGCATGAGATGAAAGAAAAGAAGAAGAAAGCAAGAAGTTGAGAAGGAAATAGAATAAGAGTACAAAAGAAAGAGAGGAATATTAAAGAAGGAAAATAAAATGGTAGTTTGACTAAAACAAAAGATAGAGAGAGAAAAAACTTTCCATGGTATTAATTAGTAAAGGAAAGTTAATGCTATAAAGGGATAAAAAAATAGAAGGATAAAATATTAACAATACAAAAAGGCCAACTGGCGACACACCAAGAGATAAGGGGTCTCGACCCGCCGACTAGGAGTGTCTTTACTTCTCTCTCTTATAGGATCTTGGCTTTGATACCAAGTAAAAATGGTAAATATGATTATATTGAGATGTCTTACAACTGATTCCAAGCCTTATATAAATAGGAGTCTAAACATTGTAGCACTCATGTACTCAACAATATGGGACTAAACATATGTAGCATGTACATACTTTACTAATTGGAACACAATCAAGACAACCTACTGAAGCAGTTTAGTTAGAATAGTCAAAGTACATGTAAAGCGTTAAAATCCAATGATAAGAAATAATGACATGGATTCCTCACCCTTACATCCAAGAATGAGTCAAGTATGCTACCACCGATAAGGTAGAAAGACATATCCCAGTGGTGAAGGGGGTAGATGAACATCTAAATGCATATAGGAGTGATAAGAGTCCATTTGTACACATACACTTCTATTCCTTATAAATGAGTTTTGGATATCAAAGAGAATTCCCTACAACCAGGAGTAAGGAATATAGGATAATCAACAATATATACAATACTTTAAATGAAGCATGAGACATGTAGTGGATCCCTAATGAGAGATTATATCCATATATTTTGCAATTGAAAGACATTTCTCATAGAATGAATCATGATATAATGATAACAAAATTAAGAAGATATCATAAAATTCCAGTGCATGTGGTTATCATATTGCATAAGATAGGATTGTCAAATTTAAAGAAATGTAACCCTAAAACAATATCACTAAGAACACCAAAAGTGGCTCAAATGGATAGCCTAAATGACCTAATTTCCTACTTGATACAGTTAAATACAGATATGAGAACATGGAAAGAAGATGCAAAATCCCAAAAGTCCACATAGACAAGAAACAACTCATGACATACCAAGATATAGAAGGACCCTTTGAGATATATCTTTTCCTTATCTCAATCCTAGAGAAAGGGCAATCTATTTAGCTTAATATTGAGGAAATGAAAAACTCTAAATAAGGATAAAAGCAACGAGTGAAAAAAAACTCACACAAGTAAATTAGATATGAGAAAAAGCTTTTTTGTTGAACACGAGAAAAAGAACTATGATATAAGAAAATGTAAACTAATAGATGGTATTGACTCCACTTTTTTGTATGCATTTCTTAATTGTGGCACATGGGAGCTTATTTTGCATCTAAAAATGCCTTTTGATCCATCGGATTCCAAATCCCTATCAAATCACAATACATGTATGTATTTAATAAATTCATTTTCATCCATCACAAAATTGAAATTAATATATTTGTTTCCCTTCACTCGATTTGATTTTTTTAAGAGTGGGTTGCCTCAAGAGGAGATCCACTCATTAACTAAGAAATGAACTCATTTAATCCAGAGACAATAATATGCATGATTCAAAATATAAAGTTTAATTACTCAAGTATTATATAGCAAACAAAGTCATTTATATCAGTGAGAAATATATCATTTTAGAAATATTCTCATTACATAGTTCCTCACCTTAAGGGTGGTCTAAAAGATAAGGCTAAATCTAATTATTACTAAGGACCAGTGTAGAGGAAATTTGGTGTCACATACCATTGATTACCCTAAGTCCACACTCCTAATGGCTACATAGCCAAAGGCGAGTGGACTTGGGCATCTATCCCTAGAATGGCACATAGTTTCACACAAGTAATATTTATGAAAAAGGCAATAAAAAACTAATTAGATAACAATATATTTAGCAAGAAGATAAGAGATATGTACCCATTTTTATATCAAGAGTAACCCATTGGTGCTTCATTTTAGATCTTAGAGTCTTGAGTGCAGTGGATCTTTGTTTGGCAACTATAAATTTGATAAACAAAACATATTAATACTAAAGCATTAAGGTACGCCATGAAAGGTCAAGTAAACACAATTTAAGAATAATATAAATGTATCTGGTCTAGAAACATCATAATAAGCAAGAAGTGGAAACTAGGTGAGAGTATTTAATAATATTGCTTTATACAAAGTGTGTTTTATGTGTATTTCCATTATACTTAACAACATATCATGGCCATTGACCAACTATACATTGGAAGGGTCTGTAAGGGTTCTCAATATTAGCTAACCCTTTTATCGATATGTTTAGCCTTATCTTGACATCTCAAGTAAGACACCCAACCTTGTGCCCTTACCTCGAGAATACATGCAGGTGCACAAGATTTGTATAATGGACAAGTTCAATTATGTTTGAGGTTTGTTCAACATATTTCAAGCAAAACAAACATACTAATCATATAGAACAAGTAGCTCAAATAAGTAATTTTCTAGCCAATAATTCATACGAGCATACATATAATAAGTGAATATCATAGTAGGGTCTAGAGATTAAGTGTACCTTGTGAGTAATGAGCAAATTATGATTCTTGAGTATATTCTAGAGAAGGTTCAATCCATAGGGGACCTAAGATATAAAAAGAAAAAATGTGTCTTAGATCATTAGGTTATTTTAATATAAATAGGTATCATGACATGTGGATGTTCTCCTAAACCTAAGTATCATATAGTTTGAGTGTGGTCCCATATTGTCAATCATGCATGCGTTGATTCAATCATACTACAAGTATCCATATTAAACCTTAGTTCTAGGTGAACCATTCACATTATGAGTACTAAAAAATAAATATAAACATTGATTTAACAATAGGGGAAGCATTAGAGTTAGATTATCATCACGGATAAATCATGCAAGTTCACAACAAGTCATAATAGACCGATTCCATCCAATAAGGTCACATTTCCAAATCATAAGATCATATGAGAGGATAAGATAGACCATGTTGGTATTTAGTGTCTTAAGCATGGTAGAAATTATTGATTTGGTTCATGGTAATTTGAGTGTCATCATGGTTTCATCACATCCATACAATATAAGTCACATGTACATATTAGGGCACATAGTAAGTTCTTGATGTCATACATGGTGAAACTAGTGTATAAGAATGAGGTCTTGATTCAATAGAGTGCAAATCACAAGTTAGGTTATTGATGTTGAACTTCAGTCATTGCATGATGATAAGTTAGGCCAAGACCTCATACATATGCAATTTCATCAAATGAACACATAAAGAAACATCTTTAGAGCAAATCTAGACTTGCTAGACCAAAATGAATATTATAGTACATCTAAACGGTTCAAGGAATTTGTTCACATAAACAAAAGTCAAGGTTACTTTTTTCCATGGATATAGGGTTATAGGTAATTAATAGTACAAGGGGAGCATGGTTGGTAATTAATTTCCATTGAAAAGATTACAAAGGTGGCTTCTTTAGAAAAACATGGATGATACGAGCAAAAATAACAAGGATCATCATAATTGAAATAGCGGTGTTTTTTTAATCAAAATGGTATGTAACATCATTATATTTAGATAAAGGAGTGGAGATATATTCATTTATGGGAGATAATCATGTATTACTTGATTTTTTGTGCACGATTCTCACCATATGGGCCTCAATCAGCCAGTTCGCTCTCCTAGGCCCATGGCTTGTGGGCCGCATCAGCTACTAATGATCTAGGATAGATGTAGTTGTTGGCCACAATTTGCCACATGCAACCTCCCTTGATGGGTTCCTCGACCACTTGCAAACTTCTAACTAAATGCTTCCTTGCGAAGAAGAGAGGACAGAGAGTGGTTCATCAGGGCCCTCAATTCACGCTCCACCTTGGTCCATGCTTCATTAGACGACTGAGAAGTTGTCCCAACCTGAACAATCCCACACAAACCTAGTGACGGTCTCGCGGTTGTAGCTCACCGAAGGACAAGCGCCAACCATGATCTTGCCATGTGGTGGCCGCAAGACGACCCGCCCAACTTTGCCACAACAACACAAAGATGAAGGAGTGAATTCTTGTCGTCGAGGATCACTGGATAGCAGATGCCCAAAGAGGGCTTTGTGGCAGCGCCATTGAGTAAGGGTGGAGAAGGGTTAAAGGGGAGGGTGCTAGGGTGCACAAAAGTGCAAGAAAAGTGAGGGAAATGAATTAGAGAGTGTAAACTGACTCAAAGGATGCTTCAATTTGACAAACAAAATAGAGATACAAGGTTTATTGTGGGTGTTATTAGGTGTTAGGTGGTGGCAACACAAAGACCTCCAGAAAGGCATACAAGGGTATTGGATGGTATCTCAACCACCGGATCAGAGACCGAATCCATGGTAGCAGGATTAAGGTGAGAAGCGAGGTCTAAAGAATCAAGGGATGTGATTGATCGATCGGGATGGAGCCGGATCGCCAAGGTAAAGGAGGTGGTCATTAGGCCACACTCAACATCGAGCCCAAGATGGATCCAAAATGGTCTAAAAGATCAAGAATTAAGTTTAAAACAATGAAACTTCAAAAGGGCATATCTATCTCATCTTAACTCAAAAATTGTCCAGTTAGAGTGTCCTCTATCCAATGAACACTAGGTTAGAGAGGGCCACAAAGATGAGATCAAAAGGGAATGAGAGAGGATAATGTACAACATAGGTGCAACCTTGATTTCTTACCAACTTGAGTGTCACCACTCACCATGTGAACTTGGAATGAAGTGAGAGTAAGTCAACACTACTCAAATCATAATATTTAGGGCTAGACAGATATTTATGTGAAGATGAAGTGTATAGCACATGTATGAGGAGAGAGAAAAAGTTCAAGTTGACACTCCTCCTCACCTTAAAAGAAATTTGTCCCCAAAATTAAACCAAGTCATCACTTGAGATTGGGTCTTCACATTTCATAGTAAATCAAACTGGTATTCTTTCAACATTAAACTATGTCAAAATCAAGAAATTGAGAATCATGGTCAAGGTAAGGTCACATTGATCATAAAATAGGAAAGATTATCACATGAGTCATAGATTTGGAGAGATTATTATATAGTTCATAAATTTGGAAAGATCACATTTTTGGTCAAATCAATAAAGTTTAAGAGTAAGGCATGACTTTCATTTGCAACATTTTAGGGTTCTAGCTTCTACGTTGGCCTAGGTGAGGTTATACATCCATGATTTAGATTTTTTATTTCAAAAGTTCTAGATAAATTTCATGTATCAACATCATGTTTTCATGCTCATATTCAATGGAAGGTCCCACCCTAGTCTACATGGATCTCACCCTTAAGTCATAAATTGAATGAGTCAACATAATCATCATTTCAAAATTTTAAGATTTGGAAACATGAAACCATCAGTCATATATCAAGTAGGGTTGTAAATGGATATGGGTATACTCGCATACCCTCAAACCCATACCCACTAAACCCGTCATGGGTATAAATTTTTATAACCATGTAACCACTTACCCTTATACCCACATACCCACCTCTTACAGGGTAAGGTTATGGTTATGTAGATACCCATATCATGTATACCCATATACCCATTTACTAATATTTTTATGTAGATAATTTACATTAAAATATAATGGCGCATATTGTAGGACTCACATCTAGTTAGCAAGTATATGTGCCTTGAAATAGTAGACATTTTTATTAGAATGTAGTTCTCGATATTATACCACTCATATCTAGTAAATATAGGTATTTTGCACTAGTATAATGAAAAAAATCATTGATGCACCTTTATATCCACACAAGTATATTTCATTGAATTAAGAAGGCCATAAAGTCATTCTATCATTCTGCTCCTCTCTCCTCTCTGCCTTGAATGATATTTTACCATAATCTATCTATTTAAGTGAACTAGTTTGTTGTATCTCAAGTTTTTAGTGTATTACTATAGCAAGTTAAACATAACCATATACCCAATTACCCATACATATATCCAGCGGTTATACGGATATGGGTATGTTTCAGGTATAGCTTTTGACAAAGAAGGTATATAACCGTACCTGTATCCACTTAACTAAACAGTTACGATTATGGATATGGGCATACCCTACCCATTTACAGCCCTAATATCAAGGGTGATCTCAAGATCCAAATAGGGTGATCATATGAGTTGAATTAAGATCACAAATCATGAGTCAAGATTCCATTATTCAATGTCAAGAGTCAAATTTGGACATCAAAGTCATAGTCCAAACATTTGGAAGCTAGGGCTTAGATTCCTATCTAAACCTTTACAATGATCATTCATCCATATACAACAATCGAGCACAATTGAGTGGCATTTCGTAGTATCAATGTAAAATTTTGTTGTCATAGTATTCAAGGTTGTTGGATGATCTAGACTAGGTCTTTCTAGGAAGTCAACTACAAGCTATAGTCAAAAACATCATATTTCAACATCATCATTACATCACGATTCAAGATCGAGTATCAATATCATCATAGGTGTGACCTATTAGAGACATAAGTCAAGAAATCACAATAAGATGGAAGGGGTTACCTTTTCAAACTCTAAATATTCAATAAGATAAAAATTTAGAGGCAGTCATAATGGGGATGTGACCTAGGTTAGGGATGTCACGAGTCAACCTCTGCCCCAATCTAGCACAATTATCCACACAATCATGAACCATCAAACATATCAAAATAGGGAGAGCATCAATTATAAAATCATTCTTCATAGATTCACAATATCGAAGATCAAGATCATAATAGGGTAACCATATTTCAAAATTTTGCAAGATAAAGGTTATAATTTCACTCCCTTCCTTTCATGACCAAGGTAAGGGCACATCTTAGAAATCGATAAGTCAAATTGGGAACCCAAGAGTTTAAGTATAATAGTGCAAGATTGAGATCTAGGAGTATCATATTATTCAAATTGGGCCTTCAAAGAGGAATAATGGCCAATAGGAGATTTTCCTGTTAGTCTTCACATCATAATTGAGGGCTTCAAATACATGGTCATTTCATGGCATGATCATGGTACATATCAAATAGGGTAGGAGTTTGCTGAACTATGTTTGAGATTTAATCAACAATAGGACAATTCAAGTTTAATAAATAGAGACATCGTCAAACATGAGGTGTAAATCATAAGTTCCACCTTATTTCACCATATCATAAATTTACCTCAAACATAGAACAACTTATATTTTATTTTGTAACTTTGAGTTTTCATAAAATTACACTTGAGTACATCAATTTCAAGAGTACTTTCTTATATCAAATAGGGTTTTCAATTTAACATTAGATCATGGCATTACCATCTTAATCATCATCCATCATTTCAAATAAATTTTAGCTTTCCCATACAAAAGATACCCATAATCAAGAAATCATTTGAATAATAATCATGACAGAAAAATCACAAGAGGAGATGATAAGACTAACTAATGATCATCTACATGGGTGGTTTAGGTGGTCCTTAAAGAAGAGATGAGATTCTAGAAGATTCTCTAAATATAAAGGAAGGGATTTTCGTCCTCCCTAAGTTCTTAAGATGTGTCAAGCCTTAAACATATACAGAGGCCTATGTGTATGGCTCTGATTCCATTTGTCACAAAACTATTTATTACCCTAAGTCCACATTCCTAATGGCTACATAGCCAAAGGCATGTGGACTTGTGTGTATGTTCCTAGAATGACACATAGTTTCACACAAGCAATATATATGAAAAAGGTAATAACAAAACTAAAGAGATAACAAGATATTAAGCAAGGAGATAAGAGATATATACCCATTTCTATATCAAGAGTAACCCATTGGTATTTCATTTCAGATATTAGAGTCTAGAGTGTAGAAAATCTTCATTTTGCAACTACAAATCCAATAAAGAAAACATATTAACGATAAATCATAAGTACTCTATGAAAGGGAAAGTAAACACAATTCAAGAGAAATATAAAGTTTCTTATATAGAAACATCATAATAAGAAAGAAGTAGAAGCAACGCAGGAGTACCTGCTGATATTGTTTTATACAAAGCGTGTTTTAAGTGTATTTCCATTATACTTAAAAACATATCATGACCACTGACCAACTTCCAATTGGAAGGGTCCGTAAGGGTTCTCAAGATTAGCTAACATTTTTATCAAGATGGTCCACCTTATCTTGACATCTCAAGTAAGATGCCCAACCTTGTGCCCTTACCTTGAGAATATAGGAAGGTACATAACGTTTGTATAGTGGATAAGTTCAATTATGTTAGACGTTTGTTCAACATATTTCAAGCAAAACATACATACTAATCATAGGGAACAAGTATATCAAACATGTAATTATCTAGCCAAGCATTCATACGAGCATACATACAAGCAAGACAATGTCATAGTGGGGTCCATATATTAAGCGTACCTTGCGAGTAATGAGCAAATTATGATTCTTGAGTACATAATTTGCTTATTACTTGCAAATTATATGAGTAAATTATATCTAAGATCCAACCCATAGGGGATCTAAGATATAAAAGACATAATGTGTCTTATATCATTAGAATATGTTAAGATAACAATGTATCATGCCATGTGGATGTTCTCCTAAACCTAGACATCATATAGTTCGAGTATGGTCCCATATTGTCAATCATGCATGCATTGATTCAATCATAGTACAAGTATCCATGTTAAACCTTAGGTCTAGGTGAACCATCAACATTATGAGCATTACGTAAAAAAGATAAACTCTGATTTAACAATTGGGGAAGCATGAGAGTTAGATTATCATCATGGTTTAATCATACAAGTTCATAACTAGTCATAATAGATGAATTCCATCAAATAAGGTTGCATTTCCAAATCATAAGATCATATAAAAGAATAAGATAGATCAGGTTGGTATTTAGTGTCTTAAGCATGGTAGAAATTATTGATTGGGGATCTTGGTAATTCGAATGTGATCAGGGATTCATCACATCCATACAAGATAAGTCACATGTACATATTAGGGTATTAAGCAAGTACTTGATGTCATACATGGTGAAACTAGTGTGTAAGCATGAGGTATTAGTTCATTAGAGTACAAATTAACATGTTAGGCTACTGATTTCGAAGTTCAATCATTTCGTGATTATAAGTTAGGCCAAAACCTCATACATATGAAATTTCATCAAATGAACACATAAAGAGACATCTTTAGAGCAAAGATAGACTTGATAGGTCAAAATGAACATTAGAGTACATATAAATGGTTCAAGGCATTTGTTCACATCAACAAAAGTCAAGGCTACTTATTTTCATGGACATAGGCTTATAGGTAATTAATAGTACATGGAGAGCATGGTCGGTCATTAATTACCATTACAAATATTACAAGAGTGGATTCTTTAGAAAAACATGGTTCATGTAAGAAAAAATAGCAACAATGATTAGCAAAATTGAAATGGTGGTGTCTTTCTAATCAAAATGTTATGTAACATCATTAGATTTGGATAAGGGAGTGGAGAGATATGATTTATGGGAGGTAATCATTTTTTACTTGATTTTCTATGCAAGATTCTCACCATATGAGCCTCAATGGACATGTTCACTTTCCTGGGCCTGTGGCTTGTGGATGTGCATCTGCTACTACTGATCCCCAGTGCATGCAGTTGATGGCCACAATCTACTGCCTACAACCTCCCTCGACGAGTTCCTTGATTGTGTGCTACCAGCCAGACAAATGCTTCCTTGTGAAGAAGAGAGGAGAGAGCGAGTCATTAGGGCCCTCGGTTCATGGTCCACCTTGGTCCATGCTTCATGGGATAGTTGAGGAGTTGTCCCAACCTGGACAAGCCTACACGAACCTGGTGATGGTCATGCGGTTGTAGCTCACCAAAGGACAAGCCCCGACCTTAATCTGGCCATGTAAAGGCCCAAAGACCACCCGCCTGACTTTGCCACAACAACATGAAGATGAAGCAGAGAATTCTTGTTGGCGAGGAGAATTGTATCAAAGATTCCCAAAGAGGTTTGGCGGTGGTGCCAAGGATCAAGGATGGAGAAGGGTCGAAGGGGAAGGTGCTAGGGCACACAAAAGGGCAAGAAAGTGAGAGAAATGAATGGGAGAGTGTAAATGGACTTGAAGAAGGTTTCAATTCGGTAAAAAGAAACAAGATGGAAGTTTATTGGTGGATGTTGTTGGGTTTTATGTGGAGGCTGCACAAAGACTATTGAAAAGCTGTATAGAGGTAGAGGAGGGTATCTCATTCATCGAATTGGAGGCTAAATCCATGGTAGCAGGATCTAGTGGTCGAGAAGTGAGGTCTAAGGAATCAAGGCATGTTATTCCTCAATCATGATGGATTTGAATCCCCAAGGGAAAGGAGGTGGCCATTGGTTCGCATCCAATGTCGGGACCAAGTTGGGTCCAAAATGGTTTAAAAAAAGTTAGAATCAAGTTTAAAACAACGAAATTCAAAAGGTCATATCAATCTCATCCTAACTCAGAATTGTGTGAAATTTGATTTTTTGGAACCTTTAGAGGGTCATCTATCTAATTAACACTAGGTTACAAAATACAGGGACACATAGATGAGATATAAAGGGAATGAGAGAGGGTCATTTACAACATAAGTGCAACCTTGATTTCATATCAACTTGAGTGTCACCACTCACCATGTGAACTTGGAATGAAGTGAGAGTAAGTCAACACAACTCAAATAATAAAATTGAGGGAAATTTGTGTGACTATGATGTGTATGGCACATGTATGAGGAGAGAGAGAAATTTTAGGTTATCAGACATGGCCATCTCAAGCTATCATTTGAGTTCCATGATTCAAGATCCTCCTAAGTTATCATACTCTACAATATCTAGACCTAGGTGGTTCCAGAACAACACCCAGAAGAGGTGGAAATAAGGGAAGGCATGCATCAAATAATTGAGTATGTGGATGAATGCAATTTCAACTACTTTTTATGCCCCAATTCTGTTCATTTAATGACCCAAATTGCATATTTTGTCTATGTAATAAGCTTGCAAATTGTTTAAATAGTTTAAATAGAGTTATTGTTGTAACTTTGACTAATTTAGGTGTTTTAATGCAGAGTGTATGAGATTTGACTCATTTGGAACCTAGGTCATCCTCATGAACCCAAATTAAGTTCCAATCTAGCTCAATGGTCACCTACACGACTTGCATCCTCCCGTACACAACATGCACTGACTGAGGAGCTTCCCCAACTTCACCAAGTTTGCAGCACATCTTGCATACTCACATGCACATTGTATATGATCCTAGAAGTTGTATGAAACTAAATCTATAACATGCACGACATGCACCATATAGTGCATGACATGTGCCAAATTGTTGGAAACCTTCTTGACAATAACTCGCATGCACGACGTGAACGACCGATAGTATGATGTGCAAACTCATCAATAATGCTAACCATGATCTCCAACACATTTTGCAACTTCAAGTGCATGACATGCACAACTATTTTTGAGCTCGATTATGGGAGCTACCAAGGTACACGACCTGCACTATTGGTTCATGGCGTGTGCCTTACTATAAGTTAAGAAATATAAAGAGCGAGAATTTGGTCATTATGGGTATCTAATTTGTTTTATTTTTAACTTAGATGGGAGAGATAAGGCGACTCCATATGAGAATAAGCTGAAAGGAAGAATAAAGAAGGTATTCAGAGGCAGATTCTCTCTCTCCAACCCTAGGAATCTTGAAGAGTAGCCTTAATGTAGAGGATAGCTCATTTGTAGTTGGTATACCTTGTTTCTTCCCTGCTTTCATTATTTTTTCTTCTATTTACTTCATGAAAACCATTTAGATAGTGATTTGTACGTTTGTTTGAGAATTACCTATTAACATGGAGTAATCGACATTGTATTTGGTACCTAAATGTCACTTATTAGTCATGTAATATCAACAACCTTTAGTTCTCTAATTTCTCTCTCTTATTTCTCCAATTATTGTTAGATGCTAATGAGAATGAAATGAATAGGTTCTCTACATACTTGAATTTGTATCTTGAAAGAGATAAAAATTTTGTGGACGATTATTATATTTTAGACTCCTATTTCAGATATGTGGATAGATTTCATGCAAGATATAAACCTCTTGTGTGATAAACGAGGTAAACTTATGATTCCCCTTGAGACAGCTATGTGAGCTTCATTTTATGATAGATTTACTTACTAAGAAATCAATAAATGCTTGATACATATGCAACTATAAGAAGAAATTCATTATTGTAATTTCGTGTGAGATCTTGATATGAGAGTGAATTGCATTGATTTCTTATGATTGTTGATCATGTGAATAATAGGTGTATAGGTACCAAATGCTCTTATTGAAGTTGATAATATGACAGACATCTATGATAACCTTGGTTTGATTTTAGAATTAAATCAACTGACCAAACTGTTATTAATTACATAACATGGTTAATTAGGATTGTTTCAAAGTTGAATTGCTTTGTCTCTTTAGATATTTGACCCAAATGTTATACTACTTGTAACCTAAACTAAAATGAAGAAGAAAGAAACAAACTAATCACTTAATACCAAAATGTAGTGTCGATTGGTGGGAAACTATGAGAAAGAAGAAAGTAACAAAATAATCTAAGGCATTTGTGATTTCTCCAACAATGGGAACTGAGAAGGCTTTTCTTACTGCAGCTCCCATCTTCCTGATGAGGGGTTAAGTTAAACAATTTTTACATAGTAGTTCTACTAAAAATTTTCAATTATACCCAATGTTAACCACTTTGACACTGCATAGCCAATTCTTTGGATTTCCACATGAAGATCCAAATTTTCACATGGAGAATTTCTTAGAACTTAGTGATAAGGTAAAATTAGTGCAATGATTGATGATGGATTGTGATTGTTTGTATTTACTTTCAAATTTAGGGGGAAGGACAAGCTATGGATGAAAGGTTTAAAAAAGGTTCCATAAAAATGTGTAACTCTCTACTAACTACCTTTTTGTAGAATTCTACCCACCAAGCTAGACAAGTGAGCTCGTGAATAAGATTTTTTGTTTTGAACAATAAGAAGGAGAGACACTGACTGATCCTTAGGAAAGGAACTTGGAGTTACTCTGGATATGTCCAAACTTGCTTGAGTGGACATAGATCATCAGTTTCTATAGTGGGTGGAATCAATGCAAGCACGGAGGGAATTTCTTGATGGAAAAGGCAAGGGTGGGGAAGAAATTGGTGGAGATAATGGTAACTAATTAATCAATGAGATGTGTATAAGGAGAAGTAAAGAGTATCCATAGTGTTACAAAAATCCCAACGCTTAATTCCAAGATTGGCAACATTTCCATGTAGCTCAACACAGTTGACGTAAATCAAGCATAACACATAATGAGGTGTGATTTTTGTCTTGGTCCACATTGAAGCATGGAGTGCAACTTATTTATGCAACTTGAATAAAGTGAGGGCAAGTAAGCTACATAGGGTAAAAGTAGAGGGTTAATGAATTGAAAATTTCATACAATCCAAGGTGGAGGAACCACTCTAATAGAGGATGGAACGACTACAACCAACAACCCTATGATGGTCAATACATGGATAAGTCAAACTCAAGAAACTAAAAGCTATATTAGCCAAATTTATGAAATAAAAATATCTAACTCTTCTAGAGCTACTATTTGTCACCTAGAGTGGTGAAGGGGAAGCAAGGAAAAAAGTTCAACACTTATACTCCACATTGAGAGACAAATATGGAAGAGTGCTCTAATGCATAAACAGTGTTAAGTAAAAGTTGATAGGGAATTTGAGTATTTTGTCAAGGCCTTCAAGCAACTCCATATAAATATTCTCTTTGTCATGCTTTCATAAAAATCCCAACATTTGCAAAGTTTCTCAAGTATGTAGTTTCAAAGAAGAAAAGGTTAGACTACCTTGAATTCATCACATTAAATTCCAGTGTAAGTTCCATGATTTAAAATAAACTCCCTCTTAAATAAAAAGATCCTAGTACGTTATATATCATTTTCAAAGTAGGAAAGCTGAATTTTAGCAATGAGTTTTTGTGATCATGGGGCAAGTTTAATTTTCATGCTTAGAATTTTTTTACAAGAAGTTGGGTTTAGGAAAATCTATGCTAGTTTATATCTCTTTGCATATGGTAGAATATATGTTTTAGGTACCCCAAAGGAATT